>OY776112.1:83599338-84844338 GCA_963675035.1 Allygus modestus | reverse complement strand
ATAAATCCTTAATCTTAACATTTGAAGGCTCTATTTTGTAGGGAATTGCAATAGGAACTTGGTACTTTTGTTTAATTTAGTCAATATCTTTCTTTATTATTTGTAACACACCTTCATTTTGGACCCCAGAGGACCTCTTCAGGGAGAATGGTTGTTTGGCCACAACACCATGTCGAGCTAAAGAGAACTTTTTAAATATTCCTCGTAAGTAGCTATTAAACGAGACACATTTTTCCTTCTTAACTTTAAATTTATTCTGAACATCCCCATCACAATCCGTAACATTAATTATCTTAACTAGCACTATGTTATCACAAAATGCATCTGTTATGGATGATAAGTTATTCAGTTTTGGTTCGCCCTCGCAATAGTTTATATTACCTATGTCTGTAGGAAGATTATTATTACGGATATTCACTAATAAAAACCATATACCATATCTTTCGTTAGTAGGTTTAATTCTATTTCCCAATAAATGGCTAACAGAGTACATTTTTTTTATATTTTGATATATGGAAATAAACGGTATCAGGAAACTGACACATACATTCACCCTTTTAGCCCAACTTTAATGAATAAATTACTTTTTATATACCAAATATGGAATACAAAGCACGGTCGAATGAACAGAAAATCTTGTAAACAAGTTGTTTAAAAAAAGATCCACCCAAATCCCTGCTTTGGAGGCACTACAGAATCCATTGCTACACTCGTGGTTTTAAGAGGGGAAATGCCCCTATTCCCCCCAGGGTTATTAAGGGGCAATATATATCGAATTACCTCTGTTGGTCAATGCTAAATTGACAAGCATATCGAGTTTGAAAGAAATTGATCAGTAAATGAGAGAGAAATAGTAATTTTTGTATTCCCCATAAGAATAACATTGGACAACGTACTGCGTTTACTGCTAAATGAAAATTTAAATTTTCTCCGAAACCATCAATCGTAGAATAGTAATTCAAAATACTAAATTATTTAGTTTTTTGAGCTCTTTTTAATGGTGAATAGTAATATGTTTATATCTATGTATTTTTATGAAAAATGCAAAAAACTGAATTTTTGATGTTTTAAGTCCTGTAATTTGTGAACCCGAATTTTTACAGGAATGCGGGTGGAGTCATTTTGTTGGAAAACTAAAGTTCTACAAAGACTAAAGTTTAATAAAAATCGTTAGAGCCGTTTTTGAGAAATTTTGATTTTTCACGTTTTTTGGCGTTTTTGGGGGATAATTAACCTTAAAAATCAAAAATTCATAAAATTAAAAAACACCAGGAGGTATCATGGATTAGTACCTATATACCAAATTTCATAAAAATCGGCCCATTGGTTAGGGCTCTAGCTCTGTACACATCCACACAGACACACACACACACACAAACACACACACACACACACACACACACACACACACACACACACACACACACACACACACACACACACACACACACACACACACACACACACACACACACAGACATCACGTAAAACCACTTTTTTGGGTTCAGGGAGCATCAAAACGAATATTTCCACTAACAACTCAAATTCGAAAATTTTGACGAAAACAATACTTTATCCATATACTATGTATAGAGGGAGAAAGTAAAAAGTAGCGGTAACGTATAAACAAGACAGATATAACCACACCATAATATAGGCATATATAACCGATGTTGTAATTGACGTTCAACAGGGCATCGCCGTATCTTCTGCGTATGTATTACTAACTGTTAGAATTGTATATCATCCACCGGAATATTGCAGTCTGTAAAGTTTTGTTTTATTCATTATTAAATTGTTATAACATTATTTATTGCAATTGTAAGATTGAATAAACAAATGGTTTGGTAATCTAGACTTCTTGGTCCTTCAGACCGCACAGTTTCAAATAATCAAGTTTTTAAAGAGCGTATAAGAGTTCCTGTGGTTCGGCGTGGTTTCATTGGCACAATAAATTTTACCCAAACCGACCAATTACTGTCAATAATCCACGGATTATCGACAGCGGATATTGGGTCTGTTCTGTTACTGTAACTGATTTTCACCAACATTTAATGACCATTCTTTAATACTGGACTGTTGAAAGTGGTTAAAAAATTGTTTAACCACGACATATTACTGCCCATTAGTTTGCTCATGTTTTAAATAGAGATATGTTGTCTAAATTAAAATAACTTAAACTCAGAGGAGACGAATTGTTATTCCTTAAAATTCTTAAATAAAAAAAAAATTAAGTATACCTTCACATAAGTTTAAATATTATTTAATTTACATATAAATTGACTAATAATACAATTACGGGTTTTTAATACCGTCTTAGATAAATTTAAGAGTCTATAACTGCTAGTTTAATGAAGTCATATTGTTTTAAAATGTATTTTTACGAGGGAAAAGGTGTCATTTTCAGGTTATATACCAACCAGTAACGCAGGAAATTAACGTATTAAGTCCTCGGAACTCTCACAGCCCCTTGAGCCTTACGAAACACGAAAGTCTAATTAAATTAGCTAAAGCTCTACGAGAAGCGTCTTAACTTTTGGTCCAACCCTCTATAGCTATCAGGGGATTTGTGATTAAGTGAGTATTGCTTACGCACTATTTTTAACTAGCCATACAACTTTTCATAAAATATTTGAATGTCATAAATTTTAATTTTTGTTAATTAGTTTCTCACCGGCTTGTGTGCTGTGCTCAAGGCAGTTAGGTACTGAATGGATTTATTCACATGGGCAAGCCAATGGTAACCGCTCTAAACAGTATGTTTGCTACCAGCCGGGATCAAACCTGCGCTTGGCCACTTCTGACTTGTGAGGCCAGAGTCATTCTTATAACTGTAATTTCAATATCGAATTAAAATTGTTATTAGTAACACGGCTGTGGAATCAACCTGTATAAAATTACGTACGATTTTTTTGTAATTGTTCCATATTGTTTGGATGAGGTAATATAGGAGTACTATGAAGAAAAAATAAAGTTATACATCGAGAACTGAAAAATTTGTTTAATACTATTCTTTGTCTTCATTAATCCTTAGTGGATTGTTATTGTTATAGCAGTTGTAAGTCCAGTGGATACTTAAAATGTCAATAAATCTTTGTACATTATGTTCGTTGTGATCGAGAGCTACAAGTATTTAATTTAATTGTTAGTTCATACTGAAATGTTAAACAACTTTACTGACTAAAGGAGAACCTACAGTTTGTAAAATATCTTATCAATCTATGTACAGTAAACAATAAGTTTTCTCTATTTAAAAAAAGTATAGTAGCGTAATGCAAGTATTTAACGTAAATTTTAAAGGAAATGCATTCTAAAGTAAATAACAAATAACTACGTAGTTAAGTACAGTATTACAATTAATGGTTTCACTGTTTTATTTTAAATCTAAAGTATTATTGTACCTAAAAATAATTAAAAGGTTTATGTGTTATAAGTTTTATTATACAATTAACTACCCATAAAGGAATAAATCATAATAAAATCAATTGTCTACAGGGTTTCTGTTTGGCAAAGTATGTTTGTTCTAATTTATAACTCAACACAAAGGTTTAGTCATTTTCTAACAAACTTTGTTATGAAATGTAATGAAGGAAGTCTAACAGTACATGAAAAAAATGAACACCTATTCTGAGTATGATTACTAAATGAAAACGGTAAATATATAAGTTAAGAAAGTAACAGAATTGAAATGTACCACGTTTACGGTAGAAATGTATAGCTTTGTAACATATCTATACATAACATTTCACAAATGTGTTTTTGTTGTTGTGTTATATGTTTATATAAGCGATATCTCCCTTAGTACTTGATCAAAACCAATATTTTTCCCATCATTTTTAACGTTGTACCTTTACCACTAAAAAATCAAAATAATCTTACGATTGAAAACAATACAAATTACAATTTAACAAATTATTTCCACTTATGTACTTGTCAACGTAGTTGTTGCAACATCTTACAGCGCCAAATTCAAGTAAATCAAAATAAGAATATGCAGTAGTAGTATGCATATTTCCGTCGTGTATTGGTATACCGTACAAGTGTAAATATATTTAGAGACATGATTACATCCCGTACATAAAACAACACGTAACACGCTGAAAAAAAAATATCTAAGCTTTGACCCCATAAATTACAATTTATACAAATATATGAATGGCAACGTTATTGTGTTCACTAAATTGATTCCTGGGCGTTTGAAGAAGCTGTTGTCACAAAATTTAATTAAACCTATCCCAATGAATACAAACTGCTTTGTGACTGACTGTTCCGCTAATAATTTGCAGTACATTAATTCAAAAGCTGTGTATTTAAATGTATATATAAGCTAACAAACTTTTATGAAAACAATAAACAATTGTTTTTTTTCAATAGTTAATTAGATGTAAAAATAATAAAAATCCCCACTCAAACTTATGAATGGTTTTATTGGTAAGTGTAAACTATTATGTTATAGTATAGGTAAATAACTACTTTTAAAGTGGCAGTCATAGCTGAGTGGGTTGAGTTCGGGACTATACCACAAGACGATGTTAAATTCCCGGCGAAGTCCATCTGACTTCCGAAACTCTGACTGCAACCGTGCTTAAGCCATTAGTCCCTGCTACTTAAGTAGTCTATAAGTCATGTCAGAGGCTCTAGTGCGACCTGAAAATTCTGACGATATACCTTGGCCAGAACGTTTCAGGAACTTCACTTTACTTTACTACTTTTAAAGTTTTTATAACTATAAACCGAACTCTGCTATAATTCCAGTATATTCAAGTGTTTCTCTTATTGTTATAAATTGCAAATTGTATTAACAGAACAAATATTTTGAACCATTCAGAAATATGCCTTATTATTGATTGATGAATATTTAAAAAATAAAACCTCAAAACAGACTATATGATGTAACATTGTGTCGTTAAATAAATTTTATTATATTTTAAAATAACACTATTTAGTTCAGCGTATTAAACTGATTTTACTGTAAATGTTCTCAACAACATGTTGACGAGCAGAGCAAATTTTAAAATTGACAGTAAGTGGCAAAACCCAGTTTTACATTCGCTTTTGACATGCTCTGTAAGTGCAGCAATGTTCTTTGAGGAGGAATAGCTTGATTTGTTTCAAAGTGGCGGAAGTTAAACGTTAGAATTAAAAACCTTGTTAAACGAAAATGTACAAAGACTAACTTTAATAATTGCATATTTTTATACGGAGAAAATAGTTTTTGTTAGGAAAATAAGTGAGCGGTGTCAATATAAATTATGATATGTCTGACACCAGTATTCAAAAAGGGCAGTGTTTGTCTGACCTTAACGTTGGTGATGGAGCTGCTTCAATACTTTGAAACAGATATCCTTATATGTTTCATCGTTGCATGCAAAACCACAACAAAATTATTATTCGTGTTTTTGTTTTTTTGGTACGCCATAAACAAAGAACAAGCCACAGAACATGCTGTCAATTAGTTACCCAAACATCGACTTAACAAGGAAAACATATTTGAAAATTTTCATCTTCGTTTTAATAGAGATTTTGTAGTATTGTAATTTCAACTAAAAACTGCTTACACTGACATAACTATAAAACTAAGCATTTTAAGACGTACCTTTATTGAAACATTTAAGTTTTTGCATGAGTTACTGATGGGTTTCTTCCGAACACCCTGAATATTAAATACTTCTAGTAGACCCTCCGGGAGGATAAAACAAATTGACCTTGAACGATGACGTCATCGGCGCCCACGTGCTGATCACGTGTCCTAACCTAACTTTAGACCACGTGTGTTAACCACGTGTTTTTTCCCGCGCTTTTCCAAGATGGCGGCGCCCACGTGGCTGACCACGTGTTCTAACCTCACTTTAGACCACGTCTGTTAACCTATCTTTGTACCACGTGTTTTTTCCCGCGCTTTTACAAGATGGCGGCGCCCACGTGGCGGGAAACCTTTTTTGACTACGTGATTCAAGATGGCGTCCCAGATGACTGAAAAAAATATATTGTATAGATAATTAACCATTGTACCATCGTACCAAATTGCACTTCGATTGGTTAAAAAATACGCCCAGGAAAAATTCCCAAATAGTGGGGGTCGAAGTGTTTTGCGTAACGATTGCGAGGTAACCGTGAGGTTTGGAGCCTAGAATAAAATGTTAAAAAATACTACGTAGTAAGGTCCTGCTATACACCGATTTTCAGAATTTTGACTCAAGTAGTACGGTAGCTACAGTGTTCTTAGTATAGGGGTTTATTGAGGAACTATTAAGGGTTGATGGTTGACTTTGATGCCTAAATAAACTAGAGTGCACCTAATACTACCTACATACCGAATTTTAACTCTCTCAGACTTCCAACAACCGAGCAATACGTATAAATCCGTTTAGGGTTGTTTTCACCCCCCATCAAAAATTCGAGTATTTTCATGCGATTTGATGTTAATAACGCTAGATTCTCAAGTCTCAGACGATTCTGACAAGATTTTGCCATTTTCCTGTTAGGGGGTGTTTTAAGGGTAGTTCACCCCTAGAAGGTATAAAGTGGTAAAGCGATACAGAGTATACACCCCCATACGAAGTTTCAACCCAAACGTAACCTAAATAACGAAGATATGCAAAACTAACTGTTGCAACTTAAACAAGCAGCGTACAGTAGATGCAAGTCGAAACAAGAACGGACAGTATACCAGGAAAGGTCAAACGGACAAATTCCCAGACATGTCTGGCTGGAACCCCGCCAAACCGTCAGTTTACCACCGAAACAATTTACTGCTTCTTTATACCTGCAATTATCTTGAACCTGCCTCGTTATGGATTCAATCCGCATTCCCAGCCGTCTGGAACCACACCCTGCAATTACCATCAGTACCAGTTGCAATTTATGGAGCCATTAACTGTATTCCCCGCCGTCTGGGACCACACCCTGCAATTATTCCGTGTATGTAGCCAATTTAGCAAGATTGTATCGGTCGTTAATCAACCAGGTTAGAGTGTGGGATAATGGACAACGCCCAGGATCCTGCAGGGTATATAAGGTGTGACCGGCATCAGTTCTTCACTTCATCCTCCGGTCCTGTTACAGTCAGCAGTGGGTTCACTTTAGTATCAAGTGTTCTTTCACACTCTTGTGTCTCAGGTTAGTGATATTTTTCTTAACGTTTATTATAGTGATAGTTTCTCTTCACTCTTCTGTATCTCAGGTTGGTAATAATTAATAGTCACCATTATTATCTAGTATTAACTGTTAATCAGTTGTTCAGCCCAAATAGTATTTTTAAATGAAAAAACGTGTATCGTTTCCAAAATCCGTTGTGACGGGTGTGGTTTGGTTGCAGGTGGAAGATAGACGGTCACTGTGAGAACAAGAAGCCAGAGATAGAGTGAGGTTTCATAGACGAATAGAGCTCGTAGGACAAATTCTTAAGCCTGTTCTTTTAAAAAAGTTACAGGAAATATACAACAGTTATACCATCTAGAATACTTTAGTAATTCAAAATTATTTTATTCAACAGTTATTTCAAGCAGCAAAAGCTGAAACAAACAAGTTACATAAACCTTTAATTTTGCGCACATCTCTAGAGTTATCTATCAAGGGTCGCCGAGGTTAATATAGTTTCCTGTTGTGCAATCATCTCTTTGCTTTCTATCTAAGGTCACTAGGGTTAACTTGTCCCCTCTTTTGATAGCGGAATTATTAGTTTTGTATTATAATTAGGCTATTATTTGATTGCGGCCTGAAGTTAGCCGTTGTAGTTTAATCATTTAAATTAACCCCTACATAACTTAGTCGCTTAGGCCACCCCTTTATATACAGTTGTCCAAATCAGAAACTTATCCTTTTTCTGCTAGCTTTCGAGCGATACATACTCAAAAGTTGTTTCCCTTGATTTTTATAATCTACAGTTAACATTTTTTAAATACTTTATTTTTCCTTCTTTGATCAGTTGTCATGAATCCTGTCCATGTTGTTAACACCAGTGAAACGTATGTCAGACGTTTCAGAGTGCACGGTACTAGGACCACTTTCAAATTTAACAGTCCTCCGGAAGGAGTGGCTGAACTCGATTGGCTCAGAACGGGGTTTTCTAGTCTTGTTGATAAAATGAAAGCCGAGGCTTCGGAAGGGGATCAGCTTGGGTTTACCTTACGCAGCTTAAATTTAAGAAATAAAGAGCCCGGATACGTTGCGTTTCGACCTGCTTCCGAGGTTGATGGAGACATCCTCTGGGAAATTTTCGGGGGTATTGTTCAGAGTAACGCCGACTCCATCACCTCAGCGGACACCTTCCAGGTCGAGTGCACACGTGTCAATCTCCCTGTAGGCACTGGTAGGATCCGTCCAGGTAGGTTCAATACTTTTAATGAAGAATGTCACAAACGGAGGGGCATTATCGTTATTAAAAACACTGACAATCTGTGTCTCCCTAGAGCGATCGTTGTGGCAAAGGCAAAGGTGAAGAAAGTACAAGGTTACAACCTAATTCTGATGGACAGACGTAACAGGCAAACGATCAAGGCAAAGAAATTAATGCAGAAGGCTAGGGTGGAAATAGGTGAAGAAGGAGCAGGAATTCACGAATTGACACAGTTCCAAGACCATCTAAAAAAATATAAGATCACCGTGTACAATTACGATAAAAGAGGCCGAGACGTTTACTTTGAGGGGAATAACCCTGATGCCCAGTATAGAATAAATCTACTATTTCATAACGGTCCTTTCAACGTTATAACATCGCTGACTGCTGCCTTTGCCTGCACACACTATTGTGAAGCCTGCCATATCCCCTATGATCATAAAGGGGACCACACATGCACCAACCTTTGCCCAGCCTGTCAGACTGTCTCTCCACCCTGTGTAGAAGAAAATGGCGGGATATCTTGCACAGATTGCAACATGAAGTATAAGAACCAGATATGCTTCATGGCTCATAAGACCGAGCGCTGCAAAACTGTCAGGAAATGTTTGGAGTGTGAAAAAATTATCAACCTAAGGTACAGGAAATCAGATCATGTCTGTGGTGAGGTGTTCTGTGTAATCTGCAGGGATTTCATGCCTCCTGACCACCAATGTTACATGAAGGTGGACAAATCTGTCCCTAAAATCAAAGACTCCGTGTACGTATTCTTCGACTTGGAGACACGTCAAGATGAACCCCTGGCTACTGACCCTGATTCCAAAGTTCACATTGTCAATCTGTGTGTCTCGCAGCAGTATTGTTGGAAATGTATTGAGGGCGATGAATGTGACACTTGCGTGAATCGTACAAGAATATTCAGAGAAGATCCAGTGGCCAGATTTGTTGATTACATCATGGAAACTCGCCAAAAATTCAAAAATGTCTGCGTGATCGCCCACAATGGCCAGGGGTTCGATTTTCAATTTATTCTTAAATACGTCATTGAACAAACTAAATTCACCCCCGAACTTATAATGAGAGGTACAAAGGTTATACTGATGGAATTTGACAATGTACGCTTCATAGATTCATTAAACTATTTCCCAATGTCCCTGTCTGAACTCCCCAAAGCATTCGATCTTCCTCCGGAGAAAAAGAAAGGTTACTTCCCTCATCTGTTCAACACAGTTGAAAATCAAAATTACGTTGGTCCTATTCCTGCTATGGAGTTTTACTGTCCCGATTCCATGTTCAAAAAGGCCTACGAGGACTTTGAAAACTGGCACAATGAACAGATGAGTCAAAATTACGTCTTTGATTTCGAAAAAGAAATAATTGAGTATTGTGTTTCTGACGTGGAAATTTTAGCCCAAGCGTGCATCAAGTTTCGAAAGCTCTTCTTGCAGGAATGCAGGGTAGAGCCTTTTCTTGAGTCAGTTACGATCGCGAGTGCTTGTAACAAAGCGTTCAGACGTAACTTTTTGAAACCCAACACAATTGGCTTGATTCCAAAGAACGGCTATCGCATGGTTGACAACCAGTCGGCTGTTGCTCTGCAATGGTTGACTTGGGAGGAAGACCAGCGAGATGTGACGATTCGACACGCTGGGCGGGGGAGAGAAGCAAAAATTGCCGGAATGAAGGTTGACGGATTTGATGGGGAACGAGTTTACGAATTCCAAGGGTGTTACTTCCACGGTTGCCCTAAATGTTTTCCCTATAAACGAGAGGAGCCTCTGAAGGAGGACCCCTCTGACAGCCTGCATCTCAGATACGAAAGAACTAAAAACAAAATTCAAAAGTTGTCTGAAACCCCCCATGAGATTGTTGAGATGTGGGAGTGTGTGTTCAAAAAAATTAAACGCGATAACAATCTGACGTACTTGAACACGCTACCGATCTTAAATTCTCTCCCCTTAGAACCTCGTAACGCTTTCTTTGGAGGAAGGACCGGAAATGCAAAGACCTACCACAAATGTGAAGAAGGAGAGTCTATTCAATACGTAGATGTATGTTCACTGTACCCCTACGTTTGCAAGAGAGGTCACTACCCTCTAGGACACCCCACTGTGCATGTAGGGGACAGAGTATGCCGAGAGCTTGGATTGAACGTAAACGGTATCCTAAAGTGTAAAGTTCTACCACCGCTTGACCTGTATCACCCTGTGCTCCCAACAAGAATGAACAGCAAACTGATGTTCGTGCTGTGTAGAAAATGCGGGGAACATATGAACCAAGAAGACTGTCAGCACAGCAGTGACGAAAGAGCTCTGACCGGTACCTGGACGATGGATGAGTTGAGAAAGGCAGTAGACAAAGGATATGTGATTCTGGATATGTATGAGATGTGGGAATACAAGATGGCGACATGTGAGGACGGAGGGCTCTTCACTGACTTTATAAATAAATTTCTCAAGATCAAACAAGAGGCATCAGGGTATCCTGCATGGTGTGTGACGCAGGAAGACAAGAATAAATACGTCAAGGATTACCAAGATCACGAAGGAATAAGTCTGGACCCCACCAAGATTGAGAAAAATAGCGAGTTAAGATCTCTAGCCAAATTGATGCTAAATTCGTTCTGGGGCAAGTTTGGCCAGAGGGAAAACCAGACAAAAGCGTCACTGATTAGAGACTCTAAGGACTTTTTTGCCTTGATGACAACGCCGGGGATACAGGTAAATACAATTCGAGAGTTAAACGAAGAGGTGCTACTGGTAAACTGGCAAAACATCGACGAAGTAGGTGAGTCGCTTCGGACAGTCAACGTAGTCCTGGCAGCATTTACTACAGCACAGGCGAGACTTAAGCTTTACGAGTATCTTGAAGCTCTTGGAGGTCAGGTCCTCTATTATGATACCGACTCTGTCCTCTACATTTACAAAAACGGGTTGTACAGGATCTCTACTGGTGACTATTTGGGGGAAATGACCGATGAGTTAGCCAGCGAATACGGTCCGGGCTCCTACATTGTAGAGTTTGTTTCCGGTGGTCCTAAGACCTATGCATACCTGGCGTGGTCAACAAACAAAAACAAGTTTGTAGAAGTATGCAAAATTAAAGGTTTAACACTTAATTTGAACACCTCAAAACAGTTGAACTTTGAACAACTGAAAAAAATGATTCTTAGTGAGACGAAACTGACTGTTGAGACGACTGAACGTAGAATTAGACGAACCAAAGATAAAAACATTATAACTACCACGGAAAAGAAACTTTTCAAGGTAACAGGACCAAAAAGGAGGCATGAAGGTGAATTTGACACCCTTCCTTTTGGTTACAAAAAACAGCCAAGGCAATCCTAACCTGTATCCGTTCTCCAACATCTTCCTCCTCCTTAATCATACTCATTAAACATCACACAATCATTTTTGCTGCTCATTAATAAGAGCAAACTGGTGGGGGTACTGATAAACTCTCTTTGAACTCTCATACGCAATCAGTCTTTTTAGCGTGCCCGCTGTGTTATCATGTCCCGAGTAAAATCCTTGTTTGAATTGTGCACACTTCGTATTCACCATGAGGGACTTATATATTGTGTGCTCGATTTTAAATATCTAAATCTGCCCCCATTAATATTAGATTATTTCATCGAACTCGAGTATAACTCACTTGTTCAATGGATGAATAACGGGGATGAACCTACTTTTTATCTACCTGTTTCAACGTTATGCGATTGTGTCTCGTTTCCAAATTCTTTAGATCATTACAAAACTCTAATTTACTCTTCAGATAAAGAACCATGTCACAAAAACCTTCCGAGATTATTACCACCGCTACGTTTCACCGGGATGAGTGTTTGTGAAGGTCTAGTAGAGTAGGGTGACCTACTCGAATGTTCCTTGGCCGTGGGGAATCACTCGACGTGAAGGCAGACTTTCAACATGCCATGACTATCTAAGATAAAACAGGTCGAACTTAGATGTAAACAAGACCAGGGTTTGGACCGTTCCCTATCAAAACGTTGGAGGGCTGGTCTCAAAGACTGGAAAAATGTGTTTCCCCCTCGATTCCCACGAGTGTCTAGTAAACTGAGTGACTCAGTTTCATACCTGGATGGCTCCTTAGAACGACTCTGTGTGAATGTATTCCGGATGAAACGTGGTGTTGGTAGTAGTGTCTCTTTCGCGGAAATACCTGACCTTAGGCGACAAAAGAAAAAATGGTCGTCGGCCACGATGGTTGCTGGCGGCCCCTAAGGTCAGAAGGGAGGTGAGGTAGCTCACCACTGCACACAGCGAAGGCAGGGGCTGTGTGGGTATTATGTAGGGTTTGCCGGTCTTGCCGGTGATCCTCGCATAATACCAGGGGGGCGGAGACGGCAACTAGTTTGTTTTGGAGGCCGTCACGCATCTGCAGCGGTGGAGGGGCCGCAGAATCCCGGGGGACCTAAATAAAAAAGTAAAAATCCCCTGTAAATTACCAGTGTAAAAATGGATGTCAGGAAGACAATAGCTGATGAACTGCACAAACAGGCGCGTAAAAATTTCCCTAGACGTAGGGTGGCTTTGAAAGGTATTAAGGACCTTTATCAGGCGGATTTAGTTGAAATGCAACCTTATGCGAAATTGAATAAAGGGTACAGGTACATAATGACGATAATAAATTGCCTGACTAAATATGCATTCGCAATCCCGCTAAAAAACAAGACAGGGCCTGAGGTGGCCAAAGCTTTAGAACCTATACTCGCGAAACACAAAATGAAAAACTTTCAAACTGACGATGGTACGGAATGGTTTAATCAATACGTAGCCAAGGTTATTAAAGAGTACAAAATAAACCATTACTCTACATATTCGGAACTTAAAGCCAGTATAGTTGAGAGATTTAATCGAACTCTAAAGACACGTATGTGGAAACTGTTCACAGCTAGAGGTACACACGAATGGTTAAACCTTTTACCAGACATTTTAAAATCTTACAATAACACAAAACATAGAACAATAGGAATGAAACCTAAAGATGTTAAACAAAAACACGTCAAAGATATCCTGGCTAGGATCAATAAGACTAAGTCTGTAAAGTATAAGCCTAAGTTAAAGGTAGGTGACAGTGTCAGAATAAGTAAACACAAGCGAGTTTTTACCAAAGGCTATTTACCAAATTGGACCAATGAGGTTTTTACAGTGTTTGCTGTTAAACCGACTAAACCAACAACATACATATTACAAGACTACAATGGTGAAATACTGAAAGGGGGTTTTTACGAGCATGAAATTAGTTTGTCAAAAACCGGTGATGTTTACCTGGTGGAAAAAGTGTTGAGACGGAAGGGGGACAGGGTCCTTGTTCGATGGCTCGGTTTTGATAAAACACACGACTCGTGGGTACATAAAAACTCTATAAAATAAATATACAATTATCATTTTCCATCACTCTTAGACAAGATGCGTATTATCAAACACACTTCACAGTTGCCTATAGAAAACTTTGATTCGTTTGTCGGTACAGGTATGAGTACGGAGAGAAGGCACGGACCTCTGCTGCCAAACACCATACGTTGTATTATATGTGGACCGTCAAATTGTGGAAAAACAAACGTTCTTTTCAACTTACTCTTTGACACTAACGGACTCAGGTTTCGTAATGTGTATGTGTTTTCTAAATCTCTATATCAACCTAAATACAAGTTTTTGGCCAAGACTATGCCTAAAGAGGTGGGCTACTTTGCGTTTGATGAAAATTCTCAGATTCCACCTCCTAGCGAGGCGAAATCCAATTCTATTATGATTTTTGACGATATTGCGTGTGAAAAACACGATAACATTAGGAGTTATTTTACCATGGCTCGTCATAAAGATATAGACACATTTTACTTGGGGCAGACGTACAGTCGTATACCTAAACAACTAATTAGGGACAATTGTAACTTTTTGATAATATTTAAACAAGATGATATGAACCTTCGGCATATATACTATGACCATGTTAATACGGATATGACATTTGAAAAGTTTAAACAGTTATGCAGCGTAGCGTGGAAGAATAACCATGGATTCGTTACCATAGACAAGGATAGTGATATTGAAAAAGGGAGGTATCGTATGGGACTAGACAGTTTTGTCCAAGACTTATAATGGTACGTATCTACACGTACAACGATCTGAGGGGGTTCAATAGAAGACTGCACAATGTCAAGTCAAATTTGTGCACGTTATATTACAAAGACAAAAAGAGATTTTGTGGAAACTATTGCAGTAGGAAGGGTGATCACGGTCATCCGCTCAATAGGAGGTGTTGGAGACACAAAAAGCCAGTAGTTACTACCTTTATACCGCCAGTAGTTTTGCTAATGATTTCAGCTAGTGAAAGGACTTATAATCGGGAAGTATGGGTTAATTTTTTAAACAAATGCGACGATAAGAACATTCCGTTGGAATTGGTGATTTATCACGAGGACATGAACAACTCTACCGTGAGGGACCCTCAAAACTTGATCTCTAGATTTAGACCCTTTCCGGATATATTCGGTAATGTTCTCCCCTTGCGTAACCAGCACGGGAGTATACACTTTGCTCAGATTGTATTGAGAATGTTGGAGTACGGTTGTAAGATACCACACGCCTCAAGATGCATTGTGTTGACCGAAAGAACTATACCAATCAGACCGCCGCTGGAGATTTACAGAACTGCTTTATCACTGAACTGTTATATCGATATTAGTTACAACACTGCCTGGGGTCCCATTCCTGACGGTACACCAACAGGGCCACGGGGAAAACCTTTCGCTGCTGTCAACAACTATTGTCAGGGGTTGTACACTGTAGAGTTTCTCAGGGAAGCCTTACCGACAGTCTCGTCACAGTGTGAGAGGTTCGGTATAACTTTAAATAAAGGTGTATATAATGTAACAAATAAAAAGTTGTTTGAACAATGGCGGGCGTTTACAGGTACAAACCCGTGTGAATTCTGGCTCTTGAATTCATATTTGATGTATAATAGACGCCACGACAAACCGATGGCGATGTTAAGGAAGTATATGAATAAAACTGTGGAAAATGACAAGTACATCGTGACTCACGTGTCAGAATGGAGGGACGATGTTAAAAGAGCGTGGGTATTTAAAAGCTATACACATAAATACGTGATTTCATGGTTCGACGTTAGAGAGCGTAGGTACTACAGAGGATTGGATCTTGCTGCGGGGGTTTCACTTCTGGACGTAATTAAATATGTACGTAAACATAAGAATCGTGCCATGTTTTTCAGACAGGTAGAGCTACCGTAAGCTATTAATTAATTTACAAGTAGACATAAAGACATTATTGATCATGAAGCCGACCAAGAAACATCTTACTTTACGTATAGCTGAGCTTAAGGAAGCTATTCGACGTAAGTATAACAGTTTTAAGACAGGGGTTGTTGAGAGTGAAAGATTTTTCGAGAATAAATACAAACCAATAATTACAGAGATAAAAAAAACCAATATCACTCCTAAAAAAGAGTCACTATTGGAACCGAAAAAAGAAGAAGAAGAAGAAGAAGAATTGAAGGAAGAGGAAGATGATGGTGAATATGAGTCACCTGTACCGTCACCTAGAATAACACCGACAAGTGAGGCTGCCAGTACCCGTCTTGACACCATACTATCTACACCTTCTGGCAGAGAGACCGTCTCATTCTTTATAAATACCCATTTTCAACATCCCACAACCAGAAAGTTCATGGAAATGTTTATGAAAGATCGTTCGGGTAAAGAACAAAAAATTGATCACTTATACGGCCCGAGGTACGAGAATGGAGATACACTTATGGTTGGCGATAAAGAGCTAGAGTTTGATGATGACGGGTATATTAAAATAGGAGGCATCCGGTACAAGGGCACAGACGGACTTTATGAATTATTATTTAAAAGAATACCGGATGAAGACGAGTACACCACGGAAGATCTAAGGGCTTACAGAGATATTCTGTTGAAAACTAACGCGCATATGAAAGATTACAATCCTCATGGACATATTAACAGGAATTCATCACTAAAATACAGGGGGGTTATTGCCAAACTGTTTCCTGCTACTACGAAAAAAGGATCAGGAATGCAGTGGAAATCTACAAGTTCGCGTGATATTGTTCATTGGGACGATCCGAACGAACTTGTTGATCGCCTACGTTTGATTACCATGTCCGCAGATACAGGCAACACTTCGCATACCAATGAAATGTTAAACATTATTGAAGAGCTACGTGAAGGTGGATTTATAAAAGGATCGGGTAACAAGAGGTTTCAGGCATTGTTAAAATGAACGTAGACAAATTCGGTCGTTACACGGCGAGGGAAAGATTGCGAGGTCCTAAAGGTGAGGGTTTTAAACTGACAGAAGATGGTGGCTACGATATGGAAAACAAGAGGTTAGCTAACGTGTCGGACCCTTTGCTTGAAAACGGATGGTGCCAATTTAAAAACTCTACAGACACACTTAAGTTCGTGTATGAAATTGAACAGTGACAAGCTGTTTGATGCTCAACATAAACGAATTGGTAATACCGGTAATCCGTTAAATCCTGACGATGTAGTCACCAAGGGGTATTTTGACTCAAAATCACCCGTTAAATTAGTAGATAGTTATTCATTTCACCAATACAGGTTACAGGATTTAGGACCTCCAGTATTCGCCGGAGATGCTGTAAATTTAGGCTATATAAAAAATGAAACACCGGGGAAAAAAGATGGAAATTGGGAATTTGTTAACAAACGTCTGACACGAGTTGGCAGGCCTATGAATGACGGGGATGCTGTAAACATGGGTTACCTAACCTCTCATGCACTGATTAAAGTCAAAAAAGGTTATAATTGTTCGGGTCATAGACTGATAATGGTAGGGCCTCCTGAGGATATCTCAGATGCTATTAATCTTGAATACTTAAGATCAAATTCCTTAGTCAAATCCATAGGTTACAGTGACAATCCTAAATCAACAGACGGTACATACGATGCGGGCACTCGTAGAATATCTAATCTCGCTAAACCTCAGGACATGGATGACGCTATAAGTAAAAGGTATCTCAAAACGGCCTTAAGTGAACTCGGCTATGCTATTTACAAAAATATTACCACTAAAGCGAGGAATAGACTTGTTCCTCCTGAACAGTGGAAAAGCAGAGTGTTAGAGTCCAGCTGGGATGATCTATTTAATAGTGAATACTCTTGGTAAATCAGTCACTTATAAAATGGTTAAACGTAAAACAACATCAAACAGTCGAAAGTTAGCTCTTGTTGCAGGAGGTGGTATTATCGGTTCAGTTGTTAACAAAGCAATCGATTTGCTTCCTATTGAATTGCACATACCTGGTTATAATAACTGTGGACCCGGAACTAGGTTGAAGAAGCGATTAGCGAGAGGTGATAAAGGTGTAAACCCCTTGGACGAAGCGTGTAAAATTCACGATATAGCGTACTCGAGTTTTAAAGACACGGGGCGAAGACAACAAGCTGACAAAGAGCTCGCAGAAAGGGCTTGGCAAAGAGTCAAAGCATCAGACGCATCTTTGGGGGAAAAAGCAGCCGCCTGGACCGTTACAACAGCGATGAAGGCGAAAACAAAATTTGGAGGCGGTAGAAGGCGACGTCGTGTAAAACGTGTAAAACCTGCCAAAGGTAAAGGTCTGTACTTGAGACCGTATCCGAAGAGAGGCGCTGGAAAGAGGAAAAGGAAGAGAATCACTAAAAAAAACGTCAATCCCACTAAAACCACTTACTAACTATGAACTGCAGTATTACGCTACTCAGCTTAATGTGCCTCAATTTAGAGGAGTATTTATGCGGGACACATTACCTGGTACGCCCAGGAAATACGAATCGGCTATAGTTAATCTAGACTCGAATAGGGGCAGCGGAACGCACTGGGTATGTTATATGAAGCGTGGGGATAGGGTGTTTTATTTTGACAGTTTTGGCAACCTTCGGCCACCTGTTGAAATCACCAGGTATCTTGGAACGTCAGCCGATATTAACTATAACTATGATAGACGTCAAAATTTCAACTCAGTTATTTGCGGACATTTGTGTCTAGAGTTCCTAACCAATGTTTTGTCTTAGCGGCACCGGTTCTACCATTAGCTGTGAGGTCTTCCCGCCTCTTGAGCTCAGTGGAGGTGATTGGGAAATAGGTTTAGTGGATCTATCCACGTACAATTCGATACCAAACATTGAGAAAGATGTAAATGACAAGTTTTACTATGGAGACGATCACGAAATAACCATCCCCGAGGGATCGTATGAAATTGAAAACCTGCAGGAGGAAATAAAAAAACACGTACATTTTAGATTAATTGCTAATAACAATACACTGAAGGCCGAGATGAAATGTGAGGAGGATGTACACTTTGAAAAGGAAAAATCAGTAGCCTCGCTATTGGGGTTTGATAAGAAAATGTACCCCAAGGACCAACTACATGTTTCACCAAACACTATAAATATAATAAAGGTCAATTCGATCAGGGTCGAATGTAATATTGCACGAGGATCGTTTCTCAACGGTGTAGAAGGACACACTATACACGAGTTTTACCCTACCGTTGAACCGGGGTATAAAATCATAGTAATTCCAAATCCTATAATTTATTTACCTGTGAACGTCCAGAGAGTAAGTACAATTTCCGTTCAGCTCAGAGATCAAGACGGAGATCTGGTGAATTTTAGAAACGAGGTAGTATCGTTGAGGTTACACTTAAAAAAACGTCAGGATGGGCCTGGTATTTAGGAATTCGACAGACCTAACACCTCTCATTACCCAAAAGGGTACGGAACGGTTAACATCGTCTAGTGTAAAGTTTTTAGAATCACTTGGATTCAAAGTGCAAAATGTTCGCTATAGAAAGCGCCGCTGAGTATGAAAATACCGTTACAGGATATGAGTATCACACTTACAAGCCGTATGCCTCATGTACGTATAAAAATAACGATGAAATCAGAATCGCAGTTAGTCAGCAGGATATTATAACCGCTCCCTTTGAAAGTACATTACATATAACTGGGAAAATAACTGGTAAAAAGGCGGGAGGTACCGATGCCGACATTTCATTTGTCAACAACGCAGTAGCGTATCTATTTGACGACATCAGGTATGAGATTGGAGGGATTGAGGTGGACCATACCAAAAATCCAGGGATCGCTACTACCATAAAAGGACTTCTTTCCGTGCGTGATGTCGAAAAGGATAGTTTGAAAAACGCCTGTTGGCTAGGAGCGGGGAAAACGCTAAAAGCGGGAAAAGAGTTTACATTTTCTGTTCCGTTGAGAATGTTGCTCGGTTTTGCTGAAGATTACAAACGGGTCTTGGTGAACGTCAAACAAGAGCTTATCTTGCTAAGGTCAGCTTCTGACCTCGACGCTATCACATCCGCTGACGCGACCTCTTGCACCATAGAGATAAGCAGTTTGTACTGGCGGCTTCCTCACGTCTCGGTCACTGATACATATCGTTTAAAACTTTTGCGAATGATTGAGAAAGATACATCTGTGCAAATACCCTTCCGGTCTTGGGAACTTCACGAATACCCTTCTCTACCGTAAAACAACACTCGCCAGTCCTGGACTGTTAAAACAACTTCTCAGCTGGAAAAACCCCGGTACGTTGTACTGGCCTTCCAGACAGACAAAAAACATAAATTCAACACAGATATGTCCTGCTTTGATAGTTGTGCTCTTTCCAATGTAAAACTGTACCTCAACTCTCAATACTATCCTTATGATAACATCCACGGTGATATGACTATATTTTATGAAATGTTTTCGCGGTTTCAAAAATCCTATTACGGCAGGGATACGTACCCTGGTGTGGATTTGGATACTTTTAAAGACAAGACAACACTATACGTTATCGACTGTTCAAAACAAAATGACACAATCAAGTCGGGACCTGTAGATGTAAGGTTGGAATTTGAAGCTAAGGACAAATTTCCCGCCAATACTGCAGCTTATTGTCTCATTTTACACGACTCTCACCTAGTTTACACTTTACTCACGGGGACCGTGAAAAAGGTTATGTAAGTCAAGGAGGGAAGGGGAAGATGTGGTGGGGTGGTAATAAAGGTATAGCGATGACTAAACATTAATCAGTCTTTAACATGGGTCCGTGCGGTGATGATGTATCTTCGGTCTGCTCGGAGGAGTATGGGGAGGTAGGTTGGATTTGTATAAATCTGTTGAGGAATGGGAGACTTGTTCGTAAAATAGATTTTGACGGGGAGCCATTGAAGTTGGAAGTGAAATCTAATGGGAGATTTGACAGAATTGAGTTTGAATTTATGGACAGTGAGGCAATGACTCTTAGTGGACTCTCGTCGGAACAGATTCTCCAAAAAAGGAAATCTTTTTTAAAGTATAACAAACTGGATGTCTACGTTTACACCAAGGACGGGTGGCATGAACGCGAATCCTTTTGGCTTGAGGACGAGTGGGATGAGACGGAACGTCCTTATACTAGCCTCTCGGAATCTAGAGAATTTAACAAAGATGATGTAGAGTACGTGGTGATTAAATTCAGAAACCCTAAATACGATAACACTTCTGATGAGGAGGAGGAGACTGATGATGAGGAGGAGGGGGAGGAGGAGGAGCCTGAACCAAAAAAGAGTAAACTAGAAGGTGGGTTAGGTCTCAGTCGTCACGATGGATCCGACCGTGGAGGTTCTCAGGCGTAATTTTAGGGCTTGTAGGGAATATGTCGCGAATAAGGTGGCTGAAGTGACCGTTGCGTTTTCAAAAGGCGGGAGACATTGTAGAGAAATGGTAAAATGGGATCGTAGTGGTGGTGGTAAAAGAATCGACATCAAACCGAACGGGAAATTTGACAGTTTAAAAATTCAAACTATTTCAGGCTCAGACTTTTGCGATTGTTGTGTTCCGGAGAAGCTCCTTAATCTAGTAACTTATCACCAACGATTTAGCCGTGTAGATTTGTATCTTTGTAAACAAGACGGAGCTTGTGAATTTAAAACTTTTGAACTGAAAACTCATTTAGTTGTAGAGGTAGACGTGAATGATGATGTAACCCGGGTACTGATTACTTTAGGGTATAATGACTCACCAACGATCAAGATGGAGGAGGAGGGGGAAAACAGCTACCCTGAGGGGTATGACACAGTATACTAATTAAACTCGTGCAGATCCTTCAGTTGCAGACATGGAGCCGACCAGTGCGGATGTATCATCAGAGGTTCTAGGAGAAGAGGTAAGTATGGATATGGACCTTATCCGCTTTAAGCGGCGCAAGGAACCTATTGACGTAATGACCGGTATTTTTCTAAAGACTGTTCACTTTCTAAATTCCGAGCTGACAAAGTGTTTAATTGTCGGTATTTTTAAAAACAGAGGCAATAGTCTGGGGATTCTGTTCAAGGGGCATAAAGGGACTGTATACTGGCCACTAGACACTTTTAAACAATTTTCTGTGCAATTTAATGACATAAAAGCCGCTTTGGAGAATCAAACCAAATTCTATTGGTGTCTCGATGGAGGGGAGGATATAAAGGTGAAGAATGTTTTTGGTAAATCTTGCGCATTCCTCTATGACGGAGAGCATACTTTAACTCTAAATCGGAACGAATGGTCTCAGTTTGTGAGTGTCCTCCCTATCGTACACAGGGATATTAACGAACTGTTTTACAACGAACTTTTGATCCAGGAATACATTAACAGAATTAATAGTGGCTCGGAAGACGTGTCGAAACCTGTAGAGCTACCTTGCCTCGTTGCTGACAGGCTATTGGATGAGGTTAGAATTGCAAATGGCGGCGATAGTGGAATTTCACGGGTTCAAGGACAACAATAACCGGTTTATTGTTAAAGAGTTGGCGGTGGTTGGTAAAAACCTTCAAAGTCAGGTAGTATTCAAATCACCTTACAGTTTTTACCATTTAAATGCAAAAACGCGACGCACAGCGCGATGGCTTTCGCGCCATTTTCATCGTATAAAATGGGATGACGATGGTGTCAAGTATAATGAACGGATCATACGTGATTTGTGTAAACCTTTCAGAGTAATATACACCAATGGTCTTGAAAAGGCTGAATTCCTGCGGGAATTTCACCATGATGTCAGGGAAATTACTTGGGATCACGGTGAACCCTGTAGTGTACACTGTTTGCTCCCACAACATCATAATAATCCTGATGCTTACTGTGCATTGCACAGTGCAAAGTCCTTTCAGCATAACCTTTAAAACTGAGGACACAATTCAAATTTAATCATTTGCAATGGAGACCACGTGGCAGTTACTTTCGCAGGAGCACAAAGCTCCAGAAGGCGTTTTGACCGACAGTTTCATTATTAAATTTGACCGTTATATGGACTGGAATTTGCTGTCGGAAAACTATGATTTTTCTCTAGACATGTTGAGAATGTACTTCCACAGAGTTACCTGGTCTAGAATTTTGAGAAGAAAACTGTTTTTTGAATCGTTCCTCAGGGAAATGGCTCCCGGATTTGATGCTACAGCCTGGGAAGTACTGAGCAGATATCAGTTTCTGTCGGAACAGTTTATTCATGATTTTTCTGATAAAGTCGATTGGGACAATATTGCATTGTACCAGAATGTAAGCGGTAAATTTCTAACTGATCACAAGTACTTGGAAAACGAATAGACCTCCGCGAGTGATTAGTAAAGGGGCGGGGGTGCTCGGCATTCGGTTGAGAGCAACCTCGTGATGGCTTGAACGGACTTTCAGAGGTTGTAAATAGTTGTAAGTAGTATACCTCTGAGGAGGTTGTAAATAATCGTACATAGTATACCACTGAGGGTGATTAGTAAAGGGGCGGGGGTGCTCGGCATTCAGTTGAGGGCTCCTTCGTGATGACTTGAACGGACTTTAAGTGGTCTCTAAATAGCTTGTAAGTAGTATACCTCAACGGGTGATTAGTAAAGGGACGGGGGTGCTCGGCATTCAGTTGAGGGTAACCCCGTGATGGCTTGAACGGACTCGTGGAGGTTTTAAATATTATTATAAACTCTGTGTGAAAGGGGGATAGCGATTTGCCTTGGTTTGGCTATCACCGTAAGTGGGCGATGTTGGGGCCCCTTACCCCAGAGGTTAGGACTCCTGGTGATGCTCTGGGTAACCAAAAAGAACGCGCCGAGACCCTTACAGCCTGACTTATATGGTCTACTGTGGTGTGGAAACCAGGGTCATGGGAGGTAGCATTTTGTTATGGAGTGGCTACCACCGTAAGTGGGCGATGGATGGGGCCCCTTACTCCAGAGGTTAGGACTACTGGTGATGCTCTGGATTACCAAAAAGAACGCATTGGGGCCGGTACAGCCTGGCCGATATGGTCTACTGTGGTGTGGAAACTTGGGTCAATCAGGTCAAGTGATACCCTACAGTATAAATAAGTGTTAGCTGATAGCACTGATCATTCCCTACAACATGCTGACCACGACGGTTGTTCTTTTAACAATCATAGGCTGTCTGAAGGCTACGCCTCCGGTAGGTTTATTATTTGCGTGCACGTGTGTGTGTGTGTGTGTGTGTGTGTGTGTGTGTGTGCGTGTGTGTGTGTGTGTGTGTGTGTGTGTGTGTGTGTGTGTGTGTGTGCGTGTGTGTGTGTATGTGTGTGTGTGTGTGTGTGTGTGTGTTTTACTCAATATTCTTACAATGTGTATTTTTTCTACAGCCTTACAGAATGTTTACCTCCTCATCTGATGAGGACCTATTGTTGGCTGCCGAGGACATTGAGGAGCAAGAAGGAATACATACTCCAAGGAGAAGCCGTCTCGTTCTCCCAAGGGTTGATGAGGAGATAAGAAGAACACCTGGGGCCAATCGTCCTGTTACCCCACGACCACCATCTCCTGACCTGTTCTCACCAACCGAAGCGAGACACAGTCTGTTCTCTTCTCCAGAAACACAGAGGAGACACGAAGAAGCGGGCTATACAAACACATACCTTATGGAGTCTGGAGCAGTTCTTCAAATTGACAATGTACGTATAAACGTTGAGGACAAGATTTAGGGCAGCACTTTTCAGGGTCTTTGCGCATAGTTAAATAATTGATTATTTCAGGTAACTGTGCCGATCCAGGGGACGTACCTCAATCCTACGGAGGCAACAAGAATGCTGGATAGAATGCTACAGGGTGGGATTTCCACAACCAACACCTTCATCAACGGGACTCCAGCTCGCATAATTCGTTCATTGGTAGGTATATATCCTGCGTGTGTGTGTGTGTGTGTGTGTGTATGAGAGTAATACTTTGGTTTTTGCGGGATACGCTAATACTATTATTTCTTGTTCTTCCAGTCGAGACACGCATTCCAGAACGAAGGCCAGGCAGGACCGTCTGGAACGCAGAATCCTCCAAACCTTGGTCAGAGGAATGCTCCTCAGTCTCCCGACCCATTTGAATTCCCGCCAAGAGGACGCAGATTGACGGTGGGTTATATCTTTTGGTGGTCGTTTCCTATCTTTGCCCTTTTATTTATTTATTTTTGTAAAGTACTGACATTTTATTTGTTTGCAGACTACCCCCGAACGATCCAACGCAACTCGAACTACATCTTATCTTTCACCGAGTCCAAGCCAACCGAGGTCTGTGTCATTTGTAACACCGCAGTCGAGTTTAAGACCTATAGCTGAGGAACTACCGCCTAGACGTAGACTATTTCAGCGTGTCTCAACGGTGGGTTATGAGAAATTATTTAAAAATAATAAATTAATTAGATTTATATGATAGCTTTTTTTTTATTGTAACCACAATGGAATATTTATTTTTTAGAATGACGTCTACGTAGCGGCTCTCGATCCTCATCATACTTCTGAGCAAAGAATGCCTAGAGTATGGCAACACAACTGGACCTGGAGTGTATGCCAACTTTGTATCCGGCGCATGAGTCCGAGCTGTGACGGGAGTGTCCTCTCAGGGTTATTACATGGCGAAAGCGTACTTGTGGATAATTTATTGCAGGTGAGTGGTGTGTGTGTGTGTGTGTGTGTGTGTGTGTGTGTGTGTGTGTGTGTGTGTGTGTGTGTGTGTGTGTGTGTGTATTTGGGAGTTTAATTTTTATTTGTTATGTTTCAGAGTGAATTTCCACCTACATGGCAGTCGCCGGAAGTTGAGGATATTCTCCTTCAATGGATGGTCACTCTGGCTGGAGTGTTGGGCATGCTCAACTACTTCTTTGTTGAATGCAACGACGATGAGAGGAGTGCTCTAGCTCCAGCAGTATGGTCAGAGCTGTATCGACGTCTCAGTACACCCCTTGGTTCTTCCAGTGAGAGAATGGCTATTCTCGCTGAGCACCATGGTGTGCTTGGTTATACAACTACACAATCTCCGGATCGACCTGGCACACCAGAAGCGACCCCATTCGTTTGTAGGGTCTGCCTTGACCGCAGGCCTACGATCGTACTAAGGTCCTGTGGTCATGTATTCTGTGACACGTGTGTTATCAGGATCTGGAGATGTCCTGTGTGCAGAGGAACTGCTCTCGGGAAGATGCGTTTGTTTTTCTAACTTAAAAATCATAATTTATTTTATCACTGATGTGTAGCTTAGTCGTAGTGTAATGAAACAGATTACGTAGTGACCCCGCGGAGCTTATCACTCGGGGTGGGGAGCCCGAGCACTATAAATACTGAGCGCATTCTAGCATCCGATATCAGTTCTCTCTCAGCCTCTCTACTGAGACGTCGATACAGACAGACATTCCGCCGAGATATAACTGACCTGGTATTACTCTGCAGTAAGTATGATCAGTATGATTTTGAGTGCATGTTTCTAGGGTTGTCTTGCTGTGGTTTTTATTTAACCTTATTAACCTTAACCACTAATTAGGGTATAGTTAATGTGTGTGTGTGTGTGTCATATTTTTTGTGGAAAGTAATTAACGCAGTTCTTTATTGTTTGATTCACAGATAATGTCCCTCAACGCGAAGTTGGCAGCTTTAAGCAGGAGTCCTGAGACGATTCTTCTGAAGGACCTAGCAGGACGACCAGAGTCGCTGATTGTTGGAGCTCGACGAGTGACGACACGATTCGGCAGGGTAGCAGTCGTCCTGGACGTCCAAGGCTCCGACATCATGAGTTCGGTGTTCCTGCCTGGAAGATACAGCGAGGCCTTGGAGGACGCAGACCTCGAAAGAATGGTGCAGGACGGCTACAAGATCAAAGTCACCGACAGTGAGGGCTCCATTCCAAACATAGAAATTTTCAAATGAATGTAATGTCAATATTTAAGAAAATAAAAATGATTTGTAGTTCTTGAAATATGTATTATTCTCATTTACCCATGGTGTAGTAAAACTAGAAGGTAATTTTTATGCATGAAGGACATGCTCCCATCAAATGGGTTGCCATCTTAGGGAGGACTCGTTAAAACAACACATTATGGAAGGTCGGGGTTGGTAACACTGGTGTAAGTTCAGTTGTATGTTCTGATTGAAAAAGTGAGGTTGGCACCACTTAGGCATGACCATCTTGGAAAAAGTGAGTACCCACCACATGATCACAGCCATCTTGAAAAAGGCTCTAAAAACATGTGGTTGTAACTGGGGTTAGGACAAGTGTTCAAAAGTGAGGTTAGAGCACGTGGTCGAGCACTTTCCCGTCACGTGGGCACTGCCGTTGAATACAGGCGGGACAAAAACACGTGGTCATAAGTTGGGTTAGATCACGTGGTCAAAAGTGAGGTTAGAACACGTGGTCGACCGCATGGATGCCGCCATCTTTGAAAAAGGCGGGAAAAAACACGTGGTCATAAGTAAGGTTAGCCCACGTGGTCAAAAGTGAGGTTAGAACACGTGGTCGGCCACATGGGCGCCGCCATCTTGGAAAAAGGCGGGGAAAAACACGTGGTCATAAGTAAGGTTAGCCCACGTGGTCAAAAGTGAGGTTAGAACACGTGGTCGGCCACATGGGCGCCGCCATCTTGTAAAAGCGCGGGAAAAAACACGTGGTACAAAGATAGGTTAACACACGTGGTCTAAAGTGAGGTTAGAACACGTGGTCAGCCACGTGGGCGCCGCCATCTTGGAAAAGCGCGGGAAAAAACACGTGGTTAACACACGTGGTCTAAAGTTAGGTTAGGACACGTGATCAGCACGTGGGCACCGATGACGTCATCGTTCAAGGTCAATTTGTTTTATCCTCCCGGAGGGTCTACTACTTCTAACTGCAGGTTGAATAGGAGGACTATGAAAGGCAGTATCAAGAAGCCCCTTTTTCCAAATGTTGAGATAAATGTGTTTCGTATCCTCGAAAGTGTTAATTTAAGCTACCATAACGAAATGCACACTTGACAATGAGAGGTACAAATATATATTGTTCTAATGTAAGTTATAAGTTTCTAATTCATATAAATTACCCTTCATCCAATTCTTTATTTCTTTGCTAGAAAAATTTAAGCGTCTAATACTGAAAATAGCGGTTCGTTTGCTTTATCTAACAGAGAGGAAGCGATATGTCTGTTAAGACGGGTTACATTTTACTCACTTTCATTGTTCATCAGTTTATTAAATTTAACTAAATTGTTTTACTTATTTATCAGTACATATGTTGCAATCAAGTAAACACTATACAAGAGATCCGGCTAAGAAATACTGTTTACGTCAATAAAAGAGCAGTTCTAACATCGTTTCAGTTTGATTTATTTTAAGGAAATGTCCTCTGCCAGTTATAATTTGTTTACTGCAAATGATTACCATGGCTTAAGACTTCATGAAATGCCCAATTTTGATGGCTGATTAAAGTATTTTAATCGAAAGTATCGAGTTACACTATGTGCCCAACATTTGACATTTCATGATGCGTTCTGTGACCACGAAAAATATACTTTACAACAACAATAAGAGATATTAATATAAATTACCTTAATTAGTGGTGCAGACTTTATTTAAAGGCTCTAATTCATGCTAACACTATAAGTGTAATAATATGCGCGTCCAAAATGTTAGGTACATATATCAAAGTGAGAGTTTAAAATCCCCACCAACTCACTCATCATAGAATTTTGTTAATTTTGAGGTAATGAATTCGGGTGTCAAAGCGCATATTTTTCAACGCTCCAACACATGAACTCTAATGATAACTTGTGCATCTTTAGTCTTCAGAAAGAAAAGTTTTAAAATGTTGTCTCCTTGTATTTGGTATAAAATAAAATAAAATCTCCAAACAATCCATGTTGGTAACCGAAGTAATGTTAAGTCCCCTCGGGGAATAATAGATTAAGTGCAAATTTATCATCGTAATCTGTCAGATGATTGAACTGATTGTTTCAAAAGACTGATTGCAGGTCTTGGAAATGCCTTTGGTATTTTAACTTTGTAATATATACAGGAATTGCCTTTTTTATTAACTATTTGTTCTAGTTTATTTTATATTATTTTATCCATTGTCAAACACTCCTCAAATGTTTCATTTCAGCCAAGCAAACAATATAAAGGAAATAAAAGAAATGCATTGAGTGTTATAGGCGATATAGAGTTTTATTTAAAAGGAAACAACTCTGCCTATGGTACTATGCCATACAATTTCACATTTAAACACAGTAATTATTGGTATTTTACTTTATATCTGTTTTACCTTTACTTTTTGTACAATGTGCAAAATAAAACTGTGAACAAAGTACTGATTGATATAAGATAAATAAAATGCAATATTGGTTATTTGATATATCATAGTCTTTCGGATAGTGTTAAGGAGCATGTAATTGCAGCTTCGAGTGAGAGACAGTTCTTCTATAGTTTTATTATATCTCCAACGTGGAAGATTCAAAGACAGATTATTTGATGCAATATTTTAAATTAACGAGCTTTAACCTAATCTATACATTAACGAGTTATCTAGTTATTAAAATCCAGAACCTTGCTCCGGAGTTTAAAAAATATATTGACTAACTCGTATTCTTCTCGTCTTGTCTGTAACGTACAATGGAACTAGTTAATGTTTAGAAGAGGTTAGAACTAGATAATTACTCAAAAAGATGTAACTACTATAGACTATCTATGAGTCCTCTTCGACCTTTGACCCCTGACGTCACACCCCTCCACAACCCCTCCCCTCCCCTCCCCCTCCACACCCCCTCCCCTTCCCCGCCCCACCACCTCCCCTCCCCCTCCCCCAACCGCTACCCTTCCCCTTCCCCTCCCCTCACCACCCATCCCCTCCCCACCCCCTCCCCATCCCCCACCCACTCCCCACCCGGCCACTTCCTATCATTTTACCTAACCTATATTAGGACCGTGTTGCCAGCCTGGTTTTTTCTGTGTAGTACTGCCAACCTAATTTTTTTTAAGATTAAGTCATCCTAAGTTATACTGTTTGTTATATGTATATATATATTTATATATATATATATATATATATATGTGTGTGTGTGTGTGTGTGTGTGTGTGTGAGTGTGTGTGTGTGTGTGTGTGTGTGTGTGTGTGTGTGTGTGTGTGTGTGTGTGTGAGTGTGTGTGTGTGTGTGTGTGTGTGTGTGTGTGTGTGTGTGTGTGTGTGTGTGTGTGTGTGTGTGTGTGTGTGTGTGTGTGTGTGTGTGTGTGTGTGTGAGTGTGTGTGTGTGTGTGTGTGTGTGTGTGTGTGTGTGTGTGTGTGTGTGTGTGTGTGTGTGTGTGTGTGTATTACTTCACGCTACTTTCATTTGCTACGCTTGGCTCCCTCACACTGTTTATATATCTTTTAATACCTTTCTTCAGTTAAAATATATTAGTAAAATATGAAGTAGTACAAGGTGTATCAGAACAGACTGAAATAAAAACTATGCATTTATAAAATAAAAGTTGATATTTGTTAGTAGAGATTTCTCTTTACGGTGGAAATCATACCTTGTGGATAATTTTATACCGTTATCGGGTTCATCACTCCTGTTTCAACTTGTCCAGACCTGCCACTATTTGTTCAGTAGATATGACCCCTATAGAGCTCAGTAGCTTATTTGCTATACCAAACATTTTAACTTGTAATACTGTTTCATTATATGGTTTTTAAAACTAATTTCATCTAAATAGTACCTTGTGTAAGTCCAATATTAAACTATGCAAACAAGGGAAAATAATAAGTAATACATTACAAACCAAAACGTTTATTGATTCATTTTGTACTAGAACTATTAACAAAATGATATTCTTCTTAAACAAATTCTATTCCTTTACCGTTGCCGCGGTACACTAGAGACATCCTGGCAGCATCTCCTTTGTTGTATCTGCCCATGGCGGCTTCTGTGAGGATGATGAGGAATCGCCGTGGTAGATAGACGTTCAATAGTACATCGTCGCCTTCTATTCCTTTCACGGTTGTGCAGACAGCCTCGCCGTGAAGGGACTAGAAAAGGTAAAATGCATTAGTGAATTTTTTAAAACGTGTCTAGTGCTGGACTTGGAAAACTACCCGTCCTTAAAGACTCTCACCAATTGGCCGGTGTTCTGTTTTTACCATGGGAAAACAAAAAAGGTTTGTGCCCTGAATAACGTGTTGAAACTTGTTCAGTATCATAATCAATAATTCCTAAGAGACATTCTTTTAATGCTTTGGGAATGGGTTTTTCCCCCACTTTACTGGTATAAAAGGCTTACTCGCAGAAGTTCTTCATTCTATCAGCGATAGTGGTAGCAGCACCATCTGGAACCTACAGCTACAATGGACATGAGCAATATGAAAGGACGCCTCAACAACTGTAACGCTCCTCGATTCACCAGACTTAACGATCTCCAGCCTGGTACTCTTTACGGGATTACCAATTTTGCAAAAACATATTCACGCAACGGTGAGGCTGTCTGTGCAACCGTAAAAGGAATAGAAGGCGACGATGTACTATTGAACGTCTGTCTACCACGGCGATTCCTCATCATCCTCACAGAAGCCGCCATCGAGAGTTACAACAAAGGAGATGCTGCCAGGATGTCTCTAGTGTACCGTGGCAACGGTAAAGGAGTAGAATTTGTTTAAGAAGATTATCATTTTGTTAATAGTTCTAGTACAAAATGTATCAATAAACGTTTTGGTTTATAATTTATTACTTATTATTTTCCCTTGTTTGCATAGTTTAATATTGGGCTTACACAAGGTACAATTTAGATGAAATTAGTTTTAAAAACCATATAATGAAACAGTATTACAAAAAAAATGTTTGGCATAGCAAATAAGTAACAGAGCTCTATAGGGGTCATATCTACTGAACAAATAGTGACAGGTCTGGACAAGTTGAAACAGGAGTGATGAACCCGATAAGGGTATAAAATTATCCACAAGGTATGATTTCCACCGTAAAGAGAAATCTCTACTTACAAATATCAACTTTTATTTTATAAATGCATAGTTTTTATTTCAGTCTGTTCTGATACACCTTGTACTACTTCATATTTTACTAATATATTTTAACTGAAGAAAGGTATTAAAAGATATATAAACAGTGTGAGGGAGCCAAGCGTAGCAAATGAAAGTAGCGTGAAGTAATACACACACACACACACACACACACACACACACACACACACACACACACACACACACACACACACACACATATATATATATATATATATACACATATAACAAACGGTATAACTTAGGATGACTTAATCTAAACAAAATTATGTTGGCAGTACTACACAGGAAAAAACAGGCTGGCAACACGGTCCTAATATAGGTTAGGTAAAATTATAGGAAGGGGCCGTTTGGGGAGAGGGTGGTGGAGGGGGAGGGGAGTGGTGGTGGGAGAGGCGGGAGGTGAGTGGAGGGGGAAGGGAGAAGTGGTAGGGAGGGGAGGGGAGTTGGAGGGGAGCGGGTGTGGTGGGGAGGGGTGGGGTGGGGAGGGGGCGTGACGTCAGGGGTCAAAGGTCGAAAAGGACTCAAAGAGGGTCTATAGTAGTGATGTAGATCGAGTTCAATGGTGGTCTAAAAAATAATGTTGTAGTTTTTTCTTTCTAAACCATGTAAAAGAATCGTAGATAAAATTATACTGGACTAAATTTTCTGATAACTACATTTTTAAAGCCATGTTCAGCTGTAATATATATTTCACATTTCACTAATCAAGAAAAACAACCATCTAGCCTGTTAGTTGTTATGTTTATCAGCTTAACTCATCAGCTTAGCTTGCTTACCTGATTTTTACTGTCAAATAAAAATATTATCTAATTACAAAATAATAAAGTGTGTTTTATCTTGACACCTTAATTTGATATGCAATAAACGTATATACATGTAACATTTTTCCTCCAATTTATTCATCAGATTTGTCATTCAATGGAACTCACAAAAAGCCAAAGAGAAGAATTTTCAAATATAGCGTATTCTAGCCAAAATTAAATTGTAAAAATTAAAAATACCTACTTTTACTGTGGATTATAAGGTAAGGGAAATTGATTTTATTTTACTCACACAATTACATTTGTAGGCATATTTATTTGTTTCCCAGCACCAGTCTAAACCGTTAAGTACCAACTGGAGCAGTGCTACAATAAGCTGGATGCACAATTTACGATTGATCGGATCGTAAAGCAGTCCCATTTAAACTGATGAATGTCGTAACACTGAGAAATGCAAAATTACTTTGACGGGTCAAATAAGAGAACCTGTTGTTTTAAAGCCGTTTCGAGTTTATTAATCTATCTTCCACAAAAGCAAATTATATTGCTCGAATGAAAAACAAACTAATATATTGTGTTTTATCGAATATAAAAATTACTAGATAACACCGATAAATGTATATTTTAAAACTGGTCCCAAACTAAATTATCACCTTCGGTTCATACATAAGATACTAGCTTTGAAATTATATAAGCTAACATGAAAGTTGACGGTGTTTAGTAACAACTGACTGCTAAAACTTAAATCAATATTTTTACTGCTCACAGCTATAAGATTAATAATCAACTTGGGGGACAAATTATTGAAATTGGTGTAAGTAATCAGCAGATCAAATCAAATTCAATCACTTTATTATTTCAGTCTCATGAACTCGGATGGCAACGCTTTAAAATTAATGCTGGTAATTAATACAAAATATCCACCAATACCACTATTTTGGCGAACAATATTAGAAAACAAGTCTAAACTCACATCATAACTGTGAGTTAACCGATATTGTTTACATAACTATAACAAAGGAACGCTTAAATATAGCAGCCTCCGCCCTAAAACAGAATCAATTCACGGTAACCAGGTGATAGTTAAGATTAACTATCTAAATACTGTGAGGTAGACGTAAAAGTTAAATTTGAATGAGGAAACGAAAAGTTGAAGCAAGGTGCACAAGTCATTAACAGCTGCTAGGATGAGGAGTTTAAAGAGTCAAGCAAGGATTTCAGTTACTTTGGAGTAACGTTTAAAGCCAATATATGCTTCCAACCAGACAATCACACAAATACGGTAACTACAGTTAAAAGTAAAATCAATAAAAAATCCGGATTAGGTGCTACAAGTACAGTTTTTATAGTATATTACACAGTTTAATGTAGGTCATAACTGTTCAAGTTTTGACAGACAATAAACAAATTTAAAATTATGCTGTAATACTGTAAATTTACTGGGTTTTTATTTATTTTTCCATGTTGATAAAATATATTGTGCTATTTTGTAGTACTTAAGTTTTTTTAGTTTAGTGTATTAATGTTTGTTGTTTATATTTCGTTTCAGTTCATTCAAACACATTTACAATATAAATAAGATTCCAACTTTAATTAATTAATTAGGAAACCTAATTAAATTGATAAAGTCCCCGTTGAAACAAAGAGCCAAGTTTCTACTAATTTAATCTGCCTTAGTCTCAAGTACAAACAGGTATTATATTACCTAGACTTATCTCATTGCATTGAATAAGACTTCAGATTTTTGTTTTAGCCAATTTTATAAATTAAGGAAATCATCCTTTTAAATGTCTAAATATTCGGCTTTATTTATTGTTGGATCCTAGTATAGGATTAATTTTAATAATGGTTTTAAAATATAATTATAAACTGCTAGTTGTTAAAATGATGTCAAATCATTAAAGGCCTAATTTAATTGTTTAACAAGCAAGGAATATAAGCAGAAAATATTTAGGCAGAGAAATCAGTTAAATATAAGTACATTGTCAATATTGTCATAACATATCGCTGAATTAACGTTAATAAATTGGAATATTTATAATTCCTCATTAAGGGGAGTAAATATAAAATTATAAACTATTACAGTCTCCATACCAAATACTTAAATATTTTTAGCTTATTTGGGCAAGCGGTTTCCGCTACTTATGAATAAAGCAAACAAAATTTGACCATATTTTGTGTCAATACTTAAAAACGTTACTATGGAAAGGTAACCAAAATCGAATACTTATATAGATAGCATTGTTGCCGAAGTACAAACTTAACAAATGAAGGGTGCAGGAAATAAAGGGTCTTAGTCATATTTTCATTAATTTGCAGAATCTCGTGTGTTAGATTCAAAACGCTATCCCAATACACGGGACAGGGGTTTTTTCCCACGCTATATTTTATTAGACATAGCTCCTTCATTCCAAAAACGAATAACGCATTAGATTCAGCATTAAAACCCCTACAAGTTACCGTTGATAACTACAAAACATGTTTTTTGGACTTATCCCGTTTATTCACTGTGCCCTTCAAATTATATGTATAGTAGGCCTATATGTATGGTATAATGCATACAAAAAAGTCATTTTTGAAACTCATAATAGCAATGGATTTGAAATTATTTTTGAAAGTCCAAATAAATCGCTAATATAAAATGACATTAAAAGTAAAAGGCATGCGAGTACCATAAATCCAATTAAACCTAAGTTCAAAAATACTAGTGAAAAAATGTCTATCATTACATTTTTGTCCGAACAAACCTAATATTTTGTTCTAATGAAATATTAAAATTATTTTATCGCTGTAAATGTTGACTTATGTTTGATTGTTGTTCAAAAATAAGTCGTCAAAAAGTCATTCCCATATGGGGAAGTTGTGGTTATTAGGTTATTAGCAGCTAAAGAATTATAGGCAAGTGTAGTACACTTGAATGTGAAATTCTGGGAAAGGCTCTTGTTCCACATATCTCCTTAACAACAGACAATCCAGTCAGAAGATAATATTTACAAAAGTATTTAGACATTGCAATTTCTTTTCCTTAACAATTGATAACTTTACGAAGAATATGATAACTTAACCATTTATGTATTGTTGGATAGGGATTACGTATTGAATAGTTGGACTTGGAGTGAGAAATAGCAGTTTTATTAAACTATAGGTATATTTTAATCACGGTAGATTATGAGGCTATAAAGGAATTAAATCAGATGCTAATTCTGTTTGTTTACGTGGTAAACAAAAGATGAATTTATCTAATTAATACAAGCATAAGCTTACTGACAGACGTTATTTTCCTGCAATTTAATCATGTTTGCTAAAGGTTTTAGTAATTAAAATAATGTACTCTAAATTAGCCTATTTTATAGTCGAATGAAACTTTTCGCTCGAAATGGAGGCGGTAACCACCCATAAACAATGAATAAACTCTGTTAACGGAAATAGATTCATACCTACGTGGGGAATGAAGCATTTAAAAGTCAACGTCTAGAAAGGTTTCAAAAAATCCTGAAATTCAAGTGTTGACTGCCAAACTATGAACCACACAGTAAATAATTTCCCTTGCTAAATCCTCAAAAAGTTTGGTGATCTCCTTCAGTGGTAGTGTAGTAGTGTAGTAGTGTGGTAGTAGTAGTGTGGTAGTGTGGTCTCATTGACTAAGCTCTTACAAAAGCAAGAAGTATTTGTTGATATAATTTTTACTTATAAAAATATGATTTTAAAACAAAGTACAAATTCCATTAATTGAGACTGAGACTCTCATGAATATAACAAAGTTTCAACAATAATCTAAGACGTGGTTGGTGAAACAATGGCCGGGAAACAGACACTGTCTCGTTTTGTTGGTAATAAATACATCTCGAAACTTTCCTCATATTTTTGCTAGTATCTCTGTTAGTATGTTTTATAAATAAAATACTGATTTAAAACTGTACTCTAAAAGTTTCCAAGGTGTTCATTTACTAAAATTAGTATACTTAACTGGAGATTGTTTAACAAATAAATACCACAGTGAAATATTTCTTTGGTTTGTGACATCTGTCCGGATTTCACTATTACATTAATATTGAGCTTAAACTATATTATAATTTAGATTTAAACTATATTTAGATGTTGTGTAACAATGCGCAACTATGTTCCTTTAACACGTCAATTATTGTAGCAAACCCATTTAATTTACTAGTCAGAGCTGATACTAGTATTCACCCTATTATTGTCAATTTATATTATAGTAATTTCAAATGAATTATATAAAGACACCGTGTCATTCGAAATTAAATTCAACCTTAGGATAACCGACTGATAGAAGCGGTCTTTAATCCTAATAAATTATCCTAGTACATTTGGTAAAATTACAACTTTTCATGAACCATCAAATATGAATCATCGAAGTTGTTATTGAAATAACTTTTAACGATATTAAACGGACTAAATCTAGTTTGTATAAATGCAAGATTTTTAATTCCACGGATAACCTCAAACACTTTTAAATACTATGAATAAAATCAGTGGAAAATAAGTAAACACTAGTTATTTATAATTCACTACTCCATCAAGAAACCCATCAAAAGAGTAAATGAAGGCAGTAGCTGAAAATTTGAACACGTTCTTTTCTCAGGTTGGGCCAAACTTGGCCACTCTTCTCTCTCCTTAATCTAAATCTCATGTTCTTACATTGTTCTTGTTAGGACAAGTTTGATGTTAAAGAGATGTTGTAGTGATATTTTCATCTAATAATTGTCACATGGTCTTTGAAGTTTTGATGAATTATTAATTTTATTGTTCACCTGAAGGGACTTCGATGATTTTATACTTACACTACTGTGGTATTACAATTAATTTATATTATAGTATTTAAATTTGAATTTTTTCTATGAAGAGTAGTGTGAACGTAAAAGGAATCATTTTTGTTATACTATCATGAAAAAAGTATTTTTAATATATCATGCAACCAAAAACTATATTTTTCTAATAAAGATATTTAAATTTAAAACTTACATATTCAACCTTACAAAGAAGCAACCCAGTTGTAAAAAAACATGTTCTATACATTTCGCTTTTAGTTATTTAATGATGCATATTTCCCCCCTTTAATTTATTGAGGTTACAAATTTGCTAGCGATTGGTTATGTATTTACATAAGATAAGTATTTTCAAAAAAGTTCACAAAAACTACAGAATTTATATATAAAACTGTGTATGTTAACTAAATTCGTTAACAGACTTATAATAGTATTTTTAGCAGTCACATCTTCTTGAAAGGGCGTTGTTAATCTTCCTGTCACGTTTCGAGACATCGTGTGACTCGTGATTAATTTACTATTGAGCAGTCTTCTGATTTTAGCGAATTTCCCCTATAGGGATGAAGCTATTACCGTAGGTCTCATGGTAAGACTTAAGTCTGAGACCATGATAATTTTTTGTTTTGAGGTCCCCAGATGAAAAAAAACACTATTCGTTCAAATTTATATATATATATATATATACATGTGAAATTGTTATTCGATTCACTGGTAAGGGCTACTATTATATTAAAAATTAATAAAATAAAAACTGAGTACCCTTGTTTATGAGTTATATATTTAATCCAATTGTTAATAAAATATGGGAAATGAGACAAGAACATAAATAGATAGAAGAGACATTCAAGACACTCCCAACCATGTCATGATTATTTATACATATGTTTTTAATTTAATTTAATTTTACTATGATTTTATTTGTTTACATTTTACTATTATTTCTTTTATTGTATAAATTAAACCAAACTATGTGAAATTTATCAACCTTGAAAATGGTCATAGATGCCGAAACATGTTGGTTTAAATATAAAACTCATAAACAGGGGTACTCAGTTTTTATTTTATTAATTTTTAATATATATATATATGTCTCCGTGAATGCGATAACTTGAGTAAAAAACGTCCGATTTCGATGAAATTTGGCTAAAATGTGTAACATGACAATCATGACTTTAAGTTCGAAAACCAGAAAAATCGGACCATGGGAAGGGGGGTTTATGGGGGTTTTAAATTTTCCAAAAATCAGTTTTTTGCATTTTTCATCCTACAATTTTTTTAAACTTACTTTTGGTTTTGACCATGTTATAGAGCTTATAAAACCCAATAATATAGTATTGAATTATTAACCTAGGTTAAGTGGTTGCGGAGAAAATCAAAAAAAACTTACTCATAAAATCTCCCATGTTAATCATATGGGAAAAAGGTTTTTGGCATTTCCTCAGTTTATTTTAATGTAAACTTCACATTTGCTTTTAGAAATCTGTTCAGTTCCACAAAACAATCATTTTTGTGTTTAAATTGTGATTCTACGCCCAACCGTTGCTGAGATATTCAAAGTGCTAAACACAGTACGTTGTTCAATGTTATCCTTAGGGATAATAAATAACATTTTATATCTCGATTATTTAAGAATGTATGTTGATGAAAATTGGTATGTGGCATCACGTAGTACTGGTATATTGATATTTGCACAAGAAATTGTTTTTTTGTTGGTTATTCCCGTAGCAGCATACCTGCGTACTCAGCCCCCATATTATTCTTATGGAGAATAAGTAAAATGTAATGACTCCCTTAATTTTGAACATAAATTAATAAAACTTGGTATGTAGCTTCACTTGGTTGAGTTATATTCATAAATGCATAAAAACCAATGTTTCTGTTCCTTGTTGCAGCAAACCTGCTTACTCAGCCCCCCTGTTATTCTTATGAAGAATAACAAAAATGTTATATAGCGCTTATTTATGATTTAATATTGATGAAACTTGGTATGTGGTATCGCCTAGTTAATTTATATTCATATTAGCATACAATCAATTGTTTGTGTTCCTTGTTTCAGCAAACCTACGTACTCATTACCAATGTTATTCTTATGGAGAATAATTAAAATCGCTTATATGTGAATATATTTTTATGAAACTTGGTACGCGGCTTTATATGGAATTCAGACAATTATTATACATTGGAAATTCGCTGAGTACGCAGGTTTGCTGTGACGAGGGTATTTTAATATATCTACACCAAAGGCATTGTGTTAGAGAGATTACTAAATGCATTTGCATAGCCAACCCCATAGTGGATATCCTGGGAATTGAACGCGAGACCTGTTTAACCAAGTCCAAGACTCTTTACCGTGAAGCTAGTGATTTGCCAATTATAAGTCAAAGGTTGATATACTAGTTTAGTTAACATCAAAGCTGTTTGTTTCAAAAATTAAATACTATTCAGTATCGAAATTGTAATTTACTATAGAATTAATTGGTAGGTTAAACACAATCGTAAAAGATTGTTGGACAAACTTGATATTACTTAAATAATATTCAGTAGGTTTAACAAGTATTTCCCGTTTGTAGACCCTTATAAGGACTGCCCTAAATTCTTAGGATGAATAGTTGCTCTTTAAAAGATAAAATTCGTCAATAAGTAAATAATTATTCGAACCTCTATGGAAAGATTACCTTTTAAACTAAATAGTTTTACTGTAAATTCATTGTAATTGTAAAAATATAAATCTTGTTTTACAAACATCTTTTAAATTTTTTTTAATAGTTTCCAAGTTTGATCATGTAACCGAGTGAAAACCGCATCTGGAATATGCGTAGACCAATGAGATTGAAATTGAAACAGGAGTAGGAAGCTACGCAATTACTTGGAAACATAATCGTCTTCTAATTGTAGCACAGGGGTCGGCTTTCGACTACACTGGAGATCCCTATCTGGCTTGTCCAGGGGAGGGCTGGCGACTCCGGAGTACCTTAGCCACACTGTGAGACTTCTTACACTCACAGATCTCCCAAGAGCTAAGGCCTTTCTTCCAACTATTAGGTCTTAGCCCGATATCTTTTTTCTTTCCTGGGCTACTCCTGCCCACCTCTTCTTTTCTTCGCCCCCATCTGGGTGTATTTTATGTATTCTTTTTTCTGGTTGACACTCCTTTTAGGCTCCCTGGGAGCGCTCCTTAACATGTCCGGTTTATCACCAAGCTGGATTGGAGGCTGTTGTAAGCTAGCTCTACCGAGGGGAGTTTGTGAGGAAGTGTCTGAGGCTTGCCACTTCGGGCCCTGACCAGGAAGTGCAGCATGGATGCATGGATGATGGTGACCAGCATTTCCACGGGTGACCATCGGCATGTCAGGTTACCAGTGCCAGGTAAACGGAGGACAGGCCTCAGGGAACTGGGGTGGGGCGACGTCCCCGAGGGAAATCTCGTTCCTGGCTACACCGGGCAGCCCCATGCCTCACGATGCACTAGTGAAAACAAACGAATGAAGTCTACTGACAATTTGACCGTCAAGATTGAGCAGGGTAAGGGGAATCCCTTTGCCCGTAGCTCTAGACTTTCTAGGTCGCCACCTGCGACAACTGCGGCTGTTGACAACTTCACCTCCACCTGCACCCTTCAAGAAGGCCTAAAGTGCATTGGCATCAGATAACAGTGTGGTGGAGGTTGAACCTATCCCTCCTGAGACACCCAAACTGGTGAACCATTGACTCCCTTCTGAGAAAGAGCACTCTGCAGGCATCTTTCAAGGTAGGTCTCTTCCAACAGCAGGACGACGCAGAGAACGACGGAGCACGGCTGCTGAGGAGGTGGAGGGCCTAGTTAACTCAATATAGGCGAAGATTAAGACACAAAAAAATGTAAAAACGTAAATTAAGTGTGGCCTGCCTACTTTGGAGTATCGCCTAAAGGAAGTTTTGTCGTGCCGCAGAATAAAGGCGCAGGCCGTCACTCAGGAGCGGAAGGTCGTTGACTGGGTGCTCACCGAGGAGCGCCAGAAAATAGCCAACCTGCGAGGAAGAGACCTCAAGGTTCCTCTTCTGACAGCCCGGATGTGGACCTGGAAATCCAGTTCCCCACCATGGAGGAGAAGTCTTCGTAGACTTCTCCTCAGAACTCCATGATCCCTGTCCTGGCTGAGGTGACTACTGTTCCTGCTGAGACAATCCCAGCCACGGTTATCCCTGTTGCAGCTAGCAAAGCTAAGCCTGGCATCCCGAAACAATCTTCACTGGGGGAGTAGAGGAAACAAGTTGCAAGGAAGGAAAATAAATAACTGACGAGAGCGGAGAAAGCTCTCAAGAAAAATTCAGCGGTCAAGCCGCAGGTAACTACGACAGTCCTGGGCCACGGAGAAGCACCGCCGTACTTCTACGGCCAAGCAACCCAGGCCGAAAAAGCACAGGTCTGAGGCGATTTTGACCAAGCCCTTAGGGAGGGGGAGGGTGATCTTCCGCTGACGTCCTGGAACAGATCAAAACTGAGGCCAATCTGGAGCAGACAGAGACTGTCATCAAGTTCATCTGACGTACGCAGAAAGGGGATGTTCTTCTCGAACTGGGGAAGTGTAAGGACAAATCTGACTTTGCCGCTGCTGTCAAGAATGCTCTCAAAGGACAAAGTATAAATTCAGACACTGGATCTCAAGTCCTCGGTTTAAATCCGGGATCTCGACATGCTTTCTTTTGAAAATGAAGTTTCTGAGGCCATTAAAAAACCCTTGCTCGAGCTGTCAAGGGAGACAGGAGGATTGAAGGTTTTGCTGACAAAACCAAACCTGAGCCAACAGCGGATGACGGTCGCCAAAATGGGCGAGAAACACGCAAATGAGCTGCTGAGTCTCCAGTACTTGAAGGTCGGTTGGGTCAGTTGCAGGCTCAGACGTTGTTGTCCTGCGGTACTTCCGCTGCCTTAGTTATTTATGTTCATAATTAAGGGAGATAAGACGTTACTTATTCTCCATAAGAATAAAATGGGGGATGAGTACGCAGGTTTGCTGCTACGGGAACTATCGGCCAAAAAACTTTGTTGTGCAAATATCAATAGACCACAACGATATGAAGCAATATACCAAGTTTCATCCGGATAAGTTTATAAATAAGCGAGATATACAATTTGTCTTATTCTCCATAAGAATAACGGTGGAAGAATAAGAATAAGATTAACACATACTGTGTTTAGCACTTACAATAGCTCTGTAGCCAATTAACGTAGAGCAGTGATCAAAACACCAAATTGTGAATTTTGTTAAGGGGATTCAAAAGAAAAAATATGAATTTTTCAAAAATGATATGTAAAAAACTCAAAAAACCCATTTTTGGGTACAAACCCCCCTAAAATACCTCTTCGGATAGTTCGATCCGTCTGGTTTTCTAAACTTAAGTCATAAATGCTGCTTTACTCATGTATACCAAATTTCGTCAAAATTGTATTATTTTTACGAGAGTTATCGTGCTCACGGACACAAATATATATATTGAGATTCTCAGTTCACTTAATAGGGCTACTATAATGTTAATTATAAATAGATAACAAATCCCTGAGTACTGTTTTAACCCTTTTAAAAGGGTTCTCAGCTATGTGTTATATATTTATAATCAATATATATATTTATATTACTTTAACTCTCTAAAAGTTAAAATATATCGGATAATCGGAATAATAGATCGGGAGTAATTTATATCGGATAACTCTCGTAAAAATAATCCGATTAAATATATATTCGTTTAACTGAACTCGTTTTAATTCACCAATATCTTGAGAACAAATAATGATTTTCAAAAATATATTGTGGCTTTGTGTTCACCGTAAAAATGTACCTCAATATGATGGGTCACAACCCCGACTTTACGTTTAAAAATAAATAGTTAAATCTAATATGGCGGATCCAAGATGGTAGCCAAAAATATTAACTAAGTCAAAAAGAAGTATTGGTTGGTCAACAATAATCGGAGGTGGTCCGGAGTCGATCGATATCTTAAGGGGGGGATCGAAAAAATAAGGGGGGAAGACTCATTTAAAACTCACTCTGTATATATGTCTTCGATTAATAAAATATCTACGATAAGTGCTTGATGTTGAAATTAATTGTTAAAGTCCTACACATTACGATACTATAGGAACAATAGTATATTTCATCACTAGGACTAAAAGTGAAACTTTTCGATACGAGCTTAGGTTTAAGGCCGAGGCAGAGCAGAGGTTAGAAAATGAGCGAGGATCGAAAAGCCATTTTTAGTCCTAGTAATATTTTTCATCATACTGTAAACAATATTAATATTACAATTTAAAAAAATATATTTTTTAGATTTTTACCACTAAAGGTTTGATTCATTATTGATCTTGCTACAAAACAGACAGCTCTTAAACAAGTTTTCATTGTTGACAAGTTTAATAGTTCGTTCAATTCATTACACAGCTTATTTTCTCCACCATGTGTCATCAAATTATATTTTTTTGCCCCAGGGCTACAATATCGTCAAAACAATAATTTTATACCTCAGGAATAAAAATAACAACTTTAACATCTCAGCGAATGTGTTGAAAATAGCTATTTTAGAAGCCGTATGACAGAGCGGACTGCTATTCAGAGCAAACGAATCCCTTTTTGTTCTTCCCTCTTTACAACTGTATTGGAATTTAAAATGATTGGGATCGTGATATACCGTAAGTAAATCGCAGAAACAATAAGGACCTCATTTGTACAACAACTCTTTTAAATCACTAATGATGTCTTTATGATTTGTTTATTACACACTAGCTGCGTACCCGTCCTTCGTACGGGTTGTATGTCTAAATAATAAATGAATTTGAAAAGAACAACAACCGAATTAATTTTACAATATTTAAATAATATTTTACATTTGATAAGTACAATTAATAAAAATTGACTAAATATACTGGCAGTTAATTTAGGTAGTTACTGAGTTGAGGAACACTGTCGGGTAGTGAATGGCGTGGTCCTGGTTAAAAGGACGGTGTTAACAAACTGACACACCCGTTCCTCGCTTTGGAAGAGATACATCACCTTTATGTTGATCTCTGTTGTTTGTTCATTGGTGGACGTGAGGATGGCACAAGGCATTTCGAAATTAATCTGTTTATGTACCTCAGGAAAAAACTGTCGATCAGTAGTTCCTGTTATTCATCGATTGAACAGTGTGAAGGAGGGATGTTTATGAGACCACCTGTTGTACTGATTTTTGATTATTAAATTTAATTTGTTTGTATTAACATTATCTTTAGATAGAGTAAATTCAATTTAAATTCAAATGTATATTAAAAGTCATATAACTATCTTATTATTAGCTAATTAATTATAAGTATTTCATTTTGCCTGTTGGCAGCACAGTAGAAACAGCTGTTGTATTTGTAAATTAGAACCAATTAGGATAAATTAATCCATTAGATGGCTGATTCCCAACAAGAAATCTATGCCCGTTGACATAGTACGTTTTAAACTCAAATTATTATATTTAAATGAATTTGTATGTAAATAATTTCATTGCCATATATATTATTGTTGTTTTGTATAATTAAATTTTGCTAATTTCTGAGTAATAATGATATAAATGTAAAGTAACTAATTGTGAATATTCCTGTCTCTTGCATGTATAATTCTGATCAAAAAACACATTGTCACTTAATTTTGCAAACTTGAATATTTAATGTTAAAATCAATTTTAATATAAAAAATAATGTTCTAATATGTAATATATATAGTTTACCTGTTATTATTAAGTTTGGAATTTGTTCCAGACGGGTTCATGTACTACAAGGGAATCAGTCAAGTAATCACCAAAAAGAAGTAAGATTAAAAATACTGACATAGTACATATATATATATATATATATATTCTTCGTAAAACTGTATTATTTCAAAGAATATGTATTTAATTAAATAAAAGTATATTACAACGGAAATGAAGATTTGTAACATCAGTTGCCTGACTTACTATGCTTGTAGTGTTGCATACCATCTGATGGACCACTTGATTATAGGCTATTAAGATAGCGCAGTTATTCTAAATTAAATATATATAAGTGCAGCACTCCTGAAATTGGCCAATCTGTGTAGGGGGTGTTGTACACTGTTTTCCAATGTCCTATTCCCAACTTTTAAAATTACCTAATATAACTCCTCAACCCTTTAATCGTATCGAAAAATAATTTTCAAATTTACCGATAAGTTCAAACACTCAGCAGTTGGCTACATAAAAGATCTATTTAGAGAGGTATAGATCTCGTCCCCCTATGACTCAAGCACACAAAGTGTTTGTATGAAATCTCTAGAGAGAACAACATCCTGACTCCCCATGATGGGCCAGTTATTGCTAATGTCCTTTAAAGTACCAAATTTTAGCTCTATTAGTTGAGTAGTTTGTGATGCAAAGGTCAGTGGAGCAGATAGCTTAAGTATTTTGTATCTGCTTTTTTTGCTACCGAATTTCATCTCCATCAGTCAGCAACAAAGATTGTGAAAATAAGTATTCTGAAGATTCGGGGATGGGGCCCTAAAACACGTTCTTAACGGGAATAGGCTTGCGTTTGTTCTGATGTATTAGGTATGTTCATACCGAATTCAACTTAAAAAGTCCAAACTAATACTCATAAGATTATCAGCAATAAAAGTAAATCAGGGCAGAGTTGGTACAACTGTTTCAAACCTAGCCTTATTGTACATCTACAGAATAAGGGGAACCACTATGCCGAATTTCACCTTCATAGACCTTGTCGTTTTTTAGTTACAGTGATCACAATGTAAGCGAGTGAATGTGTCTGAAAAATATAGATTTAGATAATATGTCCACTCAGTATACTTCTGTTATTTATTACTACTATGGCCGCCCCCTCACTGCTTTTTGACCTTTGACCCCTGACGTCACGCCCGCTCCCCCTCCCCTCCCCACACGCTCCCACCCCTCCCCAACCCCCTCCCCACCGGAGCCCTCCCGACCCCCTCCTACCATTTTTTCTAACCTACTTTTGTGGAGGGTTGCCAACCTAACTTGTTTGCGTAGGATTGCCAACCTATATATTTTTTTCCTTGCAATACTATGTCACGCTAAATTATACTGACTGTTATATGTATATAATTATTACGTCACGCTACTTTCGTTTGCTGCGCTCGGCCCCCTCTCACCCGCATGTTTACTTATCCGAACATCTTACTTATCCGAACATGATACTTATCCGAACATGTGACTTGTCCGAACCTGTTACCTATCCGAACATGGTAGTTATCCAGCCAGCCCCCTGGACCACCCCCCGAGGCGAAACTCAACTCCTTGAGCAAAGCTCGGTCCCCTCCCCCTCCCGTCACCCCCTCCCCCTCCCTATCCCCCCTCCCACCGGGCCTCTCATACCATTTTACCTAACCTACATTTGGACAGTGTTGCCAACCTGGTTTTTTTCTTTGTAGTACTGCCAACCTATTTTTTCTTGCAATACTATGTCACGCTAAATTATACTGATTGTTATATATATATATATATATATATATATATATATATATATATATATATATATATATATATATATATGTGTGTATTACGTCACACTACTTTCATTTTCTACGCTTGGCCCCCTCACACTGTTTATATAGCTTTTAATACCCTTCCTCTGTTAAAATATATTAGTAAAATATGAAGTAGTACCAGGTGTATCAGATCAGACTGAAATAAAATCTATGCGTTTATAAAACAAAAGTTGATATTTGTAAGTAGTGATTTCTCTTTACGGTGGAAATCATACCTTGTGGATAATTTTATATCCTTATCGGGTTCACCACTCCTGTTTCAACTTGTCCAGACCTGTCACTACTTGTTCAGTAGATATGACCCCTATAGAGCTCTATAACTTATTTGCTATGCCAAAACTTTTTCACCTGTAATACTGTTTCATTATATGCTTTTTAAAACCAATTTCATCTAAATTGTACCTTGTGTAAGTCCAATACTAAACTATGCAAACAAGGTAAAATAATAAGTAATAAATTACAAACCAAAACGTTTATTTATACATTGTGTACTATAACTATTAACAAAATGATATTATTTTTAAACTAATTCTATTCTTTTACCGTTGCTGCGGTACACTAGAGACATCCTGGCGGCATCTCCGTTCCACAATGTTGCCAACCTACCTTTTGCATAACAAAATCTCTTATTACACAGTATTGTCGTTATCATTTCAACATAATAAAAAAAGAAAAATTAAGTTAAATTTATTAAATTATTTAATTCACCCTGATACAAAAGTTACTAAAAAACTAATTAAACATACGTTAATTTGTATTGGCTGAGTATTTAGATACGCGAGTTGGAATTTTTTATTCCATTTTTCTTTCACAATTTTACAAACTTAATTGTTTTTGTTTTCTCTTAGAAAGGGTTTCAAACCTAATTGTTTTTACACTTTTCATTATCAATGTTACTAAATTAACTTTTTTTAAATTAATCCTTGCCATTGTTGCCAACCTCTTGATATTATACTGTGATTCAGCTGTTGCAAACCAAGCATTTTTACTGTTTGTTATTGCCAACTCTTTTCGTACTTGTTGTTGTCAACCTAAATGTAAATTTTTATTTCTCAAAGTCTTTCTGTACTTTTTTGCTAACGGAATAGCCAACATAACTTTCTGAGCATTCTCTTTTACACTTGTTTTGCAATGTTTGCCAACCTTAGTATTTTGCGTTCTTTCTTTTACAAAGTTGCTAACCTAGAGTTTGTATTTTTCCGTTCTTAATGTTACCTATATAATTTCTAACCTTTTCAATTATATTACTAACATAATGTCTCAATCTTTACCAAGCAGTGTTGCCAACCTAACTTTTTGAAATGTTTTTCGAAGGTTGCTACCTAACTTTTTGGATTTCGGTTTTTGTTCAGAGTTTCCTACCTAACTCTAAATATTTCACAGTTTCGCCAACCTAACTTTCTGAAATGTTCTTTCGCAGAGTTGCCAACCTACCTTTTTGATTTACTCGGTTGTAGTGTTTCCAACCTTTTAATAATTTTTAAAGGCATTGGCAAATTCTTCATTCTTAATGTTTCCACCTAAAATCTTTGCAATTTTTCTATACCAATGTTGCCAAACTAACTATTAATATTTTAATCTGACACTGTTGCCAACTTAACTTTTTTCCTACATGTTGTTGCCAGCCTAAATGTTGTGTTTTGTTTTCGTGGTGTATTTCTGTAGGTTTTCGTTCAAGGAATTTCCAACAAAACTTTCTCTACATTCTCTTTCAAACCTTTACTTACATAATTTTATTTTGTGCAGTGTTTGCCAACCTAAGTACTTTGTGTTCTTTCTTTCTTTCTTTCTCAAAGTGGTCAACCTAGATGTTGTATGTTTTCGTTCTTAATGCCGCCAATACAATTTCTAATTTTTGGTCATAATGTTGCCAACTTAGCGTCTCAATCTCTTTTGCAGTGTTGCTAAAATAGCTTTTTGAAATTTTGTTTCGTAGAGTTGTTAACCTAGCTTTATGTTTTTCGGTTTTGGTGCAGAGTTTCCGACTTAAATTCTGGATCTTTCACAGCGTCGCCAACCTTACTTTGTGAAATTTTCTTTTGCAGAGTTGTCAACCTATATTTTTAGTGACTTTAGTATAGTATTTCCAACCTTTTAATATTAGTTACATCCATTGGCAAACTAATTTTTACATATTTATTTCACAGAGATGGTAGTTTAACTATTATTTCGAACTTGTCATTTCTACTTCTTGATAATGATCACTACTTTCAGATTGGCAGATTATTATTTCTATTACGCAATTAATACGATTTTAACATACATTTAGTAGTTTGGGCATGTGTATTTATTGAATGAGAGTATTTTAGGGTAAATGTATTACAATCTATTCTTATATTTTCCCATCAGTTAGTTATCTTTCTGGTTGTGAACAGATAGTTTTTGGGTAGTGAATATTTGTCTTTTTATAAGTTTTTTTTTCTACCAGCTTAACGTTTTTATTTTCACAGCAGCAGGACTTTAACACAGGACTTTAGCAGCAGGGTTCAAATACTAACTGAAACCTATAACGAGTTATTTTTTTCTGAAATAATATTTTATAAATATTTTAAAAACTATTTTTAATAGTAAGTTTTATAATTTCTACAATTAGTTTAGTTTTTCGTTTATAAACTTTGTAAACTTTCATTGCAAATTAGATTGTTGCGTTTAGGTTCGGAAAGCTACTTAACGGTCTTTGTTTTCTATCGAACTTCTAGGCTATCTGATCTGACTTTATTTTGCTGATTTTAAACATTTTATGTAAGAGTTTAACACTTAAATGAGATTTACCTGAAATATAACATTTTAATGCAAGACATAAACAATTTATAATACCGAAGGTATAGTTTTCATAAATAAATATTTTTTTTTGTAAGCTTATTTTTTTTTTTTTATAAATGACATTGGAAATTTTATTTTAAGCGCGTTGTAAGGTAGAATTTGATATTTCCAAGTCAGATACCATTCGTAACCTCACAGATCGTGTTCTCATTGGGCTTATTTTAAATTTGTTGATAACTTAGTAAACCTAAAGCCGGATTTACTTAAACAAGTATTTAGAGTCTTGTGACAAAACTATCCGATGCATTAACTTACAGGTAAAATACATTTCCAGTCGTAAACTTTAATTAACGTGTATTTACTATAGCCTTTTATTAGCGAATTTCCCCTATAGGGAAGAAGCTATTACCGTAGGTGTCATGGTAAGACTTAAGCCCCAGACCGTGACAAATTTTTTTTTAAGGTCCCAAGATGACTAAAACACTATTCGTTCAAATATATATATATGTATATATATATCTATATATATATATATATATATATATATATCTATATATGTGTCCGTGAATGCGATAACTTGAGTAAAAAACGTCCGATTTTGATGAAATTTGGCTCAAATGTGTAAAGTGACATTTATGACTTTAAGTTCGAAAACCAGAAAAATCGGACTATGGGAAGGGGGGTTTATGGGGGTTTTAAATTTTCCAAAAATCAGTTTTTTGCATTTTTCACCCTAAAATTTTTGAAACACTTAATTTTGGTTTTGACCATGTTATAGAGCTTAAAAAAACAAATAATATAGTATTTTGAATTATTAACCTAGGTTAAGTGGTTGCGGAAAAAATCCCAAAAAACATGCTCATAAAATCTCCCATGTTAATCTTATGGGAAAAAGGTTTTTGGCTTTTCCTCAGTTAATTTTACTTTAAACTTCACATTTGCTTTTACCAATCACTTCAGCTCCACAAAACAATCATTTAGGTGTTTAAATTGTGATTCTACGTCCAACCGTTGCAGAGATATTCAAAGTACTAAACACAGTACGTTGTCCAATGTTATCCTTATGGAGAATAAATAAAATTTGATATCTCGATTATTTATGAATGTATATTGATGAAACTTGGTATGTGGCTTCATGTTGTACTGGTATATTGTTATTTGAACAAAAAACAAATGTTTTGTTGGTTGTCCCCGTAGCAGCTAACCTGCATACTCAGCCCTAATGTTATTCTTATGGAGAATAAGTAAAGTTTTATATCTCCCTTAATTATTAACATAAATTAATAAAACTTAGTATGTAGCTTCACCTGGTTGAGTTAAATTGATAATTGCATAAAAACACATATTTTGTGTTCCTTGTTGCAGCAAACCTGCATACTCAGTCCTATGTTATTCTTATGGAGAATAAATAAAATGCTATAGATCACTTATTTATTAATTTATTTTTATAAAACTTGGTAAGTGCCTTTATGTGGTAGTGAGAAACATATACATTACTTGGAAATTCGCTGAGTACGCAGGTTTGCTGCGACGGGGGTATTTTTAAGATTTGGTATATTGCCTTGTATATTTGTATTTACATGTTGAACTTGTCATTTAATTCTCAGATATGGTTCCATGAGTTATCTTAGTAGATTCTTATTTGACTGATCGTAAAAAAAAAAAATGATACAGAGAATTATTAGTGGTAGATATTGACTTGAATTATTAAAATGTGTCAGATTCATTAAAATCGATAAAAGTTACCCTACAGATATAAAACGTACTCTGATATATTTAAACAATTGAAAATTGTGTTGGTTAACTGAATTTATGATAACCAGGTATACCAAAACGACTAAAATCAAAAACAATACCCTTACATCTAAAACAAAGTATAATTATTTTAAAAGTTGTACTGTCGAAACAGAACCAGGTGCTTCAGACCAGCCAAAAATATAAACATTGGACTCAGTTTATTTTGTTGTTTTTACAACAAAGTACTTGGAGTGTTGACAGTTAAATATTCGCCCCTAGTAAATAATTGACTTTGTACCCAGCCCTATTCGAATATCCGTACTTCCCTTGTTGTAATAAACGGGTTTTCCATTCAAATTCCAAACACCAAAAATTTAATGTAAGAAATAATCATCATCATTTATAAACGAGTCTCCGAAAGCTAACTTGTTCTATTCTCATTTCGTATTAAACAACATGAAATTAGATTGCAACATATTTTGTTGATGAAGTATAAAGATTCACCTTAATTACAGATGTGCAGGGCCGTTGCTAATTTTATTTTATACTTAAACTTTACATATTTACAAATGAACATTTTAGTTTATAAACTAAACATAATATTTACAACAAAGTATCTATTTGAATAGAAAATAACCAGGTACATAAGAACAGCAAAAATATAAAACTTGGACACCATATCTTATATAAATTGCTACTTTAGGCAATGTATTATTATTATTTTTACTAATACAGTCTTAGGGTCATTAGTAAAAACTTAACTAACCGATTGAACTGTCTTTTGGTTGACTTTCTAAATTGTTTAATTACCTACGTAAATGGATTCAATATAATGGATTCAATTTAATATAAATGTTTCATTTACCAAGAGTCAACACATATATATATTAGTATATTATATTTTAGTTCTTGGGCCCCGGAAACAAATTCCACGATGTAAGCGTCGGGGCCATACTTGGCCAACTCGTTGGTCATCTGGGAGGGCCCAAGAACTACGCCTATGTCATTCGGATCGGCCCGAATGAATTCAAGACTGTGTGTAAAGTCCATGGAATAACGATGAACCACAGGAACCGCGGCATCGTATGTTTCGACACCTTGAAGAAGATGCTACTTCATGACGCCCCGGCCACTGTAGTGCCCATCCCCCACAAGATCGTCCGCCCCCAGACAGGAGTTGTTGTGACACGCCCTGAATCAAAAACGTACAGGGTCGTGTACAGTAAACGTTGCCGTGTAGGCGACTTTGACAGTTTACCTTTCGGCACAAAACGATCCCGATTTTGAGATATCTGTTTTGGCAGCCGTTTTATCTTTCATTTAAATTAACCCAACTGCCGTTTAGCATGCGCATATGTATATTTATCTTCTGTATCCTTGTTGCTACCAGCTGTTGTAAGATTCCTATAAATAGGGGCAGCGTTTGGTTTCCCGAGTCAGTTCTGCGGAATGTCTCGCACCGTGCGGATCAATTTCCAGCTCCTGCAGGCCATAGTCAAGTTGCAGCCTAGTCCACGTCTGTCGTTGCTACGTGTAGCTGACGAGAGTTTGGTTACCGCTATTTGCGAGTGCTTTTTGAACATTTTAAACGCCAACATACCTCTTACTTCTGAGGTGAGACGAAACTCGAAAGATTCAAGCAAACTATTCGTTCCGTAGCGTCTTCGAAAGGCTCGTGGAAATCTAAACGAGCATTGTTGGTGAAACACAGTGAAGTACTGGTCCCTCTAGTTATTGCTACGGCCCTGGAGTATTTCAAGGATGAATCACGCTAAGAAGATGGTGTTGATTTCACCCGACGTCTTGCAACGGTTGAACGCTGCTACACCGAAAAACGAAACGTTGAACGTTCTGGAAGAGGATATGAATAAAGTGCTTCACGCTTCGGACCTTGAAGACCGGGCTAAATGGGCGCAGTACCAGCAGATGCTTCAACGGAGACAGTATTTTCACGATGAAATGCGCAAACCTATGGAAATTCCTATTGCAGAAGCATCACACAACGGCACCCGAAACTTTAGAGACGATATCTTACGCACGATTCCCAAGGCGTTTAAAACAAAAGGAGAACTCCTTTTTGAACGGATTTGTGACAACGAACTAATTTCATGGGACAGAAACGGTACCGTCAGTATAAATGGAGCCGCAATCCCCAACTCGAACATTGTCGATCTGGTCTGCGATGTGGTAAGGTGCAAGAAGACAGCTGCCGGCCCTGTCGGTTGGGAGCCGTTTTTGGAAGCTCTACGCCAGATTAACGTTCCTCAAGAATTCATCGGCAACCCTCAGCGCAGACATCAGCAAGCCGGACCCTCCTCGCCGAGACGACCAGTTCCTTCACCGCGACCAGCATTTCCTACACTCACCGCTAGAAGGCGGAAAACAATTACACCACCAGTCCCAGACAGAAGAAGAAGATTAGTGTCTAAGGCGTGGGCTCGTATGCACCCACAACAACCATGAACAAGACTCTGGAAAAAATATACTACGACCTGGCAAGTTCTGCTTGCTACGCAGGAAGCCACCCTCTTATTACAAAAACCAAAAATAAAATTAGGACCCGAAAAATTAAAGATTGGCTTCTCACTCAGGACCCCTACACACTGCATACGCAAAAAAGAAGAAATTTTGCCAGAAACAGGTATATCGTCAGTAATATCGACGATTTATGGCAAGCGGATTTGGCCATTTTTAAAAACATTTCCAAATACAACGACGGCGTCAAGTATCTGCTTGTGGTGGTGGACGTTTTCTCAAAATACGGTTGGTTGCGCCCGTTGAAAAACAAGACTGCTAAAACGGTTAATGAGGCTTTTGAGTCTATTTTAAAAACCGATGGACGAAAACCACGCGATATCCAGTGTGACAAAGGTAGAGAGTTTGTTTCCGTAGCATCTGCAAAGTTTTTTAAGCAGCGTGGAATACATTTTTACACGACCCGCAATCCCGATACCAAAGCTGCAGTGGTGGAGCGGTTTATAAAAACTATAAAATCAAGATTGTGGCGCTACTTTACTCACAAAAACACTTTACGATATGTGGACATTATTCAAGACTTGGTACGGGCCTACAATAATACAGTGCATTCGACAATCAAGATGGCACCAGCTGACGTCAATGACGAAAACGTTCTGCGAGTCTGGAAGACGCTCTATTCCAAGAAGGAAACGTATATCGCCCCCAAACTCGATGTCGGTGACACAGTGCGTATAGCAAAGGAGAAGAAACATTTTTCCAAAGGATACGAAAGCAACTGGACAGAGGAAATCTTTAAAGTAATACGCGTCATAAGGCATCCAATTCCAGTGTACCAAGTTCAAGACCTGGCCGGAGAAGTTATTGACGGGGCCTTTTACGAGGCGGAACTTCAAAAAGTAATAGTTCCGAAGAACAAGGCTTACAAAATTGAGAAAATACTGGAAATGAAAGGTGGGGGAAAAGGGAGGACGGTGTTAGTCAAGTGGAAAGGTTACCCTGCAAAGTTCAACTCCTGGATTCCCGCGTCTAGCCTTTTGGATTTAACCCGGTGAATACTGGTGCCGCTGTCAGTCTGGTCCGAGACACCGTCGAGTGAACATGGCTGGTGTCGGTGGTATGTTTGGTGCTGCAGGCCGCGCTCCTATGCCTATATCTGGTGGTACTATAAAAACCGAGGCTCAGTCTTTGCCCAAGCGTCGCAGCGTGAACAACAGTCCCGACTCTTCGTCAGCTGTTAAGAAGCGGAAAGCAGTACAGAAACCAAAAGGTCGGAAGCAAGTAGAAAACTCACGTAAGAAGCTAATACGGAAGAAGAAGCCCAAAGTTTCAAAGAAGAAGAAGAATTCAAAAAGGAACTATCCCTCCGACATTTTTTCATAATGGCCTACGTACATAACCTCTCTGCCGATTGTTCTAAAACCGAATTGGATTTGTTTTCTCTACCACCGACTCAGACCAGCATCGAAGGAGGTCAGTGGGTCCAATACAAACCTCTGTCCTCACTCACTGACGAATCCCCCATCGAGTTTGTCGTGCCTGGCCACGGTGACGAATATTTGGACTTGTCTCAAACCTTGATTGCTGTGAAAGTGAGAATTTTGCAAGAGGACGGTAATGTTTTGGACGCAACCTGCGATAAAGTTGGACCTGTAAACTATTTTCTGCATTCGCTGTTTAGCCAGGTGGAGGTATACTTTAACCAAAAACTGGTATCGGCAAATGGAAACACTTACCCTGACCGAGCGTACATTGAAACTCTTTTGAATTACGATGATGCCGCTAAAGAAACCCACCAATCATCTGCCCTTTGGGTGAGCGATACAGCTGGTCAAATGGACAAAACTGAAGATGAAAACGACGGACTGAAGAAAAGACGAAGTTACTTTGCCAATAGCCACCCTGTGGACATGATGGGATATATACACGCTGACGTATTCCACCAAGGAAAGTATCTGCTGAACGGAGTCGAGCTTAAAGTTAGATTTACGAGATCCCGCGATAACTTTGGTCTAATATCCAAGTCTTGGTTCGTGATAAACGTGATGGAAGCCAGCCTGATGGTGAGAAGAGTGAAGATTAACCCCACACTGTTGGTTGAACACGCCAAAAAGCTAGAAACGTGCGCTGCAAAGTATCCCATAACGCGCGTGGACGTTAAGGCCTTTACTATTCCAAGTGATGTGCTCGGCAAAACTATAGACAATGTTTACCTGGGACAGTTGCCTAAAAGGATCGTGTTGGGGCTAGTGAGTAACAACGCTTATAACGGCAGTTTTAAGCACAACCCTTTTAATTTTGCCCACTACAACGTAAACTTTCTGGCCCTCTACGTTGACGGACAGCAAGTATCTGCTAAAGCGCTTCAGCCAGACTTTACAAATCATCAGTTATACATCAGTTGCTACAACACGTTATTTTCCGGATGTGGTATTTACAACAAAAACCACGGAAACGGAATTTCACGAAGCATGTACCCCAACGGCTATTGTCTGTACGCGTTCGATTTGACATCGGATTTGGCAGCCGCTGCGCCCCATTGGAACCTGGTCAGAAGAGGCAGTCTTCGCATAGAAATCAATTTTGGCGTCGCCCTCACGGAAGCGGTCAACTGCATCGTCTTTGGAGAGTTTTGCAACATCATCGAAGTGGACAAGTATAGAAACGTCACAGTTGACTATAACTAACCTCTATTGAAACCAACGGTGTAATAACTGGGACAGTTTTCGAACAAGATTTTGTTTTGTTTAAATAAAAGAAAATATTTGTTGTTGTTGTCGGAGTGTAAATATATTTAGTCCGGTTTTCAAAGTGTTGTTTTTATTTAACAAAGGAAAATTAAAAATAACATGGTAAAACTATCATGAATTTAATATGATAATGAAATGTATACAATTAGTGTGTATGTGTGTGTGTGTGTGTGTGTGTGTGTGTAAAAGGCGTATAAATATATAAGAAGATTTGATTTATTAAATACGTACTTGTGTCTGTATTTGAAACGTTGTTATTATTATTAATCCTTGTCCCTGTCCAGTTTTTGAAAAGATTTTGAATATTAGAAAGATAGTTGGTTGTAGTTGGAGGAGGAGGAGGAGGAGAACGGGTGGGGAGGGGGCAATAGTGGTGGGGAGAGGTATTGGAAAGGAGTTAGTGGTAGGGAGGTAGTAGTGGGGATAGAACGAGCCGCTGTCTAGCCCGGCAGGCCTCATTCTCATTCTAACCTCAGGCGGTGCCGGTCGCTTCGGGCGGACCATGGAACTGTTTGTTGATTTTCAAGGCTTTAAAAACCCAAACAACGAATTCGTAGTTAAGGAATTTGCAGTTGCCACGTCGGACGGAACCACCATTCAACATTGGACAGTGAAATCTCCGTGCCCATACACCACTTTGGACGCCAAAACCAAGAAACAGTGTACGTGGACGACCAATCACTATCACGGGCTACGCTGGCAGGACGGTGACACAACCATTCAAGCGCTACACAGACAGTTGTACTCCATTCTGTATTCTTCGGTAGTGTACGTAAAGGGACTGGAAAAAGCAAACTATATCAAAGAATTTTTCAAATCGTGTCTAGTGATCGACCTGGAAGCCTACCCTTCTTTAAAGGTGCTGACGACATCGAATGTGTATTGTTTTTTTCACGGAAAATCAAAAAAGATGTGCGCATTGAATAACGTGTTGAAACTGGTTCAATACCACAACCAATAAAAAAGAAGTATATCGGAGGGAAATATTCCCTGCATCTGGGACTTTTTTTTGTCCCCAAACCATTCCCCCACTCCCTCCAACCACCCCACCCCCACCACTACCAAAAGTAAATTATCTAGTTGAGATTCAGTCAGTTCCACGCCACCTGGACGAGAGGCAGCAGTTACGGGGAGATAAAATCAATCGACAATGGACACTGCCGATTTGAAAGTACACTTGAACAGTTGTTACGTGCCGCAATATACCAGGATCAGCGATCTCAGCCCGATGATCCCCTACAAGATCATCCAGTTTGGAAAAGCGCAAACACGTTTCGGCGAAACAATCCGCACCACCGTCGTTGAAGGTATAACCGGCGATGACCTACTCCTGAACGTCTACCTCCCACACAGGTTCCTCGCTATCCTCTCGGACGCCGCCATCGAGAGCTACAACAAAGGAGAGGGCGACAGACTGTCTCTGGTATACCGGGGAATCGGAAAAGGAATTGAATTTGTTTGATTTTTCACTTAATTACTGTTTTTGTAAATAGTAGACCAATTAAATGTATCAATAAAGTTTGGTTTGTAATTTATTACTTATTATTTTCCCTTGTTTGCATAGTTTAGTATTGGACTTACACAAGGTACAATTTAGATGAAATTAGTTTTAAAAAGCATATAATGAAACAGTATTATAGGTGAAAAAGGTTTGGCATAGCAAATAAGTTATAGAGCTCTATAGGGGTCATATCTACCGAACAAGTAGTGACAGGTCTGGACAAGTTGAAACAGGAGTGGTGAACCCGATAAGGATATAAAATTATCCACAAGGTATGATTTCCACCGTAAAGAGAAATCACTACTTACAAATATCAACTTTTGTTTTATAAACGCATAGATTTTATTTCAGTCTGATCTGATACACCTGGTACTAGGCCTACTTCATATTTTACTAATATATTTTAACAGAAGAAGGGTATTAAAAGATATATAAACAGTGTGAGGGGGCCAAGCGTAGCAAATGAAAGTAGTGTGACGTAATACACATATATATATATATATATATATATATATATATATATATATAACAAATAGTATAACTTAGGGTGAAGTAATCTTAGAAAATTAGGTTGGCAGTACTACACAGAAAAGAAACCAGGTTGGCAACACTGTCCAAATGTAGGTTAGGTAAAATGATTGGAAGGGTCGGGTGGGGAGGGGTGGGGAGGGGGAGGGGACCGAGCTTTGCTCAAGGAGTTGAGTTTCGCCTCGGGGGGTGGTCCAGGGGGCTGGCTGGATAACTACCATGTTCGGATACGTAACAGGTTCGGACAAGTATCATGTTCGGGTAAGTAAGATGTTCGGATAAGTAAACAAGCGGGTGAGAGGGGGCCGAGCGCAGCAAACGAAAGTAGCGTGACGTAATAATTATATACATATAACAAACAGTATAATTTAGCGCGACATAGTATTGCAAGGATAAAAATATATAGGTTGGCAATCCTACGCAAACAAGTTAGGTTGGCAACCCTTCACAAAAGTAGGTTAGAAGAAATAGTAGGAGGGGGTCGGGAGGGGTCCGGTGGGGAGGGGGTTGGGGAGGGGTGGGAGCGTGTGGGGAGGGGAGGGGGAGCGGGCGTGACGTCAGGGGTCAAAGGTCAAAAAGCAGTGAGGGGGCGGCCATAGTAGTTTTATTACCAACGTTTTAAATGGGAACTACAACAGCTGATTATGAAATAATTATTCTTAAGTCATCAACTGGTTCAGTAAAAATTAATGCTTTGTCCATAATCATAAGATGGTATCTGGAAGATGCTGTGGGGTGTAGCCCTGAGGTGAATTCAAAATGTTGAAATAGCTTATAATCTTCTAACGTACGTATAGAACATAGAAACAAAATTTCATCTAAATCAGATCACCCGTTTCCCTGGGAAAAGCGAACAAACACGATCAAAACCGCGCGAAAACACGTTTTTGAGTGGAAGCCAATATTTTCCAAAAGGCATATGGCAGTTTAAAGTAGCTTAAAACCTTCTCGCGAATGTATAAAACCAAGAAACAAAGATTCGTCAAAATCAGTGCACCCGTGTTCCCGAGAATAACCAACAAAAACACTTTCTTGAGCGTTACCGAAGGACAGACAGACGGACAGAAATTGAGATAAGACTTGTTTTGGCTCCCCTAGAGTGTAAAACGCGAAAAAATTAAAAAATGTCATAATTCCAAGCAATTTACAGACAAATCTATAATTTGTTTATATAGATATCTTCTCTGTATATTTATGTCATTTATTACCAATCTTCACTCAACGTTTTAAATACGAACTAAAACATCTGTTTATACAATAACTATTCTAAAGTCATCATTTGGTTCAATATAAATAAATACTTTGTTTATAAGAATAACATAGGATCTTAAAACCCCGTGGGGCAGATTCATAAGGTGATTTCCAAAAAATCCAATTAAGCTAAAACCTTCTAACGCACATATAGAACATAGGAAAATGTTTCTTCGAAATCAGTGCACCCGTTTCCCTGTGAAAAGCGAACAAACGTCACCAAAATCGGATGAAATCACGTTTTTGAGCGGCCGCCATTTTTTTCCAAAATACGTATGCCAGTTTAAAGTGGCCTAAAACCTTCTCCCGCATGTATAGAACAAAGAAACAAAGTTTCATCAATGTTAGTGCACCCGTTTTCCCGTGAAAAGCGAACAAAACCCCGTCCTTGAGTGTTACCGACAGACAGATAGACAGAAATTGAGAAAAGACTTGATTTGGCTTCCCTGGGTGTAAAACGTGAAAATATGCAAAATTGTCATAATTCCAAGCAATTTACAGACAAAACTCTAATTTTATTTATATGGATTATTGCTGGCCTGCATTTATGCTTGATATTTGTTGATTAAATATCTTCTACAGATAAAATGATTGACGGTGATATTATCTTCGCTCGGTAGTTTGATTACTCATAAACCGATAAAGTAAAACATTAAGCAAGCAATACACAGTAATTCCATTTCAAAAAGCATATTCAGTCGAATTGGATCCTTTCTGAAAACGGCTTGACAGATTAAGCAATATTTTATCATCGCACAATGGGCTTTCTCATTTAAGTATAAAGCCCTTAATAGGATATATATATTTATATATATTTATATTTAATCTAAACATGCCTAACTTTGTTCTGTATTGTTTATACTTAAACATTTATGTGCAAACGATAATCTTATTTTTTAGTGCCACAGTTAATTTGTATTAATTAACTTTAGGGTGGTAGAATAAGTGTTTATTTAATGTATAAAATTGTAAAAAAATATAAAATAACTATATTTAAATATCTGTTTAAGACTTAATTAGCTTAAAATAGTACCCGTTTTTTAGACCAAATGGATAAAAGCAAGGATCCTGATACGACTGTTTTTATTCGGAAGAAACACTGATAGAAATTTGGAAAGGATAATTAACCATCATTTATGTTTACTGTTGCAGTAACGAGTTAAAAAAAATCAAAAAGATTCAAAGAATGATTAAAACTTCTAAAAGTATCAATGTATTTGTTTTAATACTCTCGCCACAGTATATTTCTTGTGACAAACGTTATTTGAAAAAGATTTCTCAACCGAAAGTTATTGGTTTTATTCAATTATTTGAATAAATGTATATTTCAGTTTTGACGTGGAAACATTTCAAAGTCTTGTAATACTTCATCACATTTGTTAATGTTATAATAACAAAGTTATGCATTGTTACGGTGTATTATAAATGAAATTGTAACAAAGCCGTATTTTAGTAGTCTACAATTATAATTTATGTGTATAACAAATAACAAATTAAGTTTGACTCGTCTACCCTTTCCTGATAGCCATGACAAAATCACAAAATCTGAGTCTAACCATCTTCCGGTGTGTTTCACTTACACCCAGATTCAACGTAACGGTATTTATTTTCATGTAAAAAAAGGTGCTGAAGATTAAATATGCAATACACAGTCGTGGAAGGCCTCAAACGCAGAACCAATATTCGACCCTTTTCCGGACAATTTTCATCTCATGAATAAACCATAGCACCTTCAAAGTCTATTTCTTCTGTTATTTTATTCTGATAATGGTAAAACTGCTGGTACGTTACTTTTGCCCTATAAATGTTGTAAAATCCAATAACACAGCGATTTGTTGTTAATCATCACTTTTTTTAACATAAACTGGATAATTGTTGGTTATTTCATTCCAGTTGATATCTTAATTAATCTATGTACATAAATGTTTTTGATGAATCCTTTTCTTAAAATATGAAATAAAATCTTGTTGCGTTTAATGAGAAAATTATGGATTTTTATAATAATTGAAATTAGTTTTATTTAGTAGTGCTTCTCTTCTTTTCCGGTTTAGTAAACGATAGAACTTAAAGCTTAAGTATACTTCCTTACATTTTGGGAATATTAAACTGCGATGAGATAAATATACCACCAGACTATGAATCAGAGTTTCATATATTCAAATTTCATACGCCAAGGGTATTTTTGTGTAAGGAACTCCTATATTTAGTATTTAGTCCAGTATTTTTAGTCCAGTATATTTAGTATTTAGTCGACTCTGAAGTGTTTGTCGTTTAGGAGCTTAGCCAGAAGAATTATCCACTTGTTAAAACTAGACTTTAGAATTCATATATTTTTTAATACACCAAAAAAGTTATATAAATAGATCTTCTACAGTTTCAATCGATTCTAAAATGTAGTGTGTTATTGAATAGAGCTCAGTCGGATACTCGTTCTACTTTAACTGTAAAAAGTTGTAACTAAGAGAAATTAACATAGCCCCCTGAAATTATGTAATTTATTGATAAAGTTTTGTAATGAGTTTGAATGGACTACATACACAAGTAGATTGCAAAAGCTATTTACGCACCTAGGGTATTAAGAGCGTCATTACAATGAGGGCGAAGCTTGAAAGCTCGAGAGCGTTAAATGCTCGAAGGCGTTATTACTTATACTACTCGAAGCGTGTACACAATTTATCGCCCCCCACCCAACGGTATAGGTAACGTAAATATAAAAACTAGTAGATTAGTAGATTAGTAGATATTAGTAGATAGTAGATTAGCCCATAGAATAACCCCGGCCGGTTGAATAAAAACTTCTTTGATTAATTCGACCAGCAAGATTGGAAAAGCTTATGTTACTTGTATGTTTTGAAAACTTTGATTGTTGTAAACGCAACAGCTGATGATTTTGGGAAGTGTAAAATGCGCTCTGCCAGGAGTGCAATCGTAATGCTATGTGTCATTACCTCTTTGGTCTGCAATAACGCTGATAACTAATCTCAAATTAGGGGAATTTAACATGTAGTGGGTGGTACAATAAATAAAGGATCTACTGAAAAAAGACACTAAACTTGTTAAACAAAACCCAAAGTTTTGTAAGAAATAGTATTTTTCAAGTTATAAATCTTCTTAATTCCAGACTTAAAGGTGAGCCATTCGACACATGCAAGTAAGTTCATTGGTATGCCGAATAATGTAATATACGTTTTATTTGTCAATTTAGGGCTATCAAAAGTTTTCCATTTTGGAGAACTAATGGACTTTAATTACTTTTAAGAGGATCTCAAGAGTAATCTGTTGGTAAATCGCTGGCTCCGTGGTCTAGTGCTTCTCGGGGAAGCTTTATTGCACCACTCAATCAAAAAGACTAATATCAAGGATTTACATAATGCATATATTAATGGCTTATTATAATACAGTTTCTAATGCACAAGCAATTTAATTATTATTAGTAAAACATATTTTGACTGCTTTTATTTCTACTGTTTTTTTTTTTTAAGTATTAACTTGTATATTAACTTGTATTGTAAACTTCGCTGAAGATTTTAAATGGAATATTTTATTACATGTCAGAAACAAAACTATAAGCAGTATTTACTATAGTATAATAAATATTCCTTAATTTATTATAAATTCACCTACATGTTTGTGTTATTAGTATTATTATTATTTATTCAATCGCTTGTGGTAGACTACTCCTCTTGGGGGCCATACACATATTACGTAACGCACTTAAGGGGGGACGGGGTATAACGTAGCATTATGTGGAGGAGGGGGGTTTGGGTCAACGTTAAGTAACTCACATATATTAACCCTATGATTTGGCACACCCCCGTATCTATTGTTAATGTTATAAATCTTGCAAAATTATAAAATAATCAAATTTATATTTAAATTAAGGTTACAATTAGTTATACAAAAAATACATCCGTCATACTGTTTTAATAAGAGTTAAACTAACAGTAAATACATAACGTGTTTTGAGTAAGTTCATTATCGCTTTACAACTATGTTTTTTGTTGTTTTAGAGTGTAACATAATGACTTGATACAGTATTGGACAATACCACCCACATCTAAGTAACAATTATTAGTAACAGCCTTGTTTGTTTGTATAGCCTACATTTTGCTTTGAAATAAGTTATTAAAAAATGTTGTTAAAAGAAAGTGATTTAATATTAAATGATTCATTGAAATCCGTACTCCAAATTGCTAAAAAAGGATGTTTAAAAGGTTTAAGCTTTTTTAAAGCCTATACTACGATTGGGTTACGTAACACATTGGAGTGGGGCAGTAGGGTTAAGTGTTATGGAACGTTACATGGTAGAGGGGGGGGACTGAAATGACGAAAAAAATGCGTTACGTAATATGTGTATGGCCCCTTGGATGTTAGCTGAGCATTCTCCTTTAAATAGTGGGAACGTGTTAGCTAATGCAAACGGAATACACAAGATTAGAGTATGTTGTTGTGTAGTTGTAGTTAGTTTCTATTTTATGAGAATGGGTCCATGTTTTTAAAGACACACTAGTGGACCTTTCTATCTAATGGACCAGTACACATTGTCGTTACTTAGTTCTGCCGGAATCTGGGTGACCGTAATGTAGTTAATGTAAGCATCTTGCTTGTAGCTGTGGTTAACCAACGATCGTAAATTATAAACCTAACGTGATTGTAATTTGTTTCCAGTCTTCAGAAAAATTGTTATTTGTTGTATTTTTATTTACGTGTTTTATATCTGTGACAGTAATTCTGCGTTTGGCATGACAATAATTATGTTTAAAAATTACATATATGCTGTATAGTAAAGAACGTGAACAACATGATCATATACCGATCGTATATTCAACGTCAATAAAGCATAAACTATCAATTGAACGATTATTGTATAGGATTGTTTTCCAAACTATCTTGCTGAACCCTTTAAGCACACGAATTGGTTTTATATTTTAATACAGTTATGATATATGTGTTTAGGAAAATATACAGAGCATAGTATGCATTGGAATTTGTGCACAAGTAACTTTAACAAAAATTCAAATGTTTTGAAATCAAAATAAAAGGTTTAACATATTTTTTCAGTCAAATGATCCGTTGTAATTGGAAAACTACAGCAGTTTCGTGTATTTCTATAGTTTATTCTGAGGTCTGAGCTTCAAACAGAAAAAAGTAACATAGCTATCTTCATGGATATCATTAACATCCTTTGCACATTTTAAACACACTCGAGACACATTTTAAGTGAAACAATTGTAATATATACAAATTAGAATAACATTAAGTCAATATTAATACATTGAAAGAATAGTTAAAAACGAGTTCGCACGGAGCACGCTGACGTGAGGGATTGAATTTCCAGATAAAGACTTTTAAACTCAAAATCAGTGTAAAAACATACATATATTCCAATTTTTATTGAAATCTGAAATAATTGATTTTTTGGCTGTTCTTATGCTCCTGGTTTAATTTACCGGCAAAGCTGGGAATACAATTTTGCGCATTATAATGTTTGGAGAAGGTCCAGTCAGGCTTGAAAGTGGGCGTGAGGTTGCTGAGATGATAAAAGTACTCTAACAAAGGAATAACAGGCTTTTCTAGTGTAAAATCCCCATAATACAACGTACTGTGTTTAGTCGAAACACATTTTCTTTAATAACTCGGTAAATATTTAGGCTAGAATGACGAGAGAGGGCTTAAAACTTTCGCCTCATCAATTCCCATCTTTGTATATGCATTAATTTTACATCCGGGACTTTTCTGACCCTTTTTAGGCCCAAAAACTCGAAATTTGAAAGATTAATCCCCCAAAAAAGTGTTTAGAGTTTTCCGATTGTTTTTCCCAACAAACTTGATTGATTCTCGTTTATATTCATTCAGGACGAATTCAATTCAATATATGACTTTAGCTGATTACAGCTTCAGAAAGGATCAAATGTGTTTGGGCTTTTCTTTCGCTGGTCATGAAAAAGAGACGGACTTAGGTCCAATACCTTTAGTTCTTTGACGTTACTTTTTGAAAGAGAAGACACTGAAATATGTGTTGTCAAGTACAAATTAGGACACAACAGACCACCTTGTGCAGTTCACTTTGTCATTGCATACTTCATTGTGGTTCCTTTTGTTTTTATTTATGTTAACTTTTAAAAAAGGTGTTAATAGCTGTTATGGTCCAATCTTTTAACAAAATCTAAATTGACAGTCGGTTTTATTTGAGATGGGTTATGTTAATTAGGTAATGATGATTAGGTAATGCATTTTATCGTTCCGAACGAGTCCAAAGTTGAAGACTCACTAGCTAAACGAGTTTGCACGCACCTGATAAAGAAATATATATTTTTCCATTTAATGAACTTTATTGAACCAAGAATAACATATTGATTTGAAAATGTTTTATTTTTTTTTTTTTTGCCTGTAGTGACTATTAATAACCCTACTGTTCTTATCCCTGGAAACTTGATGAGGTTCTTTTTTTAACAGAGTTAACTACATTCCATTTTTACGAATGAGTTTACATGAGGCAGTAGAAACTTGCTAAGTTATTTATGTATTTTTCATAAATCATTATCATAGATATTTGTATTGTTTGGACTTAGTATGAAAGTAACAAAAATCAGAGATACATTGTTGAGATCAGATTATTTTGAGATAGTTTTGTAGGATTAAATAAAGTGAGAATAAAAAGAATCAACCACTTTCAAAAATAAATTGTAATACAACTTTTTTGTAAAACTTTATTTGAGAATGAATGGAATGTAAAGGCCCATCCCTGCACTTGAGAAAGTTTCTTTAATAGCTTCATCAGCCCGTTTCGACTACGGAAATTGTGAGGCGGCTTTGTATTTGGCACCTGGGTTCGCTAATTATAATATTTACTACCCTTCTTCATTGAGAGTTTTTCAAAGATCCCTTTTTTTACTATAAATCGTATTACTTCTTATTTCCTTTACTTTTAGCGAATTTCCCCTATAGGGAAGAAGCTATTACCGTAGGTCTCATGGTAAGACTTAAGCCCGAGACCATGATAACTTTTTGTTTTGAGGTCCCCAGATGCCAAAAACACTATTCGTTCAAATTTATATATATGTATATATATATCTATTTTATATATATATATATATATATATATATATATATATATATATGTGTGTGTGTGTGTGTGTGTGTCCGTGAATGCGATAACTTGAGTAAAAAACGTCCGATTTCGATGAAATTTGGCTAAAAAATGTAGAACTACATTCATGACTTTACGTTCGAAAACGTAGGGTATCTATATATATATATATATATATATATATATATATATATATGTGTGTGTCCATTAGCACGATAACTTGAGTAAAAAACGTCCAATTTTGATGAAATTTGGCTCAAATGTGTAAAATGACATTCATGACTTTAAGTTCGAAAACCAGAACAATCAGACCATGGGAAGAGGGGTTTATGGGGGTTTTAAATTTTCCAAAAATCAGTTTTTTGCATTTTTCACCCTAAAAATTTTAAAAAACTTAATTTTGGTTTTGACCATGTTAAAGAGCTTAAAAAAACAAATAATATGGTATTTTGAATTATCAACCTAGGTTAAGTGGTTGCGGAGAAAATCCAAAAAACCTACTCATAAAATCTCTCATGTTAATCTTATGGGAAAAAGGTTTTTTGCTTTTCCTCAGTTTATTTTAATGTAAACTTCACATTTGCTTTTACCAATCTGTTCAGTTCAACAAAACAATCATTTTGGTGTTTAAATTGTGATTCTACGTCCATCCGTTGCAGAGATATTCAAAGTGCTAAATACAGTACGTTGTCCAATGTTATCCTTATGGAGAAAAAATAACATTTTATATCTCGATTATTTATGAATATATGTTGATGAAACTTCGTATGTCGCTTCACCTAGTTCTGGTATATTGATATTTGCACAACAAATTGATTTTTTGTTGATTATTCCCGAAGCAGCAAACCTGCGTACTCAGCCCCCATGTTATTCTTATGGAGAATAAGTAAAATGTAATGAGTCCCTTAATTATGAACATAAATTAATAAAACTTGGTATGTAGCTTCACATGGTTAAGTTATATTGATAATTGCATAAAAACCCATTTTTTTGGTTCCTTGTTGCAGCAAACCTGCTTACTCAGCTCCCATGATATTCTTATGGAGAATACCTAAAATGTTATACAGCGCTTATTCATGATTGAATATTGATGAGCTTGGTATGTTACTTCGCCTAGTTAAATTATATTTATATTTGCATAGTAACCAATCGTTTGTGTTCCTTGTTTCAGCAAACCTACGTACTAATTACCAGTGTTATTCTTATAGAGAATAATTAAAAATCGCTTGTATTTGAATATATTTGTATGAAACTTGGTATGTGGCTTTATGTGGTATTAAGACATATATTATGCATTAGAAATTCGTTGAGTGAGTACGCAGGTTTGCTGCAACGGGGGTATTTTCCTATCTCGTAAAAGGAAATAAATGTGTATATGGCAATAAAGCAATAGGCTTACATACTATCAACATATTTATAACAGGCATCAAAAAATTTATAAATTAGTGTTAGATTTTTAACATAAACTAAAAAAAATCACAAACAATTCAGTGAATTTGCTGGACTGAAGTAATTAAGTGATTTTGGAAGATTTTTCTTTTTTCAAAGCGTCTCACTATATTTGGTCGGCACTATAAGGCCCACGCAAGCATGGGTATAATTTGGGTAGATATAAATTAATTATAAGTTAAGAATTAGTGATTTGCTTTGTGTAGCCTTGTTACTAGTAAATCTTCATTAGTGATAACATTTCACAACTAATCTATGATTGAATTGGAAACTTGAATTTGCCACATACTTTTCTATGGTCTGCGTCAGGAACATTCACCATTGTAATGTGATTGGCAGAGATGAATACAAGATAGTAGGGTATATTGGCCGGTTCTGTGTGTGCTGGTTGAAAAATTTGCATAATTACCCCTCCCCCCACGATTTTTTTTAAATTACCCTAATTAATATTCATAAATCGAGTTACCCTAATTGATAATCATAATTCTAATTACCCTAATTAACATTCATAACCCTAATTAATATTCATAACTGCAATTGATATAATTACTATTTATTAAAAAATAATTTGATCAATTGCGCATAATTTAATGCAACTAGACATCATTTACATAATAACCCCCCCCCCAACCCCAGCGGCCATCTTGACCATGCCAGTGATTGATGATAACCACCTTGTAACAAATGGCCCTCCATCCGCATTCCCAGACAGAGGGTGACTTTTATTGTCCGGCGGCAATCACCATTAAAGGACCCTTCTCCGAATTCCATTAGAGAAGGGTGAATTCTTGCCCGGCGGATGTTAATTAACAAAGGACCATTCTCCGAATTCCATTCGAGTAGGGTTTTTTGGTGCAACACCTGCGATGCAGCTGCGCCCAACTGTGGGAAACACCCCGCCGAGAGCTTCCCAACCCACGACCCTCATTATGTTTTTATTCACATTCTCAGACAGAGGGGAAGGTTTTGTTCCAAGACCTGCGTCGCAGTTGCAGCCACCAGTGACAAACACAATGAATAAATCCTATCTTCCCCACAGCATCTTTATTTCCTCACTGCACTCCCTACCATCACAGCATCAGTTTGGTATTCTCACATCAATCTCCATGGTCGTAGTACACAAAGTCGAAGCTGATGAAAATGCCAAGATCTTTTTCCAGCTAGGCGAATATATTTGAAGAGAGATGTGGAACGATTTTATCTGTCAGTGAAACACATATTAGTGAAGGGAACGAAGGTAACTGAAACCGGTAAAATTGTTTTTATTCGGGAGTTTTATCCTACTGAATATCTGTTCAAACGAGTTTACGACTTACTGATGTAATTGTGTTTAGTTTATAAGTGCCCACAAATTCAAACAAGACTTGTGGAAAATAACAATGGCATGGAGGAATAAATACACAATCCTTACCTTCCCCACATCATTATAAAATGTCTTTATCAAGTCCACAAAAGTTGTTGAAGTTAGGGACAGAAGGGAATCTTCCTAATACTGTAAGATTTCCCTAGACCTTTGTCAATATTTGATGTTAAACAAATACCATTTTCTTAATTGTTTCGCCCCCCCCCAAAAAAATAAAAAACGTAGAGTGATTCTTCAAATATATATATATATATATATATATATATATATATATATATATATATATATATATATATATAAAACTGTCACTAACTTCAAATCTTAGGTGGTCTTGATAACGACCCGTTAAGAGTGGTCTTGAAAAAGGCCTTTTAAGTAACTGGGGTTACAGTCCAGGTACATGCAAGGAAATGGACAAATGTGTTTTATTTCAACTCTCCATCTCAGAAGCATCGGCAGCCAACCTCTCAGCATCTTCCTTCTTATCAGTTTCAGTCTGTAGAGCTATCGCCGATTCATCATCCAACATATTTAGTTGACACCAGTCAGAATGATAATAATCCCATTCTTCTTCATATCTAGGCTGCCTACACCACCTAGTCATTGTATGCGCAGTTACCTCTTTTAATTTCTCTCTTAAGACATCAAGAGGGTGATTATAGTAGTACGCCCTCTCCACAAATTCCATCACATGAATCAAGTCAGCGTTGCAGGTGAACATCGCTCTGCTACTGGATTTGAACTGAAACCTAGACCCTCTGAGTGTATGCCAATGGAGGGATAAACGGTTTTTTTGTATTAAAACGGATGTATCGTGGGACCCTTCTCGGGATTAATTAGAAGACGGGATTTTTAATACACCCTGCTGAGCGCTTTACAACTCACGACCCTCATTATTTTTTTAATTCACATTATCAGACAGAGAGTGTTTTTTTCTCAACACCTGCACCACAGCTGTGTCCACCACTGCGCATTATGTTGGTGTACAAATAAAACCCCCCCTCCGAGTTTTTTTCAAAACACCTGCGTTGAACAGCTGCATCATCCCCACCAATCCAACAGTCTCACCCCACTCCTTCTTCACTACCTTCTCCGGCTCAAAATTAAGTTTAATCTTGAGTTTTGAAACAGCAACAGCTACGAAGAGAGATCATGTCCAACACCGAGTGAGATTGTGACATCACCGACACCAAGTTGGAGGATGCATGCGTCGTGGCAGAGTCATCAATGAATAACAACAAGAAGAGACCGTTAGCCGATGAAATCGATGACGATTACTTTGAAGGTGACGAACTCTATGGTAAAAAAGATGACGATGATTGCGTCTTGAGGCATTTTCCTAAGAAGAGACTATGGCGCATTGACAAAAGGTTCAAGTACGCACATGAACAAAAAATGTGCTCAACTATTCAAGAACTGGAAGACGAGCTATTCGCCAAACTAAGGGAATCATCTAAACAGTACGTGGAATCATTGCCCAATAGACGACTTAGATTGGGATTATTGGTGACGGGATATGGATTACAAAATAAATTTTTACCCCTTAGAACAGGAACCCTTTGAGGCTATTGAGTACGAGCAGAAGTGCATGATGCTTGTCAACATGGGGTTTAACCGGTGAACTGATGACCTTCACCCAGACAAAATCACCAAAATTATTCATCAATAAAAAATAAATATGTTTATGTTTCCTTTACATTCACCTCCTTCTCCTTCTCCGTGTACAAATTGGCTCTTTTTTAGGGCCTATCAGTCCTTCTCAGGACCAATTTAGCATTTCAAGGTAGGGCCCGGAAGAAATATCTTCCCAATGAGGTAAAAAAATCCAACCCCCTCAATATATTCTAGTTTTTTACTTCCTAATTAATAAAATTCATAAGACCTCAAAAATCATTGTTGGTCAATAATTGTCATCTTATACACACATTCACCACAGCGTTTAAAATGAGCAATGATGATGAAGCAAGAAAACTAATCACAATATCAATGAACAAAATACGTTTTAAGCGCATTAACATCCGAGAAGGCTCGCAATCAAGTTAGTGTTAGATAGAGCGAGATATGGGTTTGAGAGTGAATATCATCTAAGCAATATAATTATGAATAAAACAAAAAGACTGTTTGTGTGACGAGCAAAATACACATTTCACTTACGAGCCGTGCGAGGATGTACAAAAATTAACGTGGACTCGCAGTTAACGTGGAAGTCGCGATAGATGAAATGAGATTTCACAGACCGTTGGAACTAATGGTGGAATAAAAATTAAATATCTAGTCTGCTGCAGCTAGATGTGTCAAAGCGAGTGCGCACAGTTTACTTCAAGAGTGAGCAGACGCAACACCAGTCGGTAGTACGGAAAAAGTCGCACGGTAAGGAAATGAAAATGGACGCTTACGCTTCTGCGGACAATTATATCGAATCGTTTATTGGGAAATTTTAGGTTATGAACAGTAATGCTAGTAATCATTCATTGACGACACATCAGACGCCGTCTGTAAAACCGCCCACTGCCAGCAAGAGACGAAAGAGACCAAGTACCATCAAAGTGGAAACCAAGAAACCAGGATGGGTCCCAAACCCACCAGATGATCGTCCCATAGTATCATGGCTGGAGGATGGTAATACATTTGCTGTTCAAAACCCGGGAAACAAAGGACAAATATTATAAAAAATGGAATTATACGATGGTAGGGATATGGTATATATGTGCGGTTTGTTTTTGGACAAATATAGTGAAATGCACGAAAGTTTTAAACAATTAGTTGATAAAGTGGTAAATATGTGGATTGATACATCAAAAGGAGTACTAAAAATTAAAAGATGAACTCATACTGTTACACAAAACAATACAGCTTCGCCGACAAAACCGAAGAAGCGAGCTGTGCGTAAGAAACGAGTAGCACTATCAGTCAATTAGAGCAGCTGCGTTCCCAGACAGGTCTCGACAAGTCGGTTTTCTGTGTAAACACCTGAATGGGTCACCTGCGCACAACAGCTGCACGGACCACCTGCTTATAGTCGGACGCACCTTAACGCTGGGCAGAGCCATCGGCCCGTAGGTAATCTGGTCTATTCAGTCCCCTCCTCGCCACCGGCCCTAAATTATCGCCGCTTGGCTGAACGCGTGACTCACTAAGTACCCAGTACAGTAGGAATATGTAATGTGTCTTATTTTTAAAACATTAGGAAAATGATTGTTATATTTAGCATCATGACAAAACCCTGATAAATTTGATATCAAACTTCACGAAAATCGGACAGTATTTAGGTCTACTTTGATTATGCCAATATGTTAGTAGAAATTTAACTTTTACACCTATGACAGGGTCATGACCCGTTCTTAAATGATCAACATTATTAATTACTAGCTGATGTGAACCCGTTAATTACTAGTACATATTTTTAAGGACTGCACGTAACTAAATACCCCCGTCGCAGCAAACCTGCGTACTCAGCGAATTTCCAATGAATATATATGTCTTAATAACACATTAAGCCTCTTACCAGAATTCATAAGAAATATATTCATAAATAAGCGATATTTAAATTTTCATTATTCCCCATTAGAATAACATTAGGGAGGAGTACGCAGGTTTGCTGCAACAAGGAACACAAAATAATGGGTTTTTATGCAAATATCAATAGAACTCATCTAACTGAAGTCACATACCAATTTTCATCCATGTACATTCATAAATAAGCGATATATAACATCTTTATTATTCTCCATAAGAATAACATGGGGACCGGGTACCTAGGTTTGCTGCTACGGGAACCATAGGCGAAAAATTAGTTTTTTGTTCAAACAACAACAAACCACAACCAGATAAAGCGATATACCAAGTTTCGTCAGTTTATGTTCATAAATAACCGAGATATAACATTTTCTTTTTCTCCATAAGAATAACATTGGACAACGTACTGTGTTTAGCACTTTCAATATCTCAGTAACCAATTAACGTAAAGCAATGATCAAAATACCAAATTGTTTATTTTTTAAAGTTGAATTCAATGGTATAAATTAAAATTTGATTTAAATGATAATTACATGTAAAAACTCCAAAAAACCCATTTTTGGGGTACAAAACCCCCCTTCGGATGGTGCGATTCATCTGGTTTTCGAACTCGTTCAAATATATAGTACTTTACATATTTGTACCAAATTTTATTAAGATCGGACCTTTTTTACGAGAGTTATCATGCTTACGGACATATATATATATATATATATACATATATAAAAATTTGAACGAATGGTGTTTTTGGCATCTGGGGACCTCAAAACGAAAAGTTATCATAAGTTATCAAAAGTCTTACCATGAGACCTACGGTAATAGCTTCTTCCCTATAGGGGAAATTCGCTAAAACGTTTAATTCAGACATTAACACAATGAAAAAATACAGGGTAGGCCTAATACCCTCAAAACTTAGTGAAGTTATAGATATATCGCTCGATAATACTTTTGAAGAGTCACTCACAGTTTGTCAAAACAAACAAACAAACGGCACGCGGCCGTCATTTATTTATTTTTTCGTGAGTTTATACTTATATTGTTTTTTTATAATAATATTTCACATCTCAATAATATTATTGAAATTTGTTTAATCGTTGATTATTATTTCTTTGATATTATTTAATTGATTTGGTTGTGGCCTTTTTACAGCACCACCTATACATTTTAGAGTTTTGTTTGATTTATTAACTATGACTTATTTATTTTTTTATTATGTTTTTTAGTTTGTGTAAAAGCTTCTCTACAGTCTTAAAGTTACTTTACACATAAAAGTACTAAGTCCCCGTAAAAGTAAAAAATAAAAAAAAAACTTTAAACACGCCTAGACATTTGTAAAAGTTTCAAATATTTAGCCAGTCCACAGCCTGGAAAAGTGTGATAGAAATCATAGATAAAATATTTGGTTTAATTAAATAGGCAAAGTAAACATATACAAACGAATAATTATGTTCCTTAATTAACAATTAAGTTATTTCTTTATGAACAGGTCACAAGCTAGACTTGGATGTAATAAATAAATTGTCATCTTGCCTTAAAAAAAACGGGCCATGAGCCTGACATAGGTGTAAAAGTTAAATTTCTACTAACATATTGGCATAATCAAGGTAGATCTAAAAACTGTCCGAATTTCGTAAAGTTTGATATCAAATTTATCAGGGTTTTGTTACGATCCTAAATATAACATTAGTGTTCCTTATTTTCTAAAAATAAGACATATTACATATTCCTACTGTACTGTGCACTTAGTGAGTCACGCGTTCAGCCAAGCGGCGATAATTTAGAGCCGGTGGTGAGGAGGGGACTGAATAGACCAGATTACCTACGGGCCGATGGCTCTGCCCAGCGTTAAGGTGCGTCCGACTATAGATAATGGCGGCGTGGGTTTATAATGCGGGGCCCAGGCCGATTGAGCATCATTCTTCACCAGACCACCACCTCGCCTAGACCTACTCCTACGACTACTACTGCTAGAGATGTCGAGCAGCAGCAGCAATTTCACCCCAGTGTAAAGCAAGACTTGAAGATTATGAAAATACCTTTGTAAATTAGTTTTCGTAGTCAATACTTATAGCCACGTTCAGAACATAACCATTGAGTTAATTATTACACTTAACCCAAAAAATCTCATTTAGTTGTAAGTTTAAAATTTATGTGTGTGGTAATTTTGAGGTTTTTATTGTTTATCTCAGTAGTAATCATGTGCTTGATGTGGAAATATACGTTCTCAGCCATTGTGGTGGACCTTCGGGCTGTGGCAAGTCACAGTTTGTGACAAAGATTATAAAATAATTACAGAAATGTGTGATACACCGGTTGCCCGTATAAACTGGCATTATGGTAGTGGTGGAGGAGGAGGTGACTCAAATAATACCAACATTAATCACATAGAAGGCCTGCCAAACTTGGAGGATTTTTATGGTAATGAGCCGACACTTGTGATAATAGACGATATGATGCGTGAGGCTGACAATAGTGTGGCGGATATTTTCACAAAAGGTTGTCATCATCGCAACATAAGTGTGTTTTGCATCACACAAACTTTGTTTAGTCAGGGACGTGGGCAGCGTGACATCTTATTGAATGTACATTACATTGTGTGTTATAAGAATCCTAGAGTTAGAGTGCAAATTAGGTAGTTGGCCAGACAAATATATCCGGACGGTCCGAAATTCATCGAAGAGGAGTATGCTGACGCCACGAAAAATCCAAATGGTTACCTACTGATAGATTTGAAACGATCAGCAGACGAGAATATGCGAATACGAAGATGTATATTTCCAGACGATTCTAAGAATTATGGGTACTTGCCAAAGAAAAGGTAATTTCAGTATCAGTAGTAATCTTGTCGTGCTTGCGGAAGGACGCAGCTCTGCTTACGGCTTTCATACACGCAACACCCAAGGAGCGTAAAGCGCTGTTAAAGGTGTGTGACACGAGCCGCATTCGCTCAGTGTGCGAGTGTGCTTACAACGTATTGCGAGGTATCATTCCTCTGGCGAAGATTATTAAAAGTCAGTTAAGCAAACACAAGGCAGCTCTACGTCGATTGGTGAAACGCGGCGAAGGCTGGGCAAATAAACGAAAGTATCTTATACAAAAAAGGCGGTGGATTCGTTATATCATTACTTTTGAGCACAGTACTACAAACAGCATTGAGTATCAAAATTATTAACACCCAGAATCAGTTCTATTTGACATTACCGAGGAATAGTTCAATGCAATATTATAAGAAAAATACAGTTGTAAATTATATAAGACATTTTCCAACTGGAAAGCTATTTGACTGGATGTTGGTGAATGGGTAATGGCACTTGTGGTAGCGCATTATTATTGTTAATTTTTATCAATCAGCGATTATGAAACAATTGGCATTTACATACATCCGCAAGAGGAAAAAAGTGAACCCAAAAGCACTGGAGCGGGTTATGTACAGTAATGCCGATGTAACAGCAGTCGTGTCAGTTACTCCAAAACAAAACTACAGAATTACGCTGAAGACTGGATACTATGCCAATATTCAAGAACTGTTGGACCACATCAATTCACAAGAACTAACGATTACTTTTGGTGTAAAGTTTATTGTTGAAAACTCATATAGCAAATTCATTGAAATATACAAGGGAAATTATGTTGGAAAAATTAAATGAAACCCAACGTTAGCGCTTAAATTGGGGTTTGATCCAAATGAATTGACACTGGAAGGTGATGGTGTTAACAAAAGCATCCGATTGGCCAACATTCATCTTGGATTACCATCACACATGTACTTGTATTGTGATTTAGTCAAACCGCAGATGGTTGGCGATACAGTCGCACCATATTGAAAATTGTAAATATATCTACAAATAGTTATGTATACGGGTTGCATAAATGAACATTATTCATCGATCTGCAATATGTACCTGTTGTAACTAGATCTTTTGACAAGTGTGGAAATAGACTTTAGAGATAGCACAGGACGTGATTTGCCATTCCACTTTGGAACGTCATGCGTGAAGTTACTTTAGAAAAGTAGTGCGTTATTAGAAAAGAAATGGAGCACGCAAAAAAGATGGTAGTCGTACCGCAAGAGTGATTGATCGATTGCAAACAAATGCTACTGATAAAAAGCCGAATAATCTATCCAGTGCAAACATCTCGATGCGCAGATGCAACGAATATTGAATAACAAACATATGGACGATAGTGAAATGTGGAAATTATACAAACTAGCGTTACATCATTTCTTGCTTATTGCCACGAATAAACGCCAACCTATTAGCTTACCAATCGTGGAGGCAGGAGGGAATGAACATAGTCGTTGAATGCACACCGCTGTGGAAGGTGGTCCAGTGGAAGAGATTGTGGAAACGTTTTCGAAAACTGACAGATCTTTTACGTTTCATGAAACGAGAAGGCAGTTTAATCAGTTCGGACGGTGACTATTCAGTGTATTAATGATGAAAAATCCCAGATTTAAATCTAGTGGATATCTTAAACTGCATAGTAAAAGTGCGTATGCGTAATAACACAACCAGGATGGTACGAAGTGCTCAATGCATTGAAAGTGATGAATGTGCCAAAGGACTATATGAACAATATAAGAGCACCAAAAGAAATAAATTCCGAATATCGATCATCATTGACAGGAGGACCAGATGATAAAAAAAGATGTTAACAGTTCAACTGACTCATTACTGCGGACACAAATTATAAATCTATTACGATCGGCTAGAGGAAAACCTGAGGCATCTACACCAATAAGAGCGACAGAGCAGTTTGATTATTTTAATAGAAAAAAGACATTTTCAAATTTAGACAAGTGGGAAGAGTTTCCAGGATAGGTTTTCATTATGGACCGATTGCATTACAATCCAAACGAGCCAGCATCGTATGGCAGTGTAGTTCCACTAGCGCGAGCTGCAAAACCAGTTTCAAAACGCAAAGTGATTAAATTGTCACAAACCCAGGACACTTACACTTTGTATAAACCAGCTCGAAAACGTTTCCTGCGTAATCTTTACATAAGGATTTATTTGGTCCATTTCAACTGTGTCAAGCAGACTTGAATGATATGCGAGGTCTTAGTAAACACATTGACGAAGTCAACTACTTATTGACTGTAATCGACAACAGTCTATATGTGTTAGCAAATGCCTATATGTGAGGGCGTTGAAGAGGAAAGAAGGAGCTGAAGTGGCCAACACTTTTGAGGAAATAATTACTGAAGTGACCAAGACATTTCGCTGTGAAAAGGTGACAATGGTACTGAATTCACTGGTGCCAAGACGGAAAAATCATTCAAACAATACGGGATTAACTATGTCACTTAACCCCGTTAAAGTGGTACAATTTTTTGAAATTTTCCTACTTAATAGCTTGTGTTATGTAGACCATGTCGGTGAAATAATTATAATTTTATACTATGTTTAACATATTTTTAATTATTATTAAATTGTTAAATTTCTAAATTAAATAGCAAAATGACTTAAAATTGTTAGTCGGCTAGGGTTTTTCGTATTTCTTGGTCAGGTGAAAAGTGTCTGTGGGAAAGTTGGGGATGAGATTCCAAATTTAATATTGGTGAAGAGAACGTTTCTCTACGACATCTGGTTTGGTTAGGACGTTAAGGTATTTGAACGGAAAAATTAGATTTCATTGACGGACAGCGCGGACTGTTCGTTCTACACGTTGCGAGTTTATCGACAAATACGGTAAGAATACATATGGGAAACAACTTTGCCTTTTTTAACCCCTTCTTTTAAAAGGTTCGGTACTTAGTTTTATATGTACAATATTTATTGGAGGAACACTTTAATTAAATGTAATGTTGAAAAATAACATCTGAGTGTTGAAAAAAATTAAACAACAGTTGTTTGAGGAAGAAACTCCCATTTTATTTGTATAATACACAATAAAAAATAGATAAATAGCGCATACTGTCTGAATTGTTAGATGTAAAGTTAAAATAATTATTGGTAAATAAAATAAATAAGTATCGTATATAAAAAGAAAAATATAACATAGAAAATGTATTTACAATGTTAAAGAAACTAACTGTGTACTTATTGTACAAATACATGTCCAAAATCATGTAGTAACCCAAATTGATTATATTGACCTAAAATATATTGACCTATTATTGGCCGATCCGGAAATATCTTGGGTATAGTTCCAGCTCTGATTCTTATATATGAAAGCGACGTCCTGTCGATATCTTCTTCTTGGAAATGAGAAGAACATAATCTAGAAGACGGGCTAGGCGTCCAGTGGTCTCTATTTACAGCTGTAATCCATTGATGCCGCAAGTCTTGATTTTTTGGAAAGCTAAAAAAACTTTTAATTTTACTATTTAAAAAAGGGTTTAATATAAGCAGTTTTGAAATGTAACAAATTTCTCTTTCTTAAGCTTTGTAAATAGCTAAAAAATTCAAATGTTATTTATTTACTTATTTTTTAAATGTGTGCACTAAACAGCTTCCAGCCAGAAAATATAAAAAAAGTATTCTACTACTACCCAATATTGTAGTTTTGTTTATTTTAAACTATACAATAAGACTTCTTTAATTTCTCGCCGAGTATACTAAATAAATGAAGTATATTTATGTAAGTGCTTAACATTTTTTGGTAAATATATTTACACCATTATGGTACTAATAGCCTACAAATATGACTAATCATAGCCTGCACATAGGCTTACTGACAGTCTACAAATAGACCTACAAATAGCAAACGAGTAGCCCTAATACTAGCCGAATATCTTAATCGTTAATCAGATTTAACTTACATATGAAGAGTTATTCCAGGAGTCTTTCCTGTATTGGAACATCCCAGGATGCAACAAAAAGTTGGCATGGTAAAACACTGAAGAAGTGTAGAACACACAGCGAAAAAACACACATCTAACAACCATTCAACTACTGACATGAGCGCAGCGCTGCCGTCTGACCAGCGTCTGACGCTCGCTACTAGGCAGATTTCGCGATCGTCACCACCATCTTACTGTAGGTTGCCGCGCAAACCAGGATTTATGCACCGGGCCCCCATGACCACTCTAGTTTATTCTGTGCTCGCTGGTGGAAACCATACATCCATCGCTTACCATGGTTCAGATTGGTCATTCCAGCATACACTGGTTTTTTCAGGACTAGTCACACCTTAGCCATATTCAGTAGGGCCAGGATCTCATTATACCAAATGGAACTATTGAAATTCGTTTAGGCAATGTACTTTGTATAGATATTGCAGGAGGCTGCGAGCTTCAGATTTTGATGTTTTCTGACATTCTGGAGACTCATACCGTAGACAGCATTGACCATTAATTTAAACATTCCCAATTCAAATTTGTTGCTGGCCTACTGTCCTAGTTCAGTATTCAAAGTAACGTACAGCTTCAACCATGGTGACTGTTTAAAATTCAGTACCCGGTGGATGCGTTGAACACGTAATCCATTCTCCATCGCTTGTTGAATATAATGGTAGTGAATTACGTAACCTTTAACAATTAGGGTGGCCATTAGTTTCTTCGATCTTCCTGCTCCACTGTCAATGAAGTCCTGTGATGAGTATGGCAGTTGGTATGCCGGTGCTCTCCGCACTTCCGGACAAAAAGGCAAATCGCGATGTTTGCCATAGAGGGCCTGATCGCTGGGATATTCCAGGCCCACCTCCAAAACGTAACCATACTCACCGTCCGCCGGAACGTGATGTCCAAGTCGTCACATTCCGAACCTGATAACCACTCAAAGTTAGCTAATGGGAGTAGTTCGAACATTGCCCAACCGTACAGGTTATTAGCATCGTAGTACATTAAGTACGTATCATCGTCATTCTCGACTCTACTCGTTGATGTGCCCCGACCGTCTCGGTCACCACCATCTTCTCTCTTAAATTTGTTATTGGTAACGTGTCGAGTAACACTCTGGGTCAGTCCGCCTCGAATACGCTTCTCGAAAAACAAATACTGGTCAACGTCCTGCAGGGTATTGAGGACAATGCCGGTCTTGAAGAACATCACGTCCCAAGCGTATGATGGAAGTGTAAGGTAATGTGCTGGATCCAATTTGTAATGTGTTAGACACATATCTCTAAAACCCTCAAACACATCTGCCAACAGTAGGACGTCAGTCTGAAGGTATATGTCGGATATTCTCAGAGGGATGTACAGTTGAACTTGGTCCAGACGCGTTGCGCGTGTGCATAATCCTCATCTTTGACAGCATTTCCGAAAACTGCAATTGGTGGTAGAGAATCATTATCAAGTACCTCCAGCAATGTGATGTGCTCGTAAGGAAAAGTTCCTTAAAGGCACAACAGTTCAAACTCTTCCTGGTTAGTGTATCGATCCCATGTGATGTTCATTTTATTGGCCGGGAGAATAGAAGCTAATGTTGCTAATGACTTTCCCATCAACCTATATCAGTCAACAAACTGTAATTAAATACTATTCCGCTGGCCTGCACCGGGATACTGAAAGCGTTTGGAGAAGGTTGTATACATCTCCTCAGTATTTGCGAGCACATCAATGTCTCCTTTGTCTACTGCGAGCTCTCTCACGATAAAGTGAGAGATAATAAAAGTCTCTTTCTGGAAATGCGGGTGGAGGGCCATTTGCCACTCGGTCGTTATCATCAATCACTGTCATTGATGGTCACCAGCGGGGGGTTATTATGCAAATGATGTATAATTACATTAAATTATGCACAACTGATTTAATTATTTATTAATGAATTAGTAATTATATCAATTGCAGTTATGAATATTAATTAGGGTGATTAGAATTATGAATATTAATTAGGACAACTAGATTTATGAATATTAATTAGGGTAATTTAAAAATAAATAAAACTGGGGAGGGTAATTATGCAAATTTTTCACCCGCCACACCCGGCACACGTAGAACCGGCCAATATACCCTACTCAGGATACAGCAACATACCAGTAACACATAATCTAAGCCAAGATTGGGCCAGGTTATTTCCAAGAGAGTTAACCAACTCTCTTATGATTCCAAGCAGTCTGCTTATCATGAACAGGGTAAAACAAACTTAAAAAGCCTCCTGGTGGCTAGAAAGTTTGATCTAGTCGAAGAAATAATGAAGAATCGTTCGGATCAGTTAAACTTTGTTGGCGGTATTCTACATGAATGGTTTCGAATGGGAAAATATGAAATACGAAGAATGAATGACCCAATTATTATTTTGAAATACATCTTTGCCCGTTCTGAAATTTAACTTTTAAAAGGCGTTTGCGATTCAAATTATAGTTATTTTACGGATACAATATTGCAGTTATAGTAATGTATAAATTATTCTGACTAGTCAAGGTAAATAAGTTGAAGTCCAGCACTGAGTCTCATTCAATTAGCAACGAGAGTTTCTCCAGGCTGTTGGCAAAACTTTAAACTTAATCCTTTCTCTAGAGAGAACTGCTCTTACCTCGGCAATAAACTTGACTTCAATCTTTAAACTTGTAGCAAGAAAAATTTCCTTCAAAGACAGTAGATTGTCAATTTAAGTTTTTGTTGTCTTGTGTAATGTGAAATGTCAGTTTATGATAATTTAATGTTAAAACATGATTGGCGAAATACGTTGCATTTATGGCACTCATTCATACATAAAATATTATTATCTTTCTGAAAGAATTATTTCATCATGAGATTTTTGGATTTTGGTGCCCATTTTTGTGAGGTACTAGAGGTAGTTTTAATGCGCGAAATAATAACGTATCATTAACTGTCGTATTTTTCAAACTTATCATTCATAATTTGAAACGGTGAGAACATTAAAACACGATTAAGTGAAAGAAATTAGACTATTGAAACATGAATAAATGATATAACAGACATGATTTTTTTTAACTAGGCAAAGAATCTGAGCGAAACACTTCGATTAAATAAACTACGTCTCACAACACTACAAAATATATCTACACTTACACTGCTACTCAGTATTATTTATTAGATACACATTAGTAAATAAGTAAGAACTATAGTATTAGCATAGAAAAATAAATCAGGTACCTGGTTTATTTTTCTATGGTATTAGTGAGTAAACCAGTTTAACACGCTTGTATTCCATATACGAATAGTACTGGCGCATAAATATATGGGTGAGCTGCTGTTTTATTAGTCCTGAAATGATGATGAACACTGTATCATCTCGTGGTTTTTTGCGTATATGACATGATGGTCGAATAGAGTAACCTGCAGAGTAGTGCTTTAAAGACAACCCAGTGATAAATATTTAATATTTAATATTTAATCTTGTACTAAGATGATAAAAAAGTCGTTTTAAAGTCCTGTACAAATAACGATTAAGAATTTCACTAACATTTTGAATATAAGAGGCATGTGTCAGCTTTGTGGCTGGCCGACATGTAAAGATTTTAGAGCTTTAAACTCTAAATATTAAAACATACTGTGGTATGTAGTGTTTGGGTTTCAATAATTCTTGTTAAAGTAAATCTGATAAACCATTTTATATATTTGTTTGTAATCGGGCTCTCGGTTAGACGTAAACTCTTCAAAATCTCTTATGTTCGGATACCAAATTACTGTTTATATGTGCATATACTTGAAAGCAAATTGGGGCTAGGCAGAACTCCTGTTACTGAGTGAAGGGTAAACAAATTGTGAATCATATTATTAGAGATTATTCCTAGAAAGGTATGGAGTGCGCATTAATTAAAATAAAAATAAACTATTACTGAATGGCTAAATAGGTTGAAATAGGATTTACAATAGTAAAACCCTTTAAATTATACATTTGTAATGCTAGAACAATTTTATTGTATTTTTTTCGCTTTAAACTTACAGCAAAGACATTTGTTTGCTGAAAAAGAAACATCCGGAATAATACTAAACAGCACAGTGATGTACATCAAATTATATATTTGGAATTTGTCCAATTCTATTCAAATGTAAATATAACCATTCTTTTAGAGATGAAGACATAGGTCTAGGTTTGCCTGTAATACATTTTCCAGGCGGCACACAATTTTATTTACAGCACAGAAATATAGGTAGTTTATATCACACACGTAAAGTAAACCATTGTAAAGTAAAGGGAAGGAAACTTGTTAAAAACTACTGTCTTCCTTTGTCGCGACAACAATTGCAAAATGGGCTTTTTTAAGTTCATCAACCACGAAAGGTAATAATAAAGGTAATTCGTCTGAAAGATTTTCAGCGTGAAGACTCATTATATCCTATATAGCTATACAGTTAATATTATAGGCTATTCACGTAAGTAAATTTAAAATGGTTCAATCTAAGTGAAAATTATATCAATATTTCGATTTGATTACACTTACAAATTTTCCACTTGCCTAAGTGAAGTATTATGGCTCCGACAGAAGGCCTTCTCAAAGTTCAGACTTTGACTTCTCCTCGTTCTCAAATGACTTTACAACTTGTGTAGCTTCTTGTTTGAAGTTAAAGTGTACTTAGCCTTGTACCGAATCTTCTGGAGAGTTGAATATTATTCCTGCACAGTAACGGGCTGTATCAATGAGTACAATAATACTAAATCCCATATACATACTCGTATAAGCGTGATTATTTGTTTAAATAAAGCGAAATATCATACTAATTGTTATAATACTAGTAACGATAAGTCAATAATAATATAACTAATAGCGAGCGTATAGTTAATCACCTACTATACATAACTTAATAATACTTCGTGGATTCTCGTGTGATTGTAATTAAGTGCCATCAAAAACACCTATAATTCGACAGTATGTGTTTTACAACTTTAAACTAATGTATACTCATATGATACGATCCATTATAGATATAACCTAAACGTTACTGTGTTGTACATCACATTAATAGTTCCTAATTGTATTTGAGCTTTGTTTTTCTGGCGTTTGAAGTGCAAACATCAGAGGCTAAACGAATCAGCTGTTTATATTTTACTCTGGTTTTAATGACATTATGCAATGAAATGCATTTACAAAAATACATATTTTACTATTGTTACTGAAGTATCGGGCTTGAATACAAAAAATCGGATTTATATGTCTTACAGATTAGTCCGTAAAACTATAAATCAGTTTAATATTTAAAATCCTATGCCTTATGATGGAATTACCAGTTTGTCTCTCAGTCAATGTATATTAGTTATACAATTTTGTTTTGTTGATAATCTAATCATACAAAAATCATTAATTAGTCTACAAACTATTAATCAAATAGAATTTTGATTGGACAGCATTTAAGCGAATTTCCCCTACAGGGAAGAGGCTATTACCGAAGGTGGCATGGTAAGACTTAGGTCCGAGACCATGCTAACTTTATGTTTTGATGTCCCCAGATGCCCAAAACACTATTCGTTAAAATGTACATATATATGTATATGTGTGTGTGTGTGTGTGTGTGTGTGTGTGTGTGTGTGTGTGTGAATGCGTTAACGTGAGAAAAAAACGTTTAATTTCGATGAAATTTGGCTCAAATGTCTAAAGTGACATTCATGACTTTAGATTCAAAAACCAGAAAAATCGGACCATAGGGGGGTTTATGGGTGTTTTATATTTTCCAAAAGTAAGTTTTCCACTACATTTTAAAAATACTCAATTTTGCTTTTGAACATTTTATAGAGCTTAAAAAAATATAGTATTTTGAATCATCAACTTAGGTTCAGTAGTTGCGGAGGAAATCCAAAAAACGTGTCCATAAAATTGTCTAAGTTAATCTTATGGGAAAACAGTTTATAGCTTTTCTTCAGTTAGTTTTACTGAAAACTACACATATGTTTTTACTAATCAATGCAGTTCTGCAAAAAAATCATTTTGGTGCTTAAATTGTGATTCTACGTCCCACCGTTTCAGAGATATTCAAAGTACTAAACACTGTACGTTGTCCAATGTTATCCTTATAGAGAATAATTCAAAATTTATATCGATTATCTATGAATGAATGTTGATGCAACTTGGCAGTTGGCATCACCTAGTACTGGTATATTGATATTTGCAAAAAAAGTAATTTTTTTGTTCACTGTCTCCGTAGCAGCAAACCTGCATAAACTGGCCAAATGTTATTCTTATGGAGAATAAGTAAAGTTTGATATCTCCCTTAATTATGAACATAAATTATTAACACTTGGTAGTGTAGCTTCACCGGGTTAAGTTATAGTATTATTGTCAAATTTAAGTTAAAATATCAGGTGACTAGATATATAGCGTTGCCTAAAGCAGCGCGTCAACAGTTACATCACTTTCTAACTCCAAAATTGTCACTTCTAAGTTTTCTGCTTTCTTCCAAGAACTTGCTTTCTTCATAACAAATAATCAGCAACTACATGGGAAATAACGAAGAGGACAATTAAGGGCCAAGTAACTTTGCTCGAATGTTGAAACTTGTTTGTATCAAGTAACAACTGAAAATATAACATCGCTCCAAGAGAAAATGGTTTTATTTGTATGGCTTGGATAAAAAAATATTACCAAAATATGTTTTACCTAGTGATATATGCTAGAAATATCTTAACTGACAACATTAATTCTTAAAGTGCAAGTCTTTTCCAATATTATGGCATATACACACAATTGTATTATTTTTAATCAGAAGAAATAAACTACGTCTCACAACACTACAAAATATATTTACATTTGTATTGTACTTACATACAAGACTATACTAAACATATTATTTTTTCTACAAATACGTTTATATTTTTCAACAATCAACAACGTAGGGAACACAATTGTATGGGTTCAGGAACAATAAAAGGAATATTTCTACCAACAACTCCAAATAAAAAATAACTTTGAATGAGAAGCTACTAGCTATATAAGTATATAGCAAGTATATAACTAGTAGCTATATACTTATATATAGTTATATATATAAGAAATAAAGTTGTTTAGGTGGATAAAGTTCAAAAAATCATCGAGTACCTATACTGTAAACATTCGTCAAGTAATTTTGTTTTTCCTTACAACTTGCATCCCAGCAATAATATTAAATAAATAGATACGTCTTTTGGTGCGCTTTTCAATATTTCACTTATTTATTCAAGTCATAGAGTATATATAGAGTAAAATATGAAAATAAACAACCGGAAATAAGGTCACATGATTGCATTATATATGTTTACACTAACTAAGAATCTAATAATACTCGTTCATATAGAGCTAAAGGCTTCGACGAAACCATATCAGGTACTGTACATCTTTTGATGTCAAGAGGAAAATAGGTTGGAGGGTGGGGGAGTTTAAGTCACTATTATTGTCTTAAACGGCAGTTATATACAGTCATTAAACATTTAAATTATAAATTAAAATGCCTTATCTAAGTAGGATACAAATAAAATCTTGTATTACCGATTTAAACATTTATCACATTACAAGTAGTGTCATGCTCTATTGATTAAAACTCACTGTTACTATTTAGACTTACGGAATTATATCGATTAATCTCGTACGCAAAGTTTTATACATTCATAGGTACATTTATATTGTTGTGTCATTGTTATTTGCTTATTTTCATCTTAAGTGGGCATTACTTTTGCATGAATGCATACATTTAATTTTGTTTAGATCGGCTAATTTCACTCTTTGTAGTTAAGCAAATCATATTTGCTTTTCAATTAGTCTATTTTGTTCAATAAAATATTATTGTAATAACATATTGATCAAATAATTATTATAACTACGCCTTATTAATTAGTAATATTACTGTGCATGAACTTTGACCAGTTTTGGATTTATTCTATTTTTATGCTATGGAAAATTTCTTTTTTATTTGGAATTTTTCACGAATTAATAATTATATTAATGCTACTTTACAACTTACATCTTGCCGTTGGTGGCATCTCAATCTAGAATGTTTAAAGATTGTTTAATATATGTGAAATCTAATGCAAATACAAACTACATATTAGGTGTAAATGTAAATAGATTTAAGTTAATTAAGAGCTTTTAATAATTAATATTTATGTTTTAAAAGCGACAAAAAATATAACGCAAATATTTATCCTAAAAAATGTAATACAGTATTACTCAATTAAAACAGGCAACACAAAGTATATATGGAGGACGGAGTTAGATGCGCCACATTAGAAATAGAATTTGGTTTGTTCTGACATTCTGACCAACCTCCAGATGTCGTTGCCTCGGAAATACCATGTATAACAAAAATAACTAGAAGTAATAGATGTGAAATGTCGCAGTCGGTCCAAACAAGACTCATTTCCTGGTTGTCGATTCAAAATTACTGTCACGCAGCCACAGTCGTCTGTTTTCATCAGGTAATGTTTGTATTCAGCTTAGGAAATGTAATCTACTTAGATGATGGAGAAATGTTTCGGAGCACGCTAGGCTATTATTTTACTTCCTTACATTAAACATGCATTTTTATTTTTTTATTATTACTTAAACATAATAGGAATGAATATGGACCATTATATCTTGTAGATTAAATACTATGTTTTGTCTTATAATAAACTATATTTGAATTTATATGCGCAATTGTCAGTAAAAAAATACTACTATAAAATGTTGGGAAAAATCCCGTTCTTTCTCCACTTTCCCTTTTGGATACACCACTATCACCTATAGCTGATTCCTAGATATAATATATTTACTCCTCACTTTATATATTGTTTTAAGAAGTTGGCAGCATTTTTTCTTTATTTTGGCCGTATAAACAGACTATACATCCGTGCATGGAGCGTTTCCAGCAAAGCAAAGGGTGAGTCGTTGCAGTACGATCTGTACATAATTAATACCATTTACATGTCAGAACTGGGATTCGAACCCACGACAGGGTCGCTACCATGATTCTGGAGTTATCTACATAATAAACAATGTGCATTGTCAATAAATAATGTCATTATAAATCTCTTTTTCTATAATAAGTATGTGTATTTTTAATTACTACACTAAATCTAAAACAAATATGACGGAACCCCCTTAAAACTGTCACTTATAATTTTAGAAACTGGGGCAAATCCAATGTCTCTTATCTTGACAATGACGTTCATATAACCCGGAAAAGGCATGGGCAGTCGTCACTCAATGCAACACATTCTTATTCGGGTTCTCTTGATGTTTCCCCTTATACCATAGTTCATTATACCATAGTTCATTCTGTTCTTTGCTTCCAGCACAATCTTTCAAAAATGAATTAGTGAAACACTTTTGAAATAAATACATCGGCTTCGAAAAATATAATTTTATGTTAAAGTTAATAAATTTCGCCATATAAGAACGTAGTTTGAAAGTTGTAAGCCATAGAGATTTTTGGGTAGCTATTATTATGAGGGTTTGATCACTTCAGATAAATAAAGTAAAATGCAGCAAGTAATAAAATATGGATATAGGTGGAACTACTTATGGTTCTCCTAAAAATTAGTTTTTTATGGACTTTGATTTCCTAATATTTGCAAAAGAATACATTTTACTGTACTTAATATCTCTATATTTCAAAACTATTTTGTCCAAATGGAACAGATCTTACCTACAACGTGCTAATAGCAGGAATTTAATTATTTTCATTTTTAAATACGCTATGATGACTTTAAATAAAATTGCATTAGAATAAATATCTTTTGTAAATTTTAAATATTTTTTACTCTATAGACAGTTTTTTTTTTTCAGTAAGTAAATTATTATATTTTTATAGATAGCTGACTTTGTTTTCAAATGCATCTGTGTCAAGAGATTCCATAACATAGTTAATGGTTTCATGCTAGAAAAATCCCATCACAAGGTAAACAAATAATAATTAAAAGAAATATTCATAACTCAAGTTAATTAAAATTAATAATATAATTAGTTTGAATATTTCAATAGACTTTCTTATCATATTTTGGCAGAAATAGACTGACACTTTCTAGTAAAAACTATTTGTTTATTTGAATACTATGTAATTGTTTTGAATAAATATATTTGAATGAACCTAAAATAAATTTAAAAAATTGTTACAATTCCGAAGACACTTCTATAGTAAATTAATCGCGAGTCACACGATGTCTCTAGACGTGACTGGAAGATGAACAACGCCCTTTCACGTCGGAGTGAGACGTGACCGCTGACTAGTACATTATGTCTCGAAAACAAATAAATATATATTTTTTATGTAACCTAGAATATTGTGTTTTCGTACTACATACCCAAATACAATTATGTATATCGTAAGTATGAATTTGTTATTTATCGTACGGAACACAAACAAATAACGGATATAAATAATGCAAAACTAAAATACTGAAACAAGATTAGTATATAATGTTAGGTTATATAATTTGTATACAATTACTTACTCTATGATAAAAATAAGAATTATTTTGACATTTTTTATAATACACATTAGACAGCTACAGTTTTAGTTTCCGAAAAAAAGTTTCAAATACTTTATAACAGTAGGGCGTGCATGTACGTTTCACCGGTGGAATGAGGACTGCGAGGTAACTGAAAAGTGAAATATGCAAAAATCAAGTGATTGCAATTACTATAATACCGATTGTTGCCTAGTCACCCAATTAAAGTGACATTTTCAGACGTTTAATCAATATGGAATGTTGGTGAAAAGAGCATGGTTATTGAAAGGAAATTTTAATTTCGGATTGTAAAATCAAAAGTAAAATTTAATTAAGATAGACTAGGCATTTTATTATTATCGGTAGGATTGATTTGATCAATAGTTGCCATCATTGACAGCGGTAGGCCTAGTACATTCCGATTTTTACACTATCGGAATTTTATGTTTTTACTATAAAGTATTAGATTTACATAAAGGTTGGTTTATTTTGATTCAAACACGCGATTTAATTATCAGGTATCTTAACGAGCCTGTTTTACAAACAGTTCAAAAACAGCGATTCCTTTGAAAAGCATGATAACGTAATTCCTAAAAGGTGGGTGTAAGGACAATTTTTAGTACACCCCATTTTGTGGTAAGGTTTCTCATCCAGCCTTTTATCTAAGAGTACAGCATTATAAACTTTTGTAAAACGTCAACAAAATTCTTGAAATAGAGGTTTACTTTGTTTTTGGGAAAGCTTCAATTTAGAAGACTAATATTTGAAAGAAAACACATTTAACCAGATATAAATACAATGTAAAATTGTATAACTAGCAGGATAACGAAGGGTTCTGTTAAACAGTGTTTGATCCTTAAGTCTCAGAACATAGCAGGAAATTTATACAATTCTTTAAAAGTAATATCGTAATTATATGACTTTTTAATCTATCTAAAACAAATGTTAAGTAATTACAAATAAGTAGGGTAACTCTTCAAAAGTTATATTGTAATTATCATAAATGTCTTAATAATTGATCTAACAAATTGTCGAAGTACTTAAAAATAGGAAGGGTGCTTAAATAAAGTGTTACAGGATAACACGTTTTTGTAAGATTTGCTTAAAATTTAGACTATTCAGATTTACTTTCAAAACGGAAATTATAAAACTACAGTTTTCACGACATTTATATTTCCTAGTTAGCTGCCATTAAAGATTTATTGCCACATGAAATTACTTTTGATTGCATTCTATATAAATTTATATTATTAGTGTAGATTGAATTATAACAGCATAATACAAAAACACCAAATTTGTGTTAGTACTCTAAATAAATTTAACTAAATATCGGTTAGAGGAAAACACAATTCAACTAATATCCTTACAAGTTACTATTTATTTAACTACAAAATGAGATTTTCTTTGCTTAAAACTAATTACAGTTTTATATTAAAATTAAAATTCCTCAATTTTTTTAAGATAACACTCAATTAGTGTAATCATATTCCTATAATACTAATATTATATATCTAAACGATTGTTTGTATATTTAGAGGCTCAATCACACTCTAATCACTAGACTGGTTGTGCTGACATTTGCCAGAGAGGTACTTTATAGTTCTGAGTAACATATAGGCATATGAAAGTTGCGAAAATCCTGTAGGGCTTTTCCGCACGGGGGTTAAAATTAACCATGAACTCCTTACGGACATTCATTTTTGTTTGAGCTGATGGAAATACATACATCTGATCTTGATTAGTAGTAGTTCCAAGGGCTAACCACAGAATGCAGCACTCACAACTGTCATAGTTTTTATAAATCATTTGCGGGGCGAAACCTGGGGGAAGTAAATGTCAGCTTGATTCAATGAATGTTATAGTTTTACTTTATAATACTTTGTTTACTACCCCTACGTTTTGTTAGGCAGTCCTTTTTTGTGCCCCTTGGATTTGAAAGAAGTTAATACGCGTTGAATATATCGATTTAAGTAACTGGGTTTGTCAAATTATTAAAAGCTATTAGCAACAACTACACCAATTAGGAACAATACATTTGAATTACTGTGGATTCAAACTTGATATTTTACTTAATATTGCACGTCTCATGTATATAATATTTTCTTGTTAGCTATTAACCCATAGGCCGGTGTTCTTAACAACATTTGTTGTACATTATGGCTTACACAAGTTTTTGACGGTAAGTCTGATCCAAACCATACAGGTTTCATAGTTTAATGTACAGTTGAGTTGTCTGATCATATTAAGGTACAGAATAACCGGCTTTTGAGTTTTAAATTAAAACAATAAAAACAAATTTAAATATATTGATTGAAAATTTAATGAGTTTTAAAATTACGAACACGATTTCAGTAACTAGTAATGCCAAATTTAAGTTTAAATATCAGGTGACTAAACATATAACGTTTGCTCAAGCAGTCCGTCAACAGTTATATCAATTCCTAACTCCTAACTTGTTATCTCCAAGTTTTCTGCTTTCTTCCAAGAAGTTATTTTCTTCATTACATCTAATCAGCAACTACTTGGCAAATAATGAAGAGGACATATGAGTGTCAAATAACTTTGCTCGAATGTTGAAACTTCATTGTATCAAGTAACAACTGAAAATATAACATCGCTCCTACAGAAAATGGTTTAATTTTTCTGGCTTGGATAAAATAATGTTACCAAGATATGGGTAACCTAGTGAAATATGCTAGACATATCTTTACTGACAACATTAATTCCTCCAGTATATGTCTTTGCCAATATTATGGCATAAACACACATTTCCATTACTGTATTTGTATTGTTATGAAAACCATATATTATTCAACTGTTATTACTATAGTTTACCAGAGCTATAGTAAAAAATCATTTAATTTGTTGGGCAAGGTCAAAGTACAAAATAGGCTGGTGATGATCAATGTGACGATCGAAGTCAATGTTGTTGAACCTTTGCCATCCGCATTTATAATTTTATAATTAAGTATATAGTACAAGCGTAAATCTAATTGCTATATATTTTGCCAGGAATATTTGTCTTGCAATTTTCATTGTTTCACTGTAAAATATCAATGTAGGCATTTTCAGAACTCCATTAATAAACTACCACATCACGTTACAAAAAAATACGAGTATATTCGTGGGAAGTTGGCTTGAGTAGTCCAGCTGATTAGTTTGTTACTCTTTGTGTTTTGTTACAGTCGCCGACACTTAGATAACACATAGCTTTGGCCCCGTTGGGTTTGTAATTATATAATAACTAGGGTGCCCTTGAAATATTTCTCTAACTGAAGGCTGATGAGGTGTTGCAAACCTTTCTCTATTTTAACACTCTATCAGTAATTCGCTTATATTAACTACATTTCTGATATAAAGAACGGTAGCCTATGTAAAGATGACTGCAGGGATATCAATCACCAAATACTTTTAAAAAATAGGGAAGTTTTATATTTAACGTTTTTGAAGGAAATTGAAACTTAAAAAACTGAACAAATTTGGAACCCGTAATGAGTACCTACTTTACTTTTATATAAAACAAGTAAATATGTGGTGGTTTGGATACATCCAGTCAAGTCACAACGCCGGCCAGACCATTAGACAGCTGTACATCGTAGGGAACACAATGTTTGTGGTTCAGGGAGCATTAAAACAAATATTTCTACCAATAACTCAAAATAAAATTTTGGAGAAAAAATCATCATATGCCTACACTACAAACATTAGTCTAATAAGTGTTATTCCTTACAATTTGCATTTTAGCAATAGTATTAAATAAATACGTATTTGGTGCGTTTTTCAACATACAGCTATTATTAAAAAATGACTCAAAAGTGAGTATAGTAAAAACTGGATATATTGTAAATATTATAAGATCCAACCGAAAACGAGGTCTTACATTATAAATTTTCACAGTGACAGAGAATCAAATAATCTAAAAATATCTTAGTTCATGTGGAGCTAAAGGATTCGATGAAACCAAATAAGGTACGTCTTTTGATGTCACGAGAACAATAGGAGGGGAGGGGGGAGTTCAAGTCACTGTTATTGAAGGTCTTTCAAGACAGCTTGAGAGGATATACATCATAAGGAATTAAAAATATAAATGACTTATGTAATTAGGACACACATAAAAACGTGTATTCCCGATTTAAACCGATACCGCATTACAAGTAGTATCGCAATCTATTGATTAAAACTCACTGTGACTATTTAGGCTTAAGGCATTACATCAATTAATCTCGGACGCAATAGTTTTATACATTCATAGGTACGTTTAGGATTTTTGTACCTAGTTATTTGCTTTTCTGCGTGTTAATGTGGCATTATTTTTTCATGAATGCATGAATTTAATTTTATTTAACTTAGTTCACTCTTTGTAGTTCAACAAATCGTATTTTATTTTATTTCAGTCTATTTTTTGAAATATATTTTAATATTAATAATGTATTGGTTGAAAAATTATTATAATTATGTCTTATTAACAAGTAATATTACTGTGCTTGAACTTTTACTGGTTTTGGATGTATTCTATTCTAATGCTATGGCCGATTTATGATTTATTTTGTATTCTGAATGAAAGATAATATTATCTTAATTCTACTTTGCAACTGGCATCTTGCTGTTTAGTGGCATTTCACTCATGAATATTAAAAGAATTTGCAGTCACATCTTTGGAAAAATAAACAGGGGGTTCAAATGACTTTCTTTAAATGGTCATTGGTCAAAAGTCTGATCAATTCACATTGTTTATAGGTGACTCCGGAACCATGGCAGCGACCTTGTGGGTTTGAATCCCAGTTCTGACATGTCAATGTTATTAATGCTGTACAGCTCGTACTACAACGACTCACCCTTTGCTTTGCTGGATATGTTACACGGTCGGATGAATAGTCTATTCATACGGCCATAGTGAAGAAACAATGTTGCCAAATTCTTAAAACAATATATAAAGTGACGTGAAAATATAAAATTTGTAGCAGTCAGCTGTAGGTGATATTGGTGAATCCAAAAGAAAAAATGGAGGGAGAACGGGTCTCGTTCTTTCAACATTACAATATTACAAGACAGGTAATTAGTAACATTGTTGAATTTTTTTTGTTTACTGAAAATTGCGCATATAAATTCAAATGTAGTTTATTACAAGACAAAACTTAGTATTTACTCTACAAGATATAATGGTCCACATCCACCCCTATTATGTTTAAGTAATATTTTTTTAAAACATGCTTGTTTAATGTAAGGAAGTAATACAATAGCCTAGCGTGCTCCGAAACACTTATCCGTCATCTAAGTAGATTACGTTGCCTAAGCTGAATACAAACATTACCTGATGAAAACAGACGACTGTGTCTGCGTGACAGTAATTTTGAATCGACAACCAGGAAATGAGTCTTGTTTGGAGCGACTACGACATTTCACATCTATTACTTCTAGTTATTGTTTTTGTACATGGTATTTCCGAGGTAACGACATGGAGGTTGGTTAGAATGTCAAAACAATCATATTAATAATATGGCGCATCTATCTCCGTCCTCCATATATACTTTTTGCTGTCTGTTTGTATTGAGTTATACTGTATTACGTTTTGTAGGATATATATTTGCGTTATATTTTTTGCCGATTTAAAACGTAAATATAAATTATTAAATGGCCTTAATGAAAACAAGAGGGGGGTAATAATCTAACTACATTTACATCTAATATGTAGTTTGTAATTTCATTATTTTCATATACCGGGTGTTCCATAAAGGTCCCCCCTCTTAATTTGTAACAGACTGTAAATTGTCGAACAATCTATAGTAAATGTTACTAGCATAAGTCAAAGTACAGTGGTTAAGGGTTTCAACTATCACTCCTAAATAGGAGTTGCTGGGAGTAGTTTTTATTTTTCAAATACCAACCTCTAACAAGCTGCATATCATTTTAAAGAGGGTAAACAAATAAAACGAATGCCGCAAACTAGACTTCTCTATGTCAGTTTAATTTAATGTTATGGCCAGCAAAATATGTATTAATTATGTTATTTATGCTGCTAAGGTTCCCCTCCTTACCAGAAATCAAAATCAAAGCGGGCAAATCCAACTTCCATTTGATCATACCTTTGACCAATGATCATTTAAAGTGCAAGAAAGTCATTTGACACCCTTCTTTATTTTTGCCAAAAGGTGATTACAGATTCTTTTAATATTCTTTATTGAAATGCCACTAAATAGCAAGATGCCAGTTGCAAAGTAGCTTTAATATGATATTATCTGTCATGCAAAATACAAAATAAATAATAAATCGTCTATGGCATAAGAATAGAATACATCCAACACCGATAAAAATTCAAGCACAATAATATTACTAGTTAATAAGATGTAATTATAATAATTTTTCAATCAATAAATTATTAAAATAAAAACATATTTCATAAAATAGACTAAAAATAAAATACGATCTGTTGAACTACAAAGAGAACCAAGTTAAATAATTTGGTGATTGAGGTCCATAACCAAATTACATGATCCTAATCACGAACTTTCCCCCCTGATCCTACGGAAATTCCAATTTATTTAGATAATATTTATTAATTTAGATGATCTATATATTAATTGGCTAAGGGAATTCGTGTGATATCGATGTCTCGGATATGCGGCATCGTACAATTATGAAACTTGGCACACTTATTTTGTAGTATTAGGAGATGTTTCAAATGTAAATAGTTTTGTGTTTGGACGTGTAGGGCTAAGTCCCTTTGGCTTTCTCAGTTTATATGTTATCCTTATAGGAACATGCGTTCTGCTTTTCAAACAGCTGCGTTATTCAAATAAATATGTAGCTCAACAGCAGGAACAGATGATTAATAAGTAAAACATTTCACTGACTATTGGAATGGCAACACCTTCTTTTATCCGTTTAAACTCCACATTAAAACGAATTAAACCTGTTCGTGAGGGGAGGGAGGGTGAGGAACATGTTGAGGATGAGGTAGAGAGGTTTCAGGCATAAATATAAGGGCTACTGACTACTGGAATGGTATCGCCCTTCTGCTATCCGTTTTAAATCCTCATTAAAAAATAAACCTGTTTGTGAGGGGGGGAGGATAAGGGACGGAGAGAGGATAAGGTGGAGAGGTTTTAGATAAAAATAAAAATATTACTAACAACTGTAATGGTAACGCCCTTCTGCTATCCGTTTATGTGGAGTTACATTAAACGGGAAGCGAATGAAGTGAAGAGGTTTTAGGTGTAAATAAAAAACTAACGATTACTGGAATGGTATCAACCTTCTCTTATCCGTTTGAACTCCAAATTATAATAAATTAGTCGTGTTTTTGAGGGGGGAGGATGAGGGATGGGGAGAGGATGAGCGTAAGGGAAAGGATGAGAGACGGGGAGAGGATGAGAGACAGGGAGAGGATGAAGTGGCGAAGTTTGTGGCGTAAATAAAAAGGTCATCCATTACTGGAATGGTAACACCCGTTTTTATCCGTTTTAACTTCACAACTGCAAGAAAATTTAATTCAGGACTAATGTAAATAAAAAATATTGCTGACTATTGGAATGTTAACGCACTTTCGATTTACCATCACTTTTCAAAAATCAGACCTTTTTGTGACGGGGTGAGGATGAGGGACGGGAAGGGGATGAGGTGGAGAGGTTTCAGTCACGCTCCTCTGCTTTTCATTTTAATTCCACGTAAAAAAAATACTTGTGGGTTAGGGAGGGGTAGGGGAAGGGAAAGAAAGAGAGAGTGGTGAGCGCAACAGAACCCACTAGATTTTAAACTTCTTTTTAATAATTGGTCGAATTTCGACCATTGGGCGGTCTCTAGCCTATATATTAATCAGCTAAGGGAACTTTTGTGGTAAATATTTCTTGGATATGCGACACCATAGAGTTATGAAACTTGGCACACATATTTAGTACCATTATGAGAAGTGTCGAATGTAAATAATTTTGTGTTTGGACCCGTAGGGCTATGCCCTTTTGGTTTTCAAAGTTTACATGTTATCCTTATGGGAACATGCGTTCTGCTTTTAGTATTTGTTTATAATTTTCATTTCATTAATAAACAGCTGTGTTATTCAAATAAATATGTAGGATAACACCAAGAGCAGATGGTTCATAAATAAAACATTTTACTGACTAATGGAATGACAACACATATCTCTTATCCATTTTTAACCTGTTTGTGAGGGGGGGAGGATGAGGGATGTGGTTAGGATGAGGTAGAGAGGTTTCTGGCGTAAATAAAAAGGCCACTGCTTACTGGAAAGGTAACACCCTTCTCTTCTCCGTTTTAATACCACAATAAACGGGGAGAGGATGAGATGTAGAGGTTTCTGGCCTAAATAAAAAGGCTACTGATTATTGGAATGGTAACACTCTTCTTTTCTCTGTTTTAACTCCACAATTGCCAGAACAGATAATTCAGGGCTAATGTAAATACAAAATATTACTGAATACTGGAATTGTAACCACCTTCTATTACCCATTTTAACTCAACATTGCAAAAGTGAAACCTGTTTGTGAGGGGGGAGGATGAGGGACGGAGAGTGGATGAGGTGCAGAGGTTTCAGACATAAATAAAAAGACTAATAAGTACTGGAATGGTATCACCCTTCTCTTATCAATTTTATCTTCACAGTAAAAGAAATTAAACCTGTTTGTGGGGGCAGGATGAGAGTTGGGGAGAGAATGAGAAACGGGGAGAGGATGTGGTGGAGAGGTTTCAGGCACAAATAAAAAGGCTACTGATTACAGGAATAGTAACCCTCTTTTCTTATCAGTTTTAACTCCACAACAGCAAGAACAGATAATTCAGGTCTAATGTAAATCAACAGTTTTACTGAATACAAAAATGGTAACACCCTTTTCTCATCCGTTTTAACTCCACATTTAAAAAATATACCTGTTTGTGAGGGGCTGAGGATGAGGGACGGAGAGAGGATGAGGTGGAGTGGTTTCAGGGATAAATAAAATGGCTATTGATTACTTATTATTCTAGGACTAGTGGTTTTAAACAAATGCAATATGTTTATTTAACAGTAAACTCAGTATGTTGTCCAATGTTATTCTTATGTAGTATGAACAGATTATCTTTTATCTCTACTTTACTTAATAATTTCATTACATCTTTACAAATAGGCTAATGACTCTTACAAACCTCTGTGAGTAGTAATTGCAATCAATAAAGGGATTTTGTAGGATATTTGTGTAAAAATAGGTTCCTGCAGTTATCTTTACATAGGCTACCGTTCTTTATATCCATATGTAGTTAATATAAGGGATATATAGTTAAATGAATTGCTAATAGAGTGTTAAAATGAAGAAAGGTTTTATCAGTTTCGCAATAATTCATCAGCCTGCAGTTAGAGAAATATTTCAGAGACACTCTATTTGTTATATAACTGCAAACCCAACGGGGCCAAAACTATTTGTTATCTAAGTGTCGTCGACTGTAACAAAACGCAAAGAGTAACACACTAATCAGCTAGAAGCTATTTTCAAGCCAACTTCCCAACAAATGTACTCGTATTTTCTTAAAACGTGATGTGGCAGTTTATTAATGGAGTTCTGGAAATACCTACATTTATATTTTACAGTAAAATAATGACAATTGCAAGAAAAATATTCCTGGCAAAATATATAGCAATTAGATTTACGCTTTCACTATATACTTACATATAAAATTATAAATGCGGATAGCAAAGGTTCAACAACATTGACTTCGATCGTCACATTGATCATCACCAGCCTATTTTGTACTTTGACCTTGCCCAAAAAATTAAATTATTTTTTACTATAGCTCTGGTAAACTATAGTAATCACAGTTGAATAATATATGATTTTCATAACAATACAAATAATGGAAATGTGTGTTTATGCCATAATAAAGACATATACTGTAGGAATTAATGTTGTCAGTAAAGATATGTCTAGCATATTTCACTAGGTTACCCATATTTTGGTAATATTATTTTATCCAAGCCAGAAAAATGAAACCATTCTCTCTAGGAGCGATGTTATATTTTCCGTTGTTACTTGATACAATAAAGTTTCAACATTCGAGCAAAGTTATTTGACACTCATATGTCCTCTTCATTATTTGCCATGTAGTTGCTGATTAGATGTAATGAAGAAAACAACTTCTTGGAAGAAAGCAGACAACTTGGAGATAACAAGTTAGGAGTTAGGAAGTGATATAACTGTTGACGGACTGCTTGAGCAATCACTTAAACCTGATACTTAAACTTAAATTTGGCACTACTACTTACTGAAATTATGTTCGTAATTTCAAAACTCACTAAGTTTTCAATAAAAATATTTAAATTGGTTTATATTGTTTTAATTTATAACTCAAAACCAGTCAGTAAGTACCTTAATGTGATCAGACAACTCAACCGCACATTAAACTGTGAAACCTGTAAGACTTATGGTTTAGAACAGACTTACCTTCAAAAACTTTTGTAGGCCATTATGTACAAAAAACTGTTGTTAAGAACACCGGCCTATGGGTTAATAGCTAGCAAACAGATATTATATTCATGAGACGTACAATAATAAGTAAAATATCAAGTTTGAATACACAGTAAATCAAATGTGCCGTTTCTAATTGGTGTAGTTGTTGCTAATAGCTTTTAATAATTTGACAAACACGTTAACTTAAACTGATATATTCAACGCGTATTAGCTTCTTTCAAATCCAAGAGGCACCAAAAATAACAGCCTAACAAAAATTAGTCGTAGTAAAAAAGGCATTATATATTAAATATATCCTTTAATCAAGCTTAAATTTACTATGAATATATAACAGAAATAATGTTAATGTTAAACGATATCTAAATGAAGAGCCAAGGAGAACAAATAAAAGAAAGCAATATATAAAATTTTTTTAATATTTGGATTAAATATATTCCAGTAGATTTTATCTGCAGGTTTTGCCCCACAAATGTTTTATAAAAACTAGGACAGTTGTGAGTGCTCCATTCTGTGGTTAGCCCGTGGAACTACTACTACGAATCAAGATCAGCTGTTTGTATTTACACCAGCTCAAACAAAAATGAATGTCCGTAAGGAATACGTGGGAACTTTAAACCCCCGTGTGGATTTAACAACCAAATAGCCCAACAGCCCAATAGGATTTTCACAACTTTAATATGCCTACATGTTACTCAGGACTATAAAGGACCTCTCTGACAAATTTCATCACAATCAGTCTAGTGATTAGAGCGTGATTGAGCCTCAAATATCTTTAGCATACTAACAAACTTTTACATTTATAATATTAGTAGGATAGGAATATGATTACACTAATTGTGTGTTATCTTAAAAAAATGAGGAATGTTGAATTTTCATAGAATATTATAATTAATCTGAAGTAAAGAAAATCTCATTGAGTAGTTTGTCAAATAACTAGTAACTTGTAAGCATGTTAGTTGAATTGTATTTTCCTCTAACCGATATATAGAGGAAATATCAATATTAATTTGTTTTTTATTATTTTTGCTATTTGCATCGACAAAACTATATTTACACTGCGTAACATAATCTACCACATGATTGCAAGGTGCGGAATTACGCTGCGATGATCCACTTCTCCCCACGCTTCATCACTCAGCCGACCAATCAGAGAATATTTTTGACAAGAGCGTTTAACCCCTCTTGTGTTTGTTGTGGTTTTTATAAGTTTAGTGTTATTTGTGCTAATATTTCAGCTAACTGATATGATTTTAAACTAAGGACTGGTGTCATTGCCAAACAGTACGCTGTCTGACTGCTTATTAAACACGTACGCTGTATTGCAAGACATGCATTACAAACATAAGTAGAACAGGGATCGATGGCCAACATGGTATCAAGGTGCGGAATGACGCTTCATCACTCAGCAGATCAATCAGAGAATATGTTTAACAAGAGGGGCGTTTCACACCTCTTGTATATTGTTGTAATGACATTCGTGTTTTGCTCTTATATGCTCTTATCAGTTACGGGTTATTTGTTACACACTATGTTGTATTTACCAGCGGGCGTCAAAGAGTGTGTTCAAAAGACAGTTATCCGAATGGCTCATGTACACTATAGTACACTATATACACTATAGTAAACATTACTCGTAGTTTTGTTTCTGACATATAATAAAAAAATCCACTTAAAAGCTTCAGGGAAGTTTACAAAACATGTTTATACTTAAAAAAGCAGTTGATGAGTAAAAGCAGTCAAAATATGTTTTACTAATAATAAATTACGTATGCATTAAAAACTGTATTATAATGAGCCATTAATATATGCATTATGTAAAACCGTGATATTAGTCTTTTTGATGGAGTTGTGCAATAAAGCTTGCCCGAGAAGCGCTAGACCACTCAGCCAGCGATTTACCAACAGTTTACTCTTGAGATCCTCTTAAAAGTAATATGTTAAGAGGATGTTAAGTAAGTCCATTAGTTTACCAAAATTGAAACCTTTGGATAGCCCTAAATTGACAAATAAAACATATATTACATTATCGGAATACCAATGAACTTACTTGCATGTGTCGAATGACTCACCTTTAAGTCTGGAATTAAGAAGATTTATAACTTGAAAAATACTATTTTTCATACCTCTTGTATATTGTTCTAATGACATTCGTGTTTTGCTCTTATATGATCTCTTATCAGTTACGGATTACTTGTTACACACGATGTTGTATGATATCTGCGGTCATCAAAAAGTGTGAACAAAAAGACAGTTATCCGAATGGCTCTTAGAGATAGGTGTAGAAACCTCTGAATAGCTACTGACATCTTTTTTAGTACTATATGACTAATACTTTGACATCCTTCAACCAAGCGTGCATAAGTCTTTCTAATATGTACTTGACAACCTATATCCCAGTCTCCTCTCTTTCAAAAAGTAACGTCAAAGAACTAAATCTATTAGACCTAAGTCCGTTTCTTTTTCATGACTAGCAAAAGAAAAGACGACACACATTTGATCCTTTCTGAAGATGTAATCAGCTAAAGACATATATTTAATTATATCTGTCCTGAATTAATATAAACAAGAATCAATCCATAAAACCATTTATTACCACGCATACATTTTCTCTTGTTTAATTTTTAATCTGGGCATAATGTTGTTCCTATTTTAATTTACTACAATTGTCTCACTTAAAATATATCTTGAGTGTGTTTAAAATTTGCAAAGGATTCTAATAACATCCATTAAGATACATAAAGACACGTAATGATTGATGTTTGAAGTTCAGACATCAGATTTAATCATGAAAAAACGTAAAGAATCTATAATTGTCCAACTGTAACGCATCATTTGACGGAACTCCATTTGAAGGATTTTAAACCTTCTTTGCCATTTTTGTTAAAGTTACATGTGTACAAATAGTTTAATTCCAATACATGCCAAGCTCTATATTTATATTTATAAACCCGTATATCAGAACTGTTTTAATATATAAAATTAACTTATGTGCTTAAAGGGTGCAGCAAGATAGTTTGGTAAAAAGATTTTAAAAATATCTTTTGCAATAAAAATAGTTCAACTAATAGTGTATGCTTTATTGACGTTTAATAAACGTTTGGTGTATAAATATTTTATTTACTTATTTACTATACGGCATATATTTATGTTTGAAACAGAATTATTGCCATACAAGTCCCAGAATTACTGTCAAAGGCAAAAAAAAAACGTAAGTACAAATATACAAAATACAACTGTTTCTGTAGTGCTACTGGAACCAAATTACAATCACGCTAGGTTTACAATTTACGATCGTTGGTTAACCACAGCTACAAGCAAGATGCTTACTTTAACTACATTACGGTCAACCCGAATTCCGGCAGGACTAAGTAACGACAATGTGTACTGGCCCATTAGATAGGAAGGTCCACTAGTGTGTCTTTAAACATGGACTCATTCTCATCATATAGCAACTAACTACAACTACATAACAACATACTCTAATCTTGTGTATTTCGTTTGTATTAGCTAACACGTTCCCACTATTTAAAGGAGAATGCTCAGATAAAATCCAAGGGGACACATATTACGTAACGCATTTTTTCGTCATTTTATTCCCCCCTTTTCCATGTAACGCGCCATAACGCTTGACCATACCCCCTACCCAATGTGTTACGTAACTAAATCGTAGTATGCTTTAAACCAGCTGAAACCTTTTAAAAATAATTTTATTAGCAATTTGGAGTATGGATTTCAATGAATTATTTAATTTTAAATCACTTTATTTTAACAACATTTTTCAATAAATTATTTCAAAGCAAATGTAGGCTGTACAAACAAACAAAACTGATACTAATAATTGTTACTAATATGTGGGTGGTATTGCACGATACTGTATCAAGTCGTTATTTTACACTCTAAAACAACACAAAACATAGGTGTAAAGCAATACAGAACTTACTCAAAGCACGTTATGTATTTACTGTTAGTTTAACTCTTATTAAAACAATATTGCGGAAGTATTTTTTATATAACTAATTGCAACCTTAATTTAAAAATAAATTTGATAATATTTTTATTTTGAAAGATTTATAATAGTATCAATAGATACGGGAGTGTGCCAGCTCATAGTGTTAATATGTGTGAGTTACGTAACGTTAATCCAAACCCCCTCCCCCCATAAGTATGTTACATAATATGTGTATGACCCCCAAGAGGAGTAGTCCACGACAAGCGATTGAATAAATAATAATAATGCTAATAGCACAAACAACTTGATGTATTTATAATAAACTAACCAATATTATAAATGACATTATAATATTAGTAGTCTACCCTATGATTCAGCCGTAACATGGGTTTCTTATGCAGAAACGTGTAGCCAACCTAAGAAAATCTCAAAACAAAAAATATGACCTACATACCAGTGGTACCAACCGTAGTTATATATATAAAGATGTATAATAAGGTAGTTATATATATAATGATGTATAATAAGGTTTTATATATATAACAAGGTAGTTATGTCACGCTTGTAACGTAAGACACAAAATACCTGCAGTATTATAATGTAAGAGAGAATATATATATATATATATAATATCATACTACGTAGTTATAATTACATATATATATATATATATATATATATATATAAAGATGTATATCACCGTAAACCCGCCACCGTCTATCCATACCTTTGCCAGCCACTGCCTCCTCCTCCTCCCGACCTGTCCCCAGCCGCGCTGCCACTGCCCTGTCGCTACCACCTGTAACAAATAAACATATTGCATCAGCCACCTCCCCACCACTTTCTATTATCCCGCGCGCTTTCTCTCTCTCTCTTTGCTCCCTGCTCCCGTTGCGATCGGACGTGTTTTTGCGCTGTTCCGTTCGTTGCGTTTTGCAAAGATAAAACTTGAGCGTTTGCTCCCCATAGCGGCTTCACTTTTCCTAACCTCACTTTTCGCTTTGTATTTTTATAACCTCACTTTTAATTTGTTTTATTCTGCGTAACATAACCTCACTTTTATTTGAAAAATGGCTGTAAATCCTGTCGAGGTTCTCAGTTCGGACGAAACCTATGTTAGACATTTTAGAATTTATGGAACACGAACAATTTTTAAATTTACTAATCCTCCTCCTGAAACTACTGAAATTGATTGGCTAAGACAAGGTTTTGCCAAAATTGTAAATGAAATGAAAGAGCGGGCCCATGAAAATGATCAGCTTGGTTTCACCTTGCACAGCCTAAACCTAAAAAGTAAAGAACCCGGTTTTGTAGCTTTCCGACCCGTTGGTGAAATTGATGAGGACATCCTTTGGCAAATTTTCGGGGGTATTGTCCAATCCAATTCAGAATCAATTAAATCTACCGACACATTTAAAGTTGAATGTACCCGAGTTAATCTTCCTGTGGGTTCCGGCCATCCTGGGAGAGTAAGACCTGGCTTTTATAATACCTTTGATGAAGAATGTAAAGCGAGACGGGGAATAGTAGTAATTAACAACAAAGACAACTTGTGTCTCCCCCGGGCTTTGGTGGTGGCCATAGCAAACGTGACTAAAGACCCCCAGTACAAAGCAATACGTCAGGACATGGGTAAAAGGCAAGCGTTTAGGGCCAAGGAACTTATTCGGCGGGCTAGGGTAGAGATCTCTGAGGAAGGTGCCGGTATCCCCGAATTGGAAAAGTTTCAAGACTTGCTAAAAGACTACAAAATCACAGTCTACAACTATGACAGAAAAGGGCGGGATGTTTACTTTGAAGGGGCTGTTGAAAATCCTAAATTCAAAATTAACCTACTCTTTCACAACGGTCATTATAATGTAATCAACAGTTTGACCGCTGCTTTTGCCTGTGCTTACTTTTGCGAAGCATGCCACGTCCCTTACGAACACAAAGCTGAGCACAGATGCTCAAACATCTGCCCTTACTGCCAAACCATCTCGCCCCCCTGTAAAGAGGAGCATGGGGGAATAGTTTGCCCAGACTGTAATTTAAATATGAAAAACCAGCTCTGTTTTATCGCCCATAAGGTTGACAGATGCAAAACAGTAACAAAGTGTCTAGACTGCGGGAAACTGATTAATTTAAAAGAGAGATCCGGTCCTCACAAGTGCGGGGAAGTTTTTTGTAAACCCTGCAAATCATTCAAAGATCCGAATCACAAATGCTACATGCAACCCAACGATGGAAAACCTAAAAATAAAGACTATCTTTTCATTTTCTTTGACTTGGAAACAAGGCAAGACGAGTCTCTCCCCTCTGACCCTGATAAAAAAGTACATCAAGTCAACTTGTGCGTCTCGCAACAGTTTTGCTTTAATTGTATCGAGTCTAGATTTTGCACGGCATGTAGAAACAGAACTAAAGTTTTTAAGGAAGAACCAGTAAAACACTTCATGGAGTATGTGATGCAAGCTCGTAAACAGTTCAAAAATGTCTGTGTAATTGCTCACAACGGGCAAGGCTTTGATTTTCAGTTCTTACTAAAACATATAATGGAAGAAACTAAATTCACTCCGGAACTGGTTATGAGGGGGACCAAAATTATTTTAATGGAAATGGACAATGTGAGATTCATTGACTCCCTAAGCTATTTCCCCATGGCTCTCGCTGCGCTCCCTAACGCCTTTGAACTGCCTCCCGAGAAAAAGAAGGGCTACTTTCCCCATCTCTTCAACACTCTGGCGAACCAAAATTATGTAGGCCCTATGCCTGACAAAAAATACTACTGTCCGGAATCAATGTTTGAAAAGAAACACGAAGCCTTTGAAGAATGGTACGAGGAACAGGTGACGAGTAACTATGTCTTTGACTTTCAAAAAGAAATCTTGGAGTATTGCATCTCTGACGTAGAGATTTTAGCTCAGGCCTCATTAAAGTTTAGACGTATTTTCTTGAAAGAATGTAACGTAGATCCTTTCCTCGAGTCCGTAACTATTGCTAGCGCTTGTAACCTGGCCTTCCGCCGTAACTTCTTGAAACCAAACACAATCGGCCTAATCCCTAAAAACGGGTACAGACTGACTGACAATCAATCAGCCGTTGCTTTACAGTGGTTAACGTGGGAAGAGGAGGAACGAGGGTTGAGGATTGAGCACGCTGGCCGGGGTAAAGAAGTTAAAATTAACGGGCTAAAAGTTGACGGGTTTGACGGGGAACGAATTTACGAGTTCCACGGGTGTTACTGGCACGGGTGCCCGAAATGTTTTCCTTACGACAGAGAGGCTCCTCTGAAGGAGGATCCCTCAGATTCACTTAATTTAAGATATGAAAGGACTCTGAAGAAAATGTCTAAAATCAGTGACTACGAAGTTGTAGTAATGTGGGAGTGTGAATTTAGAGCTTTGAAAAAGGACAATAAACTAAATCACTTGAACAACCTGCCGATCCTCAATAATCTTCCCCTCGACCCACGGCAAGCGTTCTTTGGAGGCAGAACGGGCAATTCGAAAACATACCACAAATGCGAAGAGGGAGAAACGATACAGTATGTCGATGTTTGCTCCCTCCACCCCTATGTAAATAAATATGGGAAATATCCTTTGGGCCACCCTACCATTTATGTGGGAGATAGGGAGTGCAGACAGCGAGGATTAAATGTAGATGGTTTGCTAAAATGTAAAATCCTGCCACCTCGAGATCTCTACCACCCCGTACTCCCTGTTAAAATGAATAATAAATTAATGTTTGTGTTGTGTATGACTTGCGGGGAAACTCAAAACCAGCGAGACTGTGAACATGAGAGTGATAAAAGAGCGTTAGTCGGGACTTGGACTATGGATGAAATTAGGAAGGCGATTGAGAAGGGTTACGCTGTACTGGACATGTACGAGTTGTGGGAGTACGAGGTAGCCACATACGAGAAAGGGGGATTGTTTACAGACTTTATTAATAAGTTTTTGAAAATGAAGCAGGAAGCCTCAGGCTATCCTAGTTGGTGTAATACCGAAGAGGACAAAGACAAGTACATCACAGACTATTTCCAACATGAGGGAATTCAACTGGACAAGGCAAAAATTTGTAAGAACGGGGGACTTAGGTCGTTGGCTAAATTAATGCTTAACAGTTTCTGGGGAAAGTTCGGACAGAGGGAGAACCAAACTAAAGCAACAATTGTAAGGGAATCTAAAGTCTTGTTTAAAATGTTAATCAGTCCAGAAGTACAAGTCAATAGGATTCAAACTGTTAACGAGGAAGTTGTTGTTGTTAACTGGGAATATATTGAGGAAGTGGGGGAACCTTTGACAAATGTAAATGTTGTTATTGCGGCCTACACCACAGCCCAGGCGAGGCTTAAACTGTATGAACATCTAGATGCCCTTGGAGGTCAAGTCCTTTACTATGACACGGACTCGTGTATTTATCTATACAGGGGAGGATTGTACAAGGTCTCTACGGGAGATTACCTCGGGGAAATGACGGACGAATTGGCAAGTGAGTACGGGCCCGGCTCTTATATCTTAGAGTTTGTTTCTGGGGGACCAAAGACCTATGCATACCTTGTCTGGTCAACCAAAAAGCAAAAGCTACAAACTGTGTGTAAAATCAAGGGCCTCACCCTCAATATGAAGACTTCCGAAACATTAAATTTTGAACAGTTAAAAAAGATGGTCCTTAGTGAAGCAGCTGAAATTTTAGAAATTGAAGAAAACAGAATCAGGAGGACTAAAGACAGAGATATTGTAACGGTAAGTGAAATTAAAAAGTTTAAAATCACAGGACCTAAAAGGAGGCTCGAGGGTGAGTACGACACCTTGCCATTTGGCTACCAAAAAGTTCAAAGACTTGAGTAACCCCGACAGGTTGCGTCACTCTTCCCCCTCCCCCGCTTTCTATTATCTCGCGCGCTTTCTCTCTCTTTGCTCCCTGCCGCCATAGCGATCTGACGTGTCCCTGCTCTTTACTATGAATCAACCAAAATCACTTTTTCAACTTTGTGAAAAACAAATCTGGGATCGCACCCGATGTATTAACGAACTAATTTGCCTAAACATGCCCCCAGTAATTTTCGAAAAGTTTGTAGAAACCCATTGGCGTAACCATTACGCCATAAGTCAAGAGTATATTAAAAAATTCTATGTAGGTCGCTCAGCATACTGTAATTGTTTATATTGGGATACATTCTTACGTAGACCACTTAATTATTTTATAGAAATTATCTATAGTCAATGTCCTTATGTTACATTATGCTCTAAAAACAACATTGACTTTAAAGAGTTGGTACCTCTTAGAGTACCAGACTATGTAAAAAAACCCTTGTATATAAAATATAAATGTAAATGCTATAATCCCCACTGCATGAATGTACATGAACGAATGGAGGTCTATGGCGCGGGTGACGAAAAGCCCCGTAAACCTGAAAGGGGGTCTAGTAGATCGAGGCGTCTGGCTAACACCCAGACTACTCCTTCGAAAGACCCATGTGTGAATGAGGGGTCCAGTAGATTGAGGCGCCGGGCTAACACCCCGGCTACTCCATCGAAAATACCTCGGGTGAAAGAAGGACCCTGTACATTGAGGAGCCTGGCCAACACCTAGGCTACTCCTTGGAACGGTTCGGTGGGTACAAAAAAGTATAAAAAGTAAAAATACAAAAAAATAAACGGAGGAGACAACTAGTTTGTTTTGGAAGGTCTCCACGAGTCATGGCGGTGGAGGGGCCATGACTTTACTAAAAAAATATATATAAGTAGAAGATTTGGATAATCTTAATCATTATCAAAATGGACGGTAAAACAGCTATAGCTAATGAACTACACCGACCTGCCAGGAGAAATTATACCAGGCGTAAAGTCACCCTTAAGGGGCTAACAGACCTTTATCAGGCTGATCTCGTTGAAATGAAGCCATATTCCCAAGTTAATAAAGGGTACAAGTACATATTGACGATGATTAACTGTTTGTCCAAAGTGGCTTTTGCCGTACCGTTAAAAGACAAGTCAGGGCCAGAAGTGGCAAAGGCACTCGCTCCTATCTTAGCTAAATATAAAATGAAAAATTTTCAAACAGATCAAGGTACCGACTTTTTCAATAAACATGTAAACGCTTTAATGAAAAAGTATAAAATCAATCACTATTTCACGTATTCAGAACTTAAAGCCAGTATAGTAGAAAGATTAAACAGGACTCTCAAGTCAAAAATGTACAAACTATTTACAGCCCGTGGAAGTTACGAATGGTTAAGTATATTGCCAGAAATTGTAAAGTCTTACAACAATACAAAGCACAAGACTATAGGTATGAAACCCAAAGATTTTAAACAAAAACACGTCAAAGATATTTTAAAGAGAATAAATAAAGTTAAGAAACCAAAACACAAAATCCTTAAACAAAAATTAAAAGTAGGCGACAGCGTTAGAATCAGTAAAGTGAAAAGAGTTTTCAAAAAAGGGTATTTACCAAATTGGACAAACGAGACGTTTACAGTATACGCAATTAAACCAACAAGACCGGTAACATACATACTGCAAGACAGTAGAGGAGAGATACTCAAAGGTGGGTTTTATGCCGAAGAAATTAGCAAGTCCAAAACCGGTGACGTTTATTTAGTTGAAAGAGTATTAAAAAGGAAAGGAGACAGACTCTTTGTACGATGGAGGGGGTATGATAGCAGCCATGACAGTTGGATAGATGCTAACGACCTCCGTTAGTGAGGGACAACGACATGCTTATGCTAATGACCTACAGGCCGGCCACCTGGCTTAGTGCCGATGACCGGAGCCCGGCCATCTGGCTGACCATCTGGCTGACCATCTGGCTGACCATCTGGCTGACCTCTGTTAGCGAAAGGAAATGACATGCAACCACGTAGGATATTATCTTAGATTGATGTTTCCTGTCCTGCGGTAACGAGGCAACGTGACATGCAAAAGCGCTCAACCGTGTCTAAAGTCACTCAACCGTGTCTAGAGTCACTCTACCGTGACTTAAAAGCTTGCACGTGAAGTGATTACTTAAAACCAAAGCAATTAGTTGTATGTAACCAGTCACGATGCGGCTTGTAAAGCAGGAAGTCGAAATCCCTGTTCAAAACTTTGACGAATATTTCACAGGCTCCGGTATGGTAAAAAAGAATAAGCACGGTGTTTTATTGCCAGATTCGATACGTTGTATTATAGTGGGGCCCAGTTCATGTGGAAAAACTAATGTCTTATTTAATCTATTATTTGATCCAAACGGTCTGAGATTTGAAAACATTTATATATTTTCAAAATCCCTCTATCAGCCTAAATACAAATTACTTAAACAGGTTATGCCTAAGGAGGTTGGGTATCATGAATTTGACGATAATAGTTTAGTTATACACCCAAATCAAGCTAAACCAAACTCTATAATGATTTTTGACGATATTTCTGCCGAAAAACACAATAACATTAGAAACTACTTTACCATGGGGAGACATAACAATTTAGATACATTTTATCTCGGACAGACATACAGCGCTATTCCCAAACAACTGGTGAGAGACAATTGCAACCTTATTATTCTATTTAAACAAGACGATAAGAACTTACGACATGCTTACAACGATCATGTCACTACGGACATGTCATTTGACAAATTTAAAGAAATATGCGCTCGAGCGTGGCTTGATAATTTTGGATTCCTAGTTATTGACAAAACTTTGGACCCTTATAAGGGAAGGTACAGAGTGGGAATGGACAGTTTTATAGAAGCTTTCTAATGGGTCGCTTCTACTATTATAACGATATAAGGGGATTTGATAAAAAACTTCATAACGTAAGGTCTAACCTCTGTACATATTATTACAAGGATAAAAAGAAATTTTGTGGAAACTATTGCAGTAGGAAGGGTAAACACGGCCATCCGTTCAATAAAAGGTGTTGGAGACATAAAAAACCTCCAAGCACCGCGATACTACCACCCGTAGTTTTATTAATGATATCTGCGAGTGAGAGAACATATAATAGAGATACTTGGTTAAACTTTTTACAAAAGTGTGAGGAACAGAGTGTACCCTTAGAGTTAGTAATTTATCATGAGGACATGAAAAATGTAACAGTGAGGGACCCTCAAAATATAATCTCTAGATTTAGACCCTTTCCGGATATATTTGGTAAAGTATTGCCTTTACGTAACCTTCATGGTAGTATTAATTTTGCTCAGATTGTTTTGAGAATGTTGGAGTACGGTTGCAAAATACCTCACGCGATCGGTTGTATAGTTTTGACAGAGAGAACTATTCCCATCAGGTCGCCTATTAGTATTTATAACACATGCGTATATCTCAAATGTTATATTGACATTAGTTATAATACAGCCTGGGGGCCGATTCCTGACGATACTCCCAAAGGACCTAGGGGTAAACCTTTTGCTGCCGTAAATAACTACTGCCAGGGGTTATATACTACAGAGTTTTTAAGAGCAGCCCTGCCCACAGTGGCCTCACAGTGTGAGAGATTTGGTATTAGTTTAAAAAACGGTGTATATAGAGTGACAAATCAAACATTATTTGAACAGTGGAAAACATTTACAGGGACCAACCCGTGTGAGTTTTGGCTTCTCAACTCGTATTTAATGTACAACAGACATCATGATAAACCATTGAGAATGTTGAGCAAGTATATGGAAAAAACCGTTGAGAACGACAAGTATATAGTAACACATATATCCCAATGGAGAGACAATGTAAAGCGAGCCTTTGTTTTTAAAAGTTTAACAAACCGTTATGTAATACCGAGACACAGTCTTGTAAGAGAGGAAAGTAGATATTATAAAGGATTAGACTTTAGTGCTGGTGTTTCTTTGAAAGATGTAATACGTTACATGAAAAGATGCAAGAAGCGTGCCCTGTTTTTTAGACAGGTTGAACTACCTTAAATCTAAATGTGATTGCTAAAATCTATCATTTATGACTATGGAGCGAAACAGTAAACAACTGACTAGCCGACTCATAGAGTTGCGTAATGCTATTAAACGCAAATATAAACTTTTTAAGGAGGGTGCTGCTGAAAGTGATATTTTGCTTGAGAAGCAGTATAAACCGATTATTCAAGAACTTAGAAAAACGACAACAAACACAGCAGACATAAAAACTGAACCTGAAACCTTTAAAGAAGAGCCAATGGAATACGATACCACAGACGATGAAGGAGAAATAACTGAATTTATCCCAGCGAGTGTCTCTACACCTGAAACCAGCGGGTTAAAGCAAATTGTATCAACCCCTACGGGACTGGAAACAGCGTCCCAATATATCGAAAACCAGTTTAGTAACCCCATGACAGTGAGATATATGACAATGCTTTTAAAGGATGCTAGCGGTAAGGTCCGCGTTATTGACCACGATTATGGCCCTAGATACGAAGGCAGTACTTTAATGATGGGAGATAAGGTGTTAGACTTTGACAACGATGGAACTATTCTAATAAACAACACAAGATATAGTCCTACTGAAGGCTTGTATGAGCTCATATTTAAGAGAACCCCTGACGAGGATATATACAATAAAGACGATCTTAATACCTATAAGAGTATTATTATCGCCACCAACGCTCACAAGAAAGGTTACAGATTCCACAATGCAATTAGAAGGGACAACAACCTAAAGTACAGAAGAATTATTAAAGACCTATTCCCGGCCAAAGCGGGTAAGGGTCTAGCGTGGAAGAATGCAAGATCTCGTGATATAATACATTGGGATGACGCCAATGAATTAGTGGATCGGTTGCGACACATTGCTATGTCAACAGAGAGTGGAAACAGAGTACATAGCAATGAAATACTAAGTATCGTGGAGGAACTGAGAGAGGCCGGCTTTATAAAAGGAGCTGGCAACAGTAGATTTAAAGCATTACTAAAATGACCATTGACAAGTTTGGACGTAGTAGCCGAAAATCCCGAGGTGAGGCCGTCAAGGGCCCCAAGGGAGAGGGTTTTAATTTAACGCCCGACGGTGACTACGATATTCAAAATAAACGGTTATGTAATCTAAAAAGACCTGCAGACGATAACGACGCGGTGACAAAAAAGTTTATGTCTGACAATACCTTGATTTTAGATGAAAAAAAAGAGTATTTTGACGCTAATAAATGTGTTATTCGACATGTAAAAGTACCACAAAATTCCGACGACGCCGCTACAAAATATTACGTAGACTACAAATGTATTCCTTTTACAGGAGAACATTATATTATAGGAAACAAAATACTAAGAGACGTACGGGATGCCGAACAAGAGTATGATGCTGTAAACTTGCGGATGTTAAAAGAATCATCAAAATCAGCCTTAAAGCTCGTAGATAACACTTTTTATGATTGTCAGTCAAAGCAAATAAAAAATCTGTCGGATCCGACAGATTTTCAAGACGTACTTAACTTAAATTATATTGTAAGACTATTGGGTAAAGTTCTATTTGACATTTACAATACCTTAGGAGCTCCAATACAGACAGACAAGGACACGTGGGTCAAATTAAATGTTGTAAATAAATACTTTTTAGATGAAAATACACGACAATTCCGTAATAAAGATGATGATGAAGAGGAAATTATAGACACGGACCCTTTCCCCAGTTTCCTCAGGACGGGATCCGGTTTAAAAACACATTAACTGGCAAACACTAATTAGTCTTCGCCGAGCCGTTCAACATGCGGGTTGTTTTATTGTTTTTTCTGCCTCTTGCCTCGTGCAACAAGTCGATAGATTTTTTGACTTATTACGGGTATTTGGAAAAAAACGCTTTGACACAAAACATTACTTCTGCAGTAAGACAATTTCAAGAGTACTTTCGTCTTGAACCAACGGGGGTGTTTGATAACGATACTTTGGCCCTTATGTCCACGCCTCGGTGCGGTCACCGAGACAATATACTACCGTTCTCGGCTTTACCCAATAGAAAGTGGAATACATCAGTAATAACGTGGTACCAATACGGAACACCACAGCACCCCGACCTGATACAGAAAGCTTTTGATGTATGGGCCAAACACGCGAATTTAACATTTAAAAAGGATATAAATAATCCAACAATAATTATATCATTTTCTACGGGTAGACAACATGTGTTTTATTCTAGACACGATACCTGCCCCTATGACTTTGACGGTCCTGGGTTAGTTCTCGCCCACGGCTATCTCCCCAATACGGGGTATGCTTCTACAGACATCCACTTCGATTCGGAAGAAAATTGGGATTTTACTATGAATTTACCACGCTATGGTAACATTTCGTTCTTTTTAACTTTGGTTCATGAGATTGGACATACCCTTGGTTTGGATCATTCAGGTGATGATAAATCAGTAATGTTTCCTTTTAACAGGGATCCTACAGGGATTGTTGACTTGAACGAATACGAGCTAAGCAACGATGACAGACTCGCTATGGAGTATCTTTACGGCAAGCCCACTAAAACATTTGCAACCATTCCAAAAATAAATACAACAGCAGCCACACCCACTACCGTTACAACGCCTAGCAGTACAACAACAACAACAACAACAACAACAACAACTACAGCCGTAACACCACCCGAAATATTTGAAAAACGCGATATTTGTGAATTAAAAGGTCAAATTGATACGTACGTTATTGTGAACAAAAGGATATTTGCTTTCTTTAGGGATTATGTATGGATTATTAGTCTAAACCCTGCAGATAGGATTCCTGAGGATTTAACACGACCAAGAAGAATATCACACTGGCTCAAATTCTTACCACGAAATTTTACTGAAATATCGGCCATTTACCAACGGCCTAACGGTGAAATCGCGTTATTTACTGACAGTGAGGTGTTTTTATTTAGATACCCTTCACTGTCCTTGATTACAATGTATAATGTCAATAACATAGCCGGTAGAATGGTACATAAAGTTAACGCGGCCTTTGCAACTAACACGGGGAAGAGCTACATGATTATTGACGATTGGTATCTGATTGAAATAAACGAGTGTAATTATACGGGTGTTTTTATGGGTATGGTCTCGTCTACGCTTTACGGTATCCCAGCCCACTGTAGCGGTGCCTTTAGATATATAAACGGGATGATTTACTTTACCACATCCAGTGGCTCGTTAGAATACAGTGAGTACACAAACGCTGTGTCTCGTACGGTGCCTGACATTTTTGAAGTTTTAAATATCCCGTGTATACGTGAGTCACTACTAAATAAACTCTACGAGGTTATTAGATATTTACAATAAATGGCTAAAAACAGAAGGAAACCTCTCAGACGTAAGCTAGCGGTCGTACGAGGTGGAGGTATTGTTTCATCCGTTCTTAATAAGGCCATAGACCTCCTACCTGTTGAATTACATTTGCCTGGAGGATATCAATTTTGCGGTCCTGGCACGAGATTAAAAGAGAGATTGGCAAGAGGAGACAAAGGAATAAACGGTTTGGACGAGGCCTGTAAGGTCCACGACATAGCATACTCGCGGTATTCCGACAGCGAGCGGCGAAGGCAAGCTGACAAAGAGTTGGCGGAACGCGCTTGGCAAAGATTCAAGTCTAGTAACGCCAGTGTTGGTGAGAAAGCCGCTGCTTGGGCAGTCACCACGGCCATGAAAGCAAAATCAAAATTGGGGGGAGGCCGTAAAAAGAAACGCCCCGTTAAACGTCCTCGGGGCAGAGGGTTGTATCTTAGGCCTTATAGGAAGGATGGTGCGGGTAGTAAGAGAGGTGCAGGTAAGGGGAGAAAAAGGCGAACGAAAAAAAAAGCATCTCGATACCTGTAAAACCGCTAACAAATTACGATTTAATCAAATACGCGAGGTTATTAAAGATTCCTAACTTTAGAGGGGTTTACATGAGGGACAGTTTACCGAAACGCCCCAAAAAATGTGAATCTGCTATAGTTAACCTGGACAGTACAGCTAATCAAGGTACCCACTGGGTTTGTTATAAAAAGATTAATAAGAAAGCCTATTATTATGACAGTTTTGGAAACCTAAGACCACCACCAGAAATCTCACGATACTTGGCGGGCTGTGAACTTTACTATAATTACGAAAGACAACAGACTTTTGACTCAGTTGTTTGCGGACATCTTTGTTTAAAGTTTCTCTGTAATTATAATGTTTTGTCTCACGGGATCAACTAGTGTTCTATCCCACGAGCTAGCATTTCCCATAGATGTTAGCAAGGGTGAATGGGAACTTGGTTTAATTGAACTGACCACTTATAATTCTATACCAAACATTGAGAAAGGCATTAATGATAAGTTTTACTACGGTGATGATAAAAGTATTACAATTCCTGAGGGCTCTTACGAGATCGAGGACATTGAAAAATACATACAGTCTCAACTGCCGAAGAAAAAAGTAACATTTACGTTAAAGCCAAATAATAACACTTTAAAAGTTACAATATTTTGCTCTGAAAAAGTTGACTTTACTAAAGAACATTCATTGGGAACACTCTTGGGCTACAAAACACAAATATACGAGGCTAATAAACATCATGTTTCTGAACTGCCTGTGGATATAATTAAAGTTAATTCAATACGGGTCGAATGTAATGTCACACGCGGGTCGTACCTAAACGGAGTCGAGGGTCATGTGATACACGAGTTTTACCCGGCCGAACCACCGGGGTATAAAATAGTTGAGCTCCCGAGAAACGTGATTTACTTACCGGTAATCAGTCAAAGGATCAATACCTTAACAGTGTCCATAAAAGACCAGGACGGTAATCTTGTTAACTTTCGCGGAGAAAGAATCTCGATTAGACTACATTTAAGACAGAGTAATGGGGCTACTATTTAGGGGAATGCCTACGGGGCAGTCGGTCAGTAGTGTTCAGAAAGCCAAGGTGTTAACGTGTAAAAACATATCGTTTCTTCGTTCTATCGGTTTTAAAGTAATAAAAAATGGCGCTATTGGCGATAGACAGCCCGGCTGTATACGATGATTTGATAACAGGGATGGAATTTCACACGCACTTACCCTATGCAAATTCTACTTTCAATAATAATGATGAAATAAGAATACCAATATTACAGCAAGATATAATAACTGCGCCTTTTGAAAGCTTTATTGTAATTCACGGTAAAGTCAGCGCTAAAAAGACGGACGGGACTCCTCAGGATGTTTCCTTTGTAAATAACGCAGTGGCCTTTATGTTTGAAGAAATCCGGTACGAGATTTGTGGCAAGGAGATTGACAGAACGAGAAATGTTGGTATTACTACAACTTTAAAGAATATCCTGTCCATTCGCGAGGAAGAAAAAAATACTTTTAAAAACGCCTGCTGGCTAGGCCCTGGTAATTCTGAAAAAGTAACAGATTTTGTATATTCGATCCCATTAAAACATTTGTTAGGGTCTGCCGAAGATTACAAAAAGGTGCTAGTGAACGTAAAACAGGAATTGATACTTTTACGCTCGGCTTCAGATATTAACGCTGTAAAGTTAGCGAACGCCGGTACTTTAGATTTAACATTAGAAAAAATTTATTGGCGTATACCTCACATAACAATCAATGACGCTCAAAAATTAAAACTGTACAAATATATAGAGAAAGACCCTGCAATACATGTTCCCTTCCGCCAGTGGGACATGATTGAATACCCGAACCTTCCGAGTACGGAGACATTCTCCTGGACACTGAAAACGTCTACTCAGACAGAAAAGCCCAGGTATATCGTACTCGCCTTTCAAACAGACAGAAAAAACGACTTAACAAAGGACATGTCACAATTTGATGCCTGCAACCTAACTGATGTAAAACTTTATTTAAACTCAAACTTTTACCCGTACGATAACCTTCGAGGAAATATTACTTTAATGTATGATATGTTTGCTGCCTTCCAAAACTCGTATTATGGAAGAATCGGTTCGCCTATATTAAATTTTGACGATTTTAAAGCAAAGTGTCTTCTGTATGTAATTGACTGTTCAAAACAGGACGATACTATTAAAACAGGGCCTGTAGACGTAAGGCTCGAAATTACAACAAAAAGGGCCTTTCCAGGTAATACTTGGGCATACTGCCTTTTACTACATGATATACATTATTCCTATAAGCCTATAACGGGAGATGTCAGGAAAATCTCGAGTTAGTTTTTCCAACCCGGTAGTTACAGAAATATACAGTTTGCCAGAAGAAGACAGGAAATCAGATTGGGAACTCATGGCACGGGACCGAGCCAGGTTTTTGAGACGTATCAAATTAACAGAAGAAAAGATTTCCCGAGTAATATTTAAACAGTGGACCCTGAGGGTCACGTGACTCATATTTTAATCAAAGGGGTGGGGGTAAAAGATACATTTATATGTCCAAAAGAGATAATTAATCAGTCTCTTTCTTGAACTCGTTGGGTAAACATGGGTTACAACGGTTGTGTTAAGATTGAATACTTTAAAGACGGGCTTTTAATCAAAACGGATTACTTAGACTGTTGTGTATTTAATACCGCTAGTGCAAAGTTTCAACTACCCTCGGGGGCTGATAGCATTATTGTTAATTGGTGTACAGATTTTGATAATAGCGAGACTTCAGAAGACGAATATTAAATATGGCTTTGCAAGAATTTATAATCATTCCTAAATGTAAAGAGCCAATAGATTTAATGACTGGAGTATTTTTAAAGTCAGTCCATTTCTTGGACCCCGAATTAACTAAAAGTATTGTGACGGGTATTTTTAAAAGTCGAGACAATAGTCTGGGTGTATTGATTAAAGGGAGAAAAGGTGTTGTGTTTTGGTCTTACGATTCTTTCTGTCAACTAATTGACAGGTTTAACGAAGTAACTTTGGCTTTATTGGGGAATTATCAGTGTTTCATAACTATAGACGCGGGGCCTAGCATAAAGGTTAACAATATTTTTGGGCATCAGTACGTTTGTGTCTCTGATGGAGAACACTCCTTGGCTCTTAACCGTCACGAGTGGGATCAACTTGTAAAAAATATTCCTTTAATTGGTCGCGAGGTATTGCAATTATTTTATATTGAGGATATTATACAGGTTTATATTAATCAGGTTTTAACCGATGCTGAAACCTGTACAGATCAATTACCGCCTCACGTAGCCGACCGTTTATATCAGGAAATTTTATTATGGAAGCTATAGTTCAATTCCACGGCTTCAAAAGCAATACAAATAGATTTATTATTAAAGAACTTGCTATAGTTGGGAGGTCGTATAGAACACAGATTGTGTTCCGACCTCCATACAGCTTTGATTGTTTAAATAGCAAGATGAAAAGAACAGCCCGCTGGCTGACTCGTCATTATCACCACATTAAGTGGGACGATGGCGAAGTAGAGTATAGTGAGGAGCTTTTAAGCTCACTCTGTAAGCCTTTTGAAACTATTTACACAAAAGGTTTGGAAAAGGCTCAATTTCTTCGGGAATTTCACCCTAATGTTAAAGAAATAAATGAAAGTTTGTATATAGATGATGATTTTACAGTAGCTTGCATTATACATAAAAATAAAAATGAAAACTGCGCTTTGAAGTCCGCAAAGTACTACGCTCGAAAAATATTTTCGAGTGGGGCCTAATAAAAAATAAGGTCCGGCAGTCGCTCACTCATCAGGCAGGGTTAAACCCTTTGTAAGTCCAGGGGTGTGGGGAGGTTGGCCTAAAAAACCGTGAAACCGTTTGTTGTAATCCTCCGACTGTCAGGGAAAAGCGGATTGAAAAGCGCGACAAAAAAAATATAAAGTAAAAAAATTTTCTGTCTATTTTCTAGGCTAAAATGAAAGGACACAGTCTTAGTAAATAGCCTATTGGGGTAAACAGAGAACAAAAATATAAAAAAGGAGGTAGCATTTTGTTATGGAGTGGCTACCACAGTGAGAGGCGATGGTTGGGGCCTCTCACCCCAGAGGTTAGGCCTCCAGGGGAAGCTCTGGGTAACCAAAAAGAACGCGCCGACGCTCCTACGGCCTAGCCTAAAGGCTTACCGTGGTGTGGAAACGCGAGCGTTCAAAATTATAGTTTAAAAAATAACATACCTTTATAACGTGTAAATTACCCAGTCGGTGGAGAACTCGTACTCACACGCGAGGCACTTGTAGTCAAGCTTCCACGAGTAGATTAAAGTAGCGCACGATATAATATTATTACAATAGTGGTACGTTAGTCTAAAATGTGGGGTAACTTCGACACAGTGCCCGTCACTACAAAACCCGAATCTGAAAAAGGGCTCAAAACTACCACAAAACACCGTGGACTCTGTACACGGCGAATCCATGGTGCAGACTGAGACGACGCTAAACAAACAGTGGGCGGCCGAGCCAAGCGTGACTCGGCGATGCGGTCCGGCGACTAACTCAAGGGGCGCGCCCTAACCGTCATACCGCCCGCATAACGACATGTGGATTAAAAAACGTGTTTTTACAGTGAAACGCTTTTGATGTAATTGTACTCACCTACAGTCCAGGGAACGGAGGGTCTTCGCAGTCCAGGCCTCTTCCGTCTCGTTTGCCTCAAAGTTGAGGCAGTAGCAGCGGATGAGGATCGGATTTATCCGTTTCCGCTTCCAGCAGGCAATGCACCTTTGGAGCGGAGGTCGAGGCTCGGAGAGCGAATATCCTATCGACTCCACCTTGGTGTACCTCGTTTCATTTACCAAGTCGTCTCCCTGTAACATAAAAGCAAGAATAAAACAACAATAATAACTAATAAAGGATTTGATTACCTTTCATTACTTTAAACTTACCCAGAAGCAGTTTGAACAAGTCTCTAATAAGTTATATTCAAAATAATGAAAATGTTGTTTTAAAATCCAGCAATGATTGTGATGTTCTGATATTAGTAATTGTTTAATTAAAAATGGTACGTCTAAATTTTGAATTTGGAAAAGTCTAGGGAGGTCTGAACAGATTTGCTGGCAGCAAAGTTGAGTTAAGCTCGGAGGCGACATCACGGCTAACTGAGAGAGGAGCACAGTGTGGGGGGCGTGGCTAACGGGACTCACGGAATCTGCGGGCTGTGATTGGTCGGCTGTTTACACCGGTGTTGGAAGGGATATTGCGTATAAATACGGGCCTCTGGCCCGGTGTTGTGGTACTATGCACTCTGCAGTGATTGTTTTAGTTATCATGTTGTTCCAAGTTTTAGCTCTCGTGTGTCTTCGCTTGGTGATTGGTTTCGACCAGGATGAGAACATCCCGCCCAATAATCAGGTAATCAAAGTCTCAAACAATTACACTATAGATTTACCCACTATAAATTTAGTAGTTTACTTAGTTAATAAATTTTTTTTTCAGGATCTGTCATCGACGACTCCTCAAGATGGTGACCAAACACCCCAACCTCTTAGTCAGGACATGTTTTTTGCTGATGATCTTGACGTGCTCTCTATACGTGCAGTAAGTAATTTGTTTTCTCTTTTTTTTTTAAACTTTATGGTAGGGTTAGTATTAATAGAATGTGTATACTTAGACAGTTTATTTTTTTTGTTTTCAGAGCGGTTCGGGACTGAGCAGTTTATCCCAGCGCCTGTCACAACAGGTAAAAAACGTACTTACAAATATTTTTTTAAATACAAGAGTTTAGGTTTTACATTGAAATGAGGTTAATTATAATTTTTTATTTTTTCAGAGTGGGTCTTCTACGGTTAGCGGATTACAATCCATATCTCAGGTGGGTTAATTTATTTAGTTTTTATATTCGTTATGATTATATTAGCCTTTATAACAGCGTTTGTTTATACATGTTTTTATGTGTTTAGGAAGAATATAACGGAAGGATAACACAAATGTTAAGATTGTCTGGCGAGTCTGGGGTATATATCGAGACCTCGCGGACCTTCCTTGATGACGGCAGTTTGTTGACCAGAAATAGGTTTACGGTTAGTATGGGTTTTATTCCGTGTTTTTTTCAACGTTTATAGTTTTTTATTTATTTAATAATATTATTTGGTTTGTGTTTTTTTTTGTTACAGGACGATATTGCCGGTCTAAGCCCTGAGGCCCGGGAGGCGATCTCTCAAGGTTTAGAAAATGTAAGTCTAAATTTGATTTTATTTATCTGTTGCAGTATGATCTTGGTGTAAGTCCTGAGCTTATAGAGACTAGCATGCGAGAGTTAGGAACTGTAAGTTTTATATTTTTTTATTTAGCTTATTTAGCAATACTTGCACGTAGAGGTTAGGGGTTGTTTGTGGTTTTCTCTAACTCTAATGTTTTTTTTTTTTTTCAGTGGCAGAGGCCAGCATCTCCTGTCAGGCGGACGATGCCTAATATTATTAGACGAGGCACCTCGGTAAGGACATATCATTGCTATGTGATTTTTAGCGTTAATAATGTAGTAAACAATAAAATAATAAGATAAATTACAATATACTGTTTTTTCAGGTAAGGGACCGGTCTCCACGCCCCCAGCCCGATACCCCAATTACGACGTATGCGGTTCATCAGGCTAACACTGAGGTGATTAATTATTATTATATAGGTACTTGTTTTTTTTTCCACTTGCTTATTTTTAGAATTGTATAATTGATTTTATATTTTCTTTTTCAGCTCGTCGGTAGTGATGGCGAGTCCCAGTATTTTATCAGCGAGGATGGATACCTGCTCTCTATACGTGCAGTAAGTATTTTGGTGTATGGGGGAGTATATAGTTTTAAGTACGGGTATTTTATTACACTAATTGTATTTTGTTTTCAGAACAACCCCAGAAGCGTCAGATTTCCGCCACGGTACCGCCAGGTGACAGAGTCAACTTTTACTCAGCGGAGACTCGAGCTATGGGCGGAAATTAGGAACACCTACGAGACGGGGTTGTACTCGTTTGGAGAGAGGGCCGTTATCGCTGGGGACGGCTGGTGCCTCACACGCTTAATGGTATGTTTTGGTATGGTATGAGTATGGTATGGTGTTGATATTGTATTGTATTGTATGGGTATCTGATACCTTTGTTTTTTTTTTATTTACAGAGGGGTGGTGAACCGGTAAGGCGTCCTCACCTGGCCGAATCCCCTCTACGGATAACATCTGGTGGACCGGTTTCTATCCACTCAGAGGAAACGAGCGCGAGGACGCTGATAAGCCATCTACACTATACGGTTAGTATCGTCGTATTGTTTAAAGTATTTTTTTTTAGTCATAGGTTTTAATGATGGTGTTAACGGTCTCTGTTTTTTTTTTTTCAGGGGCAGAATGTAACAGGTGCAAGGATGGAGGAGGAGGATGTGCGTCGGCGGGACAGGGCTCGACCAAACAGCCCTACACCCTCAAGGGTACTCCCCTCCTGGTCTAGCAGACCTTCACTACATAGTCTTGTAAGTAATAAGGTTTAACAGTTGCGTATGTTTGATATACATTTTAGGTTTTAGTTATAATAATAATATAAACATTATTTACAGGGGCAGAACGTAACTGGGATTAGGGCGGTGCCTGCAATTCCGTTTGCTGATCGGGACGAGGTTGGTGCAAGGGTGGAGGGGGATGTATTCGCCTTTCCCTCGGGCTCGAGAGCTCCCAGACTTTTGGTAATTTTTTATTTTGTTATACTGTTGTATTTTTTTGTTTTTTACTGTGTGTGTGTGTGTGTACCTTGTGATAATTGATCGTTTTGTTTTTTAAAGTCAATACCGGAAGTCCACATTGCTGCCTTGGAGGAGAGGGTGAACAGGCCGAGCACCGGTGCAAGGGAGGTAGCGGGACCGTCAAGACGGGTTGAACCTATTGTAAGTATCTTTATCGGGGGTTAGGGTTTGTTTTTTTTTTTGTTTTGTTTTGTAAACTTGTATTATATTTAATTTGTAATGTTTCAGAATTTAAGGTGTGAGGAACGAATGCCCGCGGTCGACCCCCCTGCCGATTGCGCCGTCTGTCGCTTTGAGGAAGGCCTGTTACGGCTGAGGATGCGGCTTTTTGAAATGGTAAGGTTCCAAGTCATTCGTTTGTAAGATATAGGACAATAATTAACTTTAAAATAGATTCTTACCTGATGTGGTTTTCAGGAGCGTGGGACAAGATAATAATTAACTTTACGAATAGATTCTTACCTGATGTGGTTTTCAGGAGCGTGGGACAAACACCACCGAGGATGTTCCGGGCATCGTCAACCGGATCGCGGCCGTCCGGACAGAGCTGGCTGAAGCGCTGACGTTGTCACGGAACGCCTTGGAGGACACGGAGATCGACCAAATCCGGGAGATCGCTCCGGCTGTGTGGGAGGAGCTCCGTGCCACCATGGAGAGGATCCTCACCTATAATGACAGGAGGATGGATAATCTTATTATCCGTGGCACGCCTCCTCCTACAGAACAGCCGAGGTACATTGTGTGCCAAATATGTATAAGTGCCCTCCCAACGGTAGCCCTCCACCCCTGTGGGCATGCATTGTGCCCGGCTTGTAGCCGCCGGGTCACCTGCTGCCCCTTTTGCAGGACTGTTGTTAACAGCCGCACGAGGTTGTTTTTTAATTATTAGGTTTTTTTTAATGTTGTATTTTTTTAAATTATTGTAAATTTGTAAATTATTGTTTCACTGTATAATATTGTATTAAAGTAAGTCTTGAATTGTTTTTTCTAAGTGCCACATTGTTTCCCTGTATAATATTGTATTATGGTAAATTAAAATTATTTTTTCTAAGTCCTAAGGCAGTTTAAAGTCCTGCATTGTTTCACTGTATAATATTGTATTAAAGTAAGTCTTGAATTGTTTTTTCTAAGTGCCAAGGCAGTTTAAAGTCCTGCATTGTTTCACTGTATAATATTGTATTATGGTAAATTAAAATTATTTTTTCTAAGTCCTAAGGCAGTTTAAAGTCCCCAATTTTTCACTGTATAATATTGTATTATGGTAAATTAAAATTATTTTTTCTAAGTCCTAAGGCAGTTTAAAGTCCTGCATTGTTTCACTGTATAATATTGTATTAAAGTAAGTCTTGAATTGTTTTTTCTAAGTGCCAAGGCAGTTTAAAGTCCCCAATTTTTTTCACTGTATAATATTGTATTAAAGTAAGTCTTGAATTGTTTTTTCTAAGTCCCACATTGTTTCCCTGTATAATATTGTATTATGGTAAATTAAAATTATTTTTTCTAAGTCCTAAGGCAGTTTAAAGTCCTGCCTTGTTTCACTGTATAATATTGTATTAAAGTAAGTCTTGAATTGTTCAAAAACGTAAAGTACATTTTTATAAATTATTTGTAAAGAAAAACTATTTAAGCTATAGACATTTTTTGAAGTCTACACAATATTGTATTAAAGTAAGTCTTGAATTGTTCAAAAACGTAAAGTACATTTTTATAAATTATTTGTAAAGAAAAACTATTTAAGCTATAGACATTTTTTGAAGTCTACACAATATTGTATTAAAGTAAGTCTTGAATTGTTCAAAAACGTAAAGTACATTTTTATAAATTATTTGTAAAGAAAAACTATTTAAGCTATAGACATTTTTTTGAAGCCTACACAATTTGCAATTTAATACATTTTACTAAGTTTTAATAACAGTTCAGCTTAAGTGTTTAATTCTGTATTACAACGTAAGAAATAAATAAATGTTCTTTTTTAAAATGATTTTTTACTTACTTACCTGGTGTGTGTGATGTGTTGTGGTCCAATGCCTGGTACGGACTGAAGTTGCTGGTTAAATTCGGCTGAGTAGAGTCACACAGTTGCGTAAGGAACGCTCAACTATGATATATAGTAACCATACGATAGTCACTTGGCGGTTCCATAACCAGATGTCACTGATTGATCACTAGTATTAATGACATGAGTATCACTAGTATTAATGACATGAGTCGGCGTTTTGGTCGATCATAACTCATGTCATTACGCGAGGCCACTGAGGCGTCGTTGTCCCGATTTGATTTGTGGCAAGCGATAAGCTTGATCGCCCAAGCGCGACCCGGCGATGCGGGCTGCTCTCTCTTACATTATAATACTGCAGGTATTTTGTGTCTTACGTTACAAGCGTGACATAACTACCTTGTTATATATATAAAACCTTATTATACATCATTATATATATAACTACCTTATTATACATCTTTATATATATAACTACGGTTGGTACCACTGGTATGTAGGTCATATTTTTTGTTTTGAGATTTTCTTAGGTTGGCTACACGTTTCCCCATAAGAAACCGTGTTACGGCTGAATCATAGGGTAGACTACTAATATTTAAATGATATTATAATAACATGTATTACAAACATAAGTAGAACAGAGATCGATGACCAACATGATATCAAGGTGCAGAATGACGCTTCATCACTCAGCAGATCAATCAGAGAATATGTTTAACAAGAGGGGCGTTTCACACCTCTTGTATATTGTCGTAATGACATTCGTGTTCTTATATGATCTCTTATCAGTTACAGGTTACTTGTTACACACAATGTTGTATGATATCTGTGGGCGTCAAAGAGTGTGTACAAAAGACAGTTATCCGAATGGCTCATGTACACTATAGTACACTATATACACTATAGTAAACATTATTTGTAGTTTTGATTCTGACATATAATAAAATAATCCACTTAAAAGCTTCAGTGAAGTTTACAAAACATGTTTATACTAAAAAAAACAGTAGATGAGTAAAAGCAGTCATAATATGTTTTACTAATAAAAATGAAATTACGTATGCATTAAAAACTGTATTATAATGAGCCATTAATATATGCATTATGTAAAACCGGGATATTAGTCTTTTTGATGGAGTTGTGCAATAAAGCTTGCCCGAGAAGCGCTAGACCACGGAGCCAGCGATTTACCAACAGTTTACTCTTGAGATCCTCTTAAAAGTAATACGTTAAGAGGATGTCAAGTAAGTCCATTAGTTCACCAAAATGGAAAACTTTGGATAACCCTAAATTGACAAATAAAACGTATATTACAGTATCGGCATACCAATGAACTTACTTGCATGTGTCGAATGACTCACCTTTAAGTCTGGAATTAAGAAGATTTATAACTTGAAAAATACTATTTCTTACATAACTTTGGCTTTTGTTTAACAAGTTTAGTGTGTTTTTTTAGTAGATGCTATATTTATTGTACCACCCACATACATAAAATTCCCTTACATGTTAAATGTAAATGTGTACATGTTAAATCCTCTTAACTTTATATGTGATTATCAGCTTTATTGCAGACCAGTGAGGTAATAACAAATAGCATTACGATTACACTCCTGGTAGAGCGCATAATACACTTCCCAATAGCATCGGCTGTTGCGTTTACAACAATAAAAGTTTACAAAATATACAAATAACATCACTTTTTTCCAATCTTGCTTGTTCTTGTTTGTATTAAAAATACATGATTAAACTAACAAAAATCGACTATTTTTTATCCTAACGTTGCCTATATCATTGGGTGGTGGGGAGCGATAAACTGTGTACACGCTACGAGCAGTAAGAGTCATAACGCCTTCGGGCATTTAACACTCTCATGCTCTCATTGTAATGACGCTCTTAATACCCTAGGTTCATAAATAGCTTTTGCATCCTACTTGTGTATGTAGTACAATCAAAATTATTACAAAACTTCACTTTATCAATAAATTACATAATTTCAGAGGGCTAATGTTCATTTCTCTTAGTTACAACTTTTTACAGTTTAAGTAGAACGAGTGTCCGACTGAGCTCTACCCACTAACACAATAAGAGCTCTACCCACTAACACAATAAGAGCTCTACCCACTAACACAATAAGAGCTCTACCCACTAACACAATAAGAGCTCTACCCACTAACACAATAATAGCTCTACCCACTAACACAATAAGAGCTCTACCCACTAACACAATAAATTCGATTAGAATCGATTGAAACTGTAGAAGATCTATTTATATAAATTCTATGGCGAAATAAAGAATATATGAATTCTAAAGTTTTTAACAAGTGGATCATTCTTCTGGCTAAGCTCTTAAACGACACATACACTTCAGAATCGACTAAATACTAAAATAGCAGTTCCTTCCACAAACATACCCTAGGCGTATGATATTTGGATTCATGAAACTCTGATTCATGAAACTCCTTCGTGTTTTAATTGAAGCCAAAGGGAAGAGGCACCTTAATGTTAATAAGATAATTGATTTAAATCCAATTAAAGGGGAATAGGCAGTCTGGTAGTATATTTCTCTCATTGCATTTCAATATTCCCAAAATGTGAGGAAGTATACTTAAGATTTAAGTTCTATCGTTTACTAAACGGGAAAAGAAGAGAAGCACTAGTAAATAAAACTAATTTCAATTATTATAAAAATCCATATTTTTCTATTTAAACCCAACGCGATTGTATTTCATATTTTAAGAAAATGAATGTATTTATCCAAAACATTTAATTAAAATGTCATCTGGAATGAAATAACCAACAATTATACAGTTTAGGTTAAAAAAAGTTATGATTAACAGAAAATAGCTGTGATATTGGATTTTAAAACATTTATAGAGCAAAAGTAACGTCCCGGCAGTTTTACGAATATCAGAAGAAAATAAGAGAAGAAATAGACTTTGAAGGTAATATGGTTTATTCATGAGATGCAAATTGCCCGGAAAAGGGTCGAATATTGGTTCTACGTTTGAGGCCTTCCACGACTGTGTACTGCATATTTAATATTCAATACCTTTTGTTACATAAAAATAAATACATTTACATTGAATCTGAGTGTTAGTGAAACACACCGGAAGATGGTTAGACTCAGATTTTGTGAATTTTGTCATGGCTATCAGGAAAGGGTAGACGAGTCGAACTTAATTTGTTTTTGTTATTCACATAAATTAACGGGAAAAGAAGAGAAGCACAGGTAAATAAAACTAATTTCAATTATTATAAAAATCCATATTAGACTTTAGACTACTAAAATATGGTTTTGTTACAATATTGTTTATAATACACCGAAAAAAGCATAACTTTGTTATTATAACATTAAAAATTTGATGGAATATTAAAAATGTGATGGAATATTATAATACTTTGAAATATTTCCACCTCAAAACTGAAACATACGTTTGTTTAAATTATCGAATAAAACTAAGTACTTTGGGTTAAGAAATCTCTTTCAAATAACGTTTTTCACGAGAAATCTACCATGGCGAAAGTATTCAAACAAATATACATATACTTTTAGAAGTTTTAAACAATCATTGAAACTTTCTTACATTTTTTTAAACTCGATACTGCAAAAATAAACAATATTAATGGTTTATTATCCTTCGAAATTTCTATCAGTGTAAGTGTCATAACAATCAGCAGTATCAGGATCCTAGCTTTTATCCATTTGGTTAAAAAAGGTTACTATTGTTAAGCTAATACATCTTGAACATATTTTAAAATATAGTTGTACTATACATTTTTTACACTTTTATACATTAAATAACACTTATACTACTACCCCAAACAAATATTACAAATTCATTGTGGCACTGAAAAATAAGATTATCGTTTGCAAAGATATGTTTAAATATGAACAATACAGAACAAAGTTAGGCATGTTTTGCTTTATGTTTAAATATAAATCCTATTAAGGCCTTTATACGCAAATGAGAAAGCCTATTGTGCGATGGCAAAAGAGTGCTCAATCTGTCAAGCCGTTTTCAGAAAGGTTCCAATTTGTCTGAATATGCTTTTTTTAAATGGAATTACTGTGTACAGGTATTGCTTGCTTAATGTTTTCCTTTATCGGTTTATGAGTAATCAAACTACCGAGCGAAGATAGTTTTGCCGATAGTCGTTTTATCTTTACGAGACATTTAATCAATAAATCTCAATCATAAATGCAGGGCAGCTATAATGTGTAATAAACAAATAATAAAGACAAAATTAGTGTTGTAAAAGAGGTCCTTATAATTTCTAAGATTTATTCAGGGTATATAACGATCCTAATCATTTTAAATTCCAATTAGGAGAGAAGGGCAAAAAGGGATTCGCTTGACACTGAATAGCAGTCCGATCTACATATCGTGGTATAAAAGGACCATAATTAAGTGTTTGTCATCCGGCTTCAAAACAGCTGTTTTCAACACATTTGCTGGGATGTTAAAGTTTTATATTTATTCCTCGGGTAAAAAAGTACTGTTAGCGAATTTCCCCTATAGGGAAGAAGCTATTACCGTAGTCGGCATGGTAAGACCTAGGCCCAGGACCATGATAACTTTTCGTTTTGAGGTCCCCAGACCCCAAAAACACCATTCGTTCGAAACTGTATATATATATATATATATATATATATATATATATATATATATGTATCTATATATATATATATATCCGTGGGTACGATAGCTCTCCTAAAAAAGGTCCGATTTTGATGAAATTTGGTACAAACGTGTAAAGCAGCATTTATGACTTTAAGTTCGAAAACCAGACAGATCGACCTATCCGAAAGGGAATTTTGGGGGGGTTTTGTACCCCAAAAATGGGTTTTTTGGGTTTTTTACATACAATTTTTGAAAAAGTAAAATTTTATTTTTCCCCATTGGAATCAGCTTAAAAAGATGCACAATTTGAATCATTGCTCTACGTCAATTGGTTACTGAGATATTGAAAGTGCTAAACACAGTACGTTGTTCAATGTTATTCTTATGGACGATAAGGAACATTGTATATCTCCTTTATTTATCAACTTATCCTGACGAAACTTGGTTTATTGCTTCATTTCATTGTGGTACATTGATATTTGCACAAAAACCCATTTTTGGCCGATAGTCCCCGTAGCAGCAAACCTGCATACTCAGCCCCATGTTATTTTTTTGGAGAATTAACGTGTTATCTCCTTTAATTATGAACATAAATTAATAGAACTTGGTATGTGGCTTTACCTAGTTGAGTTATATTGATATTTTTATAAAAGCCCATTTTTAGTGTTCCTTACTTCAGCAGTTTCTTATTGCTTAGTTATTTATTATAGTTCAATAAAGAGCTATTTTTTAAACCTAAGCTGGTATCGAGAATTTTCACTTTTGGTCCTAATGATGAAATAATAATTAACTGCAACATCGAGTTGCTTATCTGATAAATAATGATAGCAATTGTATGGTTGTTATAAAAATGAAATTAAATAGTAGGCCTATTATCTAAGATTTATTAGGCCTATAATTTATTTTATAAGTTATAAATATATACAGTTGTATCTGTAATTGCAATTCGAAAGTTGTAAGTGTAATTAGGACAAATATAAGGCCCACCGGGAATCGAAGTGGTTTAACCTGGTCTATTTAAAGGAAACGTATTGTTTATTTTAGCGAATTTCCACTATAGGGAAGAAACTATTACCGTAGGACTCATAGAAAGACTTAAGCCCGAGACCATGATAACTTTTGGTTTTGAGGTCCCCAGATGCCAAAAACACTATTCGTTCAAATTCATATAAATGTATGTGTGTGTGTGTGTGTGTGTGTGTGTGTGTGTGTGTGTGTGTGTGTGTGTGTGTGTGTGTGTGTGTGTGTGTGTGTGTGTGTTTGTGTGTCCGTTAACTCGATTACTTGGGTTAAAAACATCCGATTTCGATGATATTTGGCACAAATGTGTAAAGCGACATTCATGACTTTAATTTCGAAAACCAGAAAGATCGGACCATGTGAAGGGGGTTTTATGGGGGTTTTACATTTTCCAAAAATCATTTTTTTGAATTTTTTACCCTGACATTTTTTAAACACTCAATTTTTGTTTTGCCCATTTTATAAAGCTTAAAAAAACAAATAATATGGTATTTTTAATTATTAATCTGGGTTAAATGGTTGTGGAGAAAATCCAAAAAACGTGTTCATAAAATCTCCCATGCTAATCATAAGGGAACAAGTTTTTTAGCATTTCCACAGGTAATTGTATTGTAAACTTGGCATTTGCTAATACCAATCGGTTCAGCTCTACAAAACAATCATTTTGGTGTTTAAATTGTGATTCTACGTTCATTCGTTTTAGAGATATTCAAAGTGCTAAACACAATACGTTGTCCAATGTTATTCTTATGGAGACTAAGAAAAATTGTATATCTCGCTTATTTATCAACTTATTCTTATGAAACCTGGTATATTGCTTCATATCGTTGTGGTCTATTGGTATTTGCACTAAAAAAACGATTTTTTGCCTATAGTTCCCGTAGCAGCAAACCTGCATACTCAGCCTCCATGTTATTCTTATGGAGAATAAGTAACGTGTTATCTCCCTTAATTATGAACATAAATTAATAAAATGTAGTATGTGGCTTTACCTATTTGAGTTATATTTATATTTGTATAAAACCCCATTTTTTGTGCTCCTTGCTTCAACAAATCTTTATACTCAGCCGCCATGTTAGTCTTATGGTGAATAATTAAAAAGTCATAAATCGATTATTTATGAATGTATATTGATGAAACTTGGTATGTGGCTTTATGTGGTGTTAAGTTTGTAGTGGGTCGCTTTATTGGATAATTAAATTAAAAATATTAAATAATTAAAAATTGCGTGGTTCTAAAACCAAAAACTTAAAATAATCCGCAGTAAGCAAACGTCGCAGATTTTTGGCGTTCCCATGGGAATGTTTGCAAGAATGTCGCAACAGGTTATGAGTCAAATCCGCTCAAAACGCGTAAACAAGATACGTCACGTGGAAATTTCTAGATTTGAGAACGCAGTAATGTCTAGGTCCCACGGTCCGGATTTTAGTTCGAATCTTCTCCGCTTGCGCAGGAGGGCGGCACAGGACGGGAGCACTGAGTGGTAACCATGGTGATGGACGTCTGCGCATTGATTCCACGCATGGTAGAGCGCGCCGTATCTGTGTTAGCGACAGCGTGCTAGTGTAGAACATTTCATCAGTCGATGGGGTGAGCCCGTACAGAGCACATACCATCTCTGTCATACCATCAGTCGATAGGGTGAGCTGGTACAGCGCGCTAGTGCAGAACAATTTAGGAGTTGATAGGGTGAGCTCGTACAGAGCACATACCGTCTCTGTCATACCATCAGTCGCGGTGTAGACCGGACAGTCAGTCTTTGTTAGAGGCGCTCGGGAGTGAGAGTATATATTTTTGCTTTTAAACAGACAGGCGAGTTTATTGTCACATTCGTATGACCGGATAGTGGTGTTAGTATAATCGAGAAGTATTTGTGAGAGTCAGTTACAGTTCGGCACTCATTAACTTTATAAAATAGCACCACAAACATTAATTACAGAATTAATATATCAGCTCGTGTTCCAGTGGTGGTCTATTATTTGAGAAGACTAGACTTTTCAAAAGTTCGAGGTGAATATTAGAACGTTACATGCATTGCATAACAAAAAACACTGATGAACATTCATCTTAACACATACGATACCTTCTCTGCTGAGGCGACGGGGGATTCGAGTGACGACCTAGACAAACCTACACGGCCAACTCATCTCATCTAAATCGGCATCATTGAAAAACAGATAAGCCGTAGCTTTAATATTTAATAAAGTCATAATTAAGGCTTAACGCCTAAAAATCACAAGTCAATTACTAGAGCATATCTATCTTAAAACAAAGTAATTATTTGAATAGGAGGGTACTTGATTTGCATTCTTATTTGTTTTGTAATATTTTATAATTAATCAAATAAACATATGTATTTGCTCTGAACTATTTTGTCGCCTCACAACTATTTGACCTCTATATCAACCAAAGTAAATTTAATTATATAAAAACCCAGTGAATAAAAATAATATGAACGTGAAGGCAAGGTACTACTTAAGATTGACTCATAATATTTATGGCAATGTATAAAAAGTAATTGTACTGATAGCCGGGCACACGTCAGAATGGCGTTCAACTGCGAGGCAGTAATTAAACTTGTTTAATTATTAAAAGAACAAACCCCTGTGATTAAAATAGGTTCGATATTGAGTAGGGTAAGATTTAGTTGTGAAGGGTTTCATGTGATACAATTAATGAATAGTTCTGATGAATCTGATGATAATATTCCTTTAGGTGAATTATATAATAATAATAAAATGTTTGAAGAAGACCACTCTGGAAGTGTAAGCCCACAAAATAATGCGGAAATTGAGCTGCATAACCAAATTGATAGAATGATACCGGTAGGCTTAAATAGTAACTTGTTAGATTCAAGAGAGGTAAGTAATTCTGAAAACAATGTATCCTTAACTAACAATAATCAACAAGAATCAACAATGGCTAACGATTTTGGGAAGGGGGGTGAAAGTGATTTGTTAGTGAGTAAACCAGTTCCTCAGATTAATGACCATAGCAGTAGACCTAGTGACAATGATAAAATCTTGGAGCTACTTAACACCTTGTGTAGTGGGATGTCAGATATGAAGGTTGAAATGAATGATTTAAAAGCTGATATTAGATCGAAAAATCAAGTTCTTAAGTCCGATTTACTAGCAGCTATTCAGGCCAATACGGATGAGATTCAAGCGACATGTAAGAGATTAGACGAATATAAAGAGGAAAATAGGGTAACCGTGGAAAACTTAAATTCTAAAGTAGACACAGTAGTAGGGGATGTTGCACAGGTACAACAGACAATTGTTGAGATGGATAAACGGTGTACTGAGACAAACAGTGTTTGTGAATTTAATAAAATTCAATTGTCAAATGAGGTAGATATCTTAGCTGCGGAAGTAAATAGTAGAGTTGAAACAGTCACAGAATTAATTGTTAAGCAAGGTGATTCACTCAATGTATTGTCTAAGAGCCAAAGTAAATTCACTGTTGAAAATCTTAAGTGGGGTGGAAAGTTCCAAACGGAAATCGAGTATCAATTAAAAGAGAAAATTTCTCAATGCGAAGGCAACCTTAATGATAAGCTGTATATGGTTAAAGATGAATTAAGTAGGGAACTTGAGTTGTTGAAAAATTCTAGGGGAGAGGTAAGTAGAAGTAGCCTTGAGAATAAATTTGATCAGTCTGTACACAAGGACAGGTATACTGAAACTAGTAATAAAACCAGTTCGCAGCAAGCAGAGCCATACCTAATAGAATTTCATGGTGAAAATGACAGGGCAAAACACCCTATGTATTTTTTGCATGTAGTAAAAAAATTCAATGAGTTGACGGATAGTGTATGGGAGATTAACAAATTAACCCTACTTAAGTATATGAAAGATACAGCGAATAGATGGATGAGGGAAGTGATGGTTAGTTTAAATAGTTTCGAAGATTTTGAATTCATGTTTAAAGAGAGATACTGGGGTAACGAAGAACAACAGCAATTTGAGGATGACTTGAATAGTACAGGCAACTTTGTTAATAGTAGAGTTGACCTACTCACATATGTTAGTCAGTACTTTGAAAAAAATCAGTATTTGGATAGGCCCTTGTCCATGAGGAAATTCATTATAAGAATAGCTCGACACCTGCCTGGAGAGATAGGGGGAATGTTAATACCCATGAAAGATATTCAATCAAAGAAGGAGTTATTAGATTATTTAAAGGTAATTTCTGACTTGCAACAAAATAAGCATCATGCTAGGCCACAAAACAGTACTAGGTACCCACCACAGAATAAGGACAACGCGGAATCAAGTAGGGACAGACAACCACAAGGTAGGTCGAATGATAATCTCCAAGAACAAGGTAGGCCCAATAATAGTTACCATCGTCCACATTATAGGCCATACTATGATGATAGGCGCGACCAAGATAATAAATATTCAAGTAATAAGAGACAAAAACCAGAAAATGACAAGTGAGATGATGCAGCGCGCGTTTCGGATGACACGGTCCATGTTAATGTAGTTCAGAATAAAAATAGTGTTAATTTAAACTACCAGCCAAATGTTGAAAATTTCCAAATGCTAGGAGATAGTTTAAGTGTTCGTTTGGGGAATAAAATTTTAAATAACAGGGTGTCACGCGTTCAAGATGGCAAGAATGCTATAAATTATTGTGTAGGTGGCAATAGAATACAAGACTTAATTAAGCTTATTGAAGAGATGCCTAATGGTTTGTCAAACAATGTCATAACTTGGATAGGGATTAATAACCTGTTACAGGGTGATGATGTAGCTACTGTATGTAATTTATACAAGGAGTTATTGGATAGGCTAATTAAACTGAAGAAAAATATTTTAATAATAGAAGTTCCAGCTGTTCCTAAACTGGAAACAGTATAAGTACACACTTAACAGATGTTAATGATATCAATAAGTACCTTAAAAAGTTTGACAGATTGAACAGAATCAAATACTTGAGTATAAATGATTTACTGTTAACTGATGGTAAAATTAACTCGAACCTTTTTGAGCAAACTATTTACATCAGAGGTAACCTAAAACCAGATCTAGTCCACTTAAACAAAAATGGTTTGCAACAAGTTTACGATAGGTGTCTAGATTTCATTAAAACACAGCGTGGGTAACATGGAGTCAATATCAGCTGATAGGCCACTGCAATTAGTAAGCATAGATTTAATCGGAGAACTGCCTACTGCAAGGTTTGGTGTTAAGTATATTTTTTCCATGGTAGATATTTTTTCCAAATATGTTAAATTGTACTCAGTGAGAAAAGCGAATTCAGTAACGTTACTTAAAAAAATTGAAGATTTCGGTAACAATGTAGGAAAAATAGAATGTCTTTTAAGTGACCATGGTACACAGTTCACTTCTGCTAACTGGTATCAAGGACTGGATAAATTAGATATAAAATGTATTCACTCCTCTGTATACAATCCGCAGGCAAACCCGATTGAACGATTTAACAAAGAAATTAGCTGCATGTGTAGGGCATATTGTTATGACAAACACACCAAGTGGACTGAATATATGCCACATATTGAAGACTGTCTCAACTTGTCAGTTAGTAGTTTAACAGAACAAACTCCTTATACTCTAATGTTTGGTAAACGACCTGAAAACATGTTAAATAACTTGGTTAGCTTCCCTGAAATGCAATTTGATTATAATAAAGAAATAGTACTGATTAGGGAAAAGACAAAACAAAAACTAGCGAAAAGAAAAGTTAAATTTGATAACAAGGTAAGAGGTGTTAATTATGAAATAGGGCAAAAAGGTGTTAGTAAAAACTCATCATTTGTAAAAACTCAAATTGGGAATGAAAATTAAGAAGTATTTTCAGCTATATGAGGGACCTTATGAAATAGTTCAGGTTAAGTTAAGTAATGCCTACGTATTAAGAAATTTCCATACGGGTGAACTTATAGGTACTTATAATGTTAGACAATTAAAAAGGTTCATAGAATAATTAACGAGTTAGAAAGGTTTTTTTTCTGTTAGTTACTTGTCTTCTTGTACCCTAGAAACAAGATAGATCATGAGTTACAAGACTATATGTGATATAAATTTATTTATTGACCATATAGTGGACGACTAAAGAAATAATTTTATTTGAGTAAAAGATTGACAAAAATTTAAATATGGAGTTGGTGATATCCAATTCAAGGAAGCACCTGTTATGGTAATCTATAAATCTATATATATATATATATAATAAAAAATGGACTCCATTTCAGTGAACATTGACATCAAGTTAATGAATAACTACATCATACGGATTATTTAGATGATAAAATTATTTAATTAAATATTCAAGTAGTAATAGTAAAATTATTTCTTGATTTTAACTGACTTAGACGTAAAAGTGTGAGCACACGGACATGGAATGAATGATGAATGAATGGTTATGATAATTTTAGTTTAGTATTAGTGCAAGAAGCGGTGGGCTGGTCCTAGCAATACTAGTTGATACTAGGCTAGGACAGCGATTTTATCACTACAGATGATCTGACGATATGAACTATTTTGTTGGGGGGCCCCTAATAAAGGCCATATAAACCTCACGGGCTCATTTTGGGTGACCGGTTAAAAAAGGGGCGGTGGGCCAGAAGTAGTCCCTAACTTGATCATACCTCATGTCCCGATAGGTGTTTTTTCCAAAGACGAGGTATGGAAACGGGCTCGGAATTCTCCGTCCCAACCATTAGTAGAATCAACACTTTACCTCTGTGTTCGTTAGCTGTGGAGGACACATGTTAAAACAATAGCCACAGATAGTTTTAAGTCACACATACTTTAAGATACTTTAAGGTATACCAAGTATCTATAAATTTCCCCATGTTTAATAATTGCAAGAAAATTGCAATTACGTATTTTTTTAAGTATTGAATTTGTTAATATGTATTTGTTTGTTGAGTATGTCCTGTGAAGGATATCGGAAATAATTGTAAATAATTAATATGTAGAAAAAGTCACGAAAGCCACTAATTGTTTTATGATTTGGTGATGTGTTTAGTTGACAATCCAGCCACTTACTGTGAGTGAAATTAATTAGAGGTCTATTATAAGAAGTTCTACGATGTGAGTTAGGAGAGTTATATGGAGGGTTAGGAGATTTGAAATCTGCCGTGGCAATGCGTCAGTAAATTATTTGTTGAGGGAGACAAGGTCTCTTAGTCTCAACGAATGATCATAAAAATAGGCAACGTGTAGGTTAATCCACCGTTAGCGATGCGTCGGTAACTTATTTGTTGAGGGAGACAAGGTCTCTTAGTCTCAACGAGTTATTATGAGAATAGGCAACGAGTAGGTCAATACACCGTTAGCGAAGGAGAATTGTAATCTGCCGTGGTAATGCGTCAGTAAATTATTTGTTGAGGGAGACAAGGTCTCTTAGTCTCAACGAATGATCATGAAAATAGGCAACGAGTAGGTTAATCCACCGTTAGCAAATTAATTACTATACTGGTTCAAAGTTATGTTTGTCAAAAATAATGATTAAGAACGAAGTATGAACAAATAAGTAGGGGGACTTTGAAAAAGTTGAGGTATTTTCTTGGAGAAATAGTAGTGGAACTTAGTAGAATCTGAGTGAATAAAAGTAGTAGATTATAGATGGACCTGTGTTACAGTAGGGGGAAATGGGGAATGCATCTGGACATTGTCACTGATGATTGTTGATGGTTGGTGGCTTGATTTAAAAAAAATAATAATAATAATAATAATAAAATGAATAAAAAAAAGAAAACTTGATTATATGATGTTAGGATTGGTATATTTTTTAATTGTTGATATTGTTATTTAGATTTTGATATTAGATTGAATTTTGTTTGTTATGATATAGGAAAATGTTTTGGATTCCTACATATATTGTGTTATATGATTAAGAAAATTTGGAAAAGTGTTTAATTTTTAGAATATTTTGATTTTAAAATAATTACAGATTCATTAGAGAATAATAAGTAGGGTGGTAGGGACATTATCACATGAACCCTAGGTCTCTAGATGTATATAAGTGAAAATGTTGAATATAGGAATTGTGATGTGTCATGCTGCAGAGACATTGGACAATGGACTCGGTAATATTTTCCGAAAGTGCAGTGTTGCATAGATCTACAAGAGACTATCATCGATTACATGTGGTATATTATGATTTATTGATGTATATTGTATTTCTTATTGATATTATGATGTTCTTGTGTTAGGTGATAAATAATTGCAATTTTCTTGATTTTTAATGAGTTTTATTGATTCTAACTTGTATTTTTTGTTATATAAATTTTGATATTTTGATTTTTTGGACATTTGACTTTTGAATTGTATAATTGTTTTTTGAAAATTTTGTGAGTAGGGGATATTAGGGAAAAATGTAAAGGTGAGATGAGTGAGGACGAACGCGACAGTGGGAAGGTTAGACTTTTTCGAAAATTCTAGGTGGTTTGAATTTTGCTCAAAAGCCTAGGGGGATATCTGTAGTGGGTCGCTTTATTGGATAATTAAATTAAAAATATTTAATAATTAAAAATTGCGTGTTTCTAAAACCAAAAACTTAAAATAATCCGCAGTAAGCAAACGTCGCAGATTTTTGGCGTTCCCATGGGAATGTTTGCAAGAATGTCGCAACAGGATATGAGTCACATCCGCTCAAAACACGTAAACAAGATACGTCACGTGGAAATTTCTAGATTTGAGAACGCAGTAATGTCTAGGTCCCACGGTCCGGATTTTAGTTCGAATCTTCTCCGCTTGCGCAGGAGGGCGGCACAGGACGGGAGCACTGAGTGGTAACCATGGTGATGGACGTCTGCGCATTGATTCCACGCATGGTAGAGCGCGCCGTATCTGTGTTAGCGACAGCGTGCTAGTGTAGAACATTTCATCAGTCGATGGGGTGAGCCCGTACAGAGCACATACCATCTCTGTCATACCATCAGTCGATAGGGTGAGCTGGTACAGCGCGCTAGTGCAGAACAATTTAGGAGTTGATAGGGTGAGCTCGTACAGAGCACATACCGTCTCTGTCATACCATCAGTCGCAGTGTAGACCGGACAGTCAGTCTTTGTTAGAGGCGCTCGGGAGTGAGAGTATATATTTTTGCTTTTAAACAGACAGGTGAGTTTATTGTCACATTCGTATGACCGGATAGTGGTGTTAGTATAATCGAGAAGTATTTGTGAGAGTCAGTTACAGTTCGGCACTCATTAACTTTATAAAATAGCACCACAAACATTAATTACAGAATTAATATATCAGCTCGTGTTCCAGTGGCGGTCTATTATTTGAGAAGACTAGACTTTTCAAAAGTTCGAGGTGAATATTAGAACGTTACATGCATTGCATAACAAAAAACACTGATGAACATTCATCTTGACACATACGATACCTTCTCTGCTGAGGCGACGGGGGATTCGAGTGACGACCTAGACAAACCTACACGGCCAACTCATCTCATCTAAATCGGCATCATTGAAAAACAGATAAGCCGTAGCTTTAATATTTAATAAAGTCATAATTAAGGCTTAACGCCTAAAAATCACAAGTCAATTACTAGAGCATATCTACCTTAAAACAAAGTAATTATTTGAATAGGAGGGTACTTGATTTGCATTCTTATTTGTTTTGAGTAGAGGCAATATGGGGAGTCTGGGACAGCTGAAAAATAATTGTTTTTTAATCAGAAGTGACGTTTGAGTGACGTGGTGATGACGTATGTGTGACGAGAGGGTGTGATGACGTCACGGCGATGACGTATTGGTGTGACGATACACATACGTCATTGGATGTGAGGTAATGTGAAAGCGGGTGGATTTATATTAAGAAACGGTTTAGTTACGTCGGTTTGCGACTTGAAATGGCCAACCGTCCATTTAAGTCGGTTTGCGACTTGAAATGGCAAACCATCCATTTACGTCGGTTTGTGTTATCTTATCTTATCTTATCTTATCTTATCTTATCTTATCTTATCTTAGATCTAGATCTTAGATAAGATAAAAAATTTTTATAACGCGACACATCTTCACTTACCGACAGATCAACCAACTCATGGGCATCTTGGACCGCTACCGACACCTTGCCGATCAGATCATCATCGATGTTAGTAGCGGTAATGACTTCCACCTCATCATCCAACATCAACACTTGGACACAGTCGACGCTAGCCTACGCCGACAACTACAACTAAGACAATTTCTTCGGGTTGTCGCTTCCATCCCCCCACACTAAATCCAGGACTCCACTCCTTCTACAAACGGCCTTTATCAAGGCCACCACTTATATCATTCGTTGTGAATCAGCCTAGCAATCATACAACATACTAAACCTACATTAAGTACATTTCAATCCAGATGCTCAGGACTTAGTCATTTAACAACAATCATTTTGGTGGCCTTTAAAAAGGCCATTTTTACAAGTCTCAATTATTTTTACTTTCACAGTCTTAGACGATTCCTTTACAAGTCTCAGCCTCACATCTTGTTACTTCTTTTACAGGGGGAGTATTCAACATTTTCTGGACTTTGTCATTTATCCAACTTCAGTTTAGTGGCCTTTATAAAGGTCGTTTTAATAAGTCTCAATTTTACAACTTTCGCGGTAACAAAGAATAGTTATTCAGTTGTAGGTATGAATGTTTTAGGGGACTTCAAATAATTATAATTTATATTCTCCAAACATGTTCAAACGTGTTCAAGGTCATTTTAATACTTAAAAAAAAAGGATCTTGACTGTGGCGGATTGCCCTGCCGACCAGTCAAGAAGGGTCAGTTCATTCGTGGCGGTTTGCCCATGCCGACCGATTGAACTGCTTAGGGTATGGGTGGACTGCAGAACTCCACACTGCGCGAACCACCCGGGTTTGTTTTTGGGGTTGTGATGGGAATAGGGTAAGGGACAGAGTTTAACTTGTACAAATCAACAAATTGTGTTAGTGTTAGTGGGAAACCAGCGAAGCCATGCAAGACAGAAAAGGATTGTACAGAGAAGAATAAGAGATCGGCGCTGAGTTTAACGATCCAGATCCATTGCCCACCGCACTGTTCACCCAACGCCCGGAGCAGTGCTGACCACACAGGGGGACTTCTCTCAGGCCTTGTGCGACGCAGAAGGTGTTGACTCCGCCTCGGGACCCGGCGGAGATCAGCGTAGAGATGCCGGCCGATAGCAAGTGAGACCTACATATGTGGTGCTCGCTATATCACAGAAGTTCCAAGCCCGGGGTACCACTGCAGGGATTGCAGTACTGGGAGACCTCCGTGGATGTTCAGCTTCTCTCCGATGATCTCCGCTGTGTCCCGCTTCTCTGGAGCTGCTCTGGACTGGTCCCGTGTCTGCATGCCGAATGATTCGAGTGGAACGAGCGTCCCGGTTTTATGAACTTTTCCGCTGAGTCAGCAGAAAATAACCTCACCTCATTGGTTGAACTGTTTGACCAATGAGAAGCCGGCTTGTGCTAGTGAGTATACCGCTGTTCTTAAGCGAATCACTTTTGCTCACCCTTTCGTTACGGACGCAACTGCATCATGTTCAGGAAGCAGACCCGGCCTAAGATGGTTGGCATGCCTCGTCGGGAACCATCGTTCCAGCTTTCCAGCTCCAGGCCCCACAGTGTCACACCTCGGTCATCACTCCGGCAGCCTCGTCAACGTCCAGCTCCAATCCCAGCCCCAAAGAGCGAGTCCGTGACAGGGCAGCCTCGTCAACACCCGGCTCCGACACCAGCGTCAAAGAGTAGACCCGTCGATGTAATGCCTCGACGGGTAAACATATCGACTTGTGCCCGGGAACCGTTCTCTTTACTTAGAGAAATTCTCTCGGACAAGACGAGGGATCTGGAACCTGAGAAGAACTATACGGCCCAGATACCTGTTATCGATGAGCCGAGGGAGATTCGTCGGCCGAGCTTCGAACCGGCATTCCCTGGGTTCAAGCTCCACCGCCTGTGGAAACTGCAGCCGGGGCTTTATTGTCTGCTCGGATGGGACAAGCCTTCGCGGGAGCTTTTGTTGCGCCACCACAACTTTGTCTTTAGAAGTTTCCTGCCGAATGGAGTGATTGAGCCACCGTACGAGACATTAAAGACCTACTTGGAGGTCAGGAAGCCGGAAGATGGGCAACGACGTCGGCGTGTCACCGTCCAATGGGTGTCCATGTAAAAAATGACACTGATAAAAACGGCCTTTTTTAAGGCCACCAAAAATTTCAATCGTTTGACACTCAGTAGCGTAAAACATATATTTTGTTTTACCCCCAGTCTTACTCCTGCTGTAGCGAAGTTTTATTATAAGTCCCATGAGGTTTCAATAAAGTTTGTTGGTATTTTGTACGGTACAGTACTTAGTTACCGACTTCAACAAATATGGTTTGACCGAGAATTTTAATCGTTCCTCTGTCAACATAGTTTGTTCAAAGGGGTAAGCGCTTGGACTGGGATATTAAATAATTAAAATGGCCTTTCTCAAGGCCACTAAATAAAACGCTGAGTCAGTGTTATTAGTGCGCACCAACAGGAGACCTGCAGCGGATCCTATACGGTACGTAGCGTCGCACCTTAGAGACCAATGATTAGTGGAGCTCAGGACATCCTGCTTGCGCTGAGGAGAGAAGATGGAAACTACGGTGGAAGAAATCTTCGCTGAGATGATTGAGCGACGGGCTCCACTAGCACCGATATCCTCACTCCGGCCGCCTCGTCAATGTCCAGGAGCCTCGAAGAGGCGTGTTCGCTTCGCGTTGGACTGTCCAGCTCCGAGACCAGTGCCAAGGAGCAATCCTGTCACTGTAATGGATTGTGTTGCGGCTACTCCACGGCGAAAGCTTCAGAGGCTGGAGCGGCGCTTCTACACTCCACTTGGGCAACTACGCCATGGCGAGCAGAATCGACGGTTGTGGCGGATGAAACCCGGCCTGTACGAATTGCTATTTTTCGTACGGCAGGATGGTGAGGCTACTCTGCGGGAGGTTGGTTCCTTGGAGCTGACGAGAGTTCGCCTGCCAAGGAGAATGGAGTGGCCGTGGAAGTCGACGCATCTGAAGATTCATGGGCCGGGGGAGGACCTTTCGTATTCCAGAGGGAAGGCCGAATGGGTCCGTCGCTAGATCATCTCAAAAAACGGCCTTTTTAAAGGCCACCACATTTTTCAATCGTTTTTGAACTCATGCATTTGCAAAGTTTTATTATAAGTCCCATGACATACGTGGTATTGGTAATCTGTACGGTACGTAGTTTCCGACTCTAAATAATATATTTTGACCGAGAACTTTGTTCATTATTCGGTCAACACAGTTTATTTAATGCGCTTAAAATAAATGTTATGGGGCTTAACAACCATAGCTTGGAGTAAAGAATAAAATGAGTTGTGTTTGCAAACACAAACAATTCAACGTTTCTAACATAGAGTTACAGTCGGGCTAAGATTGGAGATACGTAGTTGCCGACTCTAAATAATATATTTTGACCGAGAATTTTGTTCGTTATTCAGTCAACACAGTTTGTTTAATGTACCTAAAAACAAATGTTATGGTGCTTGAGTAAAACATAAAATTGCTTTCAAACACAAACATTTGCAAGTTTCTAACATAGAGGCACAGTCGGTCCAAGATTGGAACATAAAAACGGCCTTTATCAAGGCCACCATTTTTAGTACTTAAATTCAACTGACCAATAGGAGAAGAGTGCTGTGTCAGCAACGCCTATATAATGAGAGAGTAGTGCGATGTTTCCTCATTCCTCCACTGAGCTGATTGCTGATCTGATCACCAAGACATGGACTCTTCTGAGACTTCTGCAGCTGTAGAATCCATCCTGGCTGAGAACAAGGTGAAGTCTATCTTCGATCCGCCGGACGCACCTTCTACATCCACAAGCGTGGTTTCGCCGCCAAGTCCCCTACACTTTGGAGCACCGACAGCAGAGTCATCGGATGAAGATAATAGGAAATTCATCTCAAAACATGACCCCTTCGTACCGAAGGCAACTTCATCCTCCAGCACACCAAGAATATCATTGAAGAAGACACCACGGGTAAGAAATGCGCCCAAGTGTACCCACCAATTTAAGAGAGGGCCGAAGAAGGGTGAAGTGTGTGCAGTCTTCTGCAAAATAGGAGAAAGGTTCTGCGCTAAACACAAACCTGCAGAGAAAAAGCCGCCAGCATCTAGTTTTGACTTTGAAACTATAGCTCAGGAGGGAAAATTCCGAAGATTGAAAGTTTCCAAAAAATATAAACTCCTACAAATTAAAGAGCGCAAAGTAATTTTGGAAAACAGCGGAAGAATCCTAAAGGTAAGACTGCCTGGATATTTGCAACCAATACCCAAGACTGGGTCATACTTAATATTTCAAAGGGCGGGCAAAGGCTAACTGGCAAAGGCGATGTGGGAGTGCGTCTAGATTGGATCAGCAGCTCAGAAACGGCCTTTTTCAAGGCCACCAATTGTTTCACTCGTTATAGTACTCACAGTGTGCTAACTCTGTTGTCTTTCACAAACAAAGTATATTATGTAAAATCCTACAACATAATTAACCTACATTGCGTAGCTTTCCTTCCAGTCAACAATGGTCGAGACCAGTCGTAAACCTTGGTGGAGAATTCAAAAACGGCCTTTTTAAAGGCCAAAAATTGATTCACTCGTTATAGTACTCACAGTGTGCTAACTCTGTTGTATTTCACAAACATAGTATATTATGCACAATCCTACAACATAATTAACCTACATTGCGTAGCTTTCCTTACAGTCAACAACGGTCTAGACCAGTCGTAAACCTTGGTGGAGAATTCAAAAACGGCCTTTTTAAAGGCCAGCAATTGATTCACTCGTTATAGTACTCACAGTGTGCTAACTCTGTTGTATTTCACAAACATAGTATATTATGCACAATCCTACAACATAATTAACCTACATTGCGTAGCTTTCCTTACAGTCAACAACGGTCTAGACCAGTCGTAAACCTTGGTGGAGAATTCAAATACGACCTTGTTAAAGGCCAGCAATTGATTCACTCGTTATAGTACTCACAGTGTGCTAACTCTGTTGTTTTTCACAAACAAAGTATATTATGAGATGAAATAAACTGATAATGCAAGCTGCAGACTGAATTAATATTTATATCTCTCGTTTTAGTACTCAAATTGAGCTAACTGTGTTGCCTTTACAAATGAATTATATTATAAGATGAAATGAACCGATAATACAAGCTGCAGCCTGAATTAATATTTACAACTCTAGTGTCATCGATTCTTTGCATTCAAAAAAAGATTTTGTTTGTTTGTTTGTTAGGTTGACCTTGAAAAAAATAAAAGCATTGTCAGCAGTTAAGATAAGAGACTGCTGAAAAGCATTGTCAGCAGTTAAGATAAGAGACTGCTGAAAAGCATTGTCAGCAGTTAAGATAAGATACTGCTGAATATGCAGTAGTTATTACTATAAATAGAGGCGTTCTGTAGAGTTGATCACATCCATCTGCGACGTTTACCTGACAACATGGTCTACGAGATTGTTCACCACCAAACAGCGAGAAGGGTTAAACGCTCTTCTCTGTGGCTGAAAACATTCTACCTCCGTGTTCCGATTTATTGGACGACGGAGATAACTCAAGAATGCGACTTGTGGAGAGTTTCTGAGGCTCTAGACAGTATCAGGGCCGACTGCCGAGCGACTACAATTAAATTGACAACGTCCGACGTAGGGTTCTGGATGGCGCCTACTCCTCTGGAAGATGACTTACCCTTCAAGACCAACGTCATCAAAGACCTGAAGCGTTTGCTGCGGCTTGGCCAAAGGGTGACTCTCACCGTCGTCGTTTCTTGAGGACGTATCCTGCAGACCCACAACGCCATCTCAAACTCCACCTTCTGAGGGCAACTACAAACGGCCTTTTTCAAGGCCACCATGAATTTCACTCGTTTTAACTAAGCTAAGCGTCTTATTTGAACCATACCAATTATTTATCTTTTCGATTATTAATGTTTCTACTAATAATGAAATTAATAATTACCAACACATGGTTTTTAAAATTTTTAGTTGTACAAAACACATGGTGGTTTCTTAATTTTACCTCAACTAACAATTGAAATTTATGATATTAAGTATGCACAAGTGTATCTCTTTCTCTCTCTCTCTCTCTCTCTCTCTCTCTATATATATATATATATTTATATATATATATATATATATATATATATATGTATATACATTTTTTGAGATCAAAACCTATGTTTACGGGTTTTCTACCATAACTTAGCACTTTTTTTACTGACTAAAACTTAATGCTCTTATTCGTTGTTTATTTTTGCTTGCTCATCACAAAATTCCCCTATAAATAAAGGTAAATATTAGTCACTGGTCATTCATATCCTATCTACCATCATGGCACCACTAGACATCCCTCACCACTGGAAGCAAATTGGAGAAATAATTGAAAATGTCTTACAGGAAGATGTGGAGGAGATTGAAGATACTAGCGACTCCGAAGACCTGACCAACTCCGATGACAACACATCATCACTAGATGTCTCTGACATAGAAGATGCAATAGCATTTGTTCTTCACGAGGATTATCCGGAGTCAGTCGCCGACAGTATTGAATTTTATCTCCTGTCCGAAGATGAGGATGACAACAGGACTCCTGTCCTACGTGATGTTCCCGATGCAAGGCGGAGACTATTCGATAGTTCCAGTGGTGAGGAAGACGATGATGGCGTTGCATACCTGAGCGACTAATTAGAGAAGTCTGTTTCAAACGGCCTTTTTCAAGGCCACCAATTGTTTCAATCGTTTTAAAACTCAGCCGAATTCGCAATGTTTTTTTCCCTTAAACTAAAAAAGCCACAAGCAGAGTATAATAAACGAATGAAAAAATGGTAGCCGTTAAAACGGCTGTTTGGATGTGTTTTTCAACTGTATAAAGGGTTTATTGTTCAACAATGATGTCATCATCTGATAGATAATCTGCCCCTACTAATCTTTCTAATGCAGCCATTACTTCTCTGGATTGGATAGTTGTTCTGCTTGATACAACGTTAACCTGTACTGGTTGATCATCACTTTCTTGTCTTTCCGTGGGTGTAAATGATAATTGAAAAGGTGGTGTTATGGAGGATATATCTGGGACCTGTATAGGCTGCTCCATAATTATGTTGTGGTTAGTAAGCTTATAGCAATACTAATTTATAATTTCATTTATGTTTACTTTTTAAATGAATGAACCAATGGCAATGAAAGTGATGATCTTAGCAAAAATATAAACCAATAGTAATTCAATGCTGAGGTCAGCATTTGCTATAAAACTAGAACATGTGAAAAATGGCTCTCAATACTACTTTTGGAGCAGTCTATAACACACTGAGAAATTTATTCAATCACAATGTACTATTGTCAACGTTGTAATGAAGATTTCATAAATGAGGATTTATATATATATATCACTGTGAAATTGACCATAATGCTACTAATAATGCATTATCCGATTGTGAAGACCATCCCGATTTCTTACACTTCCTTGCTGACACTGAACACTCTACACGGCAGAGCAGACCAAGCGTAATTGCATATGCACCTCCTAGCAAACAAAACTCAGTGGATCCTGAAGATGAATCCTCACCCTCTACTTCTAGAGGGACTGCGAACGAAGATGCAACGTTGGGAGTCAACATTTTAGTGGAGGCGTTTGACAGATCTGTCGTTCGACATTACAGAATAAATAACATCAATACACTTGAATTACAAATATTTATGACCCTCGTTAAAGATGTTATAATTGCAAAATTAAATTATGAACTTAACCGTTTGAATTTCATTAAATTTGGATTACTATTGGACACAACATTTAATAATGTAGAAGGAGAAATATCCAACAGAGGGTTTCTTTCTAGAAACCGAACTATCATGGAGACGTCAAATTTAGATGAAATAGTTGATGAATGTTTACAAGAATTGGTGCTTAAAATAACTGAACATGAAGCTCGTGGATCCGGATGGTCCTTGCTCAATGTAAACAACCTGGATTTACGAGTTCATAAACGTGGATACGGTGATCGTGGCAGCAGTTTTATTCCATTGCCAGCAAAGATTAAAGATAACAAATCATGTATTAATGTTCAAAACAATGACAATGAATGTTTCAGATATTCCATGTTGGCGAAATTTCTTGTTCATGAAGGTGTCCAACATCCTGAACGACCGAATAGAAGATATCAAGAACTAAATGGTAGATATAAATTTAATGGATTAAACTACCCAGTGTCATTGTCTGATATAGGAAGTTTTGAAAAACGTAATGCAGGTGTATCTGTTAACGTGTTTGGACTGGACAGAAGAAACAATGTGTACCCGTTAAAAGTGGTACCACGTGAATTGACTGACCATACTGATTTACTGTTACTAAAAGATGAAACTGTTTCACATTATGTGTACATAAAAGATTTCACTAAGCTCATTCATTATCAGCACACCAAAAGAAAGTCACCAATAACAGTGTGTAAAAGATGTTTCTGTTTTAAAAATATCTCTATAAATAGAGGAGGTCGTAGTTGGCTGACGGAACACTCTAAACTTTGTGGAGATCATGCAGCAGCAAAAGTTATCCTTCCAACTCTGAATATATCTATTCTAAAGTTTAGGAATATCCATCACCAGTATCGCATCCCAATTGTAATTTACGCAGATTTTGAATCGTCATTGATACCAGTGGAAAATGTGGATCCTGACGCAGCAGACAGTAGGAAATACCAAAAACACGAGCCAAACAGCTATTGTCTTTTGGTAAAATCAACACTTTCATACGAGCATCTTTGGCACTACGATATTCCAACGGAGCCAAAGCTTTACCGTGGGGAGCAAGCTGCAACACGATTTGTTGATGATCTATATGATATTGCTGAAAAAGTATCTACCCTCTACAGTTACATTGTTCCTATGGAAAATCTCACTGACCTTCAAGAACTATGTCATCAAATGGAGGACATTTGTTACTTGTGTAAACAGGAGTTTTCTGAGGACAACATCAAAGTGCGTGACCATGATCATTTGACAGGAGCCTATAGAGGAGCAGCTTGTAACGCCTGCAATATCAACTTTAAGCTACCTAACTTTATACCGGTTGTATTACACAATTTAAGTGGATACGACGCACACTTTATTATTCCAGAACTTGGACGAGACAAAGGACAAATTGACGTATTGGCTCAAACGACAGAAAAATTTATTAGTTTTTCAAAGAAAGTAAAAAATATAAAATTAAGGTTTATAGATTCCTTAAGGTTTATGCCATTCAGTTTGATGACACTCTCTAAGAATCTGGAAAGAGATGACTTAATTGAAACGAGGAAGCTGGTTCCAGAAGATAAGATGGAGCTCGTATTAAGAAAAGGAGTGTTCCCGTACGACTACATAGATTCCCTTGCTCGATTTGACGAGACTGCGTTACCTCCACCAGAAATGTTTTACAGTAAACTCAATGAATCTCCAGTAGATCCAGAAGATTATGAGCATGCTGTCAAGGTATGGAAGGAACTTAATATGTCGACGCTCGGAGATTATAATGATTTTTATGTGAAACTTGATGTAACTCTCCTTTGTGATGTAATGGAGGAATTTAGAAATTCCTGTTTGTTAGCTTACGGACTGGATTGTTTCTATTACTTCACATCTCCGGGGCTGGCTTGGCAAGCTATGATAAAGGAATCTAAATGCGAACTCCAACTTTTAACTGATATTGACATGGTTCTTATGGTTGAAGCTGGTGTTAGAGGAGGGCTCACACAATCGGTCACACGATATGTCAAAGCCAATAACAAACATCTTCAAAATTATAACTCCACTAAAGAATCAGTCTACCTAGGCTACTTCGACGCCAATAACCTTTATGGATACGCCATGTCAATGCCATTACCTTTTGGCGGATTTTGCTGGGTTGATTCTAATGTTTTAGGAGACATTATGAGCATCCCGAAGTTCAGCGATATCGGATACATATTGGACTTTGACTTCGAGTATCCTCAGCACCTTCACGACCATCATTATGACCTTCCTCTATTACCAAGGTCCGAGGTTCCTCCAGGAGGCAAATATTCAAAGTTGATGACAACACTTGAAAATAAATCTAATTACATTGCACATTATTGGATTGTACAGCAAGCAATTGAACTAGGAATCAAAATTGTTAAAATCAACCGAGTGCTTCAATTTACACAAAAGACCTGGCTAAAACCGTATATAGAATCGAATACTTCAAGAAGAGCAGCTTCCACATCAAGTTTTCACAAAGAATTTTACAAACTGATGAATAACGCCGTCTATGGGAAATGTCTTGAAAACAAAAGGAATCACATGAATTTGAAACTTGTTTCTGATGAAAAGAAAATGTTAAAATTAGTTCAAAAGCCTAACTTCAAAACATCTATCATAATAAACGAAAATCTTGTAGCTGTATGCATGAACAAAACAAATGTTGTCATGGATCGACCTCTTTATGTAGGAATGTGTATACTTGATATTTCAAAGACCCATATGTACGACTTCCACTACAACAAGATGGTTGCCTTTTATGGACGAGATCGAATTGGAATTAGCTACATGGACACTGACGGGATCATATATTGGATCAAGACACTTGATATGTATGATGACCTTAGAGTGTTTCCTCACAGGAATGATTTTGACTTCTCCGACTACCCAGTCAACCATCCGACATACGACAACTCCGTTAACAAGAAGGTTTTAGGAAAGTTCAAGGATGAAACTTGCGGAGTACCACTTGAAGAAATTGTCGCCCTCATGTCGAAGATGTACGCGTTAAAATTAATGACAGATAGAACAGCGAATGTCACATCAACAGTCGCAGCGGATGAGGATGAAGCAGGGATTATCAAGAAGGCAAAAGGAATAAAAAAGATGTACATAATGAAAAAAATGAAATTTGAACATTACTACAACTGTTTATTCAGAAGAGTTGGGTACAGTGCATCTTTTAACACAATCCGGAGCTTCAATCATAATTTATATAGTATAACTGTGAAAAAGAAGTCATTGGCAGACAAAGACGACAAACGTGTGATCCTTCAAAACAACATTCACACACTTCCTTATGGACATTATTCATTAACATAAATTGATTAAGTGCATCATCATCATCCTGAGAAGTAAACTGGTGGAAGATCTATAAAATGCTAATTAATTAAGTATATGTTAAATAAAGTTTTTAAAAAGCCACTTCAGTGGCCTTGACCCAGTTTTCGTGTGTTCAGAATAAGCAATTTTTTAAATTAGCAAAAACTACATTACTTATTTAACATTTAGCCTTTTTTAATAAATGAAACAGTTTTATAGTTCAGTTACTAAACGATTGGAGGATAAAGCGAACCGATGGACGAGAGAAAATCCATCGTTGAAGAACTTCACAAACCAGTTCGAAGGAATTTTCCTAGAAGATCAACGGTCGTGAAAGGCATTCATGACCTATATCAAGCGGACCTTGTAGAAATGAAACCTACAGTAGGATTAATAAAGGTTTTAGGTACATTTTAACGGTTATTGATTGTTTTACAAAAGTAGCCAGTGCAATTCCACTGAAAAACAAAAGTGGATCGTCTATTACAGAAGCAATGAAAGAAGTACTTCAGGCGATAGGGAAACGTATAAAAAATCTGCAGACAGACGATGGTACAGAATTTTTTAACAAAGATTTTTCTGATCTAATGAGGAAAAATAAAATAAATCATTATTCAACTTATAGTGAAAAGAAAGCCGCTATTGTAGAACGTTTCAATCGCACTTTGAAAACTTCAATGTACAAGAAATTTTCAGAAAGAGGCACCTATGTATGGTATGATATTCTTCCTACTTTAATAAAAGATTACAATGATAAAAAACATCGTACAATAGGTATGAAACCAAATCAGGTGAATAAAGCAAATGAATCTAAAGTTTTGAAACGCATAAAGAAAAGTACCAAACCAATATTAGATAAGAAACCACCCACAAAATTTGCAATAGGAGACAATGTGAGGATATGTAAATATAAACAGATCTTTACCAAAGGTTACCTTCCGAATTGGACAAACGAGGTTTTCACAGTGCATCGAGTACAGCCTACTATTCCTGAAACTTATATTTTAAAGGATGTTAAAGGAGAGATACTGCAGGGAGGGTTTTACGGACATGAGTTGTTAAAATCCAAGACTGGGAATGTTTATTTGGTTGAAAAGATATTAAGAAAAAGAGGTAATAAACTTTTAGTGAGATGGTTGGGATTTGACAAGAGCAAAGATACTTGGATAGACAAAAAGGACCTACTTTGAAATAAAAAATCAGTAACGGGACAGCATTTGAGAAGACTGTTTATGCAGTAAATAAATAATGGAAATTATCTGCCAGAATGAAAGACTTGATATTAACAATATTGATTGTTTGACACCGGATATTTTTGATAATGAGGTAAGTAAACATGGCTGTTTATTGCCTAACACAATGAGGTGTATTATTAGTGGGCCTTCAAACTGTGGAAAAACCAACGTTGTTTTTAATTTAATAACAAAACCAAACGGCTTAAGCTTCAATAATGTTTATATTTTTTCCAAATCTCTGAATCAACCAAAATATTTATTATTGGAAAAGATTTTGCATGATGTACCCGATGTTTCATTGCATAAATTTGACGCAAGTAGTGAGATTATAGAGCATAACAATGCTGAACCGTATTCAGTTTTTATTTTTGACGATGTTTCCTCTGAAAATCATGATAGGATAAGAACATACTTCTCTATGGGTAGACATAATCATATTGACTCTATTTACATAGGTCAAACATATAGTAAAATCCCGAAACAATTAATTAGAGACAACGTAAACTTTTTAATTGTTTTCAAGCAGGATGAAAAAAATCTCAAACATATATACAAGGTTCATGTTGGTGCAGATATGTCATTTGAAAAATTTCGAGATGTGTGTGGGAAAGCTTGGAAAGAAAAATATGGGTTTTTAGTTATAGATAAAGAAAGATCTATGACAAATGGTCGTTACAGAATAGGGTTCGATGGATTTGTTTTATTACATTGACTTCTGCCTATAACAAATTCAGTATTTGTGGTGAAGGCATTGAGAACAGTCGGAACTAATAATGTCGAACCAGGAGCAGTTGCTTAGTGAAATAAAAGTCCTAAGTGACTCAATACGGAAGAAAAACCTGCTACTAAAAGAAGGATTGATGGCTAGAAATAAATATTTGGAGGAAACCTTCAAGCCCATTGTCGAACCCCTGAATAAAATAAATGATAAAATGACCAAATCGACTCTACTAGATCAAGAAGTAAAAGAACGAGATAAAAAGATCGTTAAACAAGATGAAACTTCAGGAACATACGGATCAGAATCTGGGTCAGAATCATTTAGCAGAACGAGTCGTTCAGGAGAAGAAGAAGAAGAAGAAGAAGAAGAAGAAGAAGATAAAGAAGATGAAGAAGAAAGTAAATCCGACATTGAAGGTGAAACAGATCCTTTAGAACCAACAGAATCCCCCACAAATATTAGTATTTTAAGTAAAGAAATTGGCAAAAAAGGACCTCTTTCACGAAATTATATACTAAAAATGCTACATGGTGCACATAAATCGAGTAAATACCACGTGTATGGAGCACGCTTGGAAAAAGACGGTCTTCGCATGGGGGATAGTATGCTAGAGATAGATGACAAAGATAATATAACAGTTAAAGACCAAACTTTTAAGGTACCGCTGGACTGTTTGAATTGATCTTTAAACCCTCTCCAAAAAAATATACTAAGAAGGATTTGAATGATTTTAAAAACATATGTATTTTAACCAACTCCCATAGAAAAGGTTATTCACATAATACACCTATTCATAGAAATAGATCGGAGAAGTATAGAGAAGTTATTTCAAAGCTGTTTTCTAGTATTAGAGGAAAACGTCCGAAGGCTAAGGGTAAAGGAATGTCGATGAAATCGGTGTATGATACAAATATTATATACTATAATAATGTGAATAAGCTGGTTGACAGAATGCGATTAATATATGAATCTATACAGGCTGGGCATAACGGATTGGATAACGAAATGATTGCTTTAACGGAAGAGTTAAAAGGTCGGGGATACATAGCTTAAGTATTCAGTCTAAAGATGAGTGTTGATAAGTTCGGTCGTCATGAGAGCTCTTTGGTTCGAGAGGTTTTGAGAGGTCCACCTGGAGAAGGTTTTCAGTTGACTCGAGACGGAAACTATGATCTAAGAAGGAAACGTTTGTGCAATATTGCAGATCCTATTAACAAAGATGAAGCAGTAAACCTTGGAACAATTCGTACATTTACATTAAATTGCGAGACAAATGACACCATGTTTGATGCTAAATATAAAAGAATTATACATGTGGCAATTGCAGAAAAAGATACAGATGCTGTGAATAGGCGATTTGTTTTGGAAGAAATAACGCAATTAAAACAAGATATTTACCAAAAAATCGACAAATTACAATCTATGGTGATTCTTTTCACCTCTTCGAAGAAGGAAAGTCGGGGAACACCTTCAAACAGTGTAAACGCAATATATGATACAAACAGTGATGCAGAAGAGTCATTATCACTGCCAGACGTTAGAGTAATCTAATGAAGTAAGGTGTTAAAACAAAAATAAATTATCATACATGGAAGGAAGACGTTCAGTAGTGAACTATCACTCATGAAAAGAGGACGAGGACTCACTAGTAGCGCAGTGTCTCTTTTTAAAAAAGCATTTTCCACTTTACCTACAGGTGCATTAATAAACACAGCTGTTGACGCACTTCCAATTGAGCTACATTTGCCTGGAGGTTATCAATATTGTGGTCCAGGTACGAAATTGCGAAAGCGTTTGGTACGAGGAGATCCTGGAATAAACAAATTGGACGAAGCTTGCAGAGCACACGATATTGCATATTCAAATTACTCAGATTCGGAAAGAAGATCAATTGCAGATAGAGCTCTTGCTGAAAAAGCTTGGCAGAGAGTAAAATCAAGTGACGCGAGTGTTGGTGAACGAGCAGCTGCATTAGCAGTAACTGCAGCCATGAAAGCCAAAACAGCAGTTGGAGGAGGATCGAGGAGAAGAAAAACAAACACACGTCGCAGAAGAAATATTTCCGGTGGGGGCACTAGTAAAAGAAGGAATACTAATAAGAGAGTTAATCGTAAGCGAAAAAAGTGTTCAAAATGTTCAAAAAAAAAGGTAAACGGAAGAGGATTATACCTAAGACCATACCGTGCATATTAAATAAAAACAAATTAATTTTGCCGAATAAACCCTTGAACAACGAGGAACTTGAACGGTATGCATCATGTTTAAAAATCCCTTTTTTCAGAGGGGTGTTCATGCGAAACGGATTGCCAAGAAAAATCTGGAAAAATGAAGCCGCAATTGTAAACCTTGATTATGCTAATGGTGCTGGGACACATTGGTTTTGTTATAAGAAAATATTTGATTCTGTTTTTTATTTCGACAGTTTTGGGAATATTCCACCTCCTAAAGAGTTACAAGTGTATTTCGGTTTAGTACCTAACGTAGTTTTCAATTATGATAGAAAACAAAGAGAAGACACGTCAGTATGTGGACATTTATGTTTGGAATTTCTAGCCACAAGTGTCAGTCAACTGTAAGATGTCGTCTTGTACTGTAACAGTTAGTGGTTCAACATCAACTTTACGAAGTACATTATTTCCACCATTACACCTGAGAGATGATAGACAGTGGGAAATTGCACTTTTGGATTTTACTACTTACAACTCAATCCCAAACATAATAGAAGGTGTTAATAATAAATTTCACTACGTGAGAAAGAAAAATACTGAAGGTCTGGCTGATGTACGTGAATTTGTTGAGATTAAAACTGGTGCTTATGAAATAGCTGACATAAACAGAGAACTTCAAAATAAGTTAGGAAATGATGTAATTGAACTAAGAGCAAATAATAACAATTTAAGAAGTGAAATAAAATGCAAATTTTATATGGATTTCACTCTACCAGCATCGATTGGTCCTTTACTTGGTTTCCCATTATACAAGTCGGTTCTTGAACCAAATATCTACCATACAAGTCCAAAAACTGTGAACATAATTAAAGTTAATACTATAAATATCACGTGTAACATAGTTCAAGGGGCTTATAAAGATGGATCGAACCAACATATTTTACATTCGTTTTATTCAACCGTTCCACCTGGATTTAAGATAATTGAAAAACCTCATAATCTGATATATCTTCCATTAAACTCCACTCATATTTCAGACATCGTATTGAACGTACTAGATCAAGACGGTGACATCGTGGATTTCAGAGGAGAAATTATTACTGTACGTTTACACATTAGACAGGCACCGTAAAAGAACGATGGGACTTGAATTTACATATAACACTAAACAAAAATCAGACAATTCTAGTATATCTCCTAACGTAGAGAGGTTAACTAGAGAGAACATTAAATTTTTAGAAGGACTTGGTTTCAGAGTCAATGATAATGGACATACTGGATATAAAACATGGACCAGTTTTCGACGAAACGTTGTGGGAGAAGGAGCTTCACACTCACAACCCTTACGCTTCATCAAAATTAGGAAATAATGATGAGATCCGAATTCCAATACAACATCAAGATGCATATACTTTACCGTATGAAAGCTATATTTATATTGAAGGAAGGGTTTTGGAAAAAGATGAAAATACAACATCAAAAGTACCATTCATAAATAATCCAATGGCCTTTTTGTTTGAAGAAATCCGGTACGAAATATCTGGCATTGTAGTAGATTCGACTAAAAAAGTCGGTATAAGCAGTACGCTTAAAGGGTTGGTTTCTTTATCACCTAATGAAACGAACGCTTTAAAAACAGCCGGATGGATATTACCAACTACGACCAAAATAGTACCTAATTCAAGTGGTTATTTCGACTTTTGCGTTCCGTTGCGGCTCTTACTAGGATTCGCTGAAGACTACAGAAGAATAATAATTAATGTCAAACAAGAATTGGTTTTACTGCGATCATCCTCTGATGTGGATATTATACAAGCTGATAGCGGAACAACTCCCACAACACTTGAATGGAAATTGAAGTTAGATAAAATAGTTTGGAGAGTACCTCATGTACGGTTGGCCGATGAACGACGAGTAAGTCTATTACGGATTCTGGACTCTGATAGGGATATTGTGGTTCCTTTTAGAAGCTGGGAAATGCATGAATGGCCTGTCTTGCCTAAAACTCAACGTCAGACGTGGGCTGTGAAGACTTCGAGTAATTTAGAAAAGCCTAGATATGTTATTTTTGCTCTGCAAACAAATAAAAGATCTAATATTACTGCTAATGCCAGTAGCTTTGATCATTGTAAACTTTCAAATATTAAGTTGTTTTTAAACTCACAATTCTTTCCCTATGACAGTCTTAATGTAATGTTTTCTAAGGACAGATATGGTATTTTATACGATATGTATGCTAGGTTTCAATCGTCATACTATGGAAGGACGAACTCGCCTCTCCTCAACCCTGAAACATTCAAGAGTCTCGCACCAATTGCAGTCATAGACTGTTCAAAACAAAACGAATCAATTAAATCATCAACAGTAGATATTCGCATCGAGTTTGAGTTGGAAGAGAATATTCCAGACCAAACAACAGCGTATTGTATGATACTACATGATACAATCGTAACGTACACCCCTCTAACAGGCGTGGTTAGAAGAATAATATAGATGTTTTTACCACATTATTCAGCACCTACATATATTTACCCCCGCCACAAGTTTATAAAAGGGAGATTCTTCTGCGAGAGGACATTGATAGTTAAAATGGACAGTATGCCATCTAATTTTCTTGAAGATGTAACGCTCGAGTCTGCATCAACGGAGGTGACAGCTGCATTTAAAACGTCGAATCAAGACTTACCTGAAAATACAAAACCTAGTGAGGACTCTGCAAAAACAACGGAAACTACTTCTTTTCCAATTGACAAAGACACAATTCCACCTGGTAATCTTAGTGAGGACTCTGTAAAAACAACGGAAACCACTTCTTTTCCAATTGTCAAAGACACAATTCCACCTTATAATAATAATAATGATGATGTTAAAACTAATACAACACCAGCTGAAAATGTAGAAGAGTCCGCAGAAAAGGTCACAACAACTACTGAGGAGATTAAGGCTGGACTCTCAGGATTTCTAACTTTCGAAGGAAATGATCAGAGGAAAAGGAAAAGATGTGAAAATGAATATGATGAACAAAATATGGATGTGATATTTGATGTATTTTTACGCGCAATGTATCCATTGAATTTAAACATGGATAAAACTGTTACTGTTGGTGTTTTCAAATCTTTGAACTTTAATCCTGCTGTGCTAATTAACCATTGCGGGAAAGCCTCATTGCTGCTTACGATAGACATGTGGGATAAATTTACTAAACACGTATCTATCATTGAAGCCTACTTATACAACAACTTGACAGGACGAAAAACTGCAATTGGATTTAACGAATCCGATTTAGAAATCGACAACATCAGACTTCGAGGTACTCAATTTGTGAGATTTAGAGATCTTTCTAAACACAATAAGAAAATCCTTTTAACTTTGGAAGAATTTCAAGTCCTGTCGAATCTAACACCAGTAATAATCAGATACATTCAGCAACTCGTCACATATGCTCCACTTATTTTTGATTACCTCAACAGTTCGGTGAACACACATCCAGTTTTACCACTGATCTATGGCCCGATAGATCATTCTATATACAACAGATTGCCTCAAGAGGTGTCGTTCTACAGAAGGACCGGATTCTTTTTTAATAAACTTCGAAGTGAAGGAACCAAAATTAAAGTTTCTCCAACAAAGGAATTGCCGGAGAATATTTCAAATAAACAAAAAGTGTAAAATTATTTGAATGATTGCGTCAAGCAAGTGCTCATGTTGGGAGCACTAAAACTTTTTAAAAAAAGATTTACGTGACCTTGAAACAGTTCAGGTTTGCATATGTTATTCTTCTTTTCGCTGACTATATACATATGAAAATACTCACGCTGTGTGAGTGCAGTTGATTCCAAGCTTCCAAACAGTACCTATCCTACTCAGTCTTGTTTATTACATGCTTAAGTAAACTTCATAAAATGGAAAGATACTGTTGTGAAAACAAGTGTTTTGTGCGACCGAAACTAGAGGTAGACGGATTAGCCTGTGAAATATGTGAAAGTTATGGTATTTGTAAATGTCGATGTAAAACATATAAACTTCCAACTCCAACACGAGAAACGTTCACATTGTACAAATCCCAACACTGTTATACATGTTGTCCTAAAATGTGTGTGAAATTTGGACTGTATAGCGATATAATAAAATATTGTAACAAATGTCGCAAAGGTCTTTGTGAATGTCTACTACAATATTGTGCAAACAGGAAGAGTTGGGATGTGGATATAGAAGTAGAGTCAAAAGTAATAACAAGACGGAATAGCATGTAGAATATGTGAATGCTATGGTTACTGCAATAGAGTGTTAATTTTTAGGAAATGAAGGTTTGCATTAGTATAAATAGCTGTCACACCACCCACCCCATCTCAGAACAACTCCAGCTCTTGCCCAGTGAAAACCAACTTCATGCGCTCTCGTAGATTCAACACAAAATGGAGGAGTATAACCTGTGGAAACAAGCGTTACTCAAAGAATATCAGGATACGAATGATTTAAAAAAAATTGTAAGCCAACTACCAAAAAGTATAGCTGAAGAAATTATGAATGAACATTATAAAAATTGTTCGACGGCTTTAATATGTTTCTATGAAAAAGATAGTCTTAGGATTTGTCGAAAGTGTTACGAGGATAACAAAAATGAATTTGCGGACTACGAACAAAAAGTTCTACATGAATCTTTTCAAGTCAACACGTCAACGCTACAATTGAAATATCAATGTATGAAATGTAACGGTACATGTGTAGAAGAGAGATACACTAAATGCGAATGAATGTTAGCAAACTCTGACTGTTTATACGGTAGATTGCATCAACAAAGTGCTCATGCTGGGAGCACTTAAACATTTTTAAAAACTAATTTACGTGACCTTGAAACAATTCAGGTTTCCACATGTTATTCTTATTTTCACCGTATATATATATGACAATATTGGGGCTATATGAGTGCAGTTGATTGCAAGCTTCCCATCAGTTAACAGTTGCAAAAATAAATACATACTGCTGCAGTGAGAAATGTTTCATAGAACCAAAATTACATTGATACGGAATGGACAAACCAATTTGTTTTAATTATAATATTAGAATGTCCAAAAAGTGCGTAGTAGAATTTCAAGCTTTCAGGAACAACCAAGACAAATATATCATAAAAGAACTAGCTTTTTTTGACATATCTACTAATGTCATTAACTATTTTCTTTTTAAGCCGCCTTTTCCTTTTAAGAAGTTAAATAGCAAAAGCTCTAGAACCAATAAATGGTTAATGAAGTATCTTCATCACATCACCTGGGACGAAGGATTTACACAATACAAAGAGCTGGATAGCATAATGTACCATTATTGTCAACAGTATGACGAAATCTATACTACTGGGGATGAAAAATCAAAGTGGATCAGAATGTACAGTACTTCAAATGTGACGGATATTGTGTTGGATAAGGAATTTGCAACGGAATTAAATGGTCTTTGCATCGGAGTAAAAAGCCCTCAACATAAAACTGCAAATTGTGCATTGTCACGAGCATACAGAGTAGGCCGATTTATATCCGGTGGAGGGGGAAATCCACATATACCCATGCACGTACCTCCGTAATATCAGTTGGACACAAGATCTCTTACAGAATACAACACCTAGCAAAAGAATCATATCAGCTTCTCCACAATGGCATCACCTTCTCCACTACAATCTCTTGCAGAAAAATTCAACCAACATTCAAAATCCGATCTCCTAGCAACAAAAAGATGTAGCGAACTTCAAGAGAAAAAACATTATGCTGTGCATTCGATGAAAAAGTTGGATACATCAGTTGGTGAAGCAGTTATAGCTGTTCTTGGAGATTCACCCTACAAAGAAGAAGATAAACCTAAATTCCAAGTTTACCTCCCGAAAAGATTTGTTAATGTTCTTATGAACGAAGATTTGGATTCTGTCAAGCCCGGCGTGTTGTATTTAGTTTCCCATGGACCTTCTGGAAACAACTCTACAGAAATAACAATCCATGTTAACAATACTTTGTAAAATATTTTTGTACATAGCGTAAAATTCCATTGTAATCTCTGATTATTTTACCTTTTTAATTATGTATTATTTTTACTTAGGTATTATGTAATTATATTTTTAAAAAACTCATCACTGTGACCTTGACATAGTTTTGAAAGTGTCGGACTTACCCCCACCATTTTATTCTGACATAAATAGAACCCGTACTAGTGATCAGCTATCATTTCTCCATCAGCTCTCGTACCGTCAAGAACGAACTTAACCCATCAACATAATGAAGTTTCATCTGGTGATGCAAGACGAAGTGGATTTGGGAATACTTCACGAAACACTCCTGCATTTGATGACGGAACATCCTCCGATGGTAATGAAGATTACTGTTGAATTCGACAGCACAACCTTCTGCGATTCGGAGACGACTGAATCACCCACTGAATGGTCTCCGAATGCCACATCCGAAAATACAGAAGAAACCAAACCACAAGAACCTCCAAAGTACGAAGAAGAAAGCCAACCACAAGAACCTCCAAAGTGCAAAGAAGGAAATAATGTTTAATACAATATACCTAGTTTGCTGTAAAGATAAGTTATGTAAACCTTGATTAAATCTTTGTAATTTTTGACAAATAAATTATCAAATCTTTTTTTTAAAAACCACTTTCGATGACCTTGAACTTGTTTCTACATGTCCGTAACCACCCACCCACTTGGGAGTAACAATGACTCTAGGTTTTTTTTTTCTATAAAATGGTTACATTTAATTGGATAATTTTTAGCCAATTACTTGTCAGTGTTTCGTGATGACTAAGCATAAACAAGTAATAAAATCATGTCTGTCTGATCCTCACTACCATCCTCTCGTCTGACACCGATCCGCCAACATGTCTGCATCTACTCTGTGGTCCAAGACATCGGCGACGAAGAGTTGGTGGAGATCACCCTGATTGCGGAGCATGGGGAGAGAATTAGAGCAATTTCAACTATGTCTGAGGACGAACTACAAAAAAATCACTTCAATGAGATAAAGGCGATCATGTCATACATTGCCCAACCGACGATGCTTCCAGAGCAGTGGCCGGCGATATCTCGGCGGATGGAATATCTCGCTGCGCTGAAGGCTGAGATCAACAGAAGAGGTCTATCAACTGAGATTTATGCAATATTTGTGTAAATTACAGATTTTAAGGACATGTGACAAACGGCCTTTTTCAAGGCCACCAGATGTTTCATTCGTTTGACACTCAGCAACCGCCAAATTCATTTTCAAACCACTCCCACGACTTCTATCAGTTTCGGAACAAATATTAATCCATCCGTTTTCACTTTACCCCACATCCAATAACGTATGTCGTTCGTCACACCAAAAGATTTTAAATACATGTAACAAACGGCCTTTTTAAAGGCCACCAGTTTGTTCAATCGTTTGACACTCAGCAACCATCGAATTCATTTTCAAACCTCTCTCTCGACTTTAAACAGTTTCTTAACGAATATAAATCCACCCGCTTTCACATTACCTCACATCCAATGACGTATGTGTATCGTCACACCAATACGTCATTGCCGTGACGTCATCACACCCTCTCGTCACACATACGTCATCACCACGTCACTCAAACGTCACTTCTGATTAAAAAACAATTATTTTTCAGCTGTCCCAGACTCCCCATATTGCCTCTACTGTTTTGTAATATTTTATAATTAATCAAATAAACATATGTATTTGCTCTGAACTATTTTGTCGCCTCACAACTAATTGACCTCTATATCAACCAAAGTAAATTTAATTATATAAAAACCCAGTGAATAAAAATAATATGAACGTGAAGGCAAGGTACTACTTAAGACTGACTCATAATATTTTTGGCAATGAATAAAAAGTAATTGTACTGATAGCCGGGCACACGTCAAGTTACATATATATGCATTGTAAATTCGCTGAATACGCCGGTTTGCTGCTATGGGGGTATTTAAAGTCATAGATTGCAACAGTGGTGGAACTCAATTATTGGTCATACAATTGCAATATATTATATCCACCCGCATTACAGATATTGCACGAGTTTAAAGTTAAGTGACATCGACCTTTTAACGTAACAGGGTGCCTTTCAACTTCCATTAAAGCATTTCTTTTAGTTTTTCTTTTAGCGGTTTAAAAAAGTTACTTTTATTAAATTTATAAATAGAAGCCATCGACAGTTTATCATGACTGTTGGACTTTTTTGTTTTAAGAGTATCTCAAGAGTAATACACTCCTGGTGGATTGTGGCCTGAATAGTTAAGCACTTCTCGTAGTGATTTTGTTAATCGAAGCTATATATATATATATATATATATATATATATATATATATATATATATATATATATATATATATATATACATTAAATTTGTATCATGTGTGTTATATATACTTTATGTTTGTATAATAGCCAAATTCAAAAATATAATTGCATAATAATAATAAACTATCTAATTTTCTTCTTCCTTTATATGATACTGCTAAATGTTATTTCACAATTAAAATAAAAAGTTTATTTAACATTCATATTTTTTGCTCTACTTATTGATTTTTGTACTAACCTGTCAGAGGGTATCTGTAAATAACAATCCATTCATTAAAGAAGGATTTTCCAAATGTCTCCAAGAACGTTCAGCCCCTTCAAAGCTGCAACATTATAAAAAGACAAGTCTTTCTTCTTTTCCATCACGCGTCACTAAGATATTTTAAATTGTTTTACTCTCTTTTAAAAATACTCTCAGTCGTTTATATCTTTTGGTCAATCAAAGTAATATTACAAACTCAAACGATTGGTATGTTCATACGTGTATGGCTGGCAACGGTCATTGACTGAACTCTGAAGGTACGTTAGTTGCATATATGTTTTATTAAGGGGTTTGGAAAAAAATTATAAAATAGGTCATTACGTATTAGCACTTTTAAGTCTTTAAAGAAGGGATAATAAGTCAATAAGACATTTCCCGGTTCAAATCATATCATCAACGTAAATAACATTTTTCCCTAAACAACTGCCAAAGGACATCAACATGTTTGTTTAAAATTTGTGACTAACTTCAATTTTCCAGAGGCTTGTTAAAATGTGATATTTTGGTTCATTATTTCATCTTATGTTGAATGTTTTGTTTTAATTGTTGTCATAGTTGAAGCCTATTGTACTGTATATTGATAAAGGCTAGTAATTCATTTGAATTTGAATTTGATCCTCAAAATTGTTTAACTATTTCGTCTTATAGAACTACTACAAAGAAATTTTAAAAAGTACAGTTAAAATGATTATGTGTGGCAAAGAAAAAATAGAGAACAAATAACTAGTTTATCTTTCTCAAAGATGTTGAAGATGAAGTCAAATCCTTAAAAAGAAAGTCACGGGAGAATATTATGATATTACATCTTCACAAGCTAGTAACGAGTTGATTACCATAGGTCTTGTGGCAGCAGGAGGTGGAAATAGCAAGGTTTTCGTGACTGAAGATGCCCTCTTAAGAAGCTTTCTTACGTTGGGCCGCTAGGCACTAAAGATACACCAACTACTTACTATCTGTACCATCATCTAACAAGCTAGTAACGAGTTGATTACCATAGGTCTTGTGGCAGCAGGATATGGAAATAGCAAGGTTTTCGTGACTGAAGATGCCCTCTTAAGAATCTTTCTTACGTTGGGCCGCTAGGCACTAAAGATACACCAACTACTTACTATCTGTACCATCATCTAACAAGCTAGTAACGAGTTGATTACCATAGGTCTTGTGGCAGCAGGATATGGAAATAGCAAGGTTTTCGTGACTGAAGATGCCCTCTTAAGAAGCTTTCTTACGTTGGGCCGCTAGGCACTAAAGATACACCAACTACTTGCTATCTGTACTATCATCTAACAAGCTAGTAACGAGTTGGTTACCATAGGTCTTGTGGCAGCAGGAGGTGGCAATAGCAAGGTTTTCGTGACTGAAGATGCCCTCTTAAGAAGCTTTCTTACGTTGGGCCGCTAGGCACTAAAGATACACTAACTACTTACTATCTGTACCATCATCTAACAAGCTAGTAACGAGTTGATTACCATAGGTCTTGTGGCAGCAGGAGGTGGAAATAGCAAGGTTTTCGTGACTGAAGATGTCCTCTTAAGAAGCTTTCTTACGTTGGGCCGCTAGGCACTAAAGATACACCAACTACTTACTATCTGTACCATCATCTAACAAGCTAGTAACAATTTGATTACCATAGGTCTTGTGGCAGCAGGAGGTGGAAATAGCAAGGTTTTCGTGACTGAAGATGCCCTCTTAAGAAGCTTTCTTACGTTGGGCCGCTAGGCACTAAAGATACACCAACTACTTACTATCTGTACCATCATCTAACAAGCTAGTAACGAGTTGATTACCATACTTCTTGTGGCAGCAGGAGGCGGAAATAGCAAGGTTTTCGTGACTGAAGATGCCCTCTTAAGAAGCTTTCTTACGTTGGGCTGCTGGGCACTAAAGATACACAAACTACCATCTGTACCATCATCTAAGAAGAAAGTTAAGTAAAAATAATGAGAGCTGTTGTTAAACCTGTAATCAATCAAGGATTATTTGTTTATCAGCTAAGTAATAACTATTACCAAAAGCAAGAAACATAAAATTTTCTTTTAGCTATAGTATTTGACACCTTCATTGAGAATAATTTCGTAAATAACATTACAAATCAGCTTAAATAATTTATATCTATATTTTTGGTTCTGTTATATTTTTAGAATAAATCATTATTATGTGGTATAATCCCATTCAACATAAATGTAATTATTACTGTAAGCTTCCCTGGATATCATGATTAAAAATACCCCCGTAGCAGCAAACCTGCGTACTCAGCGAATTTCCAATGCATATATATGTATCTTAATACCACATAAAGCCACATACCAAGTTTCATCATTATACATTCATAAATAAACGATTTATGACATTTTAATTATTCTCCATAAGAATAATATAGCGCCTGAGTATGCAGGTTTGCTGAAGCAAGGAGCACAAAAATGGGCTTTTATACAAATATCAATATAACTCATGTATGTAAAGCCACATACCAAATTTCATTAATTTATTTTCATAATGAAAGGAGATAACACGTTACTTATTCTCCATAAGAATAACATGGGGCTGAGTACGCAGGTTTGCTGCTACGGGAGACATTGGTAAAAAATTGTTTTTTTGAACAAATATCAATGGTTCACAACCAGATGAAGTCGTATACCAATTTTCGTCAGTATACGTTCATAAATAAGCGAATATAAAATGTTTATTTTCCTCCATAAGAATAACATTAGACAACGTACTGTGTTTAGCACTTTCAATATCTCGGTAACCAATTGACGTAGAGAAATGATCAAAATACCAAATTGTGTGTTTTTTTAAGCTGAATTCAATGGTGAAAACTAAAATTTGATTTTTTCAAAAAATACATATAAAAAATTCAAAAAACTCATTTTTGGGGTACAAAACCCCCCAAAAATACCCCTTCCGCTGGTGCGATCTGGCTGGTTTTCGAACTTAAAGTCATAAATGTTGCTTTACACGTTCATACCAAATTTCATCAAAATCGGATAATTTTTACGAGAGTTATCGTGCTCACGGACACACACACATATATATATATATATATATATATATATATATATATATATATATATATATATACAGTTTCGAACGAATGGTGTTTTTGGGGTCTGGGGACCTCAAAACAAAAAGTTATCATGGTCCCGGGCCTAGGTCTTACCATACCGACTACGGTAATAGCTTCTTCCCTATAGGGGAAATTCGCTAATTCCCTATAGGGGAAATTCGCTAATAACGTTTCTGCTGTTCATTACTCTGGAATAATTGAGCTTTTATTTAGTTTATGAACTAGATGATTATAAAATTTACTAAATGAATCGTCAAAAATTAAAAGTAAAACATAGCCTTGATAAAAATAGTTTGAACTATTTAAAGCAGTAATAAGTAGAATACAAACTTGAAATGCAGCGTCCAAACTAAACATCCTTTTAGAACCCTAAACTCGCTGCGCTTTATTAACTTTCCATGCAATCTCTGAAGGAGGAAAGTTTCCAAACGAATTCAAGTGTTTGACCTTTCCTTCAACTTACCTTGGGTTTCGTTGAACATTGTGATATCGTTAATGTTAACTTACAGAACATTTGATATGTTAAAAACTATTTCGAAAAAATAAAATTAATACAAATGTACTTTTTATCGTAAAGTATATTCTATCTTAAAAAATGTATAACAAATACTGAGTTTAACAGTTTTGAAGTAAGTAATTGTTTGGACTTCATGCATGTGGGAAAACACTTTCATGAATTGATAGTGAAGTAACCGCAGTCTAGTGGTGTCACAATCTAATTTGAAGTAAAGAGAGACAGTAATTGTGTACAAATGGTACTGTCACGGAGTAAAATGTTAGTTGAGGATATTTTTACTCAACGTGTAATTCAATGTAACGTTTATTAACAAATCAGATTGATTGATTTATTTTCATCCAAATAATATACAGCTCAAGAACAAAATAAAACCACAAATACAAGCAGGATGTTCCTCGCGCTGGTATTATCATATGGCAGTCCATAGTATCCTAAGTAGAACAACATTTAAATACACACTACACCTCGTTAAAAATAAGGTAAAATATAATCTTGTCCAAAAAATACGGATCAAAATCGATCTAATATGAAAATAGATTCCAGAATTATAAATTCTGTTCGTTGCTTTTTTTGACTCACTCGTTGACATATCAAAATGAAAAATTTACATTTACACACAGCAAGCACACTCATACATAGTAATGCACAAAACCCACCCATGCAATGACATGTAAACATTCGCAAGCGTGCATTCAGTTACGCATCCACGCATCATCACACTCACGCACTAGTCAAGCAACTCCTCCTCACACACAAACACACAACGATATATCAATGTTTTATGAACTTTTGAACACAATTTTATTGAATATGTTCAGTAACTACAGTATTGCAGAATGGAAAAAGGATTTCTTAATGTTTTTATGTTTACTATTATGAATCAACATTGTTTACTTTTCTAATCTCTAAGTACAATTTCGTGTATTGATCCTTTTATAATATGTATAAGAAATATAAATCAAACTGTTAAGTTTTTAAGACTTTTTGTTATAAGATGTAAAATGTTTTGGTTTTTTTATGTTGTTAAAATAATATTTAAGGAACATACCCAATCCCTTAAAGTAAAAATGATTATGCATTTGCCTACGGAACTAATATTATGTTTTTGAGTTGTAATAACAACTAAGAAAGAAAAACAATCAACTACAAAAAAATGTAACCTATAATCTATATCCTAAAAGAACAAAATGGAATGAAAAGACGATTTGTGAAAACTATAAATACAAATTGTAATCAGTAATTAAAATATTTGGCATTCTTAAACCAATTCACAAACCTTATTTTCAATCAAATATAGTGGTGAAGATTTATAAACTTGTTATGATGTATGTTTAATGTTTTTTCTTCTTTTATTTAGAGAGTTGGTTATCCCACTATAACAGCTTTCAATACTTGCAATTAAATAATATGTATTTATTCCCTTCATACTCTTTTTAGTTCTTGTTAAAATCATTTGATATGTTTCAATCAGGTGACTTTTTTTTAATCTGTTTTCAAACCAAAATAAAACATTCTCACAGTCACATTTCTCCATTGAGTTTTCATACAGCATTTTTATTTGTCATTACCTTAATTGAACTGCATATCTCATCCCGCAATCCTTCATTAATATGGACATTTATTCTTTGAATATTGTGTAACTTAAAACTGTTATTTCGATAAAGTTAACTTCAAGTGTATAGAAAAACAGAAGACAGTGTACTAAATAAGATGGTGAGTTAAAGCAGAACTGATTATTGGATTAAATCAAATAAAGTAATATCATTGTATCACCTTCTTTCTCATATTTTATCCCGGAGAAGGTCCTCCGTAAAAACATAAACAATTCAAGTCAAATAGTTATTTTTAAATTTTAATTTTCCTCTAACCACTACTTTTTGGTCCCCAACGGGCCGGATAGAATTTCAGCGATTTGGATGCTATTTCAGTTAATTTTTATAAAATATATGACCTAAGAAGGACCTCAGGTTCTTTAAATATTTAGAATATTTCATTTTATGTCCATCTACTGCATCATGATTTTGTTTCAGTTAGTTAAGCAATATCTAACACTTAAGTGTGTATACTGTACCACTCTCTCTAAACTCAAATTAACAAACTAACAAGAGACTGTTAATAACTAAGTTTATTATATAAATTATCCCCTTTAATAATTTTGTGTCGTATAAAAAGCATTTATCATGGCGCCACCGCAAAACACTGAGTTCAAACCTGACACTTACAACCGGGTCACAACTCTCATTAAAACTTGGTTGAACACAATCAAAATGCTGTTGACAAGTTATAAACGCAAATCGAACCACTTAATATCGTTCCGTTCAAACTAAGTCTTCAAACGCATACCTGATCGATCTCAACAATAAAAAGGTAGATTTTGAAACAACCTTGAATCGGGTGCTAAACTATACCGGTGAAGACACTATATCGACCGAAGTATTGTCTCAAGATCAAGACGAAATCGATGATTTGTACGTTTACATTTCAAGCCACATTGAATCGTTGATTCCTAATGAAGATTCCAAAACTTCTGCTGTTGATTGTAGTAATAATAGCGGATTAAGTGCTAACATTCACTCGCAACTACGACTACTCAAAATCGAGTTGCCTAAGTTTTCCGTGATTTAGCTACGGGTACAACATTTATAAATTTGTTTGACACCACGATACATCACAATGATGCCTTATCTAACGTTATAAAGTTTCAGTATCTACTGAGCGTACTTTCTCAGGAACCCCTGAATTTGATCGCATTCTTAGTCTTACAGAAGAAAACTACATGATCGCGAACAATTTGCTTAAAGATCGGTACCATAACAATTGCCGCTTGCAGTTGCTTCATCTAAACCAACTCTTGGACTTACTACATTTTCGTCCACACATATTCACGGTGTACGTCAATTTATCAATTAATTTAATGAAAATACGCAGGCACTAAACGCACTGAACTGTGATGTTCACGATCCCAACCCCTTATTTACTGCAGTCGTGTTACATAAAATGGACTTAGATTTACGCAATAAATTAGAAAGGATTTCGTTCCGCATCATTGTCAACAAATCACACATTGCCCACCAATAAAGAAATCATAGATTTTCTGAATACGGAAAGCTCTCACATGGAAGACGCATTATTGTCCCCATCAGGCATTCATACCGCAGAAACCAGCTCATCATACTCACGTCATAAACCTGCATCTCATAGTAAAACCTCTTCAAAAAGAGACATACCCATGGTTGCTACTCAATGTACTTCACCAGCAAATCCTCCTATCCAAACACATTCACCTTGTGTTGTATGAAATCTGTATACTCACAAAATGTACGCATGCCCGGTCTTTCAAACCAAAACCCCTCAAGAACGAAATCAGTTCGTGAAAACTCATCATCAGTGTGTATCATGTCTAGGTTCGTGTCATATAAAAAACTGTAAATGGCAATCCACTTGTAAAGTATGTCACAAGCGTCATAATACGTTGTTGCACTTTAATATCAATTAATATAACAACTCCTTAAACACTTGAATGTAGTAAATGATTAATCCAAAACACAATCAACTAATGATACACGGGATACTCCAGTTAAGCCGGAAATGTCCGTTACACTCGCTTCACAAAACCAGTTCAACTCACAATGCAATAATGTTACTGTATTACTGGGTACTTTGATGATCAAAATCAGATAACCTGACAGAACCTCTCATGTTTTCCGTGCGTTGCTCGATTCGGGTAGTATGTGCAATCTTATAAAAGAACATGCCACGAGTATACTAAACATTCGTCGTAAAAATGTGACATTCAACTATCTGGAATAGATCATCATTTGACTCAAAACAAAGTTCAAATACTCGTAAATCTGGAAAAATTGTCCAATCAAAAAGTCGCAGAGCCACAGCCTATGTTAACTGTCGACCTTCCTCGCATGCCGTTGTCCCCAGACATCCTTAAACACACACTACACACCTACAATCTTGCAGACCCAACCTTTTACACCCCTGGATGCATTGATATTGTTCTCGGAGCATCGTTGTTTGCACAGTTGTTTACACGCGAACAGTTTTCCCTGGAACTAATATGCCTCATGTACTGGGTACTCAATTCGGATACGTGATTATGGGCACTGATCCACGTATTCCGGTCCCCCCCCGCATTATCTGTCTCTAGACCCGCATATACTCTTAACATATTTCTTCATTCAATTAGCGATGCAGATTTATATTCATCCATACAACAGTTATGACATCAAGAAGAGCCACCAATGTACTCTACTCAGACACACGAGGACAATATGTGTTTCACACATTTCGCTGCTACGCATTCACGTGATTGTTCAGGTCGTTACACAGTTCATCTACCATTTAAAACTTCAAATACAGAACTAGTTACTCCTCGAAATGCCGCAGAACTGAGATTGCACGCAATGGAACGCAAGTTTAACACAAACACTCGGTTTTCATAACTGTACCATGAATTCATTCTCTTGGCCACATGTCCAAATGTGATTCCAACCAATTCTAACCAAACTCGCATTACTTTTTACCACACCATGGCATCCTCAAAGAAAGTAGTAGTACAACTAAATTACGCACAGTATTTGACGCAAGCTGTAAGACTAGTTCAGGTACATCACTAAACGACCTTTTATTAACGGGCCGTAAACTGCAAACCAACATTTGCGACGTACAAATGTATTTTCGTCACCATAACATTATGTTTTGCTGCGATATCAGACAGATGTATCGTCAGATTTCTATCCATCCTGGTGATCGTAACTTTCAGTTGATATTGTGGAGATCTAACCTTAACCAACTTGTGTCTGTTTATCAATTGAATACAGTTACATATGGAATGAATAGCTCCCCGTACCTCGCTATCCAAACGTTACACCAACTTGCTGCTTATTAAGGAAACGACTTTCCTGACGCTGCTCAATTTTGAGAAATCATACGTACGTGGACGATATTATCACGGGTGCAGATACAGAAGACGAAGCAAGTCACATTACAAATACAACTCGTTTCGCTATTGAATCTACGGTGTTTTGAGCTACGCAAATGGGTCCCAAACTCATCTCGACTATTGGACACTCTTCCTAAGGCCCATTTAGAGTCACCAAAGTTTTTGCAAAATTCACAAACACCACATTTCACAATACTTGGACTTCAATGGTCTCCCACTACAGACATGTTTTCGTACAGTTTCCAACTACCTACTGTACCCAACACCCCAACTAAACGGATCGTTCTAAGTACAATCGCAAAATATGCGATCTATGTGGTTTTCTTACACCGTTTATCATGTAAGTGTTTTTTGCAAATTTTTTTGGTCACGAGGATTATTGTAGGACTCACAATTGCCAACTGACATTCTTTTACAATGGAAATCTGATGATGGAAGTCACTGAAATCTGATTATGATGTCAAATGGTTAGCAAACATATCCACACCTCGGGGCTTTGAAGCTTTCTGCGTCTCATAAGATAGAGTTACACGGTTTTTGTGACGCATCTGAAAGTGGATATGCCGCTGTCATTTATTTCAGATGTGAACAGCCTGATCAAGTAACAACATTAAACCTTATCATGGCAAAAAACCGAGTTGCGCCATTAAAGCGAGTAATTATCCCACGTCTATGTGCAGCTCACTTACTAGCTCAGCTTGTAGCACATTTTAAAGCTTTTTTTTCTGACCTAATCACTTCTGAAAATTTTCATTTATGGAGTGATTCTTCTGTAGTATTAACATGGTTACGTTATTCAGCATATAGACTGAAAACTTATGTTGCCAATCGTGTCTCGCAAACGCTAGAACTTCTACCTCCTGAATCTTGGGAGGCCTATCTTTTTCAAATAAGCATCATTATAAGTTAAATAGGGTAGCCTTATTTTTCTTGATGCAACTTTGAAGTCATAAATATTCGCAATTTAATATGAAACAACATTTCAAGCTTTATCTATTCTGATGTCACTAGGTTCCCACCTAGTTGCATTTCATTGCAGCATAAACAGTAAATTGGGATTAAAGGTAAACTACTTAAATTGTATAATTTTCTTCCCTTTTAGTTAATATTCACAATGGTAAGTAATAGACTAATCTTACTCAAACCCAATAAATCGTTTGTTTAGGCAGTTCAATGGCAGTCTCCTCCATAAGTATGTATTAACGTCATAACTCGTTACATTTGTATCACCAATTAATTGCGCAGTAAATTATTCAAGAGTTTTTTGTTTTTAACTGATTTACCATATTGTTTTAAAAACAAAATTCCGGTTAATGCACCTTAAATACCCATAATAATTAGGAGAATAATGTTATGCTAACTTATACAATCATTTAACATAGTGAAATGTTAAATCACACATTACTAACGATTTACAAAGAACCTCCATATCTTCCTTTGAGCCATAATTTTCAACAGTACTTTCATCACTAAACGCGAAAAATAAAATATCAGTTTAAACCATAAAAATATCATGGTTATAATAATTATATGGTTATTAATTATAATTTAATGAGCAATTATCGCTTATTTAAAAAAATAAGATTCTTTAACAGAAATAAATGTGCAGGGATAAAATCACCTTTCACTTTTTCTTCTGTATCAGAAAGTAAGGTAAAGGAGTTAATGAACAGTATCACAAGTACTGCATTTGGCGTGGATGGAATATCCATAAAAATGCTCAGAGGATTGAGCCCTTTCTGTATTGGAGCAGTTACTCACCTGATCAATGCATCACTGAACACTGGCAATTTTCCTTCTGGTTGGAAGCAGAGCGTGGTAGTTCCTCTCCCTAAAACCCTGAACCCTTCTTTGGTTTCTGACTTCCGACCTATTTCAATCCTCCCAGTCATCTCCAAAATACTGGAAAAGGTTGTGGCAGAGCAATTTGTCTCTCATTAAGAATCCGAAGGATTGCTTCCTGAAACACAGTCAGGATTTAGGCAGGGGTTTAGCACTTGCTCAGCACTCCTTAATGTTATTGACGAAATTATCGCAGCAAAAGATAAGGGCTTAGAGAGTGTGATGACTTCTCTTGACTTTTCCCAGGCTTTTGATTCGGTGAATTTCGATTTGCTGCTTACAAAGCTAAGGTTTTATCAGTTTGATGATATCTCAGTTAAGTGGTTTTCATCATACTTGACCGGACGTACTCAACGTACAAAAGTTAACGGGCAGTTCTTGTCAGCACTTTCTAGGTTTGTCGTTGTTCCTCAAGGCAGTTGCTTGGGACCGATTCTCTTCCTTATATACACAGCAGATTTGAAAGATCATTTGAGCCACTGTGCTTTACATTCTTATGCGGATGATTCTCAACTGCTAATTTCTTTTAAGCCCTCAGAAGCGGCTGAAGCTGTCCGTTGTATCAACACTGATTTAGAGAGTGTAAATAGATGGTCGGACGATCATGGTTTTCTATTGAACTCCAGTAAATGTTCCGTCTTGTTAGTAGATAGGTCATCTTCTGGTGCTCAATCAACAAATAGTTGTGTTGAGCAGTTTATCTTTGTTGACGGCCAACCACTGACTTCAAGTAATATTCTTAAGATTCTTGGTGTTACTCTTGATTCCCAACTTGATTTTTCTATACATGTAAAAGCTATTTGTAAAACAGTAACAATCCGTTTGAAAACCCTTCGCAGATTAAGCTCAATTTTGCCAGAACTTTCTAAGCTGGAAATTGTCCGTTCAACCATTTTTCCTGTAATATACTATGCTCTTCCTGCTTTTGCCTGTTGCCTTACTCAGGAAAATTTAACGATTCTTTCCCGGCTGCAGAACAGAGCGCTTAGATTTGTCTATAACCTGAAAAAATTTGATCACATTAGTGAGTACAGATTGAACTCCAAGGTGTTGTCAATTGTGGGCTCCTCCGATATGCAAACTGTCAACTTGATTCACAAAATTCTTCAGACGGGAAAACCTGAGTACCTTAGGAGGAAGTTGGTCTTTAGGCACGAAATTAAAGACCGTAGTACCCGACAGGACAGCCTATTTCACCTGCCAAAGACAAAACTGGAAACGGGGAAAAAAGGGTTTAGGTACTTTGGCCCAAAAAAGTACAATGCTTTGCCATCCACCTTAAAAGATTGCAGCTATGTTAGGTTTAAGGAATATGTAAAGGAAGTGTTCGTCTGACCTGGATATATACTTTTTTATTTTTCGTTTTGTTTTTATGGAGTATTATGTTATTTTATTTTATTTTCTGACAAAAGTTGTAATGAAAAACAGAGTTTGTACTTTGATTAACGCTTGCCAAATAAAGACCTTATTTATTTATTTATTTATTTGCCAACGTACTCGTGACACCATCTTACATGTTCAACTCAAAATAGTGTTTCAATTCGCAAGCTTCTCAAGGGAAATCTAGTATTATTTATTAAAGATTTTAATCCTGTATTAACAAGATTCTATTTGTTAATAGTGAAAGTTTGTTATTAATACTATAAGCATTTTTTGGGTATTTCCCCATTTAGAAAAGCAGTTGTACAGCTTTCCGGTAGCAAGAGTAGCTGTTTATTTTCTGGAATGCAGATAGGAGAAGGACAATAAATATTGGAAATGGCGCTTAAAAGTTCACCAAGAAAGTTACCTACTTTGGGCTGCTCAGTGCTTAACGGCTTGTTCATTCATACAATGAACTTGGTTGGATCCCATTCACTAAGAATAAAGTCTTCACACTTCAAGTGTTTCTCTGTAAGTTGCAAACAATGAGGAGACCGAAGATTAAGTTTTATAAACCTTTGAGCTGCTCGAATAGTACGGAATGAGGATACATATTAAATAATAACAATGTTACAGCAAAAGTTACGTAGCTGAAAATTATTTTACAGTTTTCATGTATCCTGTACTTGTTTTTTTAAGTATGTGCCTCGCATTCTAAATATCAAAATTCAATACAAATTGCAATCTTCATCTATTAATACTTGTTTTCGAACTGTTAAGAATTCCTTATTTAAATCGGCTTTATAAATAATAGTTTTTCCGCTAAGGATATACAATATGTGTGAAGACTGTTAATCTTATCGAAAATATTTTTCAAATTTACTGTTAAGTTGAGAATCTCAGTAGTTGGTTACATAACATATTTATTTACCTCGTTCCCCCATGACTCAACCACACAAAGTGTCTGTGTAAAACCTCTAGAGAAAACAACACTATGACTCCCCATTATGGGCCATGTTGTTGTTGCTGATGTCCTTTAAATTACGAAATTTCAGCTCTATTGGGTGAGTAGTTTGTGATGATAAAGGTCAGTGGGGCAGAACCCTTTTTTATCTGCTTTTTTTTGCTACTGAATATCATCTCCATCAGTCCAGTAGCAGGTGCAAGATTGTTAAAATAAGTATTCTGAAGGTTCGCGGGTTGGGTTCTAAAACACGTTCTTAACGAGAATAGGCTTGTGTATAATCTTATATTATAGGTATGTTCCTACTGAATTAAACTTAAAAGGTCCGAACTAATGCTCATAATATTGCCAGCAATAAAAGTAAATTAGGACAGAGTCAGGTACGATTTTGTTTCAAACCTAGCCTTATTGTACATCTGCAGGATAAGGGGAACCACTATGCAAAATGTTCACCTTCTTAGACATTGTAGTTTTTTAGTTACAGTGATCACAATGTGAGCGAGTGAATGTGTCTGAAAAATATAGATTTAGATAATATGACCACTGTGTATACTTCTGTTGTTTACTACCAATCTTCACTCAACGTTTTAAATGAGAACTACAACAGCTGATTATTGAATAAATATTCTTAAGTCATAAACTGGTTCAGTATAAATAAATGCTTTGTCCATAACCTTAAGATGGTGTCTTGAATTCCCGTGGGGTGTAGCCCTGAGGTGAATTCAATATGTTGAAATAGCTTATAATCTTCTAACGTACGAATAGAACATAGAAATAAAGTTTTATCTAAATAAGTTCACCCGTTTTCCTGGAAAAAGCGAACAAACACGATCAAAACCGGGCAAAACACGTTTTTGAGCGGAAGCCATTATTTTTTTAAAAGGCGTATGGCAGTTTAAAGTAGCCTAAAACCTTCTTACGAATGTATAAACTAAGAAACAAAGATTCATCAAAATCAGTACACCCATTTTCCCGAGAATAGCGAAAAAACACGTTCTTGAGCGTTACCGAAGGACAGAGAGGACAGAAACTGAAAATAGACTTTTTTGGCTCCCCTAGGGTGTAAAACGCGAAAATATGCAAAAATTTCATAATTCCAAGCAATGTATAGACAAAACTTAAATTTTTGTATATATATCCTCACTGTATACTTATATCATATATTACCAATCTTCACTCAACTTTTTAAATAAGAATTACAACATCTGTTTATCGAATAGATATACTTCATCATCTGGTTCAATATAAATAAATTCTTAGACCATAAGAATAACATAGGATCTTTAAAACCCCGTGAAGCAGATTCCTAAGTAGGGGGCATTGGGGCGTTCAAAACCAGCACAGGCGAAGTGAGGATGCGAGGATGCTCCCCCCCCCCCGGATGACCTTGACCTTGACCCCAAGGTCACCCCCGAGGGCACCCCCGAGGGCACCCCCCCCCCCCGGATGACCTTGACCTTGACCCCAAGGTCACCCCCGAGGGCATCCCCGAGGGCACCCCCCCCCGTGACCTGGCGGAAACCTAACATAGGCTGGCAAGCACAGACGAAGTGAGGATGCGAGGATGCCCCCCCCCCCCGTCACGTGACCTGGCGGAAACCTAACATAGGCTGGCGAGCACAGACGAAGTGAGGATGCGAGGATGCCCCCCCCCCCCCGGTCGTCTGCAGCACTTTTCGTGATGAGGAAAAAACTTTCGAAAATTAATAACTAGCCTATTTACCCACCGATTCCCACGGGACTTTTTCCAGAGTGTAGACCTATCCTAGAGGAAGCGAATGACGTAAGAACCCCATAGATCCGCCATTAAACAAGGCCGCTATTAATTTTTAAACGCGTTTTCCTTATGGGATCTCAGCTGTTTACCGGCCGATTTTGATGAAACTTCACCACATGTCGGGCGACGGCCTAGGTAAACCAACCCTTAAAGAAAATTGAAAATCAACCGTTAAACGGGCCCGCTATTAATTTTTAAACGCGTTTTCCTTATGGTATCTCAGCTGTTTACCGACCAATTTCGATGAAATTTCACCACATGTCAGGCGGCAGCCTAAGTAAACCATCCCTTAAAGAAAATTGAGAATCCACCGTTAAACAGGCCCGCTATTAATTTTAAACGCGTTTTCCTCATGGGATCTTGGCTGTTTTCCAGACCCCTCACGATGGTTCAAAACTAGCAAAGGCGCGGTGAGGATGTAAGTCCCCCCCCCGGACATCAACTGGTGTGAGGATATACCTGCCTCACAACATAGCCTGGCGTGAGGATATACCTGATCCCCCCCCCCGTCACGTGAGTTGGCGGAAACCTAACGTAGGCTGGCGAGCACAGACGTGTGAGGAGGAATAAGGACCCCCCACCCCCCCGTCAGCGATAGACCACCTCTCACGTTTCTGGAAGCTTCTAGAAGGTTCGCTGAAGCGTGCAACCTGGGTATAAAACCGAGGCAGAGCCGCACGCGCGACCTCAGTGTTGTTTAAGACGTCACCATGAACGGAAACGGAGTCAGTGCAGGTGAAGTGGACCAAACGATCCGCTCCTTCCTAGAGGAGCTGAACGCAATGAATGATGAGAACGCCAACGCACCGCCAGTACAGCAGGGATGTGCGTCAAAGAAGAAAAAGCTCGATGGGTGGACTGTAAAGAGGAAGGAAGTGCCTATCGATTCCCCGACACTGTGCTGGTCCGCTGGCGGATATCAGTACACTGTGAAGAACCCTACCAACAGCGGTAATGTACTGTTAAAGATGAACGTGTTCAAAGGAGGTCGCCCCACGTTCAGTTGCGGCTTGTACTTGGACAAGGAGCGAAACAATGAAATCTGCATATGTCTAGAGGACCTGCTATCCAGATTGCAAAACCTATGGCTGGCAAATAGCGAGACGGGAGAGCCAAGATACGACGGGATCACTAGAACCGCTATTCCTCTACCCACCTGGCGAAAGACCGATTGCGTCATCTCAGGGAAAACCAAGAGGAGCGTACACTCCAAGCGCGCTACCCAGTAAACGAGAGAGCGTGGAAACTTCCATTACGTCACTCTTCCTGGAATTGAGCGTGGAAAATTCCACTAAGCAGTTGATAACCGAGACGCTTCTAGAACAATCCACTTGTTTACGCAGTAAAGCTTTCCATTACATCACCCTTCCTGGAATTGAGCGAGTAACTATAACATCATGTTGTTGATACGCGCGAGTCGGCACGTAGACACCACCAATAAAAGGCGACTCGGTGGCAAGAGCCGATCATTCTGCATCCAGCCGCTGCACCATGCTCAACACGGACCACAAGATGGACCTCAGGACAGCCCTCAACAGCTGCAAGGCCGCGGGTTACACCCGCATCGCAGATCTGCGGGACAACGCGGTGTATCCCATTCGCTCGTTTGAGCGGGTAGACACACCGTATGGCGAGGCGGTTATGGCCACCTTGGAGGGTCTTGTTGGCGACGACCCGATCCGGATTTACATGCCTCGGCGATACCTCACGGTCTTGGACGACAACGCCATCTCCCAGTACAACGTTGGCGTGGGGCCGAGGACGAGCCTTGTAAAGAGGAGCGGCCCTCCTGGCAGCAAACTTCCTTTCCTGGAATTTGTTTAAATAAACGGTATTTCCTATTCCCTTATTTCCTTCAATATTTAAAAAAAAAATAAAAAAAATCAAATAAAAAAAAAAGCGAGAAAAGAATTTGTTTTTAAGAGCCGAGGTGGCGGTGCATGGCAGTCAGTAGACGCCATGGACTTGAGGTGGAAACACCCATTCACCGCCATCGTGGCCGTGCCCTCTGGCAGCGGCAAGTCGCACTTCGTGGCTCGCTTCATAGAGCACGCCGACCGCATGTGCGATACGCGGTTCGCCCGCATCACTTGGCACTATGGCAGTGGTAGCGGCGGTGGTAAGAGCCGTGCGGACTCTGCCGTGCGCTACGTAGCCGGCCTGCCAGACCTGGATGACTATGACGGTAGCGAGCCCGCCCTGGTCATCGTCGACGACATGATGCGCGAGGCTGGCTCCGGCGTGGCTGACCTGTTCACCAAGGGCTCGCACCACCGCAACATGAGCGTGTTCTTCATCACGCAAAACCTGTTTCACAGGGCAGGGGCCAGCGCGACATATCGCTGAACGCCCACTACATAGTGTGCTTCAAGAATCCCAGGGACCGCGCTCAGATCAAACACCTGGCCCGTCAAGTATACCCGGAGAACCCCAAATTCGTGGAGGAGGCTTACGCGGACGCCACGCGTGATCCGCACGCCTACCTGCTCATAGACTTGAAACAGTCCACGCCTGAAGAGATGCGCGTACGTTCGGCCATTTTCCCAGACGACCCGGTGAACTACGTGTACCTGCCCAAGAAGAAGTGATAAATAGGCCGAGCGCGTGCCAGCGTCAGTCATCATGTCACACCGCGTGAAGAAGGACGCGGCGCTGCTGAGGGCCCTAATACACGCTACGCCCAAAGAACGCAAGGCCCTGTTAAAAGCGTGCGACAAGAGTCGCATCAAGTCATTGTGCGAGTGCGCGTATAACGTGCTACGCGGAAACGTACCGCTTTCCCCCTGTCTCAAACGCAAATTGAGTAAACACAAACAGGCGCTCAGACGGCTGGTGAAACGCGGCGAGGGTTGGACCAAGAAGCGACACTACCTCGTCCAACGGGGCGGAGGGATCCTCCTACCTCTGCTGTTGAACGCTGTTCTGCCCGTTCTAGCGCAGAAGCTAATCGGACATGGAGTACGCTAGGAAAATGGTGGTTGTACCGCAGGAGCTCATCGAGAGATTGCGAGAAGGACCGGGACCAGGGCCGGGGCCAAGAGGAGGAGCAGGTAGCGCCAATAAGCCAGCCAGCCTGGACGCTGAGATGCATCGCATATTGAGCGACAAGCGGCTGGACGATACGGAGAAATGGAAACAATATCAGCAGGTGTTACAGCGGTTCCTGCACTTTTCCGCGGCTAAACGTCAACCCATAGGTCTGTCAATCATCGAGGGTGAGCAGAGGGAGGAGGAAGCGGCAGGGGGTCCGAGTCAGATGAAGCGCGAGTCTAGCGCCTCGGCGGAGGAGGACATTGTGGAATCGTTCTCAAAAATCTACAGGTCGGTGGCGCGCAACTTGTTGCGATTCATGACCCGACAAGGCAGCCCCATCGCCTGGGACGCCAGTGGGGCGGTGTACGTGAACAAGGTGAAGATCCCCGATTCCAATATAGTGGACATCGCGCACAGCATAGTGAGAGCGCGAAGGGCGGACCGATTGCCTACCGGCTGGCATCAAGTGATGGCCGCCTTGAAGGACATGAACGTGCCCAAAGAATACGTGAGCAATCCCACGGCGTTGCGTTACCTAGGCGTGGGGCTGGACTCGGCATCGAGCCCCTGGGGAGACACGACAGCCTCGTCGACACCCCTCTCACCGAGGTTGACACCGATACTGGACCGCCTGAGACCGCGACCCCCAGCGGCCAGGAGAAGGATAATAACCGAGGAACCCGACCGGGAATCGTCATTGGACAACTGGGAGCCGTTCACACCGTAATGGAGAAGCTGTACTACGACCCGAGCCAGCCCGGTTCCCTCGGTAGGGTGGCCGCCCTGGCCAGAGCCGCGCGCCTCCCGAAACGCAGAGCGGTGGAATGGCTGCGCGCCCAGGACACCTACACGCTGCACAAGCCAGCGCGAAAGCGGTTTCCCCGCAACCGCTACGCCGTTTTTGGGCCCCGGGAGCTGTGGCAGGCAGACCTGAACGACATGCGCGGCCTGAGCCGGTACAACGACGGAGTCAACTACCTGCTGACTGTGATAGACGTATTCAGTAAGTGGCTGTTCGCGGTACCACTGAAGAGGAAAAGCGGGCCGGAGGTGGCTGTTGCGTTCGAGAGGATATTCTCCGAGGCGACTCCTCGCTGCCTACAGACCGACAAGGGGACGGAGTTCACCGGGGCCGCGACCAAGAGAGTGTTCAAGAGTTTCGGTGTCAACTACTTCACCACGCAGAACCCCGACGTGAAGGCGGCGGTGGTGGAGCGAGTCAACCGCACGCTCAAGACCCGCATGTGGCGCTACCTGACCTACAAAAACACGTATCGCTACGTGGACGTGTTGGACAGGCTTGTGGACGCCTACAACCACAGCCCGCACAAGAGCCTGGGTGGCCTACGACCCGTGGACGCGGACAGCGGCGATGGTCAAACGGTGTACAAGGTGTGGCGTCACATGTATGGAAAGGCGATCCGGCGACACAAGCCCAGGTTCGAGCCGGGCGACACGGTGCGCATAGCCAAGGAGAAGGGCACGTTCGCCAAAGGTTACGAGACCAACTGGAGTAAGGAGCTGTTCGTGGTAGACCACGTATACGGGTCGCATCCTCTGCCATTGTACGTGCTGCGCGACCTGAACGGGACGCCGCTGGAAGGGCGCTTCTACGAGCACGAGATGCAAAAGGTGACGATCGCCCCGGACCGCCTGTATCAAATAGATAAAATACTGGACACAGAGGGGCGAGGCTCCAGTAAGCGCTACCTAGTCAAGTGGGCCGGTTACGGAGAGGACTTCAACTCGTGGGTACCCGCAGCGGACGTGCAACAGCTGCGATGACGAGGCACAACCAGTTTTACCTGACGTTGCCCAGTAACAGTTCAATGAAGTACTATCCCAACAACATGGTGACAAACTACACGACCCATCTACCCTCGACCGTTGATCTGTCAGACGGCGAGTGGGAGGTCGCTCTGGCGGAGGCGCACTACCCCTTCTCTTTTCTGACCGTCGGTGAGGGAACCTACATCAAACTAGTGCTGGGAATGAGGGACTCGAAAGGCGGGTTGGGCGTGGTGGACAAGTTGTTAATCAAAGTGGAGCCGGGCAATTACAGTAGTACCGAGGAACTCGTGCACGCAATCAATAACTACCCTCAAATGAAGAGTAACCTGTGCACCTTCTCGTATGACGAGAGGTCCTCCAGGGTGGAATTGCTGTCGACGTCTTCAGCCGTTCAGAGCCTCAAACTGAGCCCCAGTTTGGCACTACAGTTTGGCTACGAGGTGGATACGGATATCGTCAAGCGTCACAGGTCCGTGAGGCCGGCTAACCTCTTTGCCGGTCTGCCATCACACATGTACGTGTATTGCGACCTGGTGAAACCCCAACTGGTGGGCGACGCTGTGGCGCCACTACTGAAGATCCTCAACATCGACATTAGGAATTACACGTACGGTGCCAACACGACAGTGTATATAATAGACCCGCACTACGTGCCGGTGATTAAAACCTCATTCGAGAGCGTGGAAATCGATTTAAGGGACAACCAAGGGCGACACTTGCCATTCCACTTCGGGACCACGTGCATGAAGCTTCATTTCAGGAAAGAGAGGCAGCGGCAATGAATCCGAGCGATCCCTATCTGGCGTATTACCGCCACCAGCAGGCGGGCCATGGCGTATCCTCCGTATTCAGAGGAGCCGCTTTCCAACGCGGACACGGTATCGGCAGTTTCCTAGGCGGGCTGATGCGTACAGTGGTCCCTTTGATCAGATCCGGCGCATCGGCACTGGGCAAGGAGGCGCTGAGGTCCGGTGTGGGCTTCTTGGGCGACGTGGCGGCGGGCACAGCCGACCCCCGAGTCGCGGCCAACGCCCGGTTCAGACAGTTTACCGGGTCGCTGAAACGCAGGGCTGATGAAAAACTGGATCGCGTGCTGAGCGGTGGTGGTGCCTATAAGAGGAGGCGTGTACAGCAGGTTACTCCTCAGTCTCTAGCGAAACTCCTCGGAGCGAGGAAGAAAAGCGCTGCGCCCAAGAGGAAGCCCGCAAAACGTGTCGCTAAGAAGAGGAGAAGCAAGAAGAGCAAGAGTACCGTGAAGGACATTTTTGGATAATGGCGTTTCTACATCAGAAGTCGTGCGAGTGTGTCAAGACCGAGTTGGACCTGTTCTCGCTACCGCCCACGCAGACCAGTATAGAGAGTGGTAAATGGGTGCAGTACAAGCCCATCTCCTCCCTGACAGACGACTCGCCCGTTGAGTTCATAGTTCCGGGTCATGGGGACGAGTACACGGATCTGTCACAGACGCTACTGCATGTGAAGGCTACCATTAGAACGGCTAATGGAGGCGCTGTAACGGGCGATCAAGCGATAAAAGAGGTGGGTCCGATTAACAACTGGCTGCACTCGCTGTTCAGTCAAGTGGACCTGTATCTGAACAACAAACTGGTGTCTCCTCAGAACAACACGTACGCCTATCGCGCCTACCTGGAGAACCTGTTGTCCTATGGTGGTGATGCCAAGACATCGCACCTCACCGCGGAGTTGTTCTACGAGGACTATGCCGGGTACATGGACAATACTGAGGAGGATAATGCCGGGCTCAAGAACCGGAGGGAGTTTGTCAAGGGCAGCCGGTACGCGGACATGGTCGGACATCTGCACGTCGACCTGTGCAACCAGGAGAAGTTCATGTTAAACGGCGTGGGGATGCGCTTTCGCCTGATCAGGTCAAAGAACTCATTCTCCATCATGTCCAAAACCGTGACAGACTACAAAGTGGACATCGCCGAAGTCAACCTGTTTATGCGCCGCTGTAAGATCAACCCGAGCGTGCTGTTGGCTCACAGCAGGACGCTGGAGTCGGGCACAGCCAAATATCCCATTACGCGCGTGGAAGTCAAATCCTTCACGCTACCCTCCGGTATCAGCAGCAAGACTCTGGACAGTGTGTTTCTGGGTCAACTGCCGAAACGCGTTATAGTTGGCCTGGTCAGCAATCAGGCGTTCAACGGGGACTACAAGAAGAACCCGTTCAACTTCACCCACAGCCACGTGAACTTCTTCGCGCTGTACATAGATGGTGAGCAAGTGCCATGTAAGCCGCTTAAACCGGATTACACGTTCGGTCAGGAGTTGTGCGTGCTCGCTTACCACACGCTGTACACTGGCACCGGCATCAATTTCTCAGACTGTGGTAACGAAGTCAGTCGCAACGAATACCCCTACGGATACTGCCTGATGGCGTTTGATCTGACACCCGATATGGCGGCCTCTCAATCCAGCCACTGGAACCTGGTGCGCAACGGTAACCTGCGCATAGAGATTGGGTTCTCCGAAGCCTTGGCGGAGGCGTTCAACTGCATAGTGTACGCCGAGTTGGACAACGTCGTGGAGGTGGACCGTCATCGCAACGTCACAGTCGACTTTGGCGGGTAAACGAGTTGCCGCGCGCTCAAGGTCACCGCGCGCGGACCGTTAGGTGATGGCGGCGCGCGCACCCAAGGTTATCCCGCTAGGCGCAATCCCGCCAGCGCTCAGTCGAGTTCAGTCAGCCGTACGGGATGGACGTGCCGCCACCGATCTACAACGAGCCACCGCCAGCGCGCTGTCATCACGGAAGCGTGGTGATGGATATGCAGTGTTTTAAAGACAGTGATAATGACTTTCTACTGAAAGAGGTTTGCGTGGTGGACGTGACTACCGGCACGCTGCTCCTACATCACATCGCCCGCCCACCCTTCAGTAAGGACCTCCTGACTTCCGAGAAACAGCGCGAGACTGTCTGGGTCACTCGCCACTGCCACGGCTTGGAGTGGGACCAGGGGGACATCGCGTACGTCGCCCTGCTGGACAAGCTGCGCTCCTGCCTCATCCACCGCCCCCTGGTCTACGTCAAAGGATCGCAGAAGAGGGACTTTGTACAACGCCACCTCATAACCGAGCCCGCCGCCACCACCGCTCAGGACATGGAGGATCTGGGCTGCGGGTCACTCAACGGTCCGCCCACCTACCGGACCCTGCGCTGTCGCCACCATAAGAGCTCCCACAACCGTTGCGCCCTTCATAACTGCATAGTATTGCGGGACTGGCTCGTGGCTAACGACAGGTCGGACCCGTCCGTCTCAAGCTGCCTGTGCTGCTTCCGCCCACGATGAATACCGTCCAGATCAGAGAATGCCTGGTGAGGATCCCCGGACTGAGGAACGTTGCGGTCTACGCCTCTGACCAACTACCGGACGTGCCGGTCAAGCCTCTCACCGCCATCGTGTCCAACACGGTAGCTCACACCGAGGGAGGCGAACACTGGGTGGCGTTTTACTGCTCGGAAGAGGACAGACTCGAGTACCTGGACAGCTACGGAAGGCCGCCATACCAGGCCGACTTTCAAATGTTCCTGAGGCGCAATCCTCATCACCGCCACTATGTCTACAACAGGTATCGACTCCAGGGCTACGATACTTCTGTTTGCGGCTACTACTGCCTCACTTACCTGTACTGCCGGGCTGTTCTCCGCACGTCACTCAGCGACTACGCCCAGCTCTTCGACCCTGCCGCTCCCGCCGCCAACGACGCTCTGGTCCGCAGGCTCTTCCACTCCATATTCGCTTAAAACTAATTTGTAAGGTTTTTGTAGTATGTGTATGTAACCTTATTATTGTACAATACATGCCTCATAATGATAAAGCTTGTGTTTTCATTTCTCCTTTCTCCTTACTAAATTTAAAAAAATTAGCAAAACTGAGGCAGCGGGGCTGGACCTCAGGTTTATATACCAGCGGCGCGTGTCACTGGCTGAGCCCCCGCCAAGCGGCAGTGAAGGTCGCCAAAGAGGGCGCGTCACGAGACCCCTCGGACATCAGCAAACCGCTGAGTAATTCGAGGGTGCAACCTTGAGCGTCAGCAAACCACTTAGCAACTCCTTCCTGGGCAACTCCTTCAGGGCCGTCCCCGACACGCGCCGCCAATCGCTCCCGGTTGGCGGGGGCTTTTTAAGCTGCACGGCTCGGGCCAAACGGCCCATAACGCCTTTCCGAGCCTAACGGCTTGTGACTTTTGAGTGAGCAAAGGGAGGAAATAAACAACTCGGGTTCATGCTGTACATAAAGCTATTATATTTTCTTACAAATACTATTTACAATTTTTTTCTCTTATAACTAATATATACAACTAGACGGGGAATTCCTCTTCTTCCTCGTCTTCGTCCTGGCGCTGATCCTCCTCCTCCTCCTCACCGTCCACTTCCATCCGCTGCGGATCTTCTCCTCTCCTCCTGGCTGGCGGTAGCGGCGGGACGTCCTTGTGTCCCCATGGCAAAGTGTGGATGCCGTCGGGGAGGACGCACCGCTTGTCGTCAGCTGGACTGAGGCTCAGCTTGTTCACTTCCACGGTGTAGACCCGGTGCAAGTGGGACTGGAACCGGACGTTGGTGGTGTGTTTATGGACCCCGTCAAACAGACACTCTCTGTAGTCGTCGGGGGTGAGGACGTTCTTGACAACGCCCTTCGCCACCCCCTTGGCTCGCTTGAGAGCCTTACTGCCGCCTGTCGCTGCGACCTCGATGTTCATGAAGTACAGCTTGGACCGCAGGCCGAGGTACTCGTATAAGGACAGGCCGTTGCACTCGTCCTTAAACTTTCCGATGACCTTGGCGTTGATGGGGTTGTAGCAGGGGTGAGACCTCGGATAGCCGCTGGTGTCGAAGTCGTCCAGGTGTTCCTTCATCTCGGCGTAGACGTCCTGGGACACGATGTCAAAGACGAAGCTGTCCGTGTCCATGTAGTCCACGGTGAGACGGTCACCGTAGCGCTCCTTCATCTTGCGCAGGAACTCGTACATGAGCCACTTGCTCAGCTCCAGGACTGACATGCCTACGTAGATTGGCTTGTCCAACACAATGTTGACCTTGGACAGATGCACCAGGGCCACGTCCTCCGTGTAGTACGTCCGGTCCAGGAAGTTGGATCTGGCGACGTACTTGGAAAACTTCTCCGGGGTGCACACCAGCTTCACGTTGAGGCGCTTCCGTACATTCTCGATGGTCTTGCCAAAGACCGCGTTGTTCATGAGCTTGAAGAAGTCCTGTTCAAACTTCGTTTTGGCCTTCTTCCGCAGCTCCGTGTTCATCAGGATGTACGGTTCCAACCACCGCGACTGGTGAAACGAGATCGCCCGATGCACCGCGACCAGCTCCAATCCGTTTTGCAGCGCCTGCTGCAAGACCCTGTAGTGACAGATGTAGTGCGTCTTGTCGTCCAGGGTCGTCAACAGTTTGGGGAACTTCCCTGTTGGCGGACGCTTCGTCTCGCAGCAGTAGGGAAGGTCCTTGTGCAGGTCGTGTAGGCGCGCGGGGTAGTGGAGGTCCACCTCCAAGATGTAGCCTCGATCAGCCTCCGCGTCCAGCGCCGCTATGTCCAACGCCTGGATTTCCTCACGGCTGAGCCACTCGAAGTCTCCGGTCGGCAGGCGCTGGGACATGGCCCAGCCGTACAGGTTGTTTGCGTCCAGGTACAGGAGGAAGCGCGTGGGCTCGTCCGGGCGATAGTCCGGGCACCTGTCGTGGTTGGCCTTGGCGTAGCGGGTGATGGCCTGAGAGATGCCTCCCCGGATCCCCTGCTCCACGAACAGGTACATGTCAAAGTCCTGCAGCGTGTCCAGCTCCACACCGCAGGTCTTGAGCATCACGTCCCAGGCGTAGGACGGCAGGGTGTAGTAGTGGGCAGGATCCAGCCCGTACTCTGCTAGCGACGTATCACGGAACTGCTCAAAGACATCGGTGAGCAGGGCGATGTCGCACCGCAGGTACTTGTCCGCGTAGTCCTTGAGGTTGTGACAATCAAAGGCTCGCCACACGTTGAGGGCGTGCTCGTATTCCTCGTCCTTGATGTCCTCCAGGGTCATGGAGTTCCTGAACGCCTCCTTAGGCGGCAGCTCCCTGGTGGAGTACAACGTGTCGTACGACGTGACAAAGTCGTAGGGGAACACGCCCTTCCTGCGCACCAGGTCGAACAGCCGGTCGTCGGGGAAGCGCTTCCTCGTCTCGCGCATCTTGTCAGTGGGCAGTCCCGCTGCCAAGCTGGCCAGGCTCATGGACAAGAACCTGTAGGTGTCGAGGAACCGCACCGCGAAACTGCTCTGACGTTGGTTGTCCCCGGGCTGGCCAAAGTGAAACCGCTTGGTAAAGGCGATGTAGCGCTCTTCAGTGTGCGCCAGCACGTCCACATCACCAGGGTCGATGGCCAGCTCCCGCACTACGAAGTGGGCGTCGTAGTTGGACAGGTTGTGGAAGTAGCAGTTGATGTGTCGCTGCTCCCGGTACCTGAGGTTGCACGAGCGGTGGGCGGCTCCTCGGAACTCGTAAGGCGGGGCGTGGTTGTGGTCCCGCACCTTGACGTCCTGGTCAGTGAACTCCTTCCCGCAGAGGTAGCAGTGAGTCGCCAGTAGGTACTCGTCCATCTCCTGCTGGGTCAGAGAAGGGTGCAGAGCTCTCGTGCTGAACAGGAACTCCCACAGCGCCAGCACGTCCATCTTGAGCCTCTCCATGAAGACCTTGGACGCGTCAGCCCCGAAGTAGACGCGGGGCTCAAACTCCTCCAGGCCGAGCGAGTCCACGATCTGGTAGGCGAAGGCGTACGGGACGTGCAGTTGCAGGGGCCTCGTGCCGGGCGGCGCTTCCACCGGGTCAACAGCGACGGGCTGCAGAGCACACTCAAAGTCCGCGTAGATGCAGAACCTCTCCCGCCTAGTGTACTCGGGGTGGGTGAAGCGGATCTGCTGCTTCTTCGACATGTCCAAGCGGAGGGGGGCCTTGGCGGTGCAGTATCGCATGTGCTCCTCCAGACGCTCGGCACCGGACAGCTGCAGCTTGTCAGGCCGGTTGTCAAAGTAAGCGAAGCATCGCTTACACACGTGGATAGCGCCGTTGCGGGACGTCAGTTGAGGTCGCACTAGCCTACTCATATTTGCGATGTAGGCGTAGTGACTGTTCCCGCCGGTGGTCACGTACAGCAGGTCCCGGTGATCCTCCAACTCCCGCTTGCATATCTTCAGCGGGAACACGCGGTCCTGGAACTTTGGTGATCCGTCGGAGCGTCTCCCCACCATGGCGCGCTCGATCCCGTACACGTTGACGCTGATGGCGTTCTTCCTCTCAAAGACCTTGATGTCCTTCACAGCCACGGGGAAGCGTAGGCCGGTCCAATCGTAGCGTGCCATGACGTCCGGTGTGTACGATGCAGGCCTCTCCGGGTGTCGCGCGACGAACTTGGCCAGGACAGCGTACGCGAAGCACATGTCATCGACGTTTTGCACGTTGATAACGGCGCGCGTGTCGCAGATGGTCCTGGGAAGCTGGACAAACCGAGCTCCGCGTTCTCCCAACGGGGTGTAGAGGTTGACGCGGATCTCCAAGTCGCGTATCCGGAGATAGCTCCACCCGCTGCCCACTAGCAGACACTGCTCCTTCTCTTCCTCCAGCTTGTGGAAGGACGCCGACAGGAAGTCCTCCAAGTTGGACGCGGCGGTGAGAGGCACGTTCTTTGTCTTGAAGGCTCGCAGACAGGTGGCTCCGTGAACGTTGGCGAATTCGCACTCTAGGAACATGTTGACCTTGGTGTTCGGGTGTCGGGTCCTGACGTCAGTCAACAGGTTCAGGACGCTGTCGAACAACAGCACCAGCGCGTCCTCCACGGTCAAGAAGTCCTCCATGGGCCGGGACAGGCCGAAGGTCAGGAGGCGTCCGCGGAAACCCCGTTGGATGGTGCGGAACGCGGGCAGTCCACCACCCACCATCCCGTCGGGTGCCGTGCTCGGTCCGGGCTGGGGCTCGCGGCTGGGTCCGGGCTGGGGCTCGCGGCTGGGTCCGGGCTGGGGCTCGCGGCTGGGTCCGGGCTGGGGCTCGTGGCTGGGTCCGGGCTGGGGCTCGCGGTCGGGTCGGGGCTCGGGTGACAGGACGGGCAGGTGCGGCATCTCGTCCACAACGAGGTTCCTCACGACAGGGCAGTTGTGGGCCTCGTGCTGGTCTCGGTTGTAGCGCCGGGTGAAGCCTTGGTCGCAGTAGGCGCACGCGAACCTCATGCCGCGGTGGGCGCTCGCCACGTGCTGCTGGAGATAAGCGGCCCTGCGGAAAAGGGCGCCGCACTCGGGACAGCGGACCCCGTTGGCGTGCACCAGCTGCACGTGGCGCTGGAGCAGGTCCTCGCGGGCGAATCGCCGCCCGCACGCGTCGCACTCGGGCCGTGGGTCTCTGACGGGTGGCGTTGCGGAGGAAGAGGAGGAGGTCGAAGCTGACGGGCTCGCACCGTGGACCGCTTCCATGTGATGGCGCAGATCCTCAGGACTCGCCAGGACAACGGAGCACAATGGACACGGACAGCCTGTGAACAGGAAAACAAGTCCTATTAGTTACCCTATAAACCGAGGATGAGGAACTATACAGAAGACTGACAACCTCTTGTTTTTCCCCTAGAGTCTGTTTCCTCATCTCGATCGCCAGTTACCCAAGCCTGTTAAATAGAAGGGTGAGGAGGTGGCGGTGAGGAACTATACAGAGGGCTGACAACCTCTTGTTTACCTCTCGAGTCTGTTTTCTCGTCTTAATTGCCGATTTACCCAGTCAAGGCAGTTTACTCTCTCTCATAAAAACAAGTCATTAGTTATCAACCTCTTGTTTTCCCCTAGAGTCTGTTTCCTCATCACGATCGCCAGTTACCCAAGCCTATTATACAAGGGTGAGGAGGTGGCGGTGAGGAACTATACAGAGGGCTGACAACCTCTTGTTTACCTCTCGAGTCTGTTTTCTTGTCTTAATTGTCAGTTTACCCAATCAGGACCGTTTACTCTCTCATAAAAACAATTCATTAGTTATCAAAGTTCGCGGGCGCGCAGTGACGTCGTGGGTGAGGATACTGGAGAAGAAAGCATACTTAATAAATCTACTGGCGGTTTCTTATTTAACCTAAAACTGTACCTGGCGCTTGGTCGTGAGGAGTAGGAGGATGAACTGTGGTGAGGTGGCGTTGCAGGTTGTCACTTCGTCCGAAGTGTCTACCGCAGACATGGCAGTCGTAATGGCGGTCGTTGTGGGCGGATGCAGCGTGACGAGCCAGGTTTCCAGCGTTCGCGAAGACGCGACCGCAGACCTCACACATACGAGGAACAGCCATCTGATTGAAAAGCAAAACCTAATTTCATTTCGCTTAAACATTTTTTTTTTTTTTAAAGAGTGGTAGTGAATCTATTTTGCTTTTTAAGTTTGATTCATTAATTTTAATCGTTATAAAACACAACTGTTTCAAGGTCATTACAATTCCACTCATCTTCATCGGAAAAAGAAACAACGACAAGGCTCAGTGTACTGGGATATGTAAAAGATTAATTATTAATGTTAGCTAATAAGATTTTAGAGCATTGGTAAACTTGCTGATGAAAAAGTAAATTATATGTTACTTACATTTTAAGATATTCAAAGAGAAAGTCGTAACAGTTGCATAAGTAATCACCGCGATAGTAACGAAAATTAAAAATAACGAATAATTAAAATAGAAACGCTAATTAATAAATATGTTGTTACTTACGTTGACTTTTACGGGAATCCAAAGGCAATGAACAGCAGGTTGTGTAGGTGTATCGCAGAGACAGCAATACTTCGTCCGCACAGTAAGAGCTCCAAACACAAACTGACGAAACCCTTGAGGACGTGCTCATAAATAGCAGGAGTGAGAGGTCTGGAAGGCCGCTGATGAGTAAACAACCCCGGGCGGTCACGTAGGCCCTAGCACGCGCCTCGACACGTGACTCCGCGGAGCCGCTCACGGGGGGGGGGGACTTACATCCTCACCGCGCCTTTGCTAGTGTTGAACCATCGTGAGGTGTCTGGAAAACAGCCAAGATCCCATGAGGAAAACGCGTTTAAAAATTAATGGTGGGCCTGTTTAACGGTGGATTCTCAATTTTCTTTAAGGGATGGTTTACTTAGGCTGCCGCCTGACATGTGGTGAAATTTCATCAAAATTGGTCGGTAAACAGCTGAGATACCATAAGGAAAACGCGTTTAAAAATTAATAGCGGGCCCGTTTAACGGTTGATTTTCAATTTTCTTTAAGGGATGGTTTACTTAGGCCGTCGCCCAACATGTGGTGAAGTTTCATCAAAATCGGTCGGTAAACAGCTGAGATCCCATAAGGAAAACGCGTTTAAAAATTAATAGCGGCCTTGTTTAATGGCGGATCTATGGGGTTCTTACGTCATTCGCTTCCTCTAGGATAGGTCTACACTCTGGAAAAAGTCCCGTGGGATTCGGTGGGTAAATAGGCTAGTTATTCATTTTCGGACGTTTTTTCCTCATCACGAAAAGTGCTGCGGACGACCGGTGGGGGGGGGTCCTCATTCCTCCTCACACGCCTGTGCTCGCCAGCCTATGTTAGGTTTCCGCCAGGTCACGTGACGGGGGGGGGGCATCCTCGCATCCTCACTTTGCCTGTGCTCGCCAGCCTATGTTAGGTTTCCATCAGGTCACGGGGGGGGGGCATCCTCGCATCCTCACTTCGCCTGTGCTCGCCAGCCTATGTTAGGTTTCCGCCAGGTCACGTGACGGGGGGGGGCTTCCTCGCATCCTCACGCCAGGTGCCAGGTTTAAGTTAGGTTAATGGGTCACGTGACGGGGGGGGGAGCATCCTCGCATCCTCACTTCGTCTGTGCTCGCCAGCCTATGTTAGGTTTCCGCCAGGTCACGTGACGGGGGGGGGCATCCTCGCATCCTCACTTTGCCTGTGCTCGCCAGCCTATGTTAGGTTTCCGTCAGGTCACGGTGGGGGGGGGGTGCCCTTGGGGATGCCCTCGGGGGTGACCTTGGGGTCAAGGTCAAGGTCATCCGGGGGGGGGTGCCCTCGGGGGTGCCCTCGGGGGTGACCTTGGGGTCAAGGTCAAGGTCATCCGGGGGGGGGGGAGCATCCTCGCATCCTCACTTCGCCTGTGCTGGTTTTGAACGCTCCAATGCCCCCTACTTTCCTAAGGTGATTTACAAAGATCCAATCAACCTAAAACCTTCTACCACACATGTAGAACATAAAAAAGAAGTTTCATCGAAATCAGTGCACCCGTAAAGCGAACAAAATATGGCCAAAATCGCACGAAATCACGTTTTTGAGTGACCGCCATTCCTTTTCCAAAAGGCGTATGCCAGTTTAATTAAGGTGGCCTAAAACTTGTTTACGCATGTATAGAACAAAGAAACAAAGTTTCATCAATGTCAGTGCACCCGTTTTCTCGTGAAAAGCGAACAAAAACCCGTCCTTGAGCGTTACCGACTGACAGACAGACAGACAGACAGAAATTGAGATAAGACTTGTTTTGGCTTCCCTAGGGTGTAAAACGTGAAAATATGCTAAAATTTCAAAATTCCAAGGAATGTACAGACAAAAATCTAATTTTATTTATATATATATATATATACATATATATATATATATATACATATATATATATATATATATATATATATATATATATATATATATATATATAGATGACATAATTTAAGTTGCCATGGAACCAATATTTTTACCGATGTAAAAAGAATGTGGAATCGATTGTAGGCAAGAAAAACTAAACGAACAAAGTCGCACCGGGTACCAGCTAGTGCTACATACATAAAAGTTAGGAACTGTTGTTTAAGAGAGGGAGGGAATGAAACGAATAAGTAATATGTATGAGTAACCCTGCTTCAGTCATACCTAAATTTGCCTATTTGCCTGCTCGTCAAATTAATAAAGAAATAACATTAAATCAAATCAAATCAACTTTATTCATGAATTGTACACAGTACAAATATTGTTTCAACACTTTTACTATGCTAAAATGTAGCTAAATTACATTATAATGATCATAAAATGTAATATCACATGTTTAGGGGAAAAAAACATATATAAATCAATCAAATAAAATAAACAAATTTTCAGCTGTTAGATCAGCTGTGGCGGACTTGATAAAACTCATCAAAAGGGTAAAGAGGAAACTTTAACAAGTAGGCTTTTAGGTGTTTTTTAAATGTAGTTACATTAGCTTCCTCTGTAAATTTACGAGGGAGGTAATGGAGAAACTTGGTATCTAAATAGGTAGTTTTCTTTTTAAAAAATTCAAAATTGTTCATGATTATGTTCATAAAACAGTAAAATCCCAAATGTGTGTAACAAAAGATTCCTTGCCTAAGTTAATACTTTTGTTGGTGTTTAGTTTTTCACAAAAACATCCATTTCATAAATATATCTAAAATTACTTGTTAACGATTCTAAACTTATGACACTACTAAACTTGTGATTTGATTTAAAAAGTTTCGACATGATAAAATCCCACGATAGCTTTTCAAATGAAATAATACGTATTTATTTGAATATTACCAGTTAAATGGCGAGTTATAAGTAGTTTCGTTTATATGGGAACACAGAGTTAGGTTGTCAGAGCCCCCCGTTGAATCACGTTTAAAACGTTTTAAATTTCCGTCAAACTGGAGATACGGCCCGGTCCAGCGTCCATCGTACTGTAGTATTCACAAAGCGGGTGTGTGGCACTTACTACTGGGTCATTCGCAGTATTTGGTAGTGGGTAAAAGTAGTGGGTAAACAGCAAAGAGGGGCCGTATTCGGCGCTTTTTCCCCATGTTATTCTTATGGGGAGCCGTTTTTGGACCGACGCCAGCTCCCGCCCTACACAAGTTTCCTTGTTAGCCTATACTATTGTCCAACCCTTGCCTATATTAAATATATTTTCCCAATCCCCATCCCTCCTCTATATTTTTTAAAATTAATTTTCAAATTCAGGCTAAAAAACTATCTTTGGTGTTTATGGTCCGATTTGTTTAAAACTTGGATATGTTATTGTCGTAGGCAAGTGTTTTAATAAATTACACATACATTTCCCAAATTCACTATAACGGTCAAAAATATTTTTGAAAAATACTGCCGCCAACTTCTTTATTTACTGTCCGATTTGTCTGCAATTTGGATATGTTATTGTCGTAGGCTAGTGTATATGCACCATCCACATTTCCCAAATTCACTATTACGGTCAAATTAAAAAATTTTGAAAAATACTGCCCCCACCTTCTTTATTTACTGTCCGATTTGTCTGCAATTTGGATATGTGATTGTCCTAGTGTTTTAATAAATTCCCCCAAATTCCGAACCGCCAATTTTGACCCTATTTTAAAATTCATTTTAATACATCCTTTGCAGAAATCCACGAGTTCTGGCTACTTGGGAACCCGAGCCATTTGACATATAATAAATCACCCTTCCTCCTAATTACCTTCTCTACCAAATACATGTCTTTATATTTAGTCTTTAACAATTCTTCTGTATAAAATCCTCCTTTGATTATATTGCCATTCTCATCTTTCAAAATATAAGTCACAGGCTTTGTTTTCTTAACTTCTGCTATTGTAAAAAGCTCTCCCGTCCAGTTAGGGGTATATCCTTTACTAAATACGTGTTTATATTTAGATATCCTTACACTATCCCCCACCTTATATCTTGGCTTTTTAACTTGTACTTTAGATGCTAACCTTTCATGTACATCTTTAGAGTTCTTAGCACTTACTTGGTTAGGCTTCATCCCTATGGATCTATGTACTTTATTATTATATATCCTTATTAACTTTGGAAGTAAATCCAACCACTTGTAACTCCCCTGTGCACTAAACTCTCTATACAACCAATTCTTTAAAGTTCTCTGGAACCTTTCCACAATAGCTGCCTTAGTTGTAGAGTAAGTGTGGTAGTGATTAATATTTAGAATTTTCATTAGTTTGGTAAAATGTTCATTAAAAAATTCTTTTCCGTTATCGGATTGAATATTTTTAACTCCCTTTGGGAGAATAGTTTTTATAGCTTCTGTGACTACTAATCCAGTTTTATTCTTTAGTGGAGCAGCATAAGCTTTTTTAGAAAATGTGTCTATTAAAGTTAAAATATATTTATTTCCAGAATTCTCTCTAGCATAATTCCGCATATCTATTAAATCGATTTGAACAGTTTCGTTTATACCCAACACCTTAAAAGACCTTCTAACAAAGTTCTTTCTCGCGGGCTTATGCAATTCGTCAGCAATTTTTTCCATTTTTTATTCTTTATTTTTAATGTTAACGTATCTGCCAGTCTCTGTCGTTTCAAAAACACCTCCATTGCTACCAATTAACATACCATCACTCATTCTTTGATATACATAGTTTTTTGGCAAATATGCCCCTCCATCTAAAGTCTTAAATCCGCTTAAAGATGTAGGGTCTGCAACCAACAATTTAGGATTGTACATCATCAAATCGATTTCATTATTGTCTTGCATAAATTTATTAGTTTTATTGTTAAACCTTAATGCGTGTGATTTTAAACAAATATCAAATTTAATATTGTCTTGTCTAAAAGTTTTAATATTATCGTCATACCTCAAAACCTGCGACATTAAACAAACATCACTCCTATCTTTGCCTTCAGGTACATTTTTTATTAATTTGTCCTCTGCATCCCACATATCTCTATCTAATGTTAATACATTATAATATTTATCCCCCTGTTTTATTATGCTTTTCTCACCCTTTGTTAATATTTGCTTAACAACAGCCACATCATTTGGCAATGTTCCAGGTAAAATGTTTGTTAATTGCTTATTTTTACCATCAAATTTAAGACCGTCTAAAGTCACAGTCTGATGTTTTGTAACACAATCGTTCTCATCAACAGCGGGTTTAACACGAACCAGCCTTTTATTATTAAAATCCCAAAAGTTTAGATCCATTTTTGGTACTTGAGAGACGTTTACAACATCATCGCTTTCTTTACCAGCCAACAAATTACTTATTTTTCGCTTTTTGGCATTCCAAACACCATTCTCCGATTCCAAAAATTCATAATTATTTTTGTCTTGTACAAAGACACCATCTTTTCTTATTAAAGTTTGCTCTAATGTGGGTACATCGGTTGAGCTTTCACCTCGTTTAACATTAGTAATTTTGCGTTTATTAGCGTTCCAATTATTATTCTTGGATTCTAAAAACTTATATTTAGTATTACCTTGTACAAAAGCATCACCTTTTCTGGTTAACGTCTGCCCCAAAGTCGATACATCATCAGTAAACTCCCCACCTTTAACATTACTAATTTTATAATTTAAAGCATTCCAACCATCATCTTTTAGATTTAAAGTAGTTTCTTTAAAACTTCTAGCTTCTGGTTTACTATACGGGTTATATACGCGATAAAATTTATCTATCATCTTTTTATTTAATAAACAATTCCACTTTCCCTCAATTCTTCTATGATAGAATCTATCTCATTATCCACTCCAGAATTTCCCGCCAATCGGCTTAACCAAAGCAGTCTTAACCTATCTACAAGCTCATTAGGATCGTCCCAATAAACATAGTCTATTTTATTACCAGTTACCTGCCTTAAACCTTCACCAACAGTCTTAAACAGGGGTTTAATTATATTAAGATATTTAGTGTGTTTATTACTTGACATCGCCGCACCTGTTTTATAACCCTTTAAATGTGCATTTGTAGCTTCCAAAATCTCTTTATAATTTTGCAAATCAGCCTGACTATAGTTTACGGGTTCTTTTAAAGTTAACAATTCCCACAATCCCTTTGTCCCTTTATAAATTTTTTCTCCAACCGTAACATCATCATTGGCAATTTGAACTTCCTGATTCCCAATAAAAAATTTATTTCCTTCTCGCCTAATACCATATGTGGTGTCTGTCATACTACTTCTACTAAGGTAATTTCCTAAATAGTCTGATGCTAAAAGACCAAAATCTAATTTGTGTGGTGTTATCTGTGTTATTCTTGGTATTCTAGACGGGGTCTTTTCTAAAATCATTGGGAGAACTGGCCTCTCTGTTTTTGTGGCTAAATTTTTTAATTCTTGCAAAGGCTCTATTAACGGTTGGAATGTTTGGAACCTCTCTTCAGCCTCTAGAAATTTACCACGTTTTAACGCCCTATATTTTTCTCTTATTTGTTTTGCAGACTCTACCAATTCTTGTTGAATATTTGTTTTCATTTTATTTACATTTTATTTATCTCATTTGTCAAAGGATTATACTCAAACACCTTATCGTGTATTATTAGGCAATATGCAGATGTGTTTGAAGGGACATTTTCTGCAGTTTCAATTTCTAATTTAATATCTACAACCCCCTCTTTGATTGATTCATTCTGCCTAGAACAATCTATTACAATTAGAGGATATTTCTTTATAAAGTCAGCTCTGTTAAACATAGGATCGGGGACGGTGTTGTAGTAACTCTCCCTAAACCTCACAAACATCTCATAAGCTTTAGAGGCATCTCCATTTTCAAAGTCGAGATTTAAATCACTATAAGGATAATATTCAGAGTTTAAAAACACTTTGAGATTTTTCAATTTACAGTGATCAAATTCATCAGTTCTTTTTCGTGCACTGTTGTCCCTACCTGTTTGGAAACCAAATATAACATACCTGGGCTTCTCCAAACTCGAAGACGTCTTAACTGACCATGTGTGTCTCTTGGTTTCGGGGTATGATGGGAGTTCGTGTAGCTCCAAACTTCTAAATGCAATTTGCAAATTTTTATTTTGCAATAACATCTTTTGTAATTGAAGCTTCTCCCCATCAGATGGCACCACATGCGGCATCACCCACTGAATCGATTTAAGTGTAATTTTAGGAATAGGATCGACACCAGTTGGAGCATTAGATGTTGTTAATATACAATTTAAGTCGTTTTTGGATCTTTTCAACACCAATTCTTGTTTAACATTTACTAAAACCTTATTAAAATCCTCAAACACACCCATTAACAGCTCTAACGGGACACAAGTACTAAACTTGCCGCTTTTATGGAACTCCTTTAAATTTTCATCAGAATCAAATGCTACATTTGACAATTTAGTTGTTTTATTGTAAGAGCACAATATTTTCATAAGACTGGAAATTCCCGGATTTCTTACAATATCTATTTCTTTACCAGCAACTTCGTATCTAATTTCGTCAAATAAGAATGCAAATGCATTATTTATAAAATGTCCTTTATCATGATTCTCTATTTCTCCTTTAATATACAGATAACTCCTACATGGGAGTGTTAGTAAATCTTGATTATTTATGCATATTCGAATTTCATCGGAATTATTTATTGCCAAAGTGTTGTGTGGAACATAGGAGTGATTTGTAATTTTAACCAGGCTATCATCGTATTGGAATTTTCCTGTAACGTCTAGAAAATCTTCCATTTTTATTAATAGAAAATTTTAACTTCAACCCAATTGATCGCAGAAACCTGGCATTTTGCACACTCAGCCCGTTCTTGTAAATTCTCATATCTTTTTTATATGACAAGTAATTGTAGTTTCTTCTTTATTAAAGTCAATTGGCTTGTCGTGTTGATCTGCAAATGTAATGCTAACAACATCTAAACTTCTCTTATTTACAGGGAAGTATATAATATTTCTGGGAACCTCAATAATTTTGTAGCCCGGAGGAGCTTCTGGGTAAAAACTGTGTATGGTGTGTGATTTGTCACCATTTAAATAAGACCCATTCGCAATATTACATTTTACTCTAATCACATTTACATTATTTATGTTGATTTTATTTACGGATTTAAACGCAATATCTGGAGTAGAAAATCCTTTAAATCCCAATAATTCAGACCCTAAACACGGTTTTGTAAAATCAAACACATGGCCAGAATGTAATGTGGCTTTCATAGTTTTATTATCGGCTATAAGTACAAAATCTGGGAGTTGCTTTTGAATTTCCTTCGCAAGCTCAAACACCTCGTATGTACCTTCAACAATTTCAATTACATCTGGAGCTTTGTGATCGTAATAATACACATCCTCACCCTCGTCTATAGTTAATTTTGTGTCTTTAAGTTTATTTAATTTTGGAACTAGCCCTTTGTAAAATATAAGTTTGACTTTTGTATTAATTAATGCTACTTTATTTTGTATAATAACTTCAACTTTACCATCTAATGCCCGGTTTAATTCGTCAATTGTGACCTCCCCTTTTGGGGTTGTAATTTTGTGCATTTTGTAATATGTCAAAGTATTTAGAGGTTTTTTAACATTAAATATAGAATTATAACTTTGAAAATCTACCAGTCCAATTACATAATCACCATTTAATTCTATAGGAGGAAAGAACACAGACTTCAACTCTGGCTCTGTACCCGTAAATGTTATAGTAAATGAATCCATTTTTATAAACTAAAATTTTTCAGAAATGATAAACATAAAATTCCACAAATGGAACTGTTTAAATCTTGTATTTGATCAGTTGTATAGTAGATTTTAGATGGTACAAAATATTCAATTACCTCTTTTGGAGGCTGTATTCCGAAAGGGTCAAAATATATTACAACATCTTTATTTTTACGATATGCTGTCCAATGTGTGCCCCTGTCACTGTCTAAATTAATAATTCCACATTCTCTTACTTTTGGCCTTAGATGTTTTAGCTCGTTTTTTAGGTACACTCCTCGAAAGTGAGGCACGTCTCTTGCTGCCTCTAACAGCTGAAAGTTGTCCATCTTTTTTATTAAATTTTAATCCCATTCCCATTTTTGCCTTAGCCTTCATCAAATTTGTCACTGCATAAGCTGCTGCTTTTTCGGCCAGACTGGCGTCCTTTGCCGAAACCCTAGTCCAAGCCTGGTCCGCTAATCTCATATCTGCCTTGTTCCGGGCGGCTGTATCAGGATTATTCATGTAGAATATGTCGTGCTCTTTACAATAAGAGTCTAGCTTATTTTTTGGAGGTACATTTTTGGCTAAATTTTCACGTATATTAGTTGCTGGACCACAATATGAATACGACGGGATGTGGAGGGGGAAAGGAAGGTTGTTTATAAGGGTATTTAACAAGCCACGGCCTCTATATGGCTTTAAGAATAATCCCTTACCCTTCTTACACTTTCTCTTTGCCATTTTTATTATATAAAAAAATTATTAAACAAAAGATTTAACACATAAAGAAAATACACCATTATATAAAAAATGTCATTTATTCAACAAAAGAACAAATTTAAAATAGCACATAAAGAAAATACACCAAAGAAGTTGGGTCTATTTCCTAATAATATTCGCTGTCTTATAATAGGGCCCAGTGGTTTGGGGAAGACTGTTGTAATTTATAACTTAATTGTAAAAAAACAAGGATTAAAGTTTACAAATTTATATATAATATCCAAATCTTTAGAACAAGAAAAATATAAAAAAATAATTGAAATATTCCGTCTGTGTGATGAAGTTAAATTACACACATATTCAAACTGTGAAATCACACCAAATGATGTAGAATCACACTCAATAGTTGTATTTGACGACATAAATAGTCCAAATATCACACAATTTTTCTCAATGGGCAGACACAAAAATATTAGCAGTTTTTACTTGTGTCAATCTTACAGTAAAGTAAACAAACATTTACGTGACAATGTTAATTTCCTAATATTATTTAATTAAGACGATTTAAATTTAAAACATGTGTATAACAATCATGTGGGAAATGATTTTTCATTTAACCAATTTAGAAATCTCTGCCATCAATGCTGGGATAGGTCTAAATATGGCTTTTTTGTAATAGACAAGGAAAGGCCAAAGAATAATGGCAAATACAGATTTATGTTTGACCAATTTTATAGTGACCAAGGGCAAGGGTGTTGATGCCATCCACAATAAACCTCTTGTCGTCATCAAAAGAGAGCACCTTTTTGTTCATCGTTAATGTTTGCAGATGGTGGTTTGTGGATTTAATTCTTGTAACATTCTCGTAGTAATCTTCTCCGGTTGCAAGACAGTGTAAGTAGTGTTGGTGTCTTAAGAGATGTTTAACTGTAGCGCCGTCAGCTCCTTTTGCCTTTTTAACCTCTAGCTCATTTTGCTTTTCTTTTTCGTATAACCACTGTAGAGGAATGAAAGAGTATAATTTTGGCCTTAAACCACAATATTCATACATATTTTGACCATTTAATTCGTCTTTAAACTTGCCCGTAACTTTTTTGTTTTTATCAGAGTATAAGAAATGGTCTTTACTATATGCAGAGGTGTCGAAACGGTCCAAGTCACATTGTATTTCCTTGTAAAAGTCCTCTGTTACTATAGAATAAAGAAGGCTGTCTGTGTCTGTCATTAAGAACTTTTTATTCTTAAATTTTGACATATAATTATAGTGGAAATCATACATTATTACTTTGCTGATATCCAAAATGGTCATTCCTAAATATATTGGTTTATCAAACTTTACAATTAATTTATTTAAATGCACAGCGTGCAAGTTGTTATCAAACTTTTTGCTGCAGTCAAATCTTGGCTTTGTAACATACTTTGTTAACTTAGACTCGTCTACAAGATGTATATCACGAAACTTGCGTTGGTTCATAATTGTTCGACCAAAGAGACTGTTATTTAACAGTTTGTAAAAGTCTTTTTCAAAATCATGTTCAGCTTTTTGTCGCTTTTCAATATTAAAATTAATATAGGGCGCGAGCCATTTTGATTGTCTGAATTTTAAGATTCTGTGGTATTTTGTAACTACCAAACCCAGTTCTTCGTATTTTTTTAGTGCTTTATAATGCAAAATATATTTGGTTTTGTCATTTAAATTTGGTATTAATTTTCCATTCATTTTTTCTGGTGCGAGCGGGTAGTCATTATGCAAATCGTGTAAACTTTTATCGTATTTTAAATCAACTTCCAAAATAAATCCAAAGTTTTCATTTTGACTGTATTTATAATCTTTCTCATTTGTCCATCTAAAGCCATCAACGGGCAACGACTCGCACATTGCTGTAGAGTATAGCGAGTTGCAGTCTAAGTATACAAGATAGGTGCTTTCTTGATTTGGGTCATAATGTTCGCCCATGTACTTATTGTTGGCTTTAGCGTAGCGCGTGGAAATCATGCTTACACCGCCTCTAATGGCATGTTCTATAAACAAATGCATGTCAATGTCTTGAAATAATTCTAATTTTATGCCGGTCATTTTAAGACACGCCTCCCATGTTAGTCCAGGCAGTGAGTACATGTGGACAGGGTCGAGTTTATAATCCTTTAAACTCAAGTCCCTAAATGTCTCAAACACATCAGCCAATAACAACACATCTGTTTTAAGGTATAAATCGTGATATTCTTTTAAATTCTTTATATTAAAATGATTCCATACGTTTTTAGCATGTTCATATTGTGCAGGAGATATACATTCTTTAGTTAGACTGCTGTAAAATGCCTCTATGGGTGGTAGGGGCTCTAAAAACTTTTCTGGTCCTGTCATGTATTCGTACGGAAATTCACCCTTGCGTTGTAGTAGTGGATTGTCTATAAATCTAAACGTATTTAAATTGGAAGCTAATTTGCTTAAGGGAAGAGACAGAAAGTTGTATGAATCCAAAAATACCAAATCATCAACAGAGAACGAAATATATTTTTCCATGTCTTTGGCTATGCAATTCAATTTCCGATTGAATTTTCCCAAGTGTTGCATTATTAAATGACCGTCATAGTTTTTAAGATTGTGGAAGAATACTGGAATTTTCTTGGTTACTTTATAGTTTAAATTGCAAGCGTTGTGGGAGGGTCCTCGGAACTCGCCTGTTAGGTGGCAGTGGTCACGCACTTTATCACACAGTAACAGTTGTTGGCATATGTGGCAGTGTGTAGAGTTTTGGAAGGAAGCCTCTTGCTCTGGAGTCATTACAAGGGGAACATATACTTCCATCTGACTTTTAATAAAGTCATAAGTTTTAAATAACTTTTCGAAAAATACATCCATCACATTTTCACCGCTGTACAACTCTTCGTAAATAATTTTAGAGTCTCTCACCACAACATAAGCAAATCCAGAAGGAGTGTGTTTGTCGCAGTTTATAAAACATTCGAAATCTGCATAAATCACAAAGGGAGTTTTAAGTTGATATTTGTAATTCGTAAATTGTAGTGTATCTTTTTCAGACATTTGTACTCTTTGAGCATCAAAGGTTTTACAGTGTGTTGTGTGACGTTCCAATATATCTTTGGTGCCAAAATGTTGCAAACAGAACTTGCAAAAATATTTCTTATGGTCATATTTTGTAGACCGCAACATTAACTTGTCAAAATCACGAATTAAACAGTAATGTGATTTCCGACCTTGTTGTAGAAGCAGCAGGTTGACGTGCGTCTTACTATTTAGTTTAGTTATTCTCAGTGGATATATTAATTGTCCTTCAATTCCATATACGTTAACACTTATGTTGTTTTGTTTTTCAAATTTATCAATGTCGGATATTTTTACTGGATATTTTATATTTGACATATTTAACTGGCCCATGTGGGGTTCGTAGTAAAATACTTGATTTGCATGTTCTCCATGATTCCTTGGATTCAGGCTTGCTAAAACACTCCACACGAAACATTTATTATCACTATTTTTAATGTTTAAAACAGCGTGTTTTGATTTTATATTTTCTGGTGTGGGTATGTATGAGTTGGGAGTTAGGGGCTTATATTTGTAAACATGCAGCTGCCAGTATTTAGTGTGGTCATATATCCATCCACTGCCTTGGGCTTGATACTTGTGCATGGAGGTATCGATCTTAAAAAGTGCTTCTTTAATTTGAGTCTTTAATTGTGCTTTCTCAATTGATAAATTAGTTAAACTTCGAAAATCAGCAATACATTCTTTGTCAATGATTAAATCACCATTATTGTCCACTGTGTGTTTGATAAATTTCACTCTCCTAATAAGAATCCATTTGATAGGTAAAGGACAAGATTGAAGTGTGTCTAATACTTCCACAGATTCACCGTTAAAAATATACAACTTGTAAGGTCGTTTGTCACATCGTAGGTGGTGGCGTTTCTTGTGACAGTTAATAGCCTTCTTACACACATTACAACTATTGTGTTTTTCTAGCATATGTGCTTTCAAATATTTGATGGCATTTTTTACAAATTTTAGGAATAACTTTGTGAATGTTGCGATAGTGTCTGATTAAATTGCTTCTTTTGGAGCAGGGCGTGGAGCACTGTGCACAGGTCAACATTTTTTTTTGGAATGAGGGTGGTGATTTTGGGGCTTCTATATATAACCCTGGTTGAAAATTTTAAAATTTTATATTCTTTAAATAATAAAAACATATTTTTTAACTCTAAAATAAGACATTTTTGCAGTTTAATTACTGCAAAAATTAAAAAAATGTCCAATTTGGTCATGCAATATTATTTTTTTCATACACATTTTAGGTATTAATACACGTTCAAGAGATATATATGGGTATCAAAGTGTTGAAAGTGGCTTTAAAACATATATTGTTTTATTTTTAATATTGAATTTGGAAATGGTGAATTAGAGATTTACAAATATTAGGCTATTTCACAATTATAGTGATGGATTAACAGTTGTCCCTAAAGACATCACCTACACCATTGCTAACACTCACACAGAGTCCTAGGTGGAGAGGCCGTGGCGCGGAGACGCGGAGGGGCGCGGTGAGCCGAGTGTGGTAACGTCCGGTGGTCGCTGGTGACGAGTGTGGTGACGTCATCTAGTGCTGGTGGTCGCTGGAGTGTGGTGACGTCCGGTGGTCGCTGGTGGCGTGTGTGGTGGCGTCATCCGGTGCTGGTGGTGGAGGTCACTGTTGTTGTGTGTTGTCGGTGGCACCTTATATACACATCAGATTTTCAATTTAACCAGGAAATTGCGTTGGCTGGACTTTCTATGGTAAGTGGAAATTCTGGTCAATGTGACGCGTGCTTGCGCATGACTGACTTAGTGTGTTAGTATGTCAGCGTGTGCAGGCAGCGGATCGTTGCGTGAGCAAGCGGCGGATGTTTTAATCAGTTGGCAGTTCGACCGTAGTTGGGATTAAAACACTACGACAATCAAGTTGGCGGCAGTATTTTTAATTTGGGGGAATTTATTAAAACACTAGGACAATAACATATCCAAATTTTAAATAAATCGGACAGTAAATAAAGAAGTTGGCGGCAGTATTTTTCAAAAATATTTTTTAATTCAACCGTAATAGTGAATTTGGGAAATGTAGGTGGAATTTATTAAAACACTTGCCTAGGACAATAACATATCCAAATTGCAGACAAATCGGACCATAAACACCAAAGATAGTTTTTTAGCCTGAATTTGAAAATTAATTTTAAAAAATATAGAGGAGGGATGGGGATTGGGAAAATATATTTAATATAGGCAAGGGTTGGACGTTAGTATAGGCTAACAAGGAAACTTGTGTAGGGCGGGAGCTGGCGTCGGTCCAAAAACGGCTCCCCATAAGAATAACATGGGGAAAAAGCGCCGAATACGGCCCCTCTTTGCTGTTTACCCACTACTGGTAAATAATTGCGGACGGATAATGTTCTGTTTCAGGGCTTATAAATATTTCAACATGCTTTAGCCGTACTTTCGAGGTCCGTGTTTATTAAATATTTGCTGTACGCAGCGAGGAGGATGCTCCGATGAAACGTAGTTGGGATAGTGATTATTTATTTAGATATCCCCTCAAATGATGGAGAAAAAGGGTAAGGGAAAGAATAATACTTTTAAATACTAAAATTTCTGGTGAGATAAATTATTGTTTGAAAATAGTTTATTTAGCCTATTGTTTTGAAAATAGTTTTGAAAATAGCCTATTGTTTGGTTATAGTTTAACATTAGTAAAGAACAGCGTTGGACTAAGCTTGTATAATTTTAATTTTCTACGCAGTGACTAACAACTAACTACAAACACAAAAACATAGAACTAAACACACTTATAAATAAATTTTCTAGTAGTTATTTTAATGAATATATAAAAAGGCAATAATTTAAATCATGCTTTGAATATACGAGTTGTTCTAAAATTAACATCTATATAATAAATTTACAAAAAGAGTATTAGACAACTTCTTTGGACACAGCTCTTGATTTATCTATAAATAAAGCCAAGTTTTTATGAGAAGTTTTTAAGATAACTATTAGTTCTTCAATCGATGTTCTCCTAATGCCTCAAATTAAATGAACCCGTTATAAAAAACACAATGTTAGTAATTGGAACTAAATTTGATTTATTGGATAATGTGTGAATTGATTTAGCTAAAACTGAGATTAGGTGAGAAGCGAATCTGTTGGGTAAAGCTAGTTTAGATAAAAACTAAATAATAAGTGTTAAAATGAATGCATTCAAATGACTTGGAAACTCTCACATGTATTTTATCATATATTAACTTTAGGACATAAATACTTGTGAAAAATAATGTCTGTCAAAGTCAACAGTATTGAAGAGCAATATCACGTCTCAAGACAGTTTGTAACCTAATAAGTTCTCAATTACTACGCAATTTAAACTTGCCAAAGATATATTCTGAAATTGAATTCCTGCATAAGTTATTTGAAGGTGAGTAATAAAACTTACAATCATTCATTTCTTTAATGATTGCCGTGGTAACATCAGACATGTCGTAGCTTAAAAGTATTTCAATTTCTTTATATAGAAAATGTGATAAAAACCTACCTTCGGAGTGTCTATTTAAGGTGTTTCAACAGCTGTTAATAATTAGTGTTGGTTTTTTTATCAAGGAAAATTATTGTACCAAAATAAAATAAAATCCTAATAAGATTTAATTGATTATTTAATTATTATTACGAATTTAAATCATAGTAGTGCCAGTACGATTGAAATATTTAGGTGAGGTCATTTTTAATTGTATAAATTGGCGTTTCATTGTGTCCTAGGAAGTCTTAAAATAGTCTATCACTTGAGATTTGTAAAAAATAAGTGAAAGGACAGAACATTACAAATTGTAAAATTAGAAAATTTGAGGCAAAGAACTACGTATAATAATGTAAGGTTAACAATTAAGTTCTGAGGTTTATTGGTTTGATAAGGCTTGGAACCAAGTTTAAACTTCCTTTAAATCCTGTTTTATATATTAGCCTCTCCAGCAACTTACATGAACCCTAATAAGAGGTATCGGGTGGTAACTTTCTTATCGTTCTAGAGTTTTCTTTGCTTAAAAATTAAATTAATGTTTCAAGTTAACATTAAACCTTTAAACGTTTTAATGGTATTGACTTCAAACAGACGTGAAATTCTTGGTTATTACCGTAGTAATTTTTAACTATTTTTAGTCTAAGATAAATGTTTATTATTTATTTTAGTGTTATAAACGGCCAAAGATCATTTTACAACCTAATAAATTTCTATCAGAAAATCATTTTCTGATATTTAAAATGCTCCTCTATAAATTATAAAACTTAACTAATAAAAATTATGTTATTAACTATCAGCATAATCAACAAGACAATGAATAAATAACACATAAACAAGGAATAATGGAGTGAATTGATTTCTGTGGTGCATTAAGCAAAGTTATGCTCGCCTAATTAGCTCTTAATTATGCTCCTTTGAAGAAGTTAAACATCTTTAAGGATACACCTTAGTAAAAATATACTTAGAAAACCCTGTTCATAATTTATGGCCAGGTCATAAAAGAGTAGTTTTTACTGAGAATTATAACACTTATTTAGTCTGAAAAACAGAGATTTACCATACATAATTTATTAAATACGGCTAGTTATATTTACCGGATGTAATAACAGACATCTTAGAACAATTAAAAATGTATCTACACTTATACTGTATTCACATATCAGATAGTAAACACATATAAAAAATGGTACAAGGCTATCGATTTCGACCATAGTAGGGTGCCATAGCCGGTTCAGGACCACCTGCGCAGCCTGAGGAGCTGAAGAGCCGAGCCCCCCCCCCCCCCGGTGACGTCACCCCCCCGTGACGTAAACCCCCCCGTGACGTCACCCCCCCGTGACGTAAACCCCCCGTGACGTCACCCCCCCCCTGAGGACGTCATCCCGGTTTTTATTCTTTTGTTTTATTTCATTTTATTTATTTATTTATTTTTTTGACAAAGGAATCATTTATTATATTAACAAATAACTTATAACTATAAAAAAACTATTCTTCATTATTGGCCGCATGCTCTTCTTCTTCCAAGCGGTCCAATTCCTCATCCAACTCACGCAGCCTGGCCATGTCGGCCATGAACCATCGCCAATGCGTCTCGTGCTGCGGCTCAACCACCCACACTCGGTCGATATCGTCCTGAAGCTCCTGCCACTCCAGGTACACTTGTCGTGCAGTCCTCGGTGGTTGAGAGTCCTCAGACGTGTCAGACTGGGGCGATGGAGGCGGTGATGGAGACGGTGTTGGCTGAGGCGATGGAGGAGGAGGCTGCTGTAGCCCGCTGGGTCCAGGCTGAGGCGATGGAGGAGGCCGCTGCAGCCCGCTCGGCGCCGGCTCTAAACGCTCCATTTCCTCCTGCTGCCGTATTTGTTGGGCAAACGCTCGTTCTAGTTGAGCCTCTTGCTCCAACTCATCTACGAAATTTGCATTTTCAAGCGCAAACTCGTAGTCATAGACTGTTATATTATCCTCCCACAGAGCAGCCATGCTTAACGACTGAGTGAGAGCCTGTTTGTGTAGGAGATTAATTGGACTTATTATTGTCGAGGAAATTCCCTGGTAAACATATTTGGAAAGTTCCTTTCCATTACGTCAGCCCCCCATGACCCCCCCCGCTGTTTACCACGCGCGCCTTTGCTTTAACCTTGTTTACTCCTCTCTTGTCTTCAGTTAACGGTTGAGAGTCGCGGCACCATGTCGTCTGACAGCAGCAGCGATACCGAGCGGGTTGAAGTGAGTGTTGGTGAAGAGGGAAAGACTGTGAAAGTTAGGCGAGTGAGATACCAGTCTGCGTGGAGACCAGTGGAACCTCGGTACGAGTGGAGGAAGCGTGTTCACTTGATAAGAAGTTTACGGCAGAGTGCGTTCCGAGGATCCATTATGACTTGGAACAGTACGAGAGCGACTTGCTGTGGAGAGCGGAGCGGTACAAGAACATTCATACCTTTCCGCGTGATGATTATGAGATGTGGGTGGTAGAGGAGGGCAGAAGGTACCTCGCGGAGGACTTTCCATTCGAGAAGGAGTACTGGGAATGGATCCGATATGAACAGCAGTATTTGCTATTGGTGAACGATTGGAATAGATACAGGGATGGGTTTGTGGTAAATCCTTTTTTGTAAAAATTTACAAGAACTAAAATAAATATTAATTAAAGTAAATAGTTACACAAAGCCGTCCTCCACATGATGTCACCTTCCCCGTTATAACTCGAGGCAAGCGCTTGTTTACTTGTGGTTTCCTATACACAGACTAATGCTATTTAATGAGCGGTGTCTAATGATCCTCCTCAGTTGATCTGTGAATGTGCTCGAGTGCTCATTTGTGTGCTCCTAACCAGTGACTTCTTCCTGCTTTGATTACCTTCAATAATTAAACGTAAGTAGAAATATTTTATTAACTAAACCATTTTAAATTTTCTTTTATTTCGGACGTACTCTCAACTCTTTATTCACTAATGAAATTTAATTAAAACCCTGTTTTAAAACAGCTTTATATTAAATGTATTAGGTCTTTCCAACGAATGATAATTTCCAGTTAACTGATTTCAAACCTGACATTACAATGTTTGAGACATACATAAATCAGTGGAGCTATTCTGAGCGTATCATGGTTGTTTCTTTTTAATATTTTTATTTTTACATTCCTCTAGAAAGTTATTTAACGTATCCTTTGTTGTTGTAGATGAACAACCAACATTTGTGTGAGGTCTGTGGTCGCACCTTCAGCCTTTTCAAAAACCTGAGGAGGCATGCAGAGTCTGCCTACAACGACAGACGCCATGACTGCAACGTTTGTGGTAGACGATTTAGACGAAGGGACAACCTCAACCGTCACACTACTACTGCCCACCAACAGCCTGTGGAGGAGCTCCAAGGTTAGTAACTATAATCTATAGGCTACCTTTTCATAAAATACTTCTTGTAATTAATGTTTAATAAATTGAACTTTAAAAATTTGCATAATAAATTGTGGTAAGTGTTCATGCTTCCTCCATCCTAACCTAACCTATGTCCCCACCCATACCCCCATCTACCCCCCCATCTACCCCCCCCCCCCCCCGTTTTATAAGTGTAGTAACTCTCATTATATGTTGTAGACGGAGGAGCAGAGTTGGAGGCTCGGGCAGCCAGGTTCCGCTGCGCCTTCTGCGACAGGGACTTCTTGCGCCACCACAACCGGGACCGCCACCAGACGTGCGGCTGCCCCGTCGTGTTGAACCTCGTCCGAGACCACTTCGGGCCGCCGCCATCGCCCAGCACGGAGCCGAAACCGGGACCAAACAGGGAGCCTCAACCGGGGCCCAGCAGGGATACGCAACTGGAGCCCAGCAGGAAGCCTCAACCGGGACCCAGCAGGGAGCCGCAACCGGGGCCCAGCAGGGAGCCACAACTGGGGCCTAGTGAGGAGGAGCCGATGGAGGGTACCGGTCTCCCAGCGTTCCAGCTCGTGCATCGAGCCTTCCGCAGACGCCTCCTCACCTTTCGACTGTCTCAACCGATGGACGCCCTGCTGACAGTCGAGGAGGCGCTCGTCTTCCTGTTCCAGGAGGTCTTTGATCTTTTGACTGACGTGAGGAGCAGACATCCCAGCATCAAGGTGAACATGGTCCTGGAATGCGAGTTCACCAACATCCACGGGGCCACCTGCCTGCGCTCCTTCAACACGAAGAACGTCCCGCTGACCAGGCCTCTGACTTGGGGGATTTCCTCTCCGCGAAGTTCGAGACGATCAAGAACAAGAAGGAGCAGTGCGAGTTGGTAGGCAGTGGATGGACCTACCTGCGCATACGTAACCTGGAGATCCGCGTAAACGAGTACACGCCGCTCGGAGGCAGAGCCTTTATTCCGATGCCAAAGGACATCGACGCTACGCACGCAGTCATCAATGTCCAAAACAACACATGTGCTTCATATACGCGATCCTGGCCGCGTTCGTCCCGGAGCATCAGCAAAGACCCGCAAGGTACACCTTTGACATCATCGCCCGGTACGACTGGACCGACCTTCGCTTCCCCGTCACACTGAAGGATATCAAGACTTTCGAGCGCAAGAACGCCATCAGCGTGAACGTGTACGGGATCGAGCGCACGATGGTGGGGAGACGGCCTGGTGGAACACCCGAGTTCAAGGACAGGGTATACCCGTTGAAGATATGCAGGCGGGAGCTCCAGGACCATCGCGACCTGCTGTACGTGACAACCGAGGATAACAGCCATTACGCGTTCATCAGGAACTTGAGCCGACTGGTCCGCCCTCAGCTCACCAACCACGACCACAGGATCTACATCTGCAAGAGGTGTTTCGCCTACTTCGACAACCAGCCCAACAAGCTCGGGTTGACGGGCGCTCAGCGCTTGGAGGAGCACAGGCGTTACTGCTACGCCAGGGCTCCTCTCCGCTTAGACAGGGCGAAGAAGGAAAAGATCCGGTGCGCGCATCCCAAGTACACCCGGCGAGAGAGGTTCTGCATCTACGCGGACTTTGAGTGCTCCCTTCAGCCTGTTGCCGACGACCCCGCGGAACCACCACCCGGGACCAGACCTATACGCATGCACGTCCCGTACGCCTTCGCCTACCAGATCGTGGACTCGCTGGGGCTGGAGGAGTTTGAACCCCGGGTCTACTTTGGGGCCGACGCGTCCAAGGTGTTTATGGAGAAGCTCAAGATGGACGTGTTGATGCTGTGGGAGTTCCTGTTCAGCACGAGAGCTCTCCACCCTTCTTTGACCCGGCAGGAGATGGACGAGTATCTGGCGGTGACTCGCTGCTACCTCTGCGGCGAGGAGTTCACCGAGCTGGACGTCAAGGTGTGGGACCACAACCACGCCCCGCCTTATGAGTTCCGAGGAGCGGCGCACCGCTCAGGCAACCTACGGTACAGGGAACAGCGGGTCATCAATTGCTACTTCCACAACCTGTCCAACTACGACGCTCACTTCGTAGTGCGGGAGCTGGCCATCGACCCCGGCGATGTGGACGTTTTGGCGCACACGGAGGAGCACTACATCGCTTTCACCAAGCGGTTCCACTTTGGCCAGCCCGGGGACAACCAACGACAGTCGTCTTTCGCGGTGCGGTTCCTGGACACCTACAGGTTCCTGTACATGAGTCTGGCCAGCCTGGTGGCGGGGCTTCCCACGGACAAGATGCGTGAGACCAGGAAGCGGTTCCCCGACAACCAGCAATTCGACCTGGTGCGCAGGAAGGGCGTGTTCCCCTACGACTTTGTCACGTCGTACGACACGTTGTACTCCACCAGACAGCTTTCTCCTCGGGCCGCGTTCAAAAACAGCATGACCCTGGAGGAAATCAAGGAGGAGGAGTACGAGCACGCCCTCAACGTGTGGCGAGCCTTTGACTGCAACCACCTCAAGGACTACGCCGACAAGTACCTGCGCTGCGACATCGCCCTCCTCACCGACGTGTTCGAGCAGTTCCGCGACACCTCTTTGGCCGAGTACGGACTGGACCCTGCCCACTATTACACCCTGCCCTCCTACGCCTGGGACGTCATGCTCAAGACCTGCGGCGTGGAGCTGGACACGCTGCGGGACTTTGACATGTACCTCTTCGTGGAGCAAGGCATCCGAGGAGGTATCTCCCAGGCCATCACCCGCTACGCTAAGGCCAACTACGAGCGGTGCCACCCCGAGGACCGACGCCCCGACGGGCCAACACGCCACCTCCTGTACCTGGACGCCAATAACTTGTACGGCTGGGCTATGTCCCAGTACCTACCCACCGGAGACTTCCAGCGGCTCAGCCGCGAGGAGATTGACGCCTTAGACATCGCCTCGTTGGACGGGGAAGCCGACCGGGGCTACATACTGGAGGTGGACCTCAACTACCCCGCTCGTCTCCACGACCTGCACATGGACCTTCCCTACTGCTGCGAGACCAAGCGGCCTCCAATAGACAAGTTCCCCAAGCTGATGACCACCCTGGACAACAAGGAGCACTACATCTGCCACTACAGGATCCTGCATCAGTCGCTGAACAACGGACTGGAGCTTGCGGCTGTGCACAGGGCCGTCTTGTTCTGCCAGTCTCGATGGATCGAGCCCTACATCCTGATGAACACTGAGCTGAGGAAGAAGGCCAAGACCAAGTTTGAGCAGGACCTTTTCAAGCTCATGAACAATGCGGTCTTCGGCAAGACCATCGAGAACGTGCGCAAGCGCCTGACGTCAAGCTGGTCTGCACTCCGGAGAGGTTCAGCAAATACGTGGCCAAGTCCAATTTCCTGGACCGCACTTACTACACGGAGGACGTAGCCCTCATTCATCTAGCCAGGGTGAATATCGTTCTGGACAAACCCATCTACATCGGCATGTCTGTCTTGGAGCTGAGCAAGTGGCTCATGTACGAGTTCTTGCGCAAGATAAAGAACCGCTACGGTGACCGCCTGACCGTAGACTACATGGACACGGACAGCTTCGTGTTCGACATCATCTTTCAGGACATCTACAGGGAGATGATGGAACACCTGGACGATTTTGACACAAGCGCCTACCCCAGGTCCCACCCCTGCTACAGCCCCGTCAAGGCTAAAGTCATTGGCAAGTTCAAGGACGAGTGCGCCGGCAGATCCCTGTTCGAGTACCTCGGGCTTCGTTCCAAGCTCTATTTCATGGACATCGAGGACCCGAGCGAGGAGACGGGATCTAAGGGAGTCGCCAAGGGGGTCGTCAAGAACGTCCTCACCCCCGACGACTACAGGGAATGACTGTTTGACGGGGCGTTGAAGGCCACCGTCAACAACCGGTTCCAGTCCCACCTGCATCGCGTCTTCACGGTCCAGGTGGAGAAACTCTCCCTGAGTCCGAAAGATGACAAGCGCTACGTCCTGGCGGGTGGGATCCACACCTTGCCTTGGGGACACAAGGACATCCCACCACTGGCTGAAGGAGGACGAGACCACCTTGATAATCAACAGCAACAACAGCCAATGGAGGTGGATGAGGAGAGGACGTTGGTGAAGAGTTCCCTGTGTAGGCTTACGTTTATATTTAAATAGTATTTTTAATTTATTTGTAAATAGCGTTTATAATTTATTAGTATATAGTATTTGTAAGCAATTATATTGTAAAAGTTTAGTTTACAGCAGATATCCGTGTTGTTATTACCTCACCGGTATTTCCTCATTATATTTTCAAACATCATTAACATGTCCAAGTTATAACTTTTTGGACATGTACCTTTTCTTAAATACTGAAGTAAAAGGACAAATGAACAACAACAAGTGATTACAATATATCGTATTTATTTCAAAACATAATAAGAATATACAAACACACAATTAAAAAAGAATAAAATTAAGTATCAGTAACGTAGTAGTGAGAAGATGGAGTGGAAGAGTCTGCGGACCAGAGCGTCGTTGATCGCGGGGGACGCCAGATCGAAGAGTTGCACGTAGTCACCGAGCGCCATACCGAGGACCGCCCGGCAGTACAGGTAGGTGAGGCAGTAGCGGCCGCAAACGGAACTACCGTAGCCCTGGAGTCGATACCTGTTGTAGACGTAGCGGCGGTGCGAGTTGCGCCTCAGGAACCTATGGTAGTCCGCCTGGTACGGGGACCTGCCGTAGCTGTCGAAGTATTCCAGCCGGTCCTCGGAGCAGTAGAACGCCACCCAGTGGTCTCCTCTCTCGGTGTGTGACATGGTGTTGGCCACTATGGCGGTCTGGGGTTGAACGGGCGCGTGAGGCAGGCGGTCGGAGGCGCAGACCAGAACGCTCCTCAGACCGGGGACTTGCGCCAGGCTCCTCTCGATCTGGGTGGTGTTCATCGCGGGTGGAAGCAGCAGCAACACTCGCGGGCCGACGAGTCCGACCTGTCGTTGGCCATCAGCCAGTCGCGCAGGACGATAGTTGTGTAGAGCGCAACGGTTGAGGGCGCTCTTATGGTGGCCGTAGCGCAGGGTACGGCAGGAGGGCGGTCCGTTGAGGGACCCGCAACCCAGGTCGTCCATGTCCTGCACGGTGATGGGGTGGGCTCGACGATCAGGTGCCTCTGAACGAAAGTCCACTTCTGCGACCCCTTGACGTAGACGATGGGGTGGTGGATGAAGCAGGCCCGCAGCTTGTCCAGCAGTATCAAACGCCATCAGGCAGTACCCGCAGGGGTATTCGTTGTGACTGATTTCGTTACCGCTGTCTGAGAAATTGATGTCGATGCCGGTGTACAGCGTGTGGTAGGCGAGCACGCACAACTCCTGGCCGAACGTGTAATCCGGTTGAAGCGGCTTACTTGGCACTTGCTCACCGTCTATGTAGAGCACGAAGAAGTTCACGTTTTAGTGGGTGAAGTTGAACGGGTTCTTCTTATAGTCTCCGTTGAACGCCTGATTGCTGACCAAGTCGACTATGACGCGTTTCGGCAGTTGACCCAGAAACACGCTGTCCAGAGTCTTGTTGCTGATACCGGCGGGTAGCGTGAAAGATTTCACTTCCACGCACGTAATGGGATATTTGGCTGTGCCCGACTCCAGCGTCCTGCTGTGAGCCAACAGCACGCTCGGGTTGATCTTATAGCGTTGCATAAACAGGTTGTCTTCGGCAATGTCCACTTTGTAGTCTGCCACGGTTTTGGACATGATGGAGAATGAGTTCTTTGACCTGATCAGGCGAAAGCACATCTCCACGCCGTTTAACATGAACTTGTCCTGGTTGCACAGGTCGACGTGCAGATGTCCGACCATGTCCGCGTAACGGCTACCCTTGATAAACACCCTCTGGTTCCTGAGCCCGGAATTATCCTCCTCAGTATTGTCCATGTACCCGGCATAGTCCTCAAAGAACAACTCCGTGGTGAGGTGCGATGTCTTGGCGTCACCACCGTAGGACAACAGGTTCTCCAGGTAGGCGCGATAGGCGTACGTGTTGTTCTGAGGAGACACCAGTTTGTTTGTTTTTAATTTGTATTACAATTTTATTTACAATTTTTAATTATAATCTTTACTTAACCCCCGTTTACAATAACCTTTGCAAAGACCTGATCGGATTCTATAAGAAGTAAATTAATCGCGTGTTGACAGGCAACATGCGGTTTATTGATGCCCTCCAACGCAGCTTTAACTTGTAGGCGTTTTTGTTCAGGCAACCGCTTCTTAATCAACAATTCGGCAAAGTGACCCGTTGTGTAATACTTCACCGTCTGTAGGAACATCTCCGCATCGATTGACTCGATGTCCTCAATTACAGATCTAACTGTAAATGGTTTTGTATGATAAAATTCACCTTCCAGTAACACATCAATTCCAACATTAAAGGTTGACATTTTGTTAGGTCTAGTCGGTGAAGGAGCTTGTGAGCAAATGATTCTAACATAAATAACTGGAGAACTCTCACTAATGAGATAACCTCAGGCAGTCACGTAGTCCTTACCAAAACATGTTGTAATGCTGGAGAATGATGGGGAAGAGAGTATTTTTATTTATGGTTTATTTTTATATCTTTTATTTTTCTTTATTGAAAGAAGAAAAAGAATTTAGAGTGACTAGAGCCCTCCCAAACTGTTCTTATGGTCATTGACTTTAAAATCACCAAGGTAGATAGGTAATCATTGTTTTGTGGCCAATCCGCTTCCCAAGCACTCTTACCACAGCAAAAACAAGTGTGCTGCAAATTACTAGAGTCTGAAAAGCGATACACTTTAACAATTCCTGCAGGATACAGTACCCTATTACAATAATGCTCAGTGTACTGACAGTAGCGGCACTGATAGACTCTCTTGCCATTTTATTTATTATACAAGTCTAACACCTGAGGATCCGTTTCGGGGTTGCGAAGCACTAACACATGTTCCCGAACATATCCCTTGAGGCAGGATGCAACGTATCGCTGTATAGGCACTGGCAATTGTGCAATTCCCCGACACAGAATGTATTTATGCTTTCTTATTACAAGACACGATTGCTGAGCTAGCGACAGTGGGTTGTGTGCTTCCATGGCTAACTCAAGATTCAGACTTGTCATGCACTTAGCTTGAGGAGTCTAGTAAGTAAACAAGTTATATAATGAAGGATTTTCCTCCGTGAACAACAAGTTATATAATGAGGGATTTTCCTCTGTGAAAAACAAGTCCACTAATGAGTAAAAAGATTGAGTTTCTCTAAGCTTCAGTTTAGGTCGGGGAGTCAAACTATTACCATCAATATGGACACTGATAATGTTTGGGAGAGTAGTATTCCTGATGAGGACCTCCTCAATATCGTTGAGGCGATTGAGGAAAGGTATGTTCCTTATATGGATGCTGATAGCGTATGGGAGAGTAGTATTTCCGATGAGAACCTCCTCACTATCGTTGAGGCGATCGAGGAAAAGTATGCACGTTCTATGGTCGCTGATAGCGTATGGGAAGGTAATATTCCTGATAAGGAACTCCTCGCTACCGTTGAGGCGGTAGAAGAGGAATATGCTCCCCAACTGCAAGAGCATCCACGTCCCTACGATGAAATGCGAAGGGAATATGAAGAAATGTGGGAACGGATGACTACGTGTTGGTGCTCCCAACCTACATGTAATGAAGAATGGGAGCAATATAATGCAGACTGGGAGAGTCTTCGTGCTTTTGAGATTGAAATGGAGGAGGTTCAAGCGAAAGAGAGGGCTGAGACTTCACATCAGTAGTTTTAATTTTTGTTGTTGTTTTAGTTTGTAATAAAGATTAAAAATAAAAAGATAATTCATACAAAAATAATAAAATAACATGAATAAATAACAATGGAGAAGTAAACAAGTGATGGTGGACGGGGGGGACGGGGAGGGACGTCAAGGGGGCTAGCTCAGTGGATAAGTCCACAACCATATAGTTTTTGATAAAGGAATATCGTTTATTTTTTATATAGTTTTTTGGATAAAGGAAATATCTTTTTTTGGTCATTTATTTATTTTTATTAATAAAAATTAATCTAAGGGAATACGTATTTTGATGAGGTCAGCAACCTCTCCATTATGTATAATGTTGCGGAGCCGCTGCTCCACCTCCTACAGATGTGTGGGTTGATTAGCGACGTAGCGGCGTCGCATTACGTGGTGTCGCCCATCTGGTAAAAGGTAACCCCACCGGAGTACAACTAGTTGAGTGGCTACCTTGGCTCTACATACATCAATGAGGTTGCTGACAACCTCTTGTGCTGCTAAGGTGTAAGTGGTGGTTGACATGGTTGTACCTTAATGTCTGTCTCTAGAATGAGCGTTGTCCTCTGAGGAGCAAACGAGGTGAAAGTGAAGAGGCTTCCAGTAAACATCACGTAATGGGAAGAAACCAGTGACAAACAAGGAAAGTTAGTAAACAAGGAAGGGAGGGGGGGTCACCGGGGGGGGGTCATGGGGAGGGGTCACGGGGGCTAGCTCAGTGGATAAGTCCAAAACCATATTGTTTTTTTTTTGATAAGGGAATATCGTTTATTTTTATATAGTTTTTTGGATAAAGGAAATATTTTTTTTGGTCATTTTTTTTTTATTAATAAAATTTAATCTAAGGGAATACGTATTTTGATGAGGTCAGCAACCTCTCCATTATGTATAATGTTGCGGAGCCGCTGCTCCACCTCCTCCAGATGTGTGGGTTGATTAGCGACGTAGCGGCGTCGCATTACGTGGTGTCGCCCATCTGGTAAAAGGTAACCCCACCGGAGTACAACTATTTGAGTGGCTACCTTGGCTCTACATACATCAATGAGGTTGCTGACAACCTCTTGTGCTGCTAAGGTGTAAGTGGTGGTTGACATGGTTGTACCTTAATGTCTGTCTCTAGAATGAGCGTTGTCCTCTGAGGAGCAAACGAGGTGAAAGCGAAGAGGCTTCCAGTAAACATCACGTAATGGGAAGAAACCAGTGACAAACAAGGAAAGTTAGTAAACAGGGAAGGGAGGGGGGTCACCAGGGGGGGGGTCACGGGGAGGGGTCACGGGGGCTATCTCAGTGGATAAGTCCAAAACCATATAGTTGTTTTTTTTGTTTGATAAAGGAATATCGTTTATTTTTTATATAGTTTTTTTTATAAAGGAAATATCGTTTATTTTATTTTTAAGGATAAAGGAAATTCGTTTATTTTTTTAAATCGGAATCAGAGTCCGGAATATATACTATGTTGGGCCCTGGTTCCCCACTCGGCCCCGCCTCCGGCTCCGGTTGTTGAGGCTGCTGCTGCGGTCGCTGCGGCTGCGGCCTGTGCCGGAACTGGGGCCTAGGTCGAGACCGCCACTGCTCTCGGATTAGCCCCCGGCGTGTCTCGCGATGGACCCTGTTAGTCTCCTCCTCTTCCCGCCGCCACTGCTGCTCGGCGTACTCGGGGGTCCACCAGCCCTGGGGTACGCGGGTCGGCTTTACGATAGCTGCAAATAACGAACCAACATTAATATTCATTTTTTTACGAGATTTATTGATGTTATAATAATGAGAAACTGAGGATTGCTACTCACCAACTGGTTTTTCTCCCTGCCTCTTGAGTGTAGGCGTCTGGGTGGAGAAGTCGCCACAACGCCTCGGGCCAGGAGCATCGGGAGCAGCCGGGACATTTCCTGTCTGAGTGGAGGCGTCGGCACAACGCCTCGTGGCAGGAGCATTGGGAGCAGTGACAGCGGCCGGGGCATTTCCATGAATGGCAACGTGCCGGACCATCTTATCTTTCCGGCCGAATTGCTTCCCACAGATTGGGCATGGGTATAGCGGTGCCTCACCATGTGTCAGCATGTGCCGGCGCAAATGGTCACTGCGCGAGTACCTCTTGTCGCAATACACGCATGTGTACTCCATCGCTGCTGCAGTAAGAATGATTAAGACGTGGAGAAACCGGCAGGTGAAAGCGAAGACGCGCGCGGTAAACATCATGTAGGCAACAAACAAAGAAAGCAAACGGCGCGTAGTGGAAGAAGCCATTAGTAAACAAGGAGGGGGGTCGATCGGGGGGGTCGGGGGGATCACAGGGCTGATCCTCCCGATCCTCAGCTTGCTAAACTGTGTCACTTTGTTTTTGTTTTTGTTTTCTTTATTTATTTCCTTTTTTTCATTAATACATAAGACTTAATTCTAATGATTACATAAAGTGATACTTAAATCAAGATGATACATGAATATTAATACAAAATATGAATGATGAAAACTTATAAATTAAAGATGATACTTATATCTAAAAGAGGGAGCAGGACTTCTTCTGGAGGAGTGCTACATCTCCATGATTCACCATATTAAGGAGCCGCAGCTCCACCTCCTCCAAGTGACCTGGCTGGTTTGCCACGTATCTCCTCGGTATAAAATGGTGGTGGCCATCGGGGCAGAGGAGCCCCCATCTTATAATAACTAGGTGGTTAACCGCCTCGCCTCTAATCTGATTAATAAAGTGGGTGACGCTAGCGTCATCCCACACTGTATAAGATGTCGTTGTCGTTGACATGGCTTCTGCTTGTGGAATGAGCGTTAGCTTGTGGAGGAGCAGTAAACATCACGTAATGGGGAAAAGCCGGTGACAAACAAGGAAACTAAACAGCACGTAGTGGAAGAAGCCATTAGTAAACAAAGAAAGTCACGGGGGGGTCACGGGAGGGTCACGGGGGGGTGGTGACGTCACGGGGGCGTGACGTCACCGGGGGGGGGGGGCTCGGCTCCTCAGCTCCTCAGTCTGCGAAGGTGGTCCAGAACCGGCTATGGCACCCTACTGACCATTCAAAACAGCCATCAACAGGCCAATGGTCCTTTTAAACTTGACTGTAATTGTATTCTATAAAGTCATACGTCTGTACATTTCGTGCACGAATATAAATAAACGGTATCAGGAAACTGACACATACTTTCTCCCTTTTAGCCCAACTTTAATGAATAAATTACTTTTTATTTACTAAACATAGAATACAAAGCACGGTCGAACGTACAGAAAATCTTGTAAACAAGTTGTTTAAAAAAACATCCACCCAAATCCCTGCTTTGGAGGCACTACAGAATCCATTGCTACACTCGTGGTTTTAAGAGGGGAAATGCCCCCTATTCCCCCCCAGGGTTATTAAGGGCAACATATTTCGAATTTCCTCTGTTGGTCAATGCTAACTTGACAAGCATATCAAGTTTGAATGAAATTGACCAGTAAATAAGAGAGAAATAGTATTTTTTTTATTCCCCATAAGAATAACATTGGACAACGTACTGCGTTTACTGCAAAATGAAAATTTCAATTTTTGTCCGAAACCAGCAATCGTAGAATAGTAATTCAAAATACTAAATCATTTAGTTTTTTGAGCTCTTTTTAATGGTGAATAGTAATATTTGTTTACATTTATGTCTTTTTATGAAAAATCCAAAAAACTGAACTTTTGGTGTTTTAAGTCGTGTAATTTCTGAACCCGAATTTTTACAGGAATGCGGGTGGTGCCATTTTATTGGAAAACTAAAGTTCTACAAACGACTAAAGTTTAATGAAAATCGTTAGAGCCGTTTTTGAGAAATTTGGTAAAATCAAAAATTCAAAAAAATGAAAAAAACGCCTGGAGATACCGTGGATTAGTACCTACATGCCAAATTTCATAAAAATCGGCCCATTGGTTAAGGCTGTAGCTCTGTACACACACACACACACACACACACACACACACACACACACACACACGGACACACACACACACACACACACACACACACACACACACACACACACACACACACACACACACACACACACACACACACACACACACACACACACAGACAGACAGACATCACGTAAAAACCACTTTTTTGGGTTCAGGGAGCACCAAAACGAATATTTCCACTAACAACTCAAATTCGAAAATTTTTACGAAAACAATACTTTCTCCATATACTATGTATAAGGGGAGAAATTAAAATACTAAGTAATTGGGAGGGTGTTATGACTTATAAATAATATTATTTCACACATGGATATTTTAGGTCTGCAAAAAATAAAATCAGGAAAGCAGAAAGGATAAAAAAATGAATCTAATTTAAACGCTTCATTACAGTCAACCTTTATTTAAAAGAGAAGATAATTAGTTATATAAGCGTAGTGCCTGATTGATAACATTATTAACATGTAACAATGTGACGCCGCCGATCTTCATAATTATTTGCCGGTTGGAAGTTTTAAAATAATTAATAATACACGTAGCTTCAGTCAAACAAACTTTATTAACAATTTAAACTAATTCATAACTCACTCGAGAAATACGAATAACACACGAACATTGTTAGTTTAAGAGATTATCAATTTAAATAATGATGTCCTCACCTTAAAAAGGGAGGAGATGTGACACGGACCAGGCCTACATCGTAGGGCGCAAGACCCGCGCGTTTGCGCTCGCGGTACCGCGAAACTTACACTACTTGTCTCTTCAGCCGACTGCTCAAGCGCTCAGCGCGTTTGCTCTGCTTATGCCGTTGAATAATCTGCTCTCGGCCAATCAGAGAGCACGGCCTGCGCGAGGCTCCTGCTGACGATCAGCAGTTTAGCAACACTGCAAGGCTATAACTGCATGATTAACTTTCACAAAAAATTACATGACAATGATTTAATTTAAGGTTTTTGGGCATTACCTTTAATTTAAGTAATTGGAATTAATCATGATTACTGCAGATAATTTAAGTAGATAAATATAAAAATATTATTCCCAGTGTGGATTTTCCTTTTATTGAGTACATGAAATTGAATTAGCAGGTAAATTTGCCATGTTGGCCTGTTCTCAGGATTTAATAATTAGATGTGCTATTTGGAGTGGGTTGTTACAAGTCTCCGTATCGTATCCTGTAGCAATACAAACTGGAAGGTTGTAAAATGTTACACTGCGTAAGTTGTATTGTCAAATCACAGGATAGACAGTAACATTAAGAAAGGTCATGCGATCACAAGCATCTTGATTTTATAAATAAGTGCTTTTATTTCTTATAAAAATATATTTCTTATGACATAGTATATAATATTACAAGTTACTGAATGACATGTCACTGGGCTAGTGTGATAATGTCTCACATAAACTCCATTCGATAGATAATTCTATTTACTTCTTTTAGTTAAAGTTTATAATTATAAAAACGTAAATTTAGTGTCAACCTATCAAATAAGAATAAAAACAAATAAACGTAATTTAATATTTCTTTAGCTATAGAAAAGAAACCGTTAGACTTTAAAGTCTTGAGTATGAGCTGTTAACCTAGCTTTGTGACTTGGATGATTTATTTCAGTGGATACTGTTGACATAAAACAGCAGTAAAATGTTTGGGCTCCAAATCCAGTTGCTTAAGAACGGAAAATAATGGCGTTCGATTTTATATAACTCCACAAGTTTTAAAGTAAGAGACTTTAAGTTGATAGAAACAGTTCAAAAAATTAATACCAGTTAAATATATTTGAGGTCAGAGATATTAAACTAACTTGTATTTTAGTCGAAGGCTCCATAACTTTACCTAATCGTAGCGTGACATTTACGTTTTACATTATACATTTCACAATTAAATTATACATTTCACCTTAAGCGTAAATGGAATAGTATTTTACATAACCACTCTTTCGAAGGGGCCGAATAAGTTGCTTATGAATATTAAAAGGTTTTCATCATTTGCAACAATTTAATAACCAAGAGAATCGTTCATTAAAAGTGTTAACTTGTCTCTGTATTTTTTTTATTTTTTTTTTATTATGTATATGAAACATTGTGAACATTACTGAAGTTTTCAGAAGAAATATTTGATCAACGTAATTATTCATTTTATTTCCACATTATATCAAACAGCCTAAACCTTGTTGACATACAGACAACAGGTAGAAAGATGTATTTCTTTTATGATCAAATGCGCATTGAAACTTATAGGGTTTCGGAACCGTGCTCGAGACCAATCATAGTGTGTATTAGGAGTTACAAGGTTTTTATGATGTTTTTTACGGTGTCCTCATCCCTTGAATAACACAAACTTCATCCTGCCAATCTCCAGGTTCAAATTTTGCAACCCAACCCCCAGGTCGCGGTCCACGTCCTCTCCTTCAACAGGCTAGGTTGCTGCCATGAGTGGCTGTGACAAGACCCTTGTACTCTTGTACTCCGCGGTCCCTGCCTCATTGTTATGGCTGGTCCCTAGCTCGAGGTCAGTGTGACCTACGTCTCAGCATCAAAGCGATCAATCGCAGGTCAACCATAGATTAACATGGGTAATACTTAATTGCAAGTGCGAACACATGATATAATCTAAAGTACAGCAAAATTGTACTGTTGTATTGTAATATAAAATACTAAATTATTGAATAGCAAAAAAATGTCAATATCAAATCACAAACTATATTACTATATTCGGACTTAATTTGTTCTTATTGTTAGCCTCCGGACTAACAATACTATTATTATTAATACTAGTTTAAATACCGGTACCTAAATATTAATCCAACATAGTTTCAATGGCAAATAGTTTCGACTTCTCACGAATTCGTCATCCAGCTCTCCAAAGATGAAAGTATCTTCATTGGAAGACCGAAAAACTATAAAAAAGTACATTTAAAACACAAGAAATGTATGAGACAGACACGGCAATTAAACAAGTCCGCAACATATTGCCTTCATCAAAATCTATATAATTATTAGCAGTCCGTCTTTCGTTCATATTCCTTATATGCATTACAAATCTCTCTGTTCATTTACAAACAATCAATAACACTTAAATTCACCGGATTTAACTCCGGTGAGGATTTTAAATTCACCGGATTTAACTCCGCTGAAGATTTTTATTATTAATTAACTGTTTCACTTACACATCAGAGTGATAGGTCCCCTAGTTAAAACACTTGTTTGTAGTGTCAATATTCATTTACTAATTAAAAAATACAGTAACGGATCAACTATGAAATTATTCATTGTTTTAGCTGGAGTATCTCTTAGTTTGAATTTCCATATCATGAATAAATCAGGGTTCACATTATACTTTTTGTCTCTCCGTCCGATTGTTGACGATACTGTGGCATTTACATAAATTCTAATAGCATATAAATAATTTGTCATAACAATTGATTTTGTCTGCAATTCAAACCAATGGTAAATAAATAATTATCATTACTTTTTATTAAACATAAACTAATATATACTAGTAGCCCGTCGCAGCTTCGCTCGCGATCACAGTGCAATGTTATGTTTGAGAAGTTAGTTAGATATATTAAAGCACATGTGGGACCGATCTTTGCTCGTAAAGCCAGTCAGTTTGTTAAAAATTCCTATAATACTTATTATATTAACGGTTCCTCTCCACGGTGAGCGTATTTGCTTTGCTTATTTGCTTGTTACTTTCCATTTCGGGCATGTCTATTTTATTCTTAATCTCCAGTTTGAATGGTTCTCGTTATTTATACAAAAACTAATCATGTATATTTAAAGTTATGTAGACATTGGTTCTAATCACTATTCTCAAAAAAATCATATATGATACTTGACTAAGAGTGTTATTTTACCAATTTAATAGTTGCTTTTGAACCGCTGTGATCATTCTTTTTTTTATTTAGAAATCTTAACCATAACACCATTGTTGGATTTTTCGAATATCTTTCTATACAATACTATATTTTTCCATGAATGAGGCCTAATTATAAACCATGTATTAACCCATAAATTCGATAGTTCCAACATTTGGGAAAGCATTTTTGAAGCAGGACTTATTTAAAATGGACTTAAAAACATACAGAATATTCGGTATTATAATCACAATGGCTGCCAAGACACTGAGCTTCAAATGCCATAATGCAAGGGCTTATGTGTTTTGTTGCCAATGATTTATTGCCGTGTCATTATTTATATGGTTAAGTATATCTTTATAAAGTAGTAAAGCAGACGTGTTTCCTCCTCCGTGTTCCTCCGTTCTGTGATAAAATATAGATTAGCTGACTAAATGCTCATAAGAACAAATATGGTGCATTCTGTAGTGAAAAGTTGAGTAAACTGTACCCTTAAGATCGAATTTGTAGCAGTGCCGGACAAAAGGGCATACCCCTAATGACGTACTATGATTTAAACAAAAGGATTCCTCTCCACACGAAAATGGGCAAAACATTTTATTTCATTCAGTACAGTCTTTTTTGTGAAATGTGGCTTATGAACAGACAGACGAATAAACAAATGTTTACTAAAAATAAATATCTCCGTTGCATAAAACATTTGACTACTCAAAGTGATGTAGAAAAATAACTTATTTGCTTTATATAGATAGATAGAATCCTTACCTGTGAACCGCGCCCCAGCACCCGCACCCAGGCGAACTATGAGCAGGAAGCATGCCCCCATGGAGGCGGGGCGAGGGGCGGCTCACGTCCCTACCTAACAACAAGGAAGGCCGTGGAGGAAAAATCAATGAAAACTCACCGTTGAGAGAAAACAAATGTAATACCAAGCAAAGTGCATGTGAATACAAAATCCAAATCATTATTCAAATGGCATAACAGAACTCCACCTTTCCTCTAGTTTACAGTTTTAAATTAAATGTGAGAAATATCCAATAATGCTTTTCTTATAAAACTTAACAACATTTAAACAGCCAAAATTCACATTTCTGGAAGTTGCGGATGAGATAGTAATAAAAATTTTTTATAGTTTGCAATTTAACAATTCTCATGAGACTGGGTAAAATTAGATAAATAAATTGAATAAATTGAGCAATAAATTAATAAATAAATAACAGACAAGACAAACAGTTAACATAGATTACAATTGACATTTAAATTTTAATTGACAAGGAAAAGAGAAATTGACTTTAAAGTTACATGGCGATCATAAAAAAAATATTACAGTTTCCATAAACGCTCCATTCATACAGCGGCAACACATGTATGGTTCATAGTTCAACGAATTCATTTGTAATAACTTGCGGTAGGCGGTGACTGGGCGGGTCGCTTGTAGACCACCGGGGGCGACGGAACAGGCAGGAGAGGGGGCCAGAGTCCAGAGTGGCAGCCAAAGTGGAGGGGGGGAAGCCCCCCTGAAGTTCCCTCTCCGCCGGAGCCATGTTGGAATCCGTGGTCGCTCCTCCCCGGGACCCTGGTTTAACATAACCCAGGAACCCAATAGTAATGAAGAAAACTATATATTCCTATCAGTCACTTTAAAATTGTCCTTACATTTTTATTTTACTTCAAATTCGGCAAAAAAAACTCAAGCAAAAGGTTAAAAAAATCACAAATGATTTACAGTTAAAAACAGCAATAAAAAAAAATTTAACATAGAATGGGCCAAGTACCCCTACTAATGCCAAAAAATATTATGAAAAACAAAAGTTCCAAAGAAAAAAGATTTAACAATCCAGAGTCATTGGTAAATATTAAATGAGCTATAATAAAATATTTGAGGCAAAATAAGTGGCAGCAACTTGATACATAAAACTATTTTTAGCCTTGGAAATTACTAACAGGAGAGGTGGAAAGACATTTTCCTTAATAATCAAAATTATGGTAAAAATCAAAATTAACCTGGTCCAGAATGGCAATAGTTAATATTAAACACCAAAACTATTGCAGGATAACACAAAGAAACACAATTAAAATGAGATTTTAAAGGAATTCAAAAATTTTAGGCATGAGGTACATTCTCATGTATTTTGCTTAATAAGTCAAAAAATTACCGGCAGAATTTACTCAGAATAGCCTTAAAAGTTGCGGGGAAAGTGCCCCCAACTTTCAAAAACCAAACCAGCCACTAAAAACTGGCCTAAGGCCAGTTGACTAACAGAGTACCTGGGGTACCTCAGAAAACAGAAATTGAAAAACACAATATTCACATAAAACAGTTATTTTTACATCAAATTGCATGAAACTTGTAGGGAACGTGCAATTGCACTAGTAAAAACTAAACATGACCGAGCTTGGGACTAGGAAAGTCTAGGACTACTTATATCAAACACTAGGCTGAGTGAGAGTGGCCTAGGCTCACAAGTCACAGAAAACAGAATTACACTTGACAGGAAACAAATTTTGCTACACATAGGTTGTAGCCATTACAGGGAAACAATAAAAATCAGTTTGGAGGCCTAAGGCCTAAGGATTAATTAACGGGGAGCAAAACTGACTCTAGCAACCCTCTCAAACGGTGGCTTTCACAGGACCATATCTCGGGTAAAAACTGGCCTAGAAGCTCAGAACAGGTCTTAAACGATAAACAGGAATAAATACTACAAAACAGTCAAAGGACATTTGATCTGACACTGCCACAACGCTGGCCATAGGCCGAGCAAAACCATGAAATCGCCAAGTCCACAAAAGCTCAAAACAAGCAAAATATCCAGGAAAACTTCAGTGGAGCCATTCCAATGCACAGAAGGTGCCTAAAACTGAGTTTTACAAGAATTGAAACACTCCTAAACCTACATCACATTTCTAGCCTAAGGCCAGAAAGTCTTCAAAGTCCTAACCTCACTAAATCAACATAAAAATGCATTTAACTCACCCATCTGACACAGCAGGCGTGCTTAAAGCACCATGGTGTGGACACAGATAAACATTGAAACTGTTATAACACTAAACGAACGAACAATTATCACAAAAATAGAGACACAATAACATCCGTGGCGCTTCCGTTGACAACTACACGCCCTATGAGTGCAAAGCACGTTGCACGCCGGTAGTTGAGATCAGGGGTCCACAGCATGACGCCCAGGAGCTCTGCACACAGCCGTGCATAATTCCGGGCAACGTCCAACGACACAAAAGTAAGTACTATAAAAAGATCAATGTGAGACCGAGACGTGACCGAGACGTGAAGGGTCCTTGTCACGGCTCAACCTCCCCCACGAAAACAGAACCTCCGGGGTGAAGATGAGAAAAATGAACCTTGTCTCAAAGGCAGAATAAATGTTACAAACTACAAAACAACAATTAACATCACCACGAGAAACATGGTCAGGATGACACCAAGTAAACAAATGAGATATCAAGAAGCTAAAGTTTCTGTAGAGGGGGGGGAAAAGAGAACAAACAGCAGACTCGGAATAGTGAAACTTCACCTACCAGAGGGAAAACTCACCTCCGGGATAGTTTGCTGGGCCCAGCAATGGCAAAGAGAAAAAAAATGAGAGTGTGAAGAACACAGCGCACGAAGCAGGAGGGCGATCAAACCTCCAGCTCCTAAACACCTCCGAAGCTAAACATTCAGTTGGAAGTTCCAACCCCTCCACGGAAAGCCTTCAACTGAGATATGTGAGCTTTCCGAAAAACTTCTCCAGTATCAGGGTGACCAAGTCTCGCCGTGACGGGGGACAAAAACTTGATAATTCTATGGGGTCCTGACCAACGATAACACAGTTTGGCAGCCCTTTTGTTGGCGGCGGAACTGATGGGGTGTGTTTGACAGAACACCAAATCTCCAACCTTAAAAGGGTTGGCAATGCGACCCTTGTTGTAACGCCTTCTCACTCTATCTCTACTGCGGAGTAAATTTTGTCTCGCAGCGTTCCAAGCACCGAGTATATCACCGCTACCAGGAGTGGGCAGTAAATCAGACACTCTCCAAAGATTCGAAAGGGGGGAAGACGGCGGGTAACCCAGAAACAGTTCAAAAGGTACCGCCTTGTGGCTTTCGTGCTTAGCGGAGTTGAATGCCAATTGCAGCCACTCAAGAGATTCATCCCAAGTTGTCTGCCTCTCTGCATGATAGGCGATGAGAGCAGCTCTCAAGTTGCGGTTGAAACGCTCCGCATGAGAAGGTTGAGGGTAGTACGGAGAAGTAGTAATATGCTCGATACCATGTCCAAAACAGAAACGGCGAAACTCCTTTGAAGAAAATTGTGTGGCGTTATCGGAGACCAGTTGGCTGGGTACACCGAAGTTCTGAAAGAGTCGAGTCTTCAAAGCTCTAGTAGTTAGGTTAGTAGTAGCTCTTGGAAGAGGAAACAGCCAGCAAAACTTTGAAAAGGCGTCAACACAGACAAGCAGGTAAGTGTTACCAGACTTGCTACGGGGAAACGGTCCCACGTAGTCGATGAACAGCTTCTCAAATGGTCGACTGGCTACATCAGAAGCAAGTAGGCCTAATTTAGAGTTTTGGGCGGGCTTACTAAGACAGCACAGTTTACAAGCCCTTACTCTCCCAGCAATATCTCTATCCATTCCCTTCCAGATGAACTCCCTGCGAATTTTGGCGATAGTCTTGTGAATGCCCAGATGTCCTCCGACGGGGGAAGAATGAAAGTAGGCGAACACCATGGGGACCAGATGGCTAGGCAGGACCACGCGTGTACCATTTCCAACACGAGGGCGGCAGCAAAGAACTCCCTGCGAAAGGGAATAAGGCGGAGAAGCCGAACCTTCTTCAATATCCCGCATGATTTGTCCTAATAGCGGGTCCTGGCGTTGATAAGGAGCAATTTCCCCAAAAGCCAAAGGGAAATCTAACAAAACTGCACCACAGTGGGGATTTCCTTCTGGAGTCGGGGAGTCATGATACATGCGAGACAGGGCATCAGCAATAATATTTTGGGTACCCCGCACATGCTGTACCTTGAACTTAAAAGCCGAAATCTTGACGATCCAACGGCCGATCTTCCCCAACTGACGAGGGTGAGCCAAAAGCCACGAAAGGGCTTGGTTGTCCGTTTCCAGAAGAAACTCGGTATGTTCCAGAAAACGCCGGAACTTATCCACCCCAAAAACAACAGCGAGGCACTCGAGTTCATATACCGAGGAGCTTTTCTTCTCCTGTGGAGTCAGCGTACGGGACGCGAAGGCGATGGGCTGTCTAACACCATCAAAAGACTGGGAGAGCACAGCAGCAATGGCGTGCGACGAGGCGTCTGTCTGAAGGATGAAAGGACGTGTAAAATCAGGCATGCGCAAAACAGGGGGCTGCATGATCGCCTCCTTTAGGCTTTCAAAGGCGGACTGTTGAATTTCTCCCCAAATAAACTTTGCTCCCTTCTTCCGGAGTACGTTGAGAGGGGCGGCAATCTCTGCGATGTTCGGAATGAATCTTCTGTAGAAGTTGACCATCCCAATGAAACGGGCAACGCCCTTGGTATCTCTAGGTGGAGGAAAATCTCGAATACCCTGAGTTCTTGCAGGATCGATACGAATCCCTCGAAACGAAACCAAATGACCCAAAAAAGAAATTTCAGGCTGGGCAAAAGTGACCTTCTCGGGGTTAACAGTTAGGCCAGCCTCTCGCAGGCGAGTAAGAACAACCTTCAAATGATCCACATGTTCTTCAAAGGTTTCACTGTAAACCAACAAGTCATCTAAATAGTTGAATACATACTTGAACTTAATATCATGAAAAATTGAATCTAACAAACGCGTTAGGGTTTGAGCACCCACAGCAATGCCCATGGGCACACGTGTAAATTGATACAAGTTCCATGGCACACAAAAACTTGTCAAATGTCTGGACTCCTTTTTAAGGGGAATCTGATGGTACGCCTGGTTTAAGTCGAAAACCGTAAAAAAATGAGCTTTGCCAAACCAGTCAAATGCTGAGTGAAGGTCAGGCAGGGGCACACTGTCTATTTCAATCTTCATATTCAATTTACGGTAATCTAGGACCATACGGGATTTTCCGTTGGGTTTTGGCACCAGAAAGGCAGCGCTCGAGTACTGTGATCTGGAAGGTTCAATGACTCCCTGCTCTAGAAGATCATCAATAATTTCTCTTAGAGTTGCCATTTTCGGAGGAGCAAGCTTATACGGATGACTGCGCACAGGCTCTTTATCGGTTAGACGGATCTCATATTCCATAAGGGTGGTAAGACCGAGGCGAGGCGTGAGTACCTCAGGAAAATGAGAACACAACTCCTTAACAATCTTCCTCTGCTCGGGTGACAAATGTTCAAGGCAATCCGGCTTTAGCTCATCCTCCGAAACTTCTTCAACACAGACCTCCCTTACGGATACAGGACGGGAAGGAACCACCAAAGGTACCAGCACATTACGTTGGAATTTGAAATAGCAGCTCTCTCTTTGCAAATCCACAATAAGTCCGGTTTTCCTTATGAAATCTGCACCTAAAATACAGCTCATTCCCAAATCATTGGAGACTAAAAACTCCCAAACCCAGGAAAAACCTTCAATCTTAAATTTGAAAGCCACCTTAAACAGAACGTCCATAGGGGAATTGCTTGCGGTGAGGCAAGTGATCGACACATCTTCAGTTTTCCTGATTGCTCCAGATTCAGACAGTAATCGGTGAAACTCCGAGGAAATGAGACTCACTGCTGCTCCAGAGTCCACCAGAGCTGGAAAGTTGGAGTCGCCTATCAATAAATTGACGTAAGGACAGGCCAAACTTGGCGATCGTATACCCAGTGAGGCAACACCAGCAACACCTTTCATCAGAGGCTCAGAAGAAGCATCGGCAGTGCGACCATGTGAGCTCGCAGATGGGAGGGGGTCTACCGGGGCAGGCCCCCTCTTTCTCCGTTTTTTGGCGGGGTAGGAAGCTGACGGCAAAAACGTCGAATATGTCCACGCTGCCCACATCCAAAACACACAGGCACGGGGCGCGGCCGAGGGACCTCGGGAGTGGAGGAGACCTGACCAACCATAGGTCGAGGGGGGCGGTTGTTCATCACTCGTGCTCCTTCTTCTCTACGCTGGTCGATGAGTTGAACATTTCTCGCCGCAACCACCAGTTTGTCCAGTCCAGTGAACGTGACCGGTGTGGGAGAGAAAACGAGGCGACAACGCTCCTCAGGAGTGATACCATCCAAAACCACCTGAACGATTTCCGCCTCACTCAAACCCACCCGCAACACACGACCCGCGCTGCGGATGTCAGCGACATAGGCAGCCAGTCCCTCTCGGAGTCCTTGGGACCGGTAAAACATTTGCATCTTCAAATCCTCACGCATTCGCCCAGGAACAAAAGTGTCAAGAATCTCCCTATGAAAATCCTCGAACCTTCCTTTTCTACTAAGAACCGCATTCAAAAGATTTGACAGAGGAGAACGACAGTACGGAATAAGCAGGCTCAAAAGCAGGGTGTCGTCAACACCTGGAATTTCCCTCATCCTGAAAAGGTCGGCCAGAAACTTCAAAAGTTTGTGAACCTCCAATCCATCAACGCAAGGCAAGGCTTGCAACAAAGGCGTCAGAGGGTTAGGCAACTTGTGGTAAGAAGCAGAAGCAACGTGGCCTAGGCAAGCTGACACAGGAGTACTAGAAGTAACAGAAGCTGCGGGCACCGTCAGAACGGGCGGAGACTCCTCACTAGCTTCAGCAGTGGTTAAAGCCTGCTCGGGAGATACTTGAAGGGACCCACCACCATCAGAAACCGGTGCGGCAGAAGTACCTGAAGATTTTGACGGAAGACTATTCAAATATTCTCCAACGGTCTCAGAAGTTTGCTTGAGCCAATTGAGATCATCGGTCCTTAAGGTGCCAGCGGTGATCAGCAAGGCGACTCGCCCTTGCAAGTGCAGAAGCCTAGAAAAAGCACGCTGTCTAACTCTACCAGAAGGAGGCTCATCTCTCAATTCTTCAAGTCTCCCCTCCCACTCTTCCAGCTTGGTTTTGCATGCCAAGAGTTCGTCCTCTGCCACCAAGGATGACGGCCAAGTGCTGACGAACTTACTAGCGAGCAACCCACGCAACTGCGTACGTAAAGAAGCCACATCGCTAGCGGGTTCAACGCCACGAGATCTAACCTCAAAAACAAGCTCATCCTTGTACAGGTACTCTGGACACAAGGAGCCAGACATGATTTCACACAAATAAATAAACAATTTCAAAAATACAGATCACAAAAAACTTAACCTCCTAAGGGCCCTGAATTGAAATGCCTATCGGTCAGATGAGGTCCCAAATAGAAGAACCACCTACCCATTCATACCGCACTAACCGCAAAATTGAACAACGATTCACACACACATACATACACCGATACATACACTAACAACAACACCTAACATTTGTCTGGTGAGGTGAGCACACAAACAAAATTTAATTTTGGGGTTCGGCCATGTTTTAGAAAATTCTTGCTCCCTAAAGTTCGGAAGCAAGACATTAATCAGATTCCACCCGGTGCCTCGGCTAAGGGCGAGCTCCTAATTGAAAAAAAACACAGTGCGCACATCCCCACCAGAACAACAATTCTGCCCAGAAACTGTCAGTCCAGAATTACCCGAGAACTAGATCCATCCACGGCCCTACCATAAATTCAGAACGTGGCCAGTGATCGGGTCTCCCAGCCTCTCAGTCAGGAACCGGTTAGGTCCACAACCAAGGGCCAGGACCACAACCACTGAAACCAGGCTCTGCTACCATCTGAACCGCGCCCCAGCACCCGCACCCAGGCGAACTATGAGCAGGAAGCATGCCCCCATGGAGGCGGGGCGAGGGGCGGCTCACGTCCCTACCTAACAACAAGGAAGGCCGTGGAGGAAAAATCAATGAAAACTCACCGTTGAGAGAAAACAAATGTAATACCAAGCAAAGTGCATGTGAATACAAAATCCAAATCATTATTCAAATGGCATAACAGAACTCCACCTTTCCTCTAGTTTACAGTTTTAAATTAAATGTGAGAAATATCCAATAATGCTTTTCTTATAAAACTTAACAACATTTAAACAGCCAAAATTCACATTTCTGGAAGTTGCGGATGAGATAGTAATAAAAATTTTTTATAGTTTGCAATTTAACAATTCTCATGAGACTGGGTAAAATTAGATAAATAAATTGAATAAATTGAGCAATAAATTAATAAATAAATAACAGACAAGACAAACAGTTAACATAGATTACAATTGACATTTAAATTTTAATTGACAAGGAAAAGAGAAATTGACTTTAAAGTTACATGGCGATCATAAAAAAAATATTACAGTTTCCATAAACGCTCCATTCATACAGCGGCAACACATGTATGGTTCATAGTTCAACGAATTCATTTGTAATAACTTGCGGTAGGCGGTGACTGGGCGGGTCGCTTGTAGACCACCGGGGGCGACGGAACAGGCAGGAGAGGGGGCCAGAGTCCAGAGTGGCAGCCAAAGTGGAGGGGGGGGAAGCCCCCCTGAAGTTCCCTCTCCGCCGGAGCCATGTTGGAATCCGTGGTCGCTCCTCCCCGGGACCCTGGTTTAACATAACCCAGGAACCCAATAGTAATGAAGAAAACTATATATTCCTATCAGTCACTTTAAAATTGTCCTTACATTTTTATTTTACTTCAAATTCGGCAAAAAAAACTCAAGCAAAAGGTTAAAAAAATCACAAATGATTTACAGTTAAAAACAGCAATAAAAAAAAATTTAACATAGAATGGGCCAAGTACCCCTACTAATGCCAAAAAATATTATGAAAAACAAAAGTTCCAAAGAAAAAAGATTTAACAATCCAGAGTCATTGGTAAATATTAAATGAGCTATAATAAAATATTTGAGGCAAAATAAGTGGCAGCAACTTGATACATAAAACTATTTTTAGCCTTGGAAATTACTAACAGGAGAGGTGGAAAGACATTTTCCTTAATAATCAAAATTATGGTAAAAATCAAAATTAACCTGGTCCAGAATGGCAATAGTTAATATTAAACACCAAAACTATTGCAGGATAACACAAAGAAACACAATTAAAATGAGATTTTAAAGGAATTCAAAAATTTTAGGCATGAGGTACATTCTCATGTATTTTGCTTAATAAGTCAAAAAATTACCGGCAGAATTTACTCAGAATAGCCTTAAAAGTTGCGGGGAAAGTGCCCCCAACTTTCAAAAACCAAACCAGCCACTAAAAACTGGCCTAAGGCCAGTTGACTAACAGAGTACCTGGGGTACCTCAGAAAACAGAAATTGAAAAACACAATATTCACATAAAACAGTTATTTTTACATCAAATTGCATGAAACTTGTAGGGAACGTGCAATTGCACTAGTAAAAACTAAACATGACCGAGCTTGGGACTAGGAAAGTCTAGGACTACTTATATCAAACACTAGGCTGAGTGAGAGTGGCCTAGGCTCACAAGTCACAGAAAACAGAATTACACTTGACAGGAAACAAATTTTGCTACACATAGGTTGTAGCCATTACAGGGAAACAATAAAAATCAGTTTGGAGGCCTAAGGCCTAAGGATTAATTAACGGGGAGCAAAACTGACTCTAGCAACCCTCTCAAACGGTGGCTTTCACAGGACCATATCTCGGGTAAAAACTGGCCTAGAAGCTCAGAACAGGTCTTAAACGATAAACAGGAATAAATACTACAAAACAGTCAAAGGACATTTGATCTGACACTGCCACAACGCTGGCCATAGGCCGAGCAAAACCATGAAATCGCCAAGTCCACAAAAGCTCAAAACAAGCAAAATATCCAGGAAAACTTCAGTGGAGCCATTCCAATGCACAGAAGGTGCCTAAAACTGAGTTTTACAAGAATTGAAACACTCCTAAACCTACATCACATTTCTAGCCTAAGGCCAGAAAGTCTTCAAAGTCCTAACCTCACTAAATCAACATAAAAATGCATTTAACTCACCCATCTGACACAGCAGGCGTGCTTAAAGCACCATGGTGTGGACACAGATAAACATTGAAACTGTTATAACACTAAACGAACGAACAATTATCACAAAAATAGAGACACAATAACATCCGTGGCGCTTCCGTTGACAACTACACGCCCTATGAGTGCAAAGCACGTTGCACGCCGGTAGTTGAGATCAGGGGTCCACAGCATGACGCCCAGGAGCTCTGCACACAGCCGTGCATAATTCCGGGCAACGTCCAACGACACAAAAGTAAGTACTATAAAAAGATCAATGTGAGACCGAGACGTGACCGAGACGTGAAGGGTCCTTGTCACGGCTCACCTGTAACATCTGGTATTGCTAATAACCTGTACATAATGTATTAACAGCTGTAATTCAATTACTAGCCCCTTGTTAATATTATGGGCAAAAATCTAACTTTGAGTTCGGCCTGTGCCTTTCAGAGTAATAATATCGAAAAATGATAACCGTTATGCACAACTACAAATGAGGACGAATATTGTGATACCTTAATCGTTAAAATCGTCCCAGAAATAACGGAGGAGTTCTCTTAACAAATATCAGCTTAACGAATTAATATATCAGATTTACATTACATCCAGCTGAATAAGTAAGTAAAATATTTCTCCATAAGATTAACATAGAAACTCTGAGTGCTCGTGGGGCAAAACCCCGTGGTCGAGAGATTATGGAAACCCCAAAAGGCACATCTAGAGGTTAAGACTTTTCAATTGATACTATATATAAATATATATATATATATATATATATATATATATATATATATATATATATATATATATATATATATATATATATATATATATATATATATATAATAGTTTTAGGGATCGAAAATCGCCGAATTGAAATAAAGTAATTCTTTTAATAATACAGATGGATAGACAAATAAATCCCTTACCTATCACATCTGGTATTGCTAATAAAATTTCCAACTTGTATTAACAGCTGCAATTCAAATCAAATTATTTCCCATGATAATCTTATAGGTAAATAAACGGTATCAGGAAACTGACACATACTTTCTCCCTTTTAGCCAAACTTTAATGAATAAATTACTTTTTATTTACTAAATATAGAATACAAAGCACGGTCGAATGTACAGAAAATCTTGTAAACAAGTTGTTTTAAAAAACAACCACCCAAATTCCTGCTTTGGAGGCACTACAGGATCCATTGCTGCACTCGTGGTTTTAAGAGGGGAAATGCCCCCTATTCCCCCCCAGGGATATTAAGGGGCAACATATTTCGAATTAACTCTGTTGGTCAATGCTAAATTGACAAGCATATCAAGTTTGAATGATATTGATCAGTAAACAAGAGAGAAATAGTTATTTTTGTATTCCACATAAGAATAACATTGGACAACGTACTGCGTTTACCGCTAAATGAAAATTTCAATTTTCTCCGAAACCAGCAATCGTAGAATAGTAATTCAAAATACTAAATTATTTAGTTTTTTGAGCTCTTTTTAATGGTGAATAGTAATATTTTTTTATATTCATGTATTTTTATGAAATATCCAAAAAAACTTAATTTTGGATGTTTTAAGTCCTGTAATTTCTGAACCCGAATTTTTACAGGTATGCGGGTGGTGTCATTTTGTTGCAAAACTAAAGTTCAACAAATGACTAAAGTTTAATGAAAATCGTTAGAGCCGTTTTTGAGAAATTTTGATTTTTCATGTTTTTTGGCGGTTTTTGGGGGATAATTACCCTTAAAAATCAAAAATTCTAAAAAATTAAAAAAATACCTGGAGATATCGTGGATATCTCGTGTAGTACCTACATACCAAATTTCATCAAAATCGGCCCATTGGTTAGGGCTCTAGCTCTGTACACATCCACACAGACACACACACACACACACACACACACACACACACACACACACACACACACACACACACACACACACACACACACACACACACACACACACACACACACACACACACACACACACACACACAGACAGACATCACGTAAAAACCACATTTTTGGGTTCAGGGAGCACCAAAACGAATATTTCCACTAACAACTCAAATTCGAAAATTTTGACGAAAACAATACATTCTCCATATACTATGTATAGAGGGAGAAAGTAAAAACGAACTTTGAGGGTAGCCTGTGCCCTTCAGATTAATAATATCGAAAAATGATAACCGTTATGCCCAAATACAAACCAGGACGAATATTGTAATTCATCAATCGTTAAAATCGGCTCGGAAATAACGGAGGAGTTCTCTGAACAAAAATATACTTAGTGAATTAACATATATGATTTACATTACAATCAGGTGAATAAGTAAATAAGATATTACTCCATAAGATTAACATTGAAACCTTGATAGTTCGTGGGGCAAAGCCTGTGGTCGAGAGTTTATGGAAACCCCAAAAGGCATATCTAGAGGATAAGACCTTTCGATTGATACCAAATATGTATGTAAATAATATTTTTAGGGGTCGAAAATTTCCGAACAAAAATCAAGAAATTTTTTTAATAATATAGTTATTATATAAGTTATTATTGAGTCTAATTTGAAAAAATCTCCTCAAAAGCAATATATTTATTGTTTTGGTCATACTTTAACTTCGTTCGTTGCAATGATGTAAAAAAGAAATTCTTAAGGTATTCAATATCATATTTTGATCCAGCGAGTGTGCAAGATATTTATGTGGAGTTATGGAATTTAAAAATAATCTTGACAATCAGTGTTATGGACTCTAGTGTGCCTTAAACCGTAGTTGTTGTGTGTAATACTTAATTGAACCAAAATATAAATTATAACTATAGGAATCCCGGTACCAAATGAACTAAATGTAGGGCGTGATTTTGAATATAACCGTCAAACGATTTTCAAGGACAGACTCAAAGTTACCAGACAGCAATTCATAATATGTATTCCAGTCAAATTTACTTAAAGTAAGAGATTAAACTTGCATATGTCTAGAATGCCTTTGTTGGATGCTAATTTAATCTTATTAAACTTTGGTGAGAGGTTGTTACTGTTCAGCCAAGTATTTGTAACATTAAGGAAAATTATTACTTATTTTATAAATTAGTTAAATCACAAATTATGGCACAGCTTATACAAAGTGTACAATCTTTTTATATTTTAATATAACATTATGTTGTTATCCCATAAATAATGACGGGCTTAAATAACTAATAAAGTTGGTACATTTGTAAGACAATAAATGTAGTAAAAAATATATATTTCAAAAGCTAATTTGGAATGCATTCAATAAAATTGGAAATCCGCCGTACCAAATGTAAAGGTGATATTTTAATCAAGCCCCAACATAATGCATATTAAAATATTCATTAAAATGTGACAACATTTGTAAAATTTGTTTTAATAGTTTTCACGCATGCATACAAGACAGCCTAATAATGGGATTCAATGATTACTTAATCTTTGATGTTAGTTTAGTTTTAGATATTTAATCAAAACCAGATTTGTGTCCTATCAAGCCAAATTTCTATTCTTAAAAACTAATAAATGTGTAAAAGTTTGTCTATCGTGCTTAAATATTCAATACAAACAATCTAACTTCTTTCATTGTTTTGATAACCAAAAGATAATAGTCAACTTAATTACCAATTTTTAAATGTATTTTGCCTGCTGACATCCAAACTATCTACGGACAGACTAACAAAAGCCCATTATTAGCTAAGAAAACAAGCCTCACATACAACTTGGGGATTAAGGTTTTATGTTTATTGTATACATATATATTTAATGGTAATAATAGGATAGGTCCATAAATCTTAGTTTTCTTATCCCTTTTATTAGAGTTTTGGAGTTTAATTTAAATTTCCTAGTCCTGTAATCATGCTGGACTGAAATCAAAAGTGTTTTTGATTATGTTTCTATTTTAATTTCCTTAGGCTTCACTACTGGTAATTATGGCCAAAGTAAAATCCGAATAGTGTGTTTATTGTTTTGTAAACATTTTAATAAATGTGGGAATAAATCGTTATTCATGTTTCTTCTTCGTATCCAATATAGCAGAAACTCTGTTAAATCGAACTAAAGTTTTAGATAAATAAACTGAATTGGAATTTTGGACTTAAAATATGCAAGCAAATTAAAGTTTACCGAATTAAAGTCTATCAATTGCCTTAACTAATTTTATAAAAAAATAACTACTATTTCCGTTTTTTTTATTTTATTTGTATCTTTAACTATGTTTTTTATAAACCCATGGCTGTCAACGTTATTTACAAATAATAGTTTGATTCAGCTTAAAACTAAACTGTAAAAACTGCCTGAAATGAAAAAAAAGTTCCAGCTGTGAACTTTTAAGGTGCCACTTTGTCGTAATTTAAGACTCAGGATTTAACAAAGGAAAAATGTATTTCTGGTTCCATTGTCAGAATAAAACATAATTATTACTGAAAGATTTAAAAAAAACGTAATACATAAATAGATAATTGAATACCCCTATTGTAGTAAACCTGCATACTCAGTGAATTTCAAATAGTACTTCACTGAGTCATGAAACCACTTACCAACTTTCATCAAAGCATATTCATAAATAAGCGAGATATGACATTTTATTTATTCTCCATAAGAAAAACATTAAGACTGAGTGTGCAGGTTTGCTGCATCAAGGACCACAAAGATCCTGATTTTATGCAAATGACAATGGATTACCAGGTGAAGCAACATGACAAGTTTTACCAATTTATGTTCATAAACAAGCAAGATATCACATGTTTCAGATTCTCCATAAGAATAATATTAGAGCTGCTGAGTGTGCAGGTTTGCTGCCATGGGGACCATAACAAATGGGTTTTGTATGCAAATATCAATAAACCTCAACCATATGAAGTCACATACCAAGTTTCATTAATATACTTTTATTAGTAAGCTATATATAAAATGTTACTTTTTCTCCATAAGATTAACTTTGGACAACGTCCTGTGTTTAGCACTTACAATATCTCGGTAACCAATTGACGTAGAGCGAAGATCAAAATACAAATTTTTTGCTTTTTTAAACTAAATTTAAAAGTGTAAACTCAGGTCTGGCTTTAAACATTATCATACGTAAAAAGTTCAAAACCCATTTTTGTTGTACGAAACCCCCTCTTATAATGATGCGATCTGTATGGTTTTCGAACTCATGAAAATAGATGCTGCCTTACACGTTTATACCAGATTTCATCAAGATCGGACTACTTTTAGGAAAGTTATCGTGCCTACGGACACATATATATAAATTTGAACGAATGGTGTTTTTGGCACATGCCTCAAATCGAAAAGTTATCATGTTTCCGGGCCTAGATCTTACCATGCCGACTACGGTAATAGCTTCTTACATATAGGGGAAATTCGCTAAAAATACATATTTCTAAATGATTACTAAAAATTAATTTCGCTGTCACTTTATACAGTATTTTAAACCCAATTCCCACCCAGCAAAGAATGTTTGTTTCTTATTACTTGCAAATTTTAATCCAACATGAAAATCACGTGGCAAGTATAATATTTTATAAAACGACAATTATATTTGATGCACACATGGATGAATAACTGATTAAGTTAAGTCATTAAGTTAGACAGCTAATGAAATTGCTGCCTTTCAAATGTTAGAAGTGACTATTTTAAATTTACAGAATGCAATAGCAATCAAGTGTAATGTAAAAGAGTGTTTGCTGTTGCCATGACAAAAAAGGACATCATTTCAGGGCTGAAAAGCAACTGCTTACAGTTTTGAGGTAACAATGTCGAACTCACATGTTTAGTTACTATTGCTGACTAAATTCCAATATTCGCTTTCAGCTTTGGGATCAGCAAAAGGATACACTTGTTAAGAAAGATATTAATAACGTTATTTATTTTTTGGTTTATTGGGACATACGTGTTTCAGCTTTTACAAGTAACAGACATATTCTCTTTCTCAACGAACTGTGTTATACTAAGGGATTTGATTTAATCTGGTTACTGTGTTCTGCGCATATGTTCAGGTTATGACAATCGTCTCATCGCCGATCCGAACTTTGTTGGATTCAATCATGCAATCATGAAATGCAAAGAGGTGGACGTCAGCTGGTTTCTTTTTCTCTCCACAATCCTCCAGTCAAGTATGTGGGTTATTAGTTTAGTCCATTGGGCATATTTTTATAGCTTCTGCGATGGCGATTGGGCGTGGTTCAAGTTCCAAACAATCGTGTTCAGCTCAGTTAGCCACCTGATTCTCATCAAGACCGTTGTGATAAACAGGATCAAACTGGCCAAGAGGAAACTTCTCTCCGGATACACATTGGATCAAATCGCAGATATCCGATCACTACTCAACATCGACCTTGAAAAGAATCTACTCACCGCTGATGTTCTTTTGCGTATTTTTTTGTACTGCCCATGCCATAAGAAACATTGAAACCTTGTGGATCGTGGTTGTATTGAAGACCAACGTAAACTCCAAAGATGCTCGCAACCTGAGGTACTGCGAAAGTATTGCCTTAAAGGGTATCCTAATGGTGTCAATAGCTTATGTATATTCCTACGCGTCTGATCTAGTCGACAGCACCAAGACAGAGATTGACAGAATCACGACTTTCCAGAGAAGCCATTTGGCACACTGGATGCAAGTCTTGACGGTTCTCCAAGAACTCGACTATTTCCCGAGTGAAGTTCAATGTTTCGGATTGTTCAATGTAGTATGTCCTTCAAGTCGCGAGTTTATTCGGCCTCTTAATCGATTTTAAATGATAATCGTTCAATTAATGAGTAAATAGCGCAAAAGAATGCAGGGTGTTCTTTCCTCTGAAAAAAACTCAATGAGCAATAATCTCACCTGTAATTTTGCTGGAAATTTACATTGTTGTCTGGCAATAAAACACATGAGGGTTTCTTGTAATGCACTTTGCACGTATGGAAAACTTATAACTGGGTAAATTTAAGGTATCGCATTTTTATCATTCTTGGGATAAGGTATGATCCTATTTACCATCCTATTGGCAACGGCCTGGTCCCTCTACGTTCAGTAGTTTACTCTGAATCGGCGGTTACACGTCGCCACTACATGCTATTATTATATAGGATATTTTCATAAATTAAGAATAACTAGGTTCCTTTTTTAAATAAGGGTTTAAAAGCGAAGTAACAATAATACTGTCTTTATAACTAACCTGTTTGTATTCTATGTGACCTCATGGCTCTTAATTTACAAAAAAATTATGAAAAAATATTTTGGTATTACTGGAACAAAATTAAAACATTTTAAACGATAAATATATTTAACATGTAGGCTAGAACATGATCTTACTTGGACCAAAGTAAGTTGCAATGTAATTCATCTTGGGTTTCTAAACAGTTGAAAGGACCAGATATTTCGTTCAGCGGACGAGCCTTCTAAGAGCGTCGGTTTTATTAACAAGCCGTGCTCCTGAATGGCGCTGAGGCCCACCACACCAACCCCAGGTAGTGCGCTGAATGAGGTAGTGGACATACTGCGGCTCGCTCGAGTGCAGCTCCAAGCTACTAACAACTTCAATCTACATAATAAAGTGATATAATTAAAAATGTTTGCTATTATATGGGTTAAAATATGCATTATTAAGATGGTATATGCGGGGTTTCCCGCGAGAGTATGGCACAGATAATTGCAGGATTTGGTAGGAGCGAAACACTTCGTTTACCGTCTGTCTGCCTGTATATGATTTGTAATTAATGCGGCAAATCTTAGGAACTTGAAATGACACTGGCTTGCTCTAACCTAGTATAACACGCTTTCCAAGTGTCAGGTTAGTATCCCAAGTGGATTCTATGACATGCTGCAATAATTAAAAATCACATACAGATAGACAGTCGGAATCGAAGCCATTAAGAAAAAAAGTGAATGCAAAGTTTTTTGCTCCTTTTGATGAGTTCTACCAAATCCTGCATTTATGCCATACTGTCACGGGACAAAATAAATATGTTTATATATGCAAAATAAACATGAACAACGATTTAACCATACAATATCCATTCCTACTAAGTGATCTTAAATAATGCGCAATTAATAGTGGAACGGAAACCCTTTCAGTAGGTACTAATGAAAGCTGCAAGATTACATTTACCAGGTGATCCTTTGATAAGGAAGGCAATTTAATTTGACTCTACAAGTTTACTTGGGCGGATTTGCCTTTTCAAATATGGTGCCAGGCCCAAAGCTTTTTTTCTAGACAACATGTATTTATAAATTATTACAAAATAAATTATTCATAAAACATAAATTTTACGATTATGTATACAGAAGTTAATAACGTTTTAGTTGTGAATTTATCTTCACAAAAAAGAAGTTTGATATAGTGAGAAAAAAACTAAATCAAGCAAAGCAATTAGAACCGCCATTTTGAAAGCTTCCGCTTGAATACCATAAGCAAGGCCACGTCAAAGGATTGTTATTAAAGTTTAGTGAAACGTTTTACAATTTAAGATATTTATTCGTTGCTTAAAATCAAATTTGGATCTGAAAAAGCGTTAGGTTTTCACTTTTTAATTTACGGCTACGAGGTTGTTTTTTTAACAAATTTATGAACAAGTTATGTTGAAAAAAACCTAAAATATTTCCGTGTTTCCGATAAAGCGTACAATACTCAAAACAAAGTATATCTGTTTTACATAATATTAAAAATAGTTATTCGTGAGCTATGGTATTATTTTAGTGATAGTAAATACTAATCAAGGTGGACTCTCAGAGTTTTAAGTTGGCAAGTCATAAAAAAAATTATGCACATTCAAATTCAAATTGATTATTGAGCATGTTAACAAAATTACATTGTATATGCCAAGGTCAACACAAAAGTCAAATACAATGTTCTTAAAACATAAAATTCACTAGAAACAATGGTGTGGTACGCTACATAAAATGGTATTATGTTGTTTTCTAAGCAACAAAATATTTTACTTTATAGTCAGCCTTGTCCATATGAAAATCATTTCATTTTGTTTCTAAATGCATTAAGGCTACTTTCAAGCCTTGAGGGTTCAGGCAGTCTATTGTACGGCAGAATATCTTAGGTACTTCTGAAAATAAAGGTGTTATGTATCGGGAAATGCATAATGCACTTTGGTTTGCTCCTAGTACTATAGCTGTGAGTTGGAAGAAATGGTTTATGAACATAGAATTTTCAATGAAGAAAAGCCGATTTCAAATTGTCGTTGATCTTTTTCTCCTTTACATAAGATCCCTTTAATCCTTTAATACATTTGAACATATTCAATTCCATTTTCGTATCGTTATCTTTCTTTTGTGGCTGTATAATACAGGTTTGTTACATCCAAAGCATTTTACCACCAAGTCGCTACTAATTATACTGGCCTCAGATAAATAAGCAAAGACCGATTATAGATTTATTTAATATGATCGAGATTAGGGGTACACATGTTAAATATAAAAATTATACCTAAATCCAATCAATACAATATAATTGAACGTGAAACCAGTTCTCTGTGTTACAAGGTTACCAACCACAATCCGTGAGGTGGTTGCAACTAATGGTTTACCGCACAGCCTGAACTGTTGATTGCTTAATTATGCGAGTAGTTACAAATACTTAACTTGGGAGATAAAATGTCCATAAAATTCCATAAAATGTTTGATTTACAACAGATTATGTGGTACAACTATTAGTGTCAGCAGGAAGGGAATCTTCAATTATTCTAGATAATAGGACAATGTGGTCGTACATATTTTAAAATGGGAAGTATTAAGTTTATAAGTTTATAATTAGCGATCTATTAATTGTATTAATTTTACTTGCTACAATTATATTTTTAACTCACTTAAAAAACTCTGTTCTTGTGATTATACCATATTTAAGTATATTGATAATGGTATAGTACTACCAATAGCAGATAAATATGAGGAAATAATGGATATTGTTGTTATAGCACAGAAATGCAAATACCAGATTAACAGTTGGACTTTTTTAGCAGTTATATGCAGAGAAATAAATTTAAATGATTTCTTTGCTTCTGCGGCTGACTTCAATCACAGACTATCTCATCGCTCAGTTTCATTTTGAATGAACAAACATGGAAAATGTAAAAATGACATATATTACCACAAACAACTATGTCAACAATCAAAATTAAAAGTCGTGAACTTTGACATTACCAATGGGTACAGTTCACTTGGGCACTCGCAATTGCACTAATGGATGGTGTATTGAATTAAATGAAATGTAATTATTTTAGGTGCATCCCTACCTGTATAAGCAGAAGATTCTTCCCAAGTTTATTTGTTCTTATAAATCTTATACTGAAGCTTGAGTCTGATATGTACTTAGAACTCAAGTTAGCTAATTTAATTAGTTTATCGCTTTTAGTTTTTATCGCTTCAGGAGCTTGGAAAGAATGATTAATATTTCAGCTGTAATAAAGATTTATTCAAATTTATGAAAAATTATTTTACAATTAATTATGGATTATACATTGGAAATGAAGTATATACATTATAACAGAAAATGCATATTTTAATAATGTTTCTGTTGCAGCAAATAGAGTTGGAAAATTAGTAGTAGGGAAATGCCGTAACCTCTGCGGCAGCCTTTTTGTGGGGATCACTTTTGCGGCAGCGCTTTCCTGGGGATCACCTATATGAAAATCATTTTTCTTAATAATTTGTAGTCTACTTTGTGATTTTAATCAATTTTAGTTCGTTTTACCGAACTAAAAGTTGGTTAAAATCACAAAATAGTATACAGATTATTAAAAAACTATTTTTATATAGGTGATCCCCACAAAAAAGCTGCCGCAAGATTATGCGGCTCGGGATTAACCTCGATTGTATACAACACGTTATAAACATACAAAAGTATACAAACACTACGGTAGGTTAAAATCACAAAAATAGTATACAGATTATTAAAAAAACGATTTTTATATAGGTGATCCCCACAAAAAGGCTGCCGCAAGATTATGCGGCTCGTGATTAACCTCGATGGGTAGATTGTATACAACACGTTATAAACATACAAAAGTATACAAACACTACGGTAGGTTAAAATCACAAAATAGTATACAGATTATTAAAAAAACTATTTTTTAGAGGTGATCCCCACAAAAAGGCTGCCGCAAGATTATGCGCCTCAGGATTAACCTCGATTGTATACAACACGTTATAACCATACAAAAGTATACAAACACTACGGTAGGAAAAAAAACTAAAATAAATCAAATAATACTGTCACTAGTTCGAGATAGTAAGTATACGTTGGTGAAATATATACAATAAAATAAGTCGATCAGAGTTATTGAAATGCATAAAAAATATATTGCTTCGGAGTTTCCTAAAAGTTCCTCGGCCGTGTAGGGTAGTGAAAGCGAAAACAGTTTCTTATTTCGCGCTGCCGTAGGGTAAGCGTCTAGCGGTGAGCAAATCACTTGTGTCTCAACGTGAAAGCTCGATCAACCGCGACGCGTTTAGACGGCCAAAAGTGAAACTTGACCGAGCCCGAGGGTAAACTTCTACTATATAAACCAAGCGGTGTAGGGTGGGAATTTGTCTTTGTCTATACAATTTTTGATTAACTTGTTTGTAATCTCTGATAGCTATTGCTTTCATCTCTAATTCGGTTGTCGATGTAAATAAACCGTATATTTATTCTCTAATTGTAGTTTATATTTAAAACCATCTAATGTGTCTTTAAAATAATTTGCAATGTATTACTTGCAACAGTAGTTAATTCAAGGTGGAAACATCCTTTCTCTGCAATTATAGCAGGCCCTTCAGCCTGTGGAAAATGGGATTTCTCGTAACAAACTTTATTGAAAAGTCCAGTTTAATTTGTGATACCGTTTATAAGAATATATTTTGGCAATATGCAGAATGGCAGCCTGGGTATGATTTGGAAAGTGTCACCGCCGGTACATAAACCTGAGGTCCGGCACCGCGACCTCAGTTTTGCCCGAGACGCCATGAGCAGCAGCGCAACCGAAGTGGACCGTTCGCTCCGCTCCCTTATGGAGGAGATTAACGCGATGGACGAGAACGCCAATCCACCCACTATGAAACCTAAGAAGAAAAAGCCCGAAGGGTGGACTATAAAAAAGGACATACCTAGCGATTCTCCAGCATTCACTTGGAGCGGTGCTGGATATCAATATACGGTACAGAACCCCGCCAATTGCGGGAACATTTTATTGAAGATGTCGGTATTCAAAGGCGGACGCCCTACGCACAGTTGCGGTCTGTACCTGGACGAGGAGAGAGAAGACGAAATTTGCATATGTCTCGAGGACCTGCTAACGAGACTGGAAAACCTGTGGGTGAACAGCGATACCGGAGTGCCCAAGTTTAACGGGGTTGTCAGGACTGCGACCCCAATACCTGCTTGGCGCAAGACCCAAGATTGCACAACAGTTGGCGGGAAACGCAAAGGCGATCGCGTCATCCCGGAAAAACGCAAGAAGGTGTAGACAAGGCGAGCTTCCTGCTGATGGAAAAAAAAGTTACCCCGAGCAAACAACTTAACGTCATCCCGCCGATGGAAAAACCCCGATTGCATCATCCCGAGCAAACAACTAGGTGATGACGTCATCCTGCCGACGGAAAAACCCCAGTCTCCGTTACCGCGCGGAATCAACTTAATCACCTTGGAGGCAGTTACATCCCGTAAACAACTCGGACGGCTAGAAAAGCGACTCGGCGGCGAGCAACCGCCATTACACATCTCACCACGTGGGGGCCGAGGAAGAAGGGTGGTCCTCCTGGTGGCAAAGGCTCATCTGGAATTTGTTAAAATAAAAAAAATAAAAGAAAACATGTAAACCCTTATTTCTTTACCCTTATAAAATAAAAATAAATAAAAAGAGACAAAACTCAATTAGTTATAAGAGACGAGGTGGTGCGCGGAGGTCAGTAGGCGCCATGGACTTGAGATGGAAACACCCGTTCACCGCCATTGTGGCTGGGCCTTCGGGTAGCGGCAAGTCGCACTTTGTGGCTCAGTTCATCAAACACGCTGACCGCATGTGCGATACGCGGTTCGCCCGCATCACCTGGCACTACGGTAGCGGCGGTGGTGGTGGTGGTGGTGGAGGAGCTGATGACACTGCTGTGCGCTACGTAGCCGGCCTGCCCGACCTCGATGACTACGACGGTAGCGAGCCCGCCCTAGTTATTGTCGACGACATGATGCGTGAGGCCGACTCGCGCGTGGCGGACCTGTTTACCAAGGGTTCCCATCAGCGCAATATGAGCGTGTTCTTCATCACGCAAAACCTGTTTCATCAGGGCAGGGGCCAGCGCGACATCTCGCTAAACGCTCATTACATAGTGTGCTTCAAGAACCCAAGGGACCGCGCTCAGATCAAACACTTGGCCCGCCAAGTATACCCGGAAAACCCCAAATTTGTGGAGGAGGCTTACGCGGACGCCACGCGCGATCCACACGCCTATCTGCTGATAGACTTGAAACAGTCTACGCCCGAGGAGATGCGCGTACGTTCAGCCATTTTCCCAGATGACCCGGTCAGCTACGTGTACCAGCCCAAGAAACGATAAATAGGCTGAGCGCGTGCAAGTGTCAGTCATCATGTCGCAACGCGTGAAGAAAGACGCAGCACTGCTGACAGCTCTGATGCACGCTACACCCAAGGAACGCAAGGCCCTGTTAAAAGCGTGTGAGACCAGCCGTATCAGGTCAGTGTGTGAGTGTGCATACAACGTGTTACGTGGGAACGTGCCGCTCACTACCTGTCATAAACGAAAGTTGAGGAAACACAAACAGGCGCTCAGACGGCTGGTGAAACGCGGCGAGGGCTGGGCCGAGAAGCGACGCTACCTCGTACAACGAGGCGGTGGTGGATTCCTTCTACCCTTGGTTTTGAGTGCCGTTCTACCCGCGTTGGTGCAGAAAGTAATTTGAAATGGAGCACGCTAAGAAAATGGTAGTCGTACCGCAGGAGCTCATCGAGCGGATGCGAGAAGGAACAGGTGGAGGAGGAGGAGGAGGAGGCAGTGTCAATAAGCCAGCCGGCCTGGACGCTGAGATGCACCGCATATTGAGTGACAAGCGGCTGGACGATACAGATAAATGGAAACGATATCAACAGGTGTTACAGCGGTTCCTGCACTTCTCCGCGGCTAAACGTCAACCGATAGGTCTACCAATCGTCGAGGAAGAAGAAGAAGCGAGTCCGGGTCACGCGCAACGCGAGTCTGCGGCCCTGGTGGAGGAGGTTGCGGAATCGTTCCCAAAAATCTACAAGACGGAGGCTCGCAGCTTGTTGCGGTTCATGACCCGGCGAGGCAGCCCCATCGCCTGGGACGCCAGTGGGGCGGTGTACGTGAACAACGAGAAGGTCCCCGATTCCAATATAGTGGACATTATGCACGGTATAGTGAGAGCGCGAAGGACGGATCGATTGCCTACCGGTTGGCAACAGGTGATGACTGTCCTGAAGAACATGAACGTGCCCAAGGAATATGTGAGCAATCCCACGGCGTTGCGTTACCTAGGCGTGGGGCTGGACACGGCATCGAGCCCCTGGGGAGACACGACAGCCTCGTCGACACCCCTGTCACCGAGGTTAACACCGATGCGAGACCGCCTGAGACCGCGAGATCCAACGGCCAGGAGAAGGATAATGACCGAGGAACCCGAACAGGAATCGCCATTGGACAACTGGGAGCCGTTCTCACCGTAATGGAGGAGCTGTACTACGACCCAAGTCGTCCGGGCTCCTTTGGCGGGGTGGCCGCCCTAGCGCGAGCCGTGCGCCTCCCAAAACGCAGAGTGGCGGAATGGCTGCGCGCCCAAGACACTTACACGCTGCACAAGCCGGCGCGCAAGCGGTTTCCTCGCAACCGCTACGTTGTTTTCGGTCCTCGAGAGCTGTGGCAGGCGGACCTGAACGACATGCGCGGTCTTAGCCAGTACAACGATGGAGTCAACTACCTGCTGACTGTCATCGACGTATTTAGCAAGCGGCTCTTTGCGGTACCGCTGAGGAGGAAAAGCGGGCAAGAGGTGGCGGTGGCGTTTGAGAGGATATTCGCTGTGGTGACTCCTCGCTGCCTACAGACTGACAAGGGGACAGAGTTCACTGGAGCCGCGACGAAGCGAGTGTTCAAGAGCCACGGTGTCACGTACGTCACCACGCAGAACCCCGACGTGAAAGCAGCAGTGGTGGAACGAGTCAACCGCACGCTCAAGACCCGCATGTGGCGCTACCTGACCTACAAAAACACCTACCGCTACATCGATGTGCTGGACAGGCTTGTGGACGCCTACAACCACACTCCTCACAAGAGCTTGGGCTTGAGACCCGTGGATGTGGACAGCGGTGATGGAAAAACAGTGTACAAGGTGTGGCGACGCATGTACGGGAAGAAGACGCTCCAGCGCCGCAAGCCCAAGTTCAAGCCGGGCGACACGGTGCGCATAGCCAAGGAGAAAGGTACGTTCGCTAAGGGCTACGAGACCAATTGGAGTAAGGAGCTGTTTGTGGTGGACCACATATTTGGATCGCATCCTCTGCCATTGTACGTGCTGCGCGACCTGAACGGGACGCTGTTGGAAGGTCGCTTCTACGAGCACGAAATGCAAAAAGTGACAACTGCTACAGACCGCCTGTACGAAATAGATAAAATACTGGACACTAAAGGGCGAGGCAGCAGTAAGCGCTACTTGGTCAAGTGGGTCGGTTACGGAGAGGACTTCAACTCGTGGATACCCGCATCCGAAGTGCAACAGCTGCTACGATGACGAGGCACAGCCAACTGTACCTGACGTTGCCCAGCAACAGCTCCATGAACTATTATCCAAACAACACCGTGGCTAATTACATCACCCATCTACGGTCAGTCATGCAATTGGGCGGTGGCGAATGGGAAGTCGCTTTAGTAGAGGCTCATTACCCTTGCTCGTTTATCACAGTGGGTGAGGATGCCCGCGTATTTCTCTACACTAAAGGCGACGCTGACAAACCTGTACTGATTGCGGTAAAAGTGGAACCTGGAAACTATAAAGACATCGATGAACTGGTAAACGCGATCAATGCCATTCCAAAATTGAACTTGTACCAATGCGAGTTTGAGCATGACAAGGAGACTGGGAAGGTGGAGTTGATCTCGATAGCCCAGACTGTGGAGCAACTGGAATTGAGCCCCACCCTGGTGTTGCAAATGGGATATGATGTGCACAGTGTGGATCCGATTAAACAGAGAAAAGCTATAAGACCGCCCAACTTACTGGCCGGGATCCCTTCGTACATGTACGTGTACTGCGACCTAGTTGAACCTCAACTAGTAGGTGACACCGTAGCACCGTTATTAAAGATCGTAAACATCGACGCTACAAACTACACCTACGGTGCGAACAACATTGTGCATTTCACCGATCCTCACTACGTGCAACGGCACTACGGTGCTACGGTGTCACCTACTAGTTGAGGTTCAACTAGGTCGCAGTACACGTACATGTACGAAGGGATCCCGGCCAGTAAGTTGGGCGGTCAACGGAGTTGGGATCAACGGATGAAGAGCTCTTTCGAGAGCGTGGAAATTGATTTAAGGAACAGCGCCGGACATCACCTGCCATTCCACTTTGGGACTACGTGCATGAAGCTACACCTGCGCAGGGAGCAATGAATCCAAACGATCCCTATCTGGCGTACTACCGCCAACAGCAGTCGGGTCACGGAGTGTCCTCCGTATTCAGAGGAGCCGCTTTCCAACGCGGTCATGGCATTGGCAGTTTCCTAGGCGGGCTGATGCGCACAGTGGCCCCGTTGATCAGGTCCGGTGCATCGACGCTGGGCAAGGAGGCGCTAAGGTCGGGTGTGGGTTTCCTGGGCGACATAGCGGCGGGCACAAGTGACCCACGAGTCGCGGCCAACGCCCGGCTCAAGGAGTTTACTGGGTCACTGAAACGCAAGGTCGATGATAAACTCGATCGCGTGTTGAGCGGGGGTGGTGCCTATAAGAAGAGGCGCGTACAGCGAGTGACCCCTCAGTCTCTTGCTAAACTCCTTGGAACGAAGACTGCAACTAAGGAGAAAAGTAAGCCTGTAAAGCCCGTCAAGAGGAACACTGTTGTGCGACGTAAGAAGAGTAGTACTGAAAAAGACATTTTTGGGTAATGGCGTTTCTACATCAGAAGTCGTGCTAGTGTGTCAAGACCGAGTTGGACCTGTTCTCACTGCCGCCAACACAGACCAGTATAGAGAGTGGTAAGTGGGTGCAGTACTTTTTGCTGAAAGAGGTCTGCGTGGTGGACGTGACTACCGGCACGCTCATCATGCATCACATCGCCCGCCCGCCCTTCAATCGAAACTATCTGACCGCCGAGAAACTGCGTGAGAGCGACTGGCTCACGCGCCACTGTCACGGGCTCGAGTGGGACCAGGGTGACATCGCCTACGTCGCCCTCCTGGACAAGCTGCGGGCCTACCTCATCCTCCGCCCCATCGTCTACGTGAAGGGGTCTCAAAAGAGGACTTTCGTTCAGCGGCACCTGATCACCGAGCCTGCTGCCACCACCGTCCAGGACATGGACGACCTGGGTTGCGGGTCCCTTAACGGACCGCCCTCCTGCCGGACCCTACGCTGCAACCACCATAAGAGCGTCCTCAACCGTTGCGCTCTGCACAACTGCGTAGTTCTGCGCGACTGGCTGACGGCCACCGACAGACCGGACTCATCGCCCCTCGAGTGTTGCTGCTGCTTCCGCCCACGATGAACACAACCCAGATCGAGAGATACCTGGCGCGAGTACCCGGACTGAGGAGCGTTCTGGTCTGCGCCTCTGACCGTCCACCCCACACTCCCGTTCGGCCCTGGACCGCCATAGTGGTCAACACCATGTCACACACCGGGAGAGGAGAACACTGGGTGGCGTTTTACTGCTCCGAGGACCGGCTAGAATACTTTGACAGCTACGGCAGGTCACCGTACCAGGCGGACCACCAAGGGTTCCTGAGGCGCAATTCGCGCCGCCGCTACGTCTACAACAAGTATCGACTCCAGGGCTACGATACTTCTGTTTGTGTCTACTACTGTCTCACCTACCTGTACTGCAGGGTGGTCCTCGGTATGTCACTCAGCGACTACGTGCAGCTCTTCGACCTGGCGTCTCCCGCAGTCAACGACACTCTGGTACGCAGGCTCTTCGACTCCATCTTCTCAGCACTACGATGAATATTTTATTTTCTTTGTAATTGTGTGTTTGTATATTCTTATTATGTTTTTCAATAAAATACAATATATTGTAATCACTTGTTTTTTCATTTGTCCTCTAACTTTAATATTTTTATTTTAAAAGATACGTGTCCAAGATTTGTTTATAAAAGTTATTTCAATATAGAGTAGTTATAACTTCGACATGTTTATAGTTTTGAAAATATAACGAAATAGTAGTAAATCTCTTCATTTTCCACAGCCTGAAGGGCCTGCTATAATTTCAGAGAAAGGATGTTTCAACCTTGAATTAGCTACTGTTGCAAGTAATACATTGCAAATTATTTTAAAGACACATTAGATGGGTTTAAATATAAACTACAATTAGAGAATAAATATACAGTTTATTTACATCGACAACCAAATTAGAGATGAAAACAATAGTTAACAGAGATTACAAACGAGTTAATCAAAAATTATATAGACTCAGACAAATTCCACTCCCTTGCCTCTTCCCAGGTACTGCAGCGACATCCTCGGACCCTCTTCTTTATTGTAGTTTTCTATGACGTCGTCGGTCAGGACCCTCATGAACCGCTCTGGCAGGAAGACGCGAAGATAGAACTCGTCGCCAACCAGCCCCTCGAGCGTTGCGGCAACAGTCTCCCCGATCCGCGTCAGTCAGGCTCTTATCAGGCTCTCAGTCAGGATCTCAGTCTGGCTCTAAGTCAGGCCCTCATTCAGATTCTCAGACTCTCAGTAAGGCTCTTAGTCAGTCTATCAGTCGGGCTTTTAGTCAGGCTCTTAGTCAGGCTCTCAGTCAGGCTCTCAGAAATGCTCTCAGTCAGTCTCTCAGCCAGGATGTTAGTCAGGCTCTCAGTCAGGCTCTTAGTCAGGCTCACAGTCAGGATCTCAGTCTGGCTCTAAGTCAGGCCCTCATTTAGACTCTCAGTCTCTCAGTCAGGATCTCACTCTGGCTCTTAGTCTCTCAGTCATGCTCTCAGTCAGGCTATCTGTTAGTCTCTCAGTCAGGATCTCAGTCAGACTCTCAGAAAGGCTCTCACTCAGTCTCTCAGTCAGACTCTAAGTCAGTCTCTCTCTCTTTGCTCTTACAAATGAACATTATTTCTTACTTAGATAAAAAAGGGATTACTATTAAAAATAAAGAAAACTCTTTTTGCACTCATGTCTTTTATTTTACAAACCATTACGTAGATTTGCATTGTAGAAGTAGACTTGGTTTAAAACATGTACAAAAACTGAAACAGCTCAGACATATACTGATCATTACTGATAAGATTTTTAGAAAATTAATTTACAAATTGTGTCATGGTAGAACCATATGATCTGAATTATAAATATCCTAAACAATAATGCCCACAAAGTTCTGAATTACACCTATCTGAATTATAAATATCCTAAACAATAATGCCCACAAAGTTCTGAATCATAGTCTTGGAGCACCTTCGAGTTGAATTTATACAGAGAGCAGTTCCTCCTGATGAATCTGATGTGGTCCGAGACGAGTGGGGACTGACCAAAACTGTCAAAGTACTCCAAAAGTTCGTTTTTCATCTAGGTATAAGGCAACCCAGTGTGTTCCTCTCTTGTTATGTGGCTCCGTGTTGACGACAATTGCGGTTGATTGTGTATTCCTTCTTGGGAGACGGTCTGAAGCGTAGACACCAATGTTTTTTGCTGATAGGAGTTCCAAACACGAATATACTTCTGATGCATTCATTTTTTAGATAGTAAGTACCACTTGCGTAAGTTCACACAATTAGAAAGAGCACACCTATGCTTAACAGCTTTGTGGTTGTTACATCTTAAAGTGTCCGATGTAAATAAACTATTCAAAACCTCAAGAGACAGACAGTCTAAGCTTTCCAAGTTTACTACTATGCACTGATGCGGTAACACAATTTTAAATAAATGGCCTTCTCTTGACCCTTAGACGCTTACCCTTCGGCAGCGCGAAATAAGAAACTGTTTTCGCTTTCATTACCCTACACCGCTTGGTTTATATAGTAGAAGTTTACCCTCGGGCTCGGACAAGTTTCACTTTTGGCCGTCTAAACGCGTCGGGGTTGATCGAGCTTTCACGTTGAGACACAAATGATTTGGTCACCGTTAGACGCTTACCCTACGGCAGCGCGAAATAAGAAACTGTTTTCGCTTTCACTACCCTACACGGCCGAGGAACTTTTAGGAAACTCCGAAGCAATATATTTTTTATGCATTTCAATAACTCTGATCGACTTATCTTATTGTATATATATTTCACCAACGTATACTTACTATCTCAAACTAGTGACAGTATTATTTGATTTATTTTAGTTTTTTTCTACCGTAGTGTTTGTATACTTTTGTATGTTTATAACGTGTTGTATGCAATCTACCCATCGAGGTTAATCCCGAGCCGCATAATTTTGCGGCAGCCTTTTTGTGGGGATCACCTCTATAAAAATCGTTTTTTTAATAATCTGTATACTATTTTGTGATTTTAACCTACCGTAGTGTTTGTATACTTTTGTATGTTTATAACGTGTTGTATACAATCTACCCATCGAGGTTAATCCCGAGCCGCATAATCTTGCGGCAGCCTTGGTGTGGGGATCACCTCTAAAAAAATCGTTTTTTTTAATAATCTGTATACTATTTTGTGATTCTAACCTACCGTAGTGTTTGTATACTTTTGTATGTTTATAACGTGTTGTATACAATCTACCCATCGAGGTTAATCACGAGCCGCATAATCTTGCGGCAGCCTTTTTGTGGGGATCACCTATATAAAAATCGTTTTTTTTAATAATCTGTATACTATTTTGTGATTTTAACCTATCGTAGTGTTAGTATACTTTTGTATGTTTATAACGTGTTGTATACAATCTACCCATCGAGGTTAATCCCGAGCCGCATAATCTTGCGGCAGCCTTTTTGTGGGGATCACCTATATAAAAATCGTTTTTTTAATAATCTGTATACTATTTTGTGATTTTAACCTACCGTAGTGTTTGTATACTTTTGTATGTTTATAACGTGTTGTATACAATCTACCCATCGAGGTTTATCACGAACCGCATAATCTTGCGGCAGCCTTTTTGTGGGGATCACCTATATAAAAATCGTTTTTTTAATAATCTGTATACTATTTTGTGATTTTAACCTATCGTAGTGTTTGTATACTTTTGTATGTTTATAACGTGTTGTATACAATCTACCCATCGAGGTTAATCCCGAGCCGCATAATCTTGCGGCAGCCTTTTTGTGGGGATCACCTATATAAAAATCGTTTTTTTAATAATCTGTATACTATTTTGTGATTTTAACCTACCGTAGTGTTTGTATACTTTTGTATGTTTATAACGTGTTGTATACAATCTGCCCATCGAGGTTAATCACGAGCCGCATAATCTTGCGGCAGCCTTTTTGTGGGGATCACCTATATAAAAATCGCTTTTTAATAATCTGTATACTATTTTGTGATTTTAACCTACCGTAGTGTTTGTATACTTTTGTATGTTTATAACGTGTTGTATACAATCTACCCATCGAGGTTAATCACGAGCCGCATAATCTTGCGGCAGCCTTTTTGTGGGGATCACCTATATAAAAATCGTTTTTTAATAATCTGTATACTATTTTGTGATTTTAACCAACTTTTAGTTCGGTAAAACGAACTAAAATTGATTAAAATCACAAAGTAGACTACTAATTATTAAGAAAAACGATTTTCATATAGGTGATCCCCAGGAAAGCGCTGCCGCAAAAGTGATCCCCACAAAAAGGCTGCCGCAGAGGTTACGGCATTTCCCTAATACTAAAATTGTTCTAACAATAAATACCTAAGTAATAAAAAGCTCACTAATAAAATATAAACAACAATTATAAACTTCAAAGCAATATTACCTTCAAACATGAAATTTGTTCTTGGAACTAAGATATGAAATATTACTGTGCTTGGTACAATGCACAACAACTCTTAATAATGTGAAAATTGTTGGTAGGTTTACCGATACAAGTAGGGTTTAAATAAACCCAAACAAATTTTTCGTGCTAAACCATGGCTAACCTTATGTCTTTGTAAATAAATATAAACATTATTTTAAAAAGGTAAACAAGCAAGTAAGTAAGTTCCAGCCATTCTCAGTCATAATATTACTAGGTTACGTTAGTTATTTGTTAATGTTATCTCATGACGCTTTTTTCAATTTTATGCAAGAAAAAATACAAAAAACACTTTAAAAGTATAACACTTCTCTACATGGTTAGATTTAGCATAATTATGTTCCCCGAAATACATTCAATACTAGGGAAACTAATATTCCAAACACCACCGAATTATAAGAATAAAATATGGAAAAGGAATTTTGAAACGAGTCGTACGATTAAAAAGCCACCTAGGGTTATTCTGGGCTGTAAAGTTTAAACTCAATGGACTTTATATCCTAACAAATAGCCTCCTCGAGGTAGTACTAAACCAAGCAGCAGTAATCAGGCTGCCTTCTCTTTACTCAGAGTTATTGACACTATCAAGATAGTACATTGATAAAACACGTTTGTGTATGTGTGTGAGGTTTTTTTACCAAGTTATAAATAAAAAGGGGAGATTGTGTCCATATTCCAACATACTTCACACGCTATAAATAAATTCCCGCTAGGAAATTAACTCCACACTCATGAGAAAATTATATCATGAGATTTTAAGCGTTGTGGGTAGGTACAAAACAAATATTCTGAATCACTGTAAACTGTTTTTGTTTTGTCTATACTTTTCACATATTTCCAAATAATGCATTTTACTCAACTTAAAGCCCGTTTTGGGGTATACGTTGCGGAAAAACATCCTAGCGGCGGAATCACTATACATATACGTACACCTGATGAGGGTCTTTTCAGCCCGTACACCCAAACAGATGATTCTATTTTGCATAAAATCGCACGTTTTACGTCATAAGAGTGATTCCGCCGCTAGGGCGTCTTTCCGCAACGTATACTCCAAAACGGGCTTCATAATCGTCGCTTACACCAAACCTACAAAATTAATTTAGAATTTTAAAAGTTACGAAGTCAAATACTTGCACCTAATGGTACAAGTTACTCAAAATCAATAAATTGGTAATAGTACTTGTAGCAGGTGATGTAGTTGCAAACCCACTGGATGGTGGTCATCCTTTTCAATCGGGATGCTTAGAATCACTAATATCATTAAACAGATGCATGTTTAGGCTCAGACACAATTCGTGTGAGGCGGCCATCTGCGTTCCCGGCGATCGTGTGGGTTCCCACTGTCAAAAGAACTTTTGTGGTTGGTAGCTGCAATTAAGATCAGCGTGCCTCACGTCTTTAAACCCGGATACGCGTTTGTTGTTCCCGTTTATTCAGCGCTTATTTACAGGTTATGACTTTTAGTTGGTTAAGAGGGACAAACCTTTTGCCAACTAATTGTAGTTATTCGAACTACTTTTTCAAATCACAAAAACCGAAATGTCAACCTCTCCGAGCATTGAGATCGTCACACATACCGTTTTGAGTGTGTGCGAATCCATGTTCGATGTGTGGCTTGTAGATTAAAAATTTGATTGAGCCTGCACTAGAATAAATACTTCCATGCCATCTTCTAGGGTCATGGAGTGTGCTCTGTTGTTTCAACTTTTGTTTAGTCTCTTCAGTCGTGGATAGGTCCAAAGACCACTACGAGACAACAGCAGATGTGAATATGCATGCAACATGTGTATTACGCGATTGCAACGTTCACTGGGCAGCACGAGTGTTCTACTCGCTTTTACAAACTCTATTGACTGCGTAAGAATTTAGCAATCAACTTTAGTGTAGAGCACACAATTTTCAAAGTTCAATGAGACTATTCGACAATATACCTCAAATTGGTAAATTGGTAATTCATCACTGTTCAAACATCGAAATTAGAAATGTCTGCGAGAGACAGCTGAATTTGTATTCCAGATTCCAGGAACCAATCAGCAAACAATGACAGATTTCAGTCATCAGACAGGGTTGGACGTGAAGGTAAGGAAAATGTTTAATAATAATATTGTTTGTTGTGAGCCTATCATGGATTTAATAAAAACCTGTAATAAAGAAAACATAATTATTCAATAAGATTTACATTGAAGTTTTGAAGGCCTGTGGGGTCGAGCTCAATAAAAGAATATAGGTTATGAAGAGATTCGTATAATTTATAAAACTGACACATCAAGCAATGCAATTGGTTTAGTAGTCCCTTAGATATCGCTCTTCTAAAAACTTGCTCAGGTATTAACATATACCTTTAGTTCAAGATACGTTTCCACCCAACTTATTCGTTAACTTAAAACGTTATTTTACAATACATTGGCAGCGAGCCCTACATACTACATACATCATTTGTGGCTCATTTAACGCCGTGCTGCAGACCGCAATGGTGACAAGATTCCGGCTAATGAGACGCCACTGACCAAACTGGTGGTTTCATCATGTGACAGATCACTGACAATCTCAGCTACATCATCCGTTCCAAAAATAAGTGGCTACAAATTATTAAATAACATTTTTAGTGAGATTAATTAATTTCGTGATTGTGAGTTAAGGGGCAAGGAATAGGTTTCGTGTCACGACGTATGATATATTATATAGACAAAAAAGTACTGTACACAATTACAGTGACCTGACCTACCACAACCGCTGCAGGATGCCGTTTTACAGTTGGTGGTCAGTATAATGCTTAAGTCGGCTTACCGTTTATGTTTTGGAAGTCAGTGCGCATTTATGCCACAACTCAAATTGGAGTAACACATTTCACCTACTCAGAGAAGGTTAAAAAACATAACGCTGAAGGATGTCAGCACCAACTTAAGACAACATTTGGGGTTTCCTCTAAACCATCTCTCTATTGCCGACCTAAATCATACGTAAACCAATTATCAGTAATTATTATTATTATTAATACAATAATTATAACTTAACACACACACACACACACACACACACACACACACACACGTATTATTAATTATTAATAATAAGTGTGATAAGTACTAAGCAAATAATGTTAAACTTGGAACTCTCTTAAATGTTTTTGCTTATTTGAGAGATTCCATATTTTAGTTTGGTGTTTCTCTAATTATTTATTTGACGCAAACAAAGTCATTGGGCCGAATTTATTATACTTTGGCAATAGTAACACGATGTTTCAATTCATAAGGCTCCAGCTATAACGAGTTATGCAATTCTGATATGTGTGTCTCTGTAAGTCTTGTTGTATGATATGTTGTGTTTGTATATTGAAAACGATAAGTTTACAGCAAAGGAAAACTGACTTTATAAATTTATTTGGACAATATAATGTATGGTAATTTCACCCCTGGATTATTAAATATTTATTATAAAAAAGTTCAATCCAAATGGTTTGATCATTAAAAATGTCTTAGTATTTTTTATCCAATACCCTGCTACTGATAAAATTGTGATAAGGACATTATACGTTACGATAACTTACCGAGTTGCTAATACAAGGTGATAAGTAAATTACAAATTAATATACAGTACTAAGTATCATTGATGAACAAATGCTGCTATAGTTCCAGAGAACGAATTGGTATTTGTGTTTATCACAGTTATAAAAATATCTAAACAAATCTATAGTTAAATAAAAACTAATTCTATAACTAGTTAGACTACATTTGTTTTTAAAGTAAACCCATATATTTAATTCTATCACCCTTTTTAAAGAACATGGCAGACAATTTATATTCCATCATGACTTGCTGACACTGTGAGGTCTCACATTTGTAGAATTACGAATTTCAATAAATATGCTATCCAATTAAAACAGTAAGTTAGTATACTTATATAAACGTTTTCAATTGGTTGTTACTTACGTGCATAATGAGTTAAATTAGATGAATTATGTTAATTAGGTTACTTAGATTAAATTAGTTAATATTCATCTGTTAATAACTTTATTCAATATATTAACATCTATGTAATATTAAAAACAAAATATTACTCGTATGATTGTGGTGATACATTTTAACAATATTATAGAAGTGAGTTGAAATGAAAATACCCCAGTAGCAGCAAACCTGCGTAATCAGAGAATTTCGAATGCAAATATATGTTTCTCACTACCACATAAAGCCACTCACCAAGTTCATAAAAATACACGAATGAATAAGTGAGATATATAATATATATATATAGCATTTAATTTATTCTCCATAAGAATAACATTGAAAGTTGAGTACGCAGGTTTGCTGCAACAAGGAACACAGCTTATGTGTTTTTATGCAATTATCAATATAACTTAACCAGTGTAAGCTGCATAACAAGTTTTATTCATTTATGTTCACATTTTACTTAGGAATAACATGGGGGCTGAGTATGCTGGTTTGCTGCTGCGGGGAAAATCGGCAAAAAATCATTTGTTTGTGCAAATATCAATATACCAGTACTAGGTGAAGCCACATGCCAATTTTCATCAACATACATCCATAAATAATCGATATATCAAATTTTAATTATTCCCCATAAGGATAATAACATTGGACAACGTACTGTTTTTAGCACTGTGAATATCTCTGCAATGGTTGGACATAGAATCACAATTTAAACACAAAAATTATTGTTTTGTAGAGCTGAAATGATTGGTAAAATCAAATGTTAGGTTTACATTTGAACTGAGGAAAAGCTAAAATCCTTTTTCCCATAAAAAGAACATGGAAGATTTTATGAGCCCGTTTTATGGATTTTCTCATGTCACAACAATAAAATGAATTTAAAAGGGTACTCATGTATTTGTTTTATATTAAAAATTAATATATATATATATTTTAACGAATAGTGTTTTTGACATCTGGGGATCTCAAAACAAAAAGTTAACATGGTCTCGGGCTTAACTCTTACCATGCCACCTACTGTAATACCTTCATCCCTGTAGGGGAAATTCGCTAAAACATGTTTACTTTATCAATTTCATACTTCATTAATGTTATTAATTCAAGTAGTGATGGTTACTACTTAAATCATCATTTCATGTGAGCAGAAACTACTTCCGTAATGAACATAATGTTTTAACATTGTCTATAAACTTCCATCACATAAAAGTTACGATGTATATGAATACAGCAATGAGGTCGTGTTCACTCGATTAATCCAAGGAAATTTTAAGAAACTGTTTTCACAAAATTGAATTAAACCGAACCCAATGAATACAAATCGTTTTGCTTCTAAATGCTCACTATTTATTTAAATCACAAGAGTTGACGGTGTTTTTCCAATCCTATAGCGAATTTCACGTATAGGGAAGAAACTATTACCGTAGATCTCATGGTAAGACTTAAGGCCGAAACCATGATAACTTTTCATTTTCAGGTCCCCAGATGCCAAAAACACTATTCGTTCAAATTTGTATATATATATATATATTATGTATATATCTTAATGGAATTTGGTACAAATGTGTAAAGTACCACTTATTTGAACGAGTTCGAAAACCAGACGAATCGCACCATCCGATGGAGGGTTTTTGGGGGCGTTTGTACCCCAAAAATGGGTTTTTGTGTTTTCCACAGATAATTTTTTTAAAATCAAATTTTAATTTTTACTATTGAATTCAGCATAAAAATGTTGTATTTTGATCATTGCTCTACGTCAATTTGTTACTGAGATATTGAAATTGCTAAACATAGTTTACGTTGTGTAATGTTATTTTTATAGAAAAAAAGAACAGTTTTATATCTTGCTTATTTATATAAATAAACTGACGAAATTTGGTATATGGCTTCATCTGGTTGTGGTTTATTGTTGTTTGCACACAAAAAATTGTCGCCTGTCGTTCCCGTAGCAGCAAACCTAGGTAATTGGTCCTCAAGTAATTCTTATGGAAAATGATTAAAATGTTATATATCGCTTATTTATGAATTTATATCGATGAAACTTGGTATGTGACTTTACTAAGATGAGTTCTATTGATATTTACATAAAAACCCATTATTTTGTTTTCCTTGTTGCAGCAAATCTGTGTACTCATCCCCAATGTTATTCTTATGCAGAATAATTAATATTTTAAATATCACTTGTTTGTGAATATATTTCTTATGAATCCTGTTAAGTGTTTTAATGTGTTATGTTATATATTCATAGGAAATTCGCTGAGTATGCAGTTTTGCTGTGACGGGGGTTTTTCGTGTAACAGTAGAAAATATAGATTATAATTAATAACGTTAATGTGAGATGAGGTTTACAAATTAAGTGGTTGTATTGCAAAAACACGCAAGATTTAATACAATACTTTTCTATCGTGGCTAAACTTGTGTTGATTTTTCTTTTATGTGTTTAACATAATTTCTTCAAGTGCTGGATAATGTGTAACTGCCAATGTCATGGTTACGTGACTACCATTACGAAACCGTAATTTCACATCAATATCTATTAACCAATAAAACATCTGGCAATTTTCTATTCAGTACTTCATATCAATCGTTTTGTAAATGTAGTATTATGTTTGATATAGTTGTAAAGTTAATGAGCGAGTTATTAATGAGAGGATTGTTATAAGGTCTCGCTGTAGGAGAATTGTTTGTACTTAAAACAATATTGAGAAAGAAACCATCTATTTTAAAATGATGTACTGAGTTCTCGTTTTAAATTCTCTCACAAAACATGTTGACGAGCCAGCAATATCGGAATATTGACAGTAAGAGGCTTCACCCCCCTTGACAGTTGATCTCCTGCCGTATTCTGAGAGTTCAGCTAAACATTCTAGGAAGCAACACACCCGGTTGTTAACACGTCAATCAGATGTTCACTTTTAACATTACTTCCATTTAATCCTTGAACTATGAAGGTACAAACACAAATAATACTCCTTTACATTTCTAAGCGTTTTTATACCATACCAAACGGGTATCCTGCGTGACAAATACTGTATTATGTTAAAAGTTTAAATTAAAATATGTCAAATTACAATGTTGGGCTCATTATAAATTGGAACAAAACGTTTGACATTTTTAAAAGGTTGTCTTCCGCATTATCAAACCTTTAATTTTCATTGTTATAGTTAAATTTTATTTTAATCCTCAGCTTTAGAAATCAATAGTGCAAAGTTATTTTCATTTTACAATACTATTATAGCTCTTCTATGTTTAACAGTTATTTTCTAGAGTAAAAGTGTCACTCAAATTAGTGATAGATGTACCTAGAAAATATATAAATCGTACCACTTAGAGATGTGGCCATTGTTGTTTTGTAGCCAATTTGGGCCCTTGGGTTTAGCGTTCGAACCACTGCCTGCATGAGAACGCAACCGATCGGGGGCGAACTAACCAACTTTTGAACCATAACTGCCTGTTCAAATTCATGACTCAGGTAACGGATTATTGTGATGGTTTATTTGTTATACAAAACACTATGTTATTTATTGATTTGAATAATTTTAGGGTAAAGTTTATAATGCTAAACATGTAACTTTGGCAGTTCAACATGTTACCATATTTAAGAGTATATTTGCACATTACTAAAGCTTGGATCATCGTATAAATGGTGCAAGCTATGTAGAATTTTTGGTAATACAATAGAACGTTAACGCGATTAACATTGTTGGAAAGATCTAAAACTTATCTGTTATTGCACTAAATATCTTTCAGTTCGAAAGGATTGTCAAGGCTGATAAGTTACTGCTACGATAATAATTAATTTTGCTGAGGCAAGAATGAATATATAATTAATATGGTAGTTCATAGTATTATGGATAAATTACTATCAGTTCGTTTCCCACTACTGGATCGCCATTTTAAAATAAATACTGGATTTACCTTATAACGTTCCTGTTGTATTAGCTGTTAACGTTAGCTGTTTCGTCAACAGACTGACATCATCTAGTATTCGTATACAACATTTTCACCATAATTAAGTATAAATAATCAGTAAGCTACAAAATTACACTAATAGATTCCCAATGTAACAAAAACATAAATCACGCCGACGAGTTGGCCACATTTCTTTCAAACGTGTTTGAACGGTTAGCAACAACAAATCAGTCGCCATTTTAAAACTGTCAGATAAAATGTATGTGTTATCACTGATAATTTATAAACTGTGTAGCTGGTAAATGAATCATAAACATGTTCACGTAATTTATACCAAAATTAAGTAGGTATACGCCGCTACTGATCACCACTTTTCTAGTTGTGAATGTGATTACTCACGTAGAAAACCGTTCGTAACAGAGGTATGCGTTCCAAAAGGATAGGTACACATGGAAGAATACGTTTATACGTTAGTAGCATGAGTACGTTTTCATAAAGAGACACATTATCAAATCCTGAGTGGCAAAATGGCATTCAGGCAGTTTATACGACGCTACGAGGTGGAAATTTACCTTATCAAAATAGACTACAAATGTTTATGAAACCAATAACCAATGAGATATGTAAATCTGTGTTTGCACAATAAAATGTATGAGCTACCTTTACCATTACATGAGGTATTCATCTGTTTACTCACATTAAGAGGTAAAACCCTATTACCAAACTTACAGTAAAATGCGTAAACATCTTTATCACGTTTATGGTATATATAAGTGTTTAAGAAGGTTCGTTCTTTTAGCGAATTTCCCCTATAGGGAAGAAGCTATTGCCGTAGGTGGCTTGGTAACACCTAGGCCCGAGACCATGATAACTTTTCGTTTTGAGGCCCCCAGATGCCAAAAACACCATTTGTTCAAATTCATAAATATTGTGCTCATAATATGTGTGTGTCCGTAGACACGATAAATTTCGTAATAATGGTCCGATGTTAATGAAAATTGTTATGAACGTGTAAGGCAGCATCTGTTTTCATGAGATTGAAAACCAGACGGATCGTTTCAGTATAAGGGTGGTTTTGGGAGGATTTTGTACCGCAAAAATGGGTTTTTTGAACTTTTTCCATATAATTATTTTTAAAACCAAACTTTGGTTTACACTATCAAGGTTGGCTTAAAAAACAAACAATTTGGTATATTGATCATCGCTCTACGTCAATTGGTTGCCGAGATATTGAATGCGATACACAGTACGTTGTCCAATATTACTCTTATGGAGAGTAAGTACAATTTTATATCTCGCTTATACACATATATTAATGAAACTTAGCATGTGGCTTCATATGGTTGGGGTTTACTGGTATTTGCATACAAAATCCATTTTTTGTGGTTCCCATGGCAGCAAACCTGCGTACTCAGCAGCTATAATGTTATTCTTATGGAGAATAAGAAACATGGGGTATCTTGCTTGTTTATGAACATAAATTGGTTAAAACTTGGTATCTTGATTTATCTAGTGGTGATTTATTGGTATCTGCATCAAATTCCAGATTTGTTTGGTCCCTGATACAGCAAATCTGCATACTCAATCCTAAAGTTTTTTTATGAAGAATAAATAAAATGTCATATCTCGCTTATTTATGGATATGCTTCGATGAAAGTTGGAAGTGGCTTCATGACTTAGTGAAGTACCATTTGAAATTCGCTAAGTATGCAGGTTTGCTGCAACGGGGGTATTTTATTACCTCACTGCCAAATTGCATAAGTCTTTGGCAACAAGTTATCTATAATTCATACAAATAATTAGACATATGGTTCAGTTTCAACATGCAGGTTTCTATACATCATGACCTATAACACGCTTGGCAGCTTTAATGCTGTCCCATAGTTATTACTAGGAAATAAATTATTAAATTAAGAACAACTCAAGGTGGTGACCGAAGTAACACCAGGCCGCCTGAGGAAAGCGAAGAATAAAGTGCGAAGTTACTCTTCCGATCCGGGAGAGGCTTCGGCTGATTATTTCAAAAGACCGATTTCAGGTCGTGGAATAGCCTTTGGTTTTTAACGTTTGAAAAATACACAGTTGTACATTTGTAAGATAAATTTTCATTCCGATTATGAATCGTGATCACAATGTGTCTAGCAAAAGGGTATTTAAAGGAATAGAATTAAGAGTACATTACCACATTATTGTTTAGCGAATTTCCCCTATAGGGAAGAAGCTATTACTGTAGGTGGCATGGTAAGACTTAAACCCGAGACCATGATAACTTTTTCTTTTGAGGTCTCCAGATGCCAAAAACACTATTCCTTCAAATTTATATCTAATATATATACAGCCGCATGTGTAACTGACTCACTCACTCACTGAGGTATACGAATTCTAGACCACTTCTAGAAGAGCTTGAAACCTGAAATTTGGCATGTATGTAGCTTGTACCTTGTAACCCCCAGGAAAATCCCGAAAAGTTACAATTTTTCATTTTAACCTCCTCAAAAAATTCAAAATGGAGGAAATTTTGAACATGTCCAAAATAGTGCCTTTTTATTTGAGCTGTAGTGGCCGAACGGTTGGTCCTATCGAGAAACGGAGACCCACATGCCACGGATTTTAGACGATCTACAACTTTGGTCCTATGACTTTTTGTCGTCTCTCATCTCCTTCACCCTTAGGTATTGCTAGATTTTTCATATTTCGGCATATTTTCGAAATATTTTGGCCGTTTTTTATTTCCTATCACGTTAATATACTTGATGGATGCCTAATATTGGGCACGCAGTATGTCTACATCACACTTATTAAATAGCAGCAGAAATATAACCAGTTTTTATTAATTAAACCTGTCGAAAAATGAAAAACTCTAAATATCTTTAGATATGACCGTTTTCTTATTATAAGTAGTGGTGTATTGGGGGTTCTGTGCCAATTTATATTATTGGACATCCACGTGACACCAATAATACATGAGCTAGAGACGTGAAATTTGGCATGCATGTGCCTTGTACCTTTTCTTCCTAAATCCTACTATTTTTAGTTTAAACTATCTCAACAAAATAAATATTTGTGAATACAAAAATCAAAATGTAGTATTTTTTTATTTGAGCTCTAGCGGCCGAACGGGTTGTCCTACCGAAAAACAAAGACCACCACGTGCCACGAATTTTAGACGAACTGCAACTTTAGTCCTATGACATTTTGCCGTAACTCACCCCCTTCACCCTTAGATAGCACTAGATTTTTTTAAATTTAAACTTTTTCCATAGATTTGTTCGCGGTTTTTAATGGTTTGTCGCTCTAATATAGAACTTACAGGCCTAATACTTATCACACAGTATTCCTACATTACATTTAGTACCAAGCAATACTCCCACGCCCAGACGAAGATACTTAAACACCCCAAAAAATCAATGTTTTTGAGCTCTTGTGGACTTTTTGTGTTTTTCGGATACATTTTTTACGTTGCGCTCTGTCGAGGGTAAAATCCCTTGTAAATCATGTCATATTTGTTGCAGAAGGCTTTTAGTTACCCAAAGTCATAGTATTTCAGGTTGTTAACGATGGTCGTATTCCTTATAAGGTTCAAAAGACGCCTTATAAAGGCTACATTATACATCAGTTAAGGGTATAATTTACGACAGGGACCTGGGGGCGGAGCCCCCAGCGAGCGAAGCGAGTCTAACATATATACAGCCGCATGTGTAACTCACTCACTCACTCACTCACTGAGGTATACGAATTCTAGACCACTTCTAGACTAGCTAGAAACCTGAAATTTTGCATGCAGGTAGCTTATAGCTTTTAACCCCCAGAAAAATTGCCAAAACTGACAATTTTTTATTTCAACACCCCTAAAAAAAATATTTAAAACCCCCCAAAAAAGGCTTATTTTAAAATAACAGTTTTTGAGCTCTAGTCGAATTAGTCGATAAACTAACATGTTTTAATAAGTAAACCACTAAAAAAATTAAAAACCCTAATTGTTCCATAAATGACAAACTGCATTATCGACTTACTCAGGTAATTCTAGACAAGCTATAAACGTGGAATTAGGCCTACATGTAGCTTGTCCATTAAAACCTCCAGAAAAATTGGAAAAAGGTATAATTTTTAATCAGAACCACATAAAAAAAATTAAAAATGGAGGAAAATTTGAATATGTCCAAAATAGTGTTTTTTTAATTTAGCTCTAGCGTATGAACGGATGGTCCTATCGATAAACGGAATACATCCACTAGCCAAAGAATTCAGACGATCTAAAACTTTGACTCTTTACTTTTGTCGTATCTCGTATCCTTCAGCCTTAGATAGCGCTAGATTTTTTTTAAATTTCAACATTTTTTGAGGTTTTGTGGTGGTTTTGCATTTGTTATCACGTGAACAGATTTGATGATTTACACCAACTATCTAGGGGCGAAGCCTCCCACAATGGTCTAGGGATCTAGGGGTTAGGGAAGTGGGGTAGTAGGGGAGGTCTAGGAGGGGAGAGGGTTGCAAATTATCTGTTTGGGTATATGAGATGTAGCATGCAAGTGCCTTAAACCCTCTAATATCCTTAAACATTCCCAAACTCTACTATTTCAATTGTAACCCCCTCATATTTAAATAACTGCTGATTTGTCAATTTTCTTTGTATAAGTAGTAGTATAATGTCGGTTCTGGGTCAAATAATATGACACCACTTTCACTTGAGCTAGGTACCCGGGCCACTGCCACGGGTACTAAGCACCCGAAAACTACCTGGGGGAGAAGCCCCCCACAGGGGTCTGGGGGCTGAGCCCCCAGCGAGCGAAGCGAGTCTATAATATATACAGCCGCATGTGTAACTCACTGACTGACTGACTGACTGACTGAGGTATACGAATTCTAGACCACTTCTATATGAGCTAGAAACCTGAAATTTTGCATGCAGGTAGTTTATAGCTTGTAACCCCCAGGAAAATCGCCAAAACCGACATTTTGTTATTTCAACCCCCCTTAAAAAAATATTTAAAACCCCCCAAAAAAGGCTTATTTTAAAATTATAGTTTTTGAGCTCTAGCGCGCGAACGGATGGTCCTATCAAAAAACGGACACCTCCACGTGACACGGATTTTGCAAGATCTACAATTTTGGTCTTATGACTTTTTATCGTATCTTGTCTCCTTCACCCTTAGATAGCTCTAGATTTTTTCAAATTTCGAGATTTTGTGGCGGTTTTTTATTTCATATCACGTTAATATACTTGATGGAGGCCTGATATTGGGCACGCAGTATGACTACATCACACTTAGTAAATAGCAGCAGAAATATGACCAGTTTTTATTAATTAAACCTGTCGAAAAATGAAAAAAATCTAAATATCTTTAGACATGACCGTTTTCATAGTATAAGTAGTAGTGTATTGGGGGTTCTGGGCCAATTTATATTATTGGACATACACGTGACACCAATAATACTTGAGCTAGAGACGTGAGATTTTGCACGCATGTGCCTTGCACCTTTTCTTCCCAAATCCTACTGTTTTTAGTTTGAACTATCTCAACAAAATAAATTATTTGTGAATACAAAAATCAAAATGTAGTATTTTTTTATTTGAGCTCTAGCGGCCGAACGGGTTGTCCTATCGAAAAACTAAGACCACTATGTGCCACGGATTTTAGACGAACTACAACTTAAGTCCTATGACATTTTGCCGTATCTCACCCCCTTCACCTTTAAATAGTGCTAGATTTTTAAAATTTGAACTTTTTACATAGATTTGTTCGTGGTTTTTAATGGTTTGTCGCTCTAATATAGAACTTAGAGGCCTAATACTTATCACACAGTATTCCTATATTACAATTAGTACCACGCAATACTACCACGACCAGATTAAGTATCTTAAACACCCAAAAAGATCAAAGTTTTTGAGCTCTTTTAGACTTTTTGTTTCTTTTCGGGTACATTTTTTATGTTGCGCTCTGTCGAGGGTAAAATACTTTATAAATCATACCATATTTTTTGCAGAAGGCCTGTAGTTACCCAAAGTCATCAGTTGAGGGTATTATTTTTTTTCAAACACTTAGGTAATACATGGAGGCTTAATATTTAACAGACTACGTCTCCATACCAAGAAGTATTCATCAACAGGCAGACGACCGGATTTAATAGGTTAAACCGTTAAAAATAATCAAAGCCCTGGAATAGTTGTAGAATTTAAGTCATAAATAGAATTTGGACCAATTTACATTAAATTGTGGCCAAACAGCGACCTAGGGGCGAAGCCCCCCACAGGGGTCTGGGGGCGGAGCCCCCAGCGAGCGAAGCGAGTCTAATATACTATACAGCCGCATGTGTAACTCACTCACTCACTCACTCAGGTATACGAATTCTAGACCACTTCTAGAGGAGCTAGAAACCTGAAATTTGGCATGTATGTAGCTTGTACCTTGTAACCCCCAGGAAAATCCCAAAAAGTTAAATTTTTTATTTTAACCCCCTCAAAAAAATTCAAAATGGAGGAAATTTTGAACATGTCCAAAATAGTGCCTTTTTATTTGAGCTGTAGCGGCCGAACGGTTGGTCCTATCGAGAAACGGAGACCACCACGTGACACGGATTTTAGACGATCTACAACTTTGGTCCTATGACTTTTTGTCGTATCTCGTCTCCTTCACCCTTAGGTAGCGCTAGTTTTTCAAATTTCGGCATATTTTCGAAATATTTTGGCCGTTTTTTATTTCCTATCACGTTAATATACTTGATCGAGGCCTAATATTTGGCACGCAGTATGTCTACATCACACTTAGTAAATAGCAGTAGAAATATGACCAGTTTTTATTAATTAAACCTGTCGAAAAATGAAAAACTCTAAATATCTTTAGATATGACCGTTTTCTTAGTATAAGTAGTGGTGTATTGGGGGTTCTATGCCAATTTATATTATTGGACATACACGTGACACCAATAATACTTGAGCTAGACACGTGAGATTTGGAATGCATGTGCCTTGCACCTTTTCTTCCCAAATTGTACTATTTTTCGTTTGAACTATCTCAACAAAATAAATAATTGTGAATACAAAAATCAAAATGTAGTATTTTTTTATTTGAGATCTAGCGGCCAAATGGGTTGTCCTATCAAAAAACGAAGACCACCACGTGCTACGGATTTTAGACGAACTACAACTTCAGTCCTATGACATTTTGCCGTATTCCACCCCCTTCACCCTTAGATAGCGCTAGATTTTTTTTTAAATTAAACTTTTTCATAGATTTGTTCATGGTTTTTCATGGTTTGTCGCTCTAATATAGAACTTAGAGGCCTAATACTTATCACACAGTATTCCTACATTACAATTAGTACCAAACAACACCCACACGCTCAGATTAAATATCTTAAGCACACAAAAAAATTAAAGTCTTTAAGCGTTTGTAGATTTTATCGTGTTTTTTTCGGGTATCTTTTTTATGTTGCGCTCTGTCGAGGGTAAAATCTCTTAATTATGTCATATTTGTTGCAGAAGGCTTTTAGTTACCTATATTCATAGCACTTCATGTTGTTAACGGTGGTCATATTCCTTATATGGTTCAAAAGACGCCTTATAAGGGCTACATTATACATCAGTTAAGGGTATTAATTTGTTACAAGCACTTAGGTAATACATGGAGGCTTAACATTTAACATAATAATTCTCCATGCCAAATAGTATTTAGCAACAGACACATGACCAGTTTTTATAGGTTAATCTCTTAAAAATAATCAAAGCCTTGGAATAGTAGAATTTAGATCTAAAATAGAATTTACATTAAACTGTGACCTGGGGGCGAAGCCCCCCACAGGGGTCTGGGGGCGGAGCCCCCAGCGAGCGAAGCGAGTCTAATATATATACAGCCGCATGTGTAACTGACTCACTCACTCACTCACTCACTCACTCACTCACTCACTCACTCACTCACTCACTGAGGTATACGAATTCTAGACCACTTCTAGACGAGCTAGAAACCTGAAATTTTGTATGCAGGTAGCTTATAGCTTGTAACCCCCAGGAAAATCACCAAAACTGACAGTTTTATATCATAACCCCCCAAAAAAATATTTAAAACCCCCCCAAAAAAGGCTTATTTTAAAATTACAGTTTTTGAGCTCTAGCGACCGAACGGATTGACCTATCTAAAAACGGACACCACCACGTCCCACGGATTTTGCAAGGTCTACAACTTTGTTCCTATGACATTTTGTCGTATCTCGCTCCCTTCACCCTTAGGTAGCGCTAGATTTTTTAAATTTCAGGCAATTTCGACGGTTATTTTCGTGGTTTTTAATTTCTTATCACATTAATTTAGTATATAAAGGCTTGATATTTAGCACTCAATATGTTTACACATTACTATTCATGAATTAGTCTATAAATTAACATGTTTTAATAAGTAAACACCTCAAAAAAATAAAAAAACCCTAATTGTTCCGTAAATGACAAAATGCATTATCGACTTACTCAGGTAATTTTAGACAAGCTATAAACGTCGAATTAGGCCTACATGTAGCTTGTCCATTAAAACCTCCAGAAAAATTGGAAAAAGGCATAATTTTTAATCAGAACCACATAACAAAAATGGAGAAAAATTTGAATATATCCAAAATAGTGCATTGTTTTGGGCTGTAGCGGCCAAATGGATTGTCCTATCGAGAAACGGAGACCACCGCGACACACGGGTCTTAGACGATCTAAACTTTGGTTCTATGACTTTTTGTCGTATCTTGTCTCCTTCACCCTTAGGCAGCGCTAGATGTTTTAAATTTCGGCATATTTTCGAAATATTTTGTCCGTTTTTTATTTCCAATCACGTTAATATACTTGATGGAGGCCTAATATTGGGCACGCAGTATGTCCGATGTAGATATATGTAGATATGACCGTTTTCTTAGTATAAGTAGTGATGTATTGGGGGTTCTGTGCCAATTTATATTATTGGACATACACGTGACACCAATAATACTTGAGCTAGAGACGTGAGATTTGGCATGCATGTGCCTTGCACCTTTTCTTCCCAAATCCTACTATTTTTAGTTTGAACTATCTCAACTAAATAAATAATTGTGAATACAAATTCAAAATGTAGTATTTTTTTATTTGAGCTCTAGCGGCCAAATGGGTTGTCCTATCAAAAAACGAAGACCACCTCGTGCCACGGATTTTTTGACGAACTACAACTTTAGTCCTATGACATTTTGCCGTATCTCACCCCCTTCACCCTTAGATAGCGCTAGATTTTTTAAATTTAAACTTATTCCCATGATTTGTTCATGGTTTTTAATAGTTTTTAGCTCTTATATAGAACTTAGTGGCCTAATATTTATCACACTGTATTCCTACACATTACAATTAGTACCAAGCAACACTCACTCAACCAGATTAAATATCATAAACAACCACAAAAATCGAAATCTTTGAGCTTCTGTCGATTTTATCGTGATTTTCTTATGTTGGCTCTGTCGAGGGGAAAATCCCTTATAAATCATGTCATATTTGTTGTAGAAGGCTTGAATTTACCCAAAGTCACAGCATTTCAGGTAGTTACCGGTGGTCGTATTCCTTATAAGGATCAAGAGACGCATTATATAGGCTAAATTATACATCAGTTAAGGGTATTAATTTGTCCAAGCACTTAGGTAATACATGGAGGCTTAACATTTAACAATCTACGTCTCCATGCCAAGTAGTATTCATGAACAGGCATATGACCAGATTTTATAGGTTAAACCCTTAAAATAATCAAAGCCTTGGAATAGTTGAAGAATTTAGGTCTTAAATAGAATTTGGACCAATTTACATTAACCTGTGGTCAAACAGCGGCCTGGGGGCGTGGCGGAGCGATTTTGAAATTGTTATATACTCTAATATTGTACTGCTAGGCCTACATTTGTTCACTTAATAAGTCTACTTTACATTTTGAGTATACATAGGACCTCGGATTATTAGCTTAATTAAACCATGTGTCATAGGTACTACGACAGGGACCTGGGGGCGAAGCCCCCCACAGGGGTCTGGGGGCGGAGCCCCCAGCGAGCGAAGCGAGTCTAATATACTATACAGCCGCATGTGTAACTCACTCACTCACTCACTCACTCACTCACTCAGGTATACGAATTCTAGACCACTTCTAGAGGAGCTAGAAACCTGAAATTTGGCATGTATGTAGCTTGTACCTTGTAACCCCCAGGAAAATCCCAAAAAGTTACAATTTTTTATTTTAACCCCCTCAAAAAAATTCAAAATGGAGGAAATTTTGAACATGTCCAAAATAGTGCCTTTTTATTTGAGCTGTAGCGGCCGAACGGTTGGTCCTATCGAGAAACGGAGACCACCACGTGCCACGGATTTTAGATGATCTACAACTTTGGTCCTGTGACTTTTTGTCGTATCTCGTCTCCTTCACCCTTAGGTAGCGCTAGATTTTTCAAATTTCGGCATATTTTCGAAATATTTTGGCCTTTTTTTATTTCCTATCACGTTAATATACTTGATCGAGGCCTAATATTTGGCACGCAGTATGTCTACATCACACTTAGTAAATAGCAGTAGAAATATGACCAGTTTTTATTAATTAAACCTGTCGAAAAATGAAAAACTCTAAATATCTTTAGATATGACCGTTTTCTTAGTATAAGTAGTGGTGTATTGGGGGTTCTATGCCAATTTATATTATTGGACATACACGTGACACCAATAATACTTGAGCTAGAGACGTGAGATTTGGAATGCATGTGCCTTGCACCTTTTCTTCCCAAATTATACTATTTTTCGTTTGAACTATCTCAACAAAATAAATAATTGTGAATACAAAAATCAAAATGTAGTATTTTTTTTATTTGAGATCTAGCGGCCAAATGGGTTGTCCTATCAAAAAACGAAGACCACCACGTGCTACGGATTTTAGACGAACTACAACTTCAGTCCTATGACATTTTGCCGTATTCCACCCCTTTCACCCTTAGATAGCGCTAGATTTTTTAAAATTAAACTTTTTCATAGATTTGTTCGTGGTTTTTAATGGTTTGTCGCTCTAATATAGAACTTAGAGGCCTAATACTTATCACACAGTATTCCTACATTACAATTAGTACCAATCAACACCCACACGCTCAGATTAAATATCTTAAGCACACAAAAAAATCAAAGTCTTTGAGCGTTTGTAGATTTTATCGTGTTTTTCGGGTATCTTTTTTATGTTGCGCTCTGTCGAGGGTAAAATCTCTTAATTATGTCATATTTGTTGCAGAAGGCTTTTAGTTACCTATATTCATAGCACTTCATGTTGTTGACGGTGGTCATATTCCTTATATGGTTCAAAAGACGCCTTATAAAGGCTACATTATACATCAGTTAAGGGTATTAATTTGTTACAAGCACTTAGGTAATACATGGAGGCTTAACATTTAACATAATAATTCTCCATGCCAAATAGTATTTAGCAACAGACACATGACCAGATTTTATAGGTTAATCTCTTAAAAATAATCAAAGCCTTGGAATAGTAGAATTTAGATCTTAAATAGAATTGGACCAATTTACATTAAACTGTGACCTGGGGGCGAAGCCCCCCACAGGGGTCTGGGGGCGGAGCCCCCAGCGAGCGAAGCGAGTCTAATATATATACAGCCGCATGTGTAACTGACTCACTCACTGAGGTATACGAATTCTAGACCACTTATAGACGAGCTAGAAACCTGAAATTTTGCAAGAAGGTAGCTTATAGCTTGTAACCCTCAGGAAAATCGCCAAAACTGACGTTTTTTTATCTTAACCCCCCCAAAAAAAATATTTAAAACCCCCCCAAAAATGCTTATTTTAAAATTACAGTTTTTGAGCTCTAGCGGCCGAACGGATTGACCTATCGAAAAACGGACACCACCACGTGTCACGGATTTTGAAAGATCTACAACATTGTTCTTTTGACTTTTTGTCGTATCTCACTCCCTTCACCCTTAGGTAGCGCTAGATTTTTGAAATTTTAGGCAAATTGGACGGTTATTTTCGTGGTTTTTAATTTCCTATCACTTTAATTTAGTATATAAAGGCTTGATATTTGGCACTCAATATGTTTATACATTACCCTTCACGAATTAGTCGATAAACTAACATGTTTTAATAAGTAAACCCCTAAAAAAATTAAAAACCCTAATTGTTCCATAAATGACAAACTGCATTATCGACTTACTCAGGTAATTCTAGACAAGCTATAAACGTGGAATTAGGCCTACATGTAGCTTGTCCATTAAAACCTCCAGAAAAATTGGAAAAAGGTATAATTTTTAATCAGAACCACATAAAAAAATTAAAAATGGAGGAAAATTTGAATATGTCCAAAATAGTGTTTTTTTAATTTAGCTCTAGCGTATGAACGGATGGTCCTATCGATAAACGGAATACCTCCACTAGCCAAGGAATTCAGACGATCTAAAACTTTGACTCTTTACTTTTGTCGTATCTCGTATCCTTCAGCCTTAGATAGCGCTAGATTTTTTTAAATTTCAACATTTTTTGAGGTTTTGTGGTGGTTTTGCATTTTTTATCACGTGAACAGATTTGATGATTTACACCAACTATCTAGGGGCGAAGCCTCCCACAATGGTCTAGGGATCTAGGGGTTAGGGAAGTGGGGTAGTAGGGGAGGTCTAGGAGGGGAGAGGGTTGCAAATTATCTGTTTGGGTATATGAGATGTAGCATGCAAGTGCCTTAAACCCTCTAATATCCTTAAACATTCCCAAACTCTACTATTTCAATTGTAACCCCCTCATATTTAAATAACTGCTGATTTGTCAATTTTCTTTGTATAAGTAGTAGTATAATGTCGGTTCTGGGTCAAATAATATGACACCACTTTCACTTGAGCTAGGTACCCGGGCCACTGCCACGGGTACTAAGCACCCGAAAACTAGCTGGGGGGGAAGCCCCCCACAGGGGTCTGGGGGCGGAGCCCCCAGCGAGCGAAGCGAGTCTAAAATATATACAGCCGCATGTGTAACTCACTCACTCACTCACTCACTCACTCACTGAGGTATACGAATTCTAGACCACTTCTAGACTAGCTAGAAACCTGAAATTTTGCATGTAGGTAGCTTATAGCTTACAACCCCCAGAAAAATTGCCAAAACTGTCAATTTTTTATTTTAACCCCCCTAAAAAAAATATTTAAAACCCCCCAAAAAGGCTTATTTTAAAATTACAGTTTTTGAGCTCTAGCGGCCGAACGGATTGACTTATCGAAAAACGGACACCACCACGTGCCACGGATTTTACAAGATCTACAACTTTGTTCCTATGACTTTTTGTCGTATCTTGCTCCCTTCACCCTTAGGTAGCGCTAGATTTTTCAAATTTCAGGCAATTTCGACGGTTATTTTTGTGGTCTTTAATTTCCTATCACTTTAATTTAGTATGTAAAGGCTTGATATTTGGCACTCAATATGTTTACACATTACCCTTCACGAAACACTTGATAAACTAACATATTTTAATAATTTAACATCCCAAAAAAATTAAAAACCTTAATTATTCTATAAATGACAAACTGCATTATCGACTTACTCAGGTAATTCTAGATAAGCTAGAAACATGGAATTAGGCCTATATGTAGCTTGTCTATTGAAACCGCCAGGAAAATTGCAAAAAGGTATATTTTTTTATTTTAACCTCCTCAAAAAATTTAAAAAGGGAGGAAATTTTGAACATCTCCAAAATAGTGCATGTTTTTGTGCTGTAGCGGCCGAACGGTTGGTCCAATCGAGAAACGGGGACTAGTACGACACACTGGCTTTAGACGATCTGTAACTTTGGTCATATGACTTTTTGTCGTATCTCGTCTCCTTCACCCTTAGATAGCGCTAGATTTCTCAAATTTCGGCAAATTTTCTATATTTTGTGGCCGTTTTTTATTTCCTATCACGTTAATATACTTGTCGGAGGCCTAATATTGGGCACGCAGTATGTCTACATCACACTTAGTAAATAGCAGCAGAAATATAACAATTTTTATTACTTAAACCTGCCGGAAAATCAAAAACACTTAAAATCTATATATTTTACAGTTTTCTAAGTATAAGTAGTAGGAAATGCCGGTTCTGGAACAATTGTTATTAAATAGAATGCACGTATCACCATTTATACTTTAACTAGGATCGTAAGATATGGCATGCGTGTGCGTTGCACCTTTTCTTGCCAAATCCTGCTATTTTTAGTTTGAACTATCTCAAAAGAAATAAATAATTGTGAATAAAAAAATCAAAATGCAATATATTTTTTATTTGGGATCTAGTGGCAGAACGGGCTGTCCTATCGAAAAACGAAGACCACCACGTGCCACGGATTTTAGACAAACTACAACTTTATTCAAATGACATTTTGCCGTATCTCACCCCCTTCACCCTTAGGTAGCGCTAGATTTCTTAAATCTTTAGTAATTTTCCACCAAAACTTGGTGGTTTTTATTTATTTGACAATCAAAAATAGTACTTAGAGTCCTAATATTTGGCACGGAATATCTCTACATCACAGGAAGTATTTCGCAGAATTCGCATGACCAATTTGAATTGTTTGAACCCTAAACAAATTTGAAAATCCTATTTTTTTTAGATTTCCCGGTGTTTTCATTGATATTTGGGCATGTTGGACTTACATAATGGGTAAAAACCAGCACAAATTTGTTTTGATTAGTTGGACATGTCCTATAGACACCACATGTATTATTATTATGGTATGTTATGACGGTGTATCCATCCACAACATTTAAAAATCGTTATTTACAGGTCATACTAAAAAATGTTTCAAAGTTATTCAATTATTTGAATAACTTAAATTATATTCGGAGTCTGATTATACCACTAATATTATTATTTACCTGGTTTCGGTTTTATTTCCACGTAGTATTATATTAATAGTAGTAGTATTTCGGACACATTTCCTAAAGTTAGGAACTCCAGATTTGGCATTTATGTGCTTTGCACTTTCTAACCAAAGAGAAAATTCCTAGGCCTTACCTTTTCCAGTTTTACTACCTCAATAACTTAATAATGGCGGATAGAAACAATCAAAATCTAGTGTTGTTTAAACAGTTCCAACGGCCATACAGATGCTCTCATATTTAAATTTCTGAAGATTGGTCTGTTTTCTTAGTATGAGTAGTAGTCTTATGGGGGTTCTTGGCCACTTGATTTGACGCCACTTCAAAATGAGGCCAAACAGCGACCTGGAGGCGAAGCCCCTCACAGGGGTCTGGGGGCGGAGCTCCCAGCGAGCGAAGCGAGTATTTGTATATGTGTGTCCGTTACCACGATAACTTTTGAAATAAATGCCCGATTTTGATGAAATGTGGCACAAATGTTTAAGGTACATTTTTGACTTTAGTTCAAAAACCAGATCGATCGGACTATGGGAAGGGAGTTTTGTGGGTTTTATATTTTCCAAAAATCAGTTTTTGAATTGTTTACCCTAAAATATTAATACCACCGTCACAGCAAACCTGCGTACTCAGCGAATTTCCAATGCATATATATATGGGTATCATTACTACCTAGAGCCACTCACCAAGTTTCACAAAAATACATTCATTAATAAGTGATATATAGCATTTTATTTATTCTCCATAAGAATAACATTATACTTGAGTACGCAGGTTTGCTGCAACAAGGAAGATAAGAAATATATTTTATGCAATTATCAATATAACTCAACCAGGTGAAGCTACATACCTAGTTTTATTAATTTGGGTTCATAACTAAGGGAGATATAAAACTTTACTTATTATTCATATGAATAACATGGGGCGCGAGTATGCAGGTTTGTTGCTGCTGGGAAAAATCAAGAAAAACCTTTTTTTGTGCTAATATCAATTAGTTGAAGCCACATACCAAGTTTCATCAACATACATACATAAATAATCGAAATATAACATTTTATTTATAAATTTAAAATAATAATTAATATATAATATATATAATATTTTAAATATTTTCCATAAGGATAACATTGGACAACGTACTGTGTATGGAACTTTGAATATCACTGCAACGGTTGGACGTAAAATAACAATTAAAACGTCAAAATGATTGTTTTGTAGAGCTAAACTGATTGGTAGAAAGAAATGTGGAGTTTTTAGTGAAATTATCTGAGGGAAATCTAAAAACCGTATTCCCATAAGATTAACATGGGAAATTTGATGGACACATTTTTTTACTTTTCTCCACAACCACTAAACCTAGCTTAATGATTCAAATTACTAAATTGTTTGTTTTTTAAGCTCTATAAAATGGTTGTAACCAAAACCTAGTATTTTTTAAATTTTAGGGTAAAACGTTCAAAAAACTGAAGACCGATCGATCTGGTTTTCGAACTTAAAGTCATAAATGTTACTCTCCACATTTGTGCCAAATTTCATCAAAATCTGGCGCTTCTTTCAAAAGTAATTGCGGTAACGGACACACACACACACACACACACACATATATATATATATATATATATATATATATATATATATATATATATATATAAATTTGAACGAATAGTTTTTTTGGCATCTGAGGACCTCAAAACAAGAAGTTGTCATGGTCTCGGGCTTAGTTCTTACCATGCCACCTACGGTAATATTTTCTTCCCTATAGGGGAAATTCGATAAAAACACTCAATTTTGGTTATAGTCATTTTATAGAGCTTAAAAAAATAATTTTTTATTTTGAATCATTAACCTAAGTGGTTGTAGAAAAGTCAAAAAACACGTCCATAACATTTCCCAGGTTAATCTTATGGGAAAAAGGTTTTTGGATTTTCCTCAGATAATTTTATTAAAATATTCACATTTATTTTACCAATCAGATTAGCTCTACAAAACAATCACTTTGGTGTTTTAATTGTTGTTCTACGTCTAACTGTTGTAGAGATATTCAAAGTGCTAAACACAGAGATTTGTCCATTATGGAAGATAATTCAAATTTTATATCTTGATTATTTATTAATGTATATTGATTAAACTTTGTATGCGGCTTCAACTAGTTGTGGTATATTGATATTTGCACAAAAGAGTTTTTGTTGATTTTCCCTGTAGTAGCAAACCTGCATACTCGGCCCCCATGTTATTCATGAATGGAGAAATAAATCAAGTTTTAAATTATAGCACTTAAAAGATTTGCGGGGTCATATTAGCGAATTTCCCCTATAGGGAAGAAGCTATTACCGTAGGTCTCATGGTAAGACTTAAGCCCGAGACCATCATAACTTTTCATTTTGAGGTCCCCAGATGCCAAAAAAACCATTCGTTCAAATTTTTATATATGTATATATATATGTGTGTGTTTGTGTGTGTGTGTTTGTCCGAAAGCACGATAACCCTCTTACAAAAAGGTCCGATCTTAATGAAATTTGGTAAAAATGTGTAAAGTACCATTTATTTGAACGAGTTCGAAAACCAGATGAATCGCACCATCCAAAGGGGGGTTTTGGGGGGGTTTTGTACCCCAAAAATGGGTTTTTTGGGGTTTTCACATATAATTTTAATTTAAATCAAATTTTAATTCATACTATTGAATTCAGCTTAAAAAATCAAACAATTTGGTATTTTTATCATTTATCTACGTCAATTGGTTACCGAGATATTGAAAGTGCTAAACACAGTACGTTGTCTAATGTTATTCTTATGGAGAAAAAGAAAAATTGTATATCTCGCTTATTTATGAACATAAACTGGTGAAATTTGGTATATGGCTTCATCTGGTTGTGGTTTATTGTTGTTTGCACAACAAAATTTGTCTCCTATGGTTCCTAGCATACCTAGGTACTTGGTCTCCATGTTATTCTTATGGAAAATACTTAAAATGTTATATCGCTTATTTATGAATGTAAATGGATGAAACTTGGTATGTGACTTCACTAAGATAAGTTCTATTGATATTTGCATAAAAACCCATTATTTTGTGTGCCTTGTTGCAGCAAACCTGTGTACTCATCCCCAATGTTATTCTTATGGAGAATAATTAATATTTTAAATATCGATTGTTTGTGAATACATTTCTGATGAATCCTGTTAAGTGTTTTAATGTGTTTTGTTATATATTCATTGGAAATTCGCTGAGTATGCAGGTTTGCTGTGACGGGGGTATTGATTAGTTATGATAGCAAAATTTAGCCATGTGTCCGTTTTTCAGTCCTAGTTCAGTTAATTTTAAACCGATTTTCTATGTTAAAGCAGATATGGATTTATAATTACATTATCTAACTTTCTTTACACTAAAAAGATGTTTGTAATATTTTAAGTTTTTTAGATATTTAAGGTTAAATATTTTCAATCACCGCCATTTTTAAACGGGAAGATATTATGACAAAATATTTGTTTCTAAAAAAGAACCTACCAAGAAGAGTATTTAACAAAAATTTGTTTTAATTTGGTCAAGCCGTTTTTAATATATGAATTGTCTAGTAAAAATCACATGCAGACAGACAGACAGTAAACTAAAAGAAATAGACCCCCAGTTATACGATGATTTACGTTCCTTTTGACGTAAGGAATAATTTACCGAAGTTAGCAACATTAATTTGAAAACACCCTGTATATTAAATTACGTCATTAAACTAAAGATAAAGATTTCAATGAAAGCTTATAGGCACATTGCATTCGACTGTTCACTAAAATAAATAAATAAAAATGTATTACTTGGTGTAAGAATGAACGAAAATAAATAATATTTTACTTTTTTTACTATTCTTCACCTTTAATTTTAGGATGGATTTGTTTTGATTTAAAACATAAGTTAAACACGATTAAGTAACAACTGGAGCAGTGCTATAAGCTGGATGCACGATATACGATTGATCGGATCGAAAAGCTTTCCCGTTTAAATAGTGAACAACGTAAATATTCAAAAAATAAACTTTGAAGGGTTTAATGAAAGAATCTATAATTTTATTAGAGCTTTTTCTCACTATGAATGAATAAACAGACAAAATTATAGAACTCAGTGTTTAATAATCCCATATTCTTAAAATTAAAACATATCTATGTCCCGGTCAAGGTGAGTGGTGTAAAAGTTGTCCAGTTAAATAAAATTACGAATATTTCGATATAACAAAGAGATTTGATGGTTTTGATTTGATGATTTGATTTGATGGCACAAGTGTGTAACTATTTGTTAAAAATGCATTTTTGTTGATGGTGATTTTATGAAACTTAAGAAGGTATCGCAGACATCTGTCAACACTGAATGAAAGAAACAACTTTCTATTGCATGACCGACCACCAGGCTATGACTCACTTAGTTAATCATTGCTGATTGTGTTCGTTCTGAAGAGGGGATGCGAGTCTTCCTAGCGACAGTAGAGCACCTGTTATTGGCTTAAACGGCTAGAGTTAACTGTATACTGAGCGCATAGTAAAGTATACATTATGTCGACCCCTAACAAATTAACTTGGCTAGAAATAAGTATTTTTTGTTTTTTTTTTTTAGTTCTTCGAATTAGCTATCGAATGATATATATTTATTGCCTTATTCTCTCTTTTTATAAGAAGATTTGCTTTTAAGCTAATTTTCTTATCAGAAACCTATATCAAAATATAAATTCTATCACTTGAGACGTAGACTCTTATAAAGGTATCAAAGTTTAAACAACAAGCTGAGAAGTGTTCTGGAAAACAATGGCCGAAAAACAAACAATGTCCCTTGAAGTTTTTTTTTAAACCCTACCTCAATACGTAGTAAGTAAGTATCCTATGCCAGGACATCTGTTAGAACGTTTCCGAATTTGTTTGCTTATATTACAATTAAACGAACAACCATGCTTATTTTTTGAACTTAAAATTTGTTCAATGTATTATCAAAGGTTAAACTGAGGATGACTTAACACATAAATGCTACTACAGTTCAATATTGGATGATTGTGATGTCTGCCAATACATTGTTCCTAGTATTCATGAGATAGAACGTTAAAAATCTTATACGGGTTTTTAACACTACGATACCGTGTTTCGAAGAATATTGCAATCAGTCTTTACAGGTTAGTAAGAGCTAGTATTTTAATTATTTTTATAAATTGTCTTTGAAATTTCAACCAGACAATTAAGTAATTCTTTGAATCCTACATCCTATTACTTCAAGCATGGTTGAAACATAATTCATATGCAAGAGTAGTTATAGGATTATTTTTACCATAGCGTATAATTTTTTAAAAGTTTTTCTAAGTGTTATGTGAACCATTTTATAGTTAAAGCATAAATAAAGAAATTACAATAACCTAGAGATAAAAAAGTTGGATATTCACTGATTGTAAAAAGGAACACAAACTTATTACTACCATGTTTAAATATGAATAGATAGTGAAGTGGGTATGTTGCCAAGTCATTATACATTTGTTTAACTAATTTAAAGATATGATGCTACTTTAGTTTTGATATTATTATTATAACTCACGGAACATTTATAATACGAAGTTGTATTGTAAAACGTTTACAAACTAATTGTTAATACAATATAAAATATATTAATTAATTGTAGCATTGTTTACAAGACAATAATTACAACAAATACTGGATGTTAATACTGTTGGCATCATAAGCACCTTTTCCATACAGAAGTAGAAATAAATGCTGGTTTCATCAAGGAAGTAAAAGCAAACAAAATTACAATTTGGTTAAACACATTCATGATGAATTCAAAGCACTCACAGCACCGGAAGTAAGCAAAGAAGGTTCCCAGAGAAACGTCCGGTACCTCCTAATGTGATCAGACAACTCGACCGTACATTAAACTGTAAAACCTGAGATAAGACTCATGGTTTATAACAGACCTGTGTAAGCCTGTGTAAGCCTTCATTTGCAAAAGATTTGGTGTCAACAAAAACCTGTGCGTAAATAGATAACAAGCATTATATACATGGAACGTTCAGTATTTAGCAAAATAACAAGTTTTAATCCACCGTGAATAAATTGTTTCGTCACTAATTGGTTTAGTTGTTACGGTTAACTTTTAATAATTAACCAAACAGTGGGACTTAAACGGATGTAGGCACGCATATTAGCTCCTTTAAAATCCAAAAGCCACCAAAAATCAACAAATCACAGGGCTGGTAAAATATGATTATAAAATATAACATCTTTCCTTGAATCACGCTTACATTTAAGTTACGAAGAACAGATGTCTTATCAGAGAATTTTTCGCTTGTTTTGTTAAATGCAAGATTTAAATGAAGCGACGAGAAGAGAATATAAACGTAAGTGAAATATGTTATTTTAAACATATTTCGACTGAATATATTCCATAGGAATATGATTACACTATGTAATATCTTCAAAATTTGAGGAATGATTAATTTTCATATAATATTGTAACTGTAAATTTCATACCATTTCAAATAAACAAAAATATCATTATGCGGTTCGTTAATTAATAATTAGTATCTTGTAAGCTATTAAATAAATGATTATTGTGTGTTTTCCCTTATCTGTGATTTAGATTGATGCATTTAGAGTGTTATAAAAACTAGGAGTACGCTCTTATATCGCGTATAAGGATTGAGTGATCGCGTAAAAAAAAATGTTTCAATTGACAATATACTTCATGGGCCCTCCATTATAACTGCAGCTTGACAATGACATACAAATCCAGAACATGACAAACAATGAGGCCTGAAACCTGTCAATCAGTCAGACAAAGTGCATATGAAGTAGTTACTCACCCCTCAGTCTCACTGAGGGCTGTATCATCTAGGCCCTCATAATAATATTAGCTGAAGATTTTGATAAAATGTAATATGTTGGCGGCAATAAAGGTCCCCAATCAGTGAGAGCACGTGGTTTAAAAGTAGTTATTTACACTTTGGTTCCACTGGAGGACCCATCAGGATATTTATTTTATTGTAGCTTAATATTGCAGTAAAAATCTATAAGTATAAATACAGAACTTGATGAACAATACGTTTTAAAATCAGTCAATTGGTTTTGAATGCCTAAATATTTTAAACTCTAATCCAGAGGTTTTAATGTAACACATTAACCTTACTGGGGGGAGGGGGGCTGTGCCCCCCAGGCCTCCCATTGTTATTGTAGCTTTATACGGTTGTTCAAATACATAGGCAACCTATAAATGCAGAACTTAAAAAACAATAAGGCTTAAATCATTCAATTTGTTTTTAAGAAGAAAAAATTGCCTCATTTTAAAAAGAAAAGAAAAGTAGTACCTTATGTTAAATATAATCTAGGAATAAATTAAAACTCTTTGACCCACTTCTTAGAATCCACGAGTCATTGTGTCAAGGTCCAAGATTTTGTATACATCTTAATATATAAATACCCCCGTAGCAGCAAACCTGCGTACTCAGCAAATTTCCAATGCATAAATATGCATATATATGTATCTTAATGCCACATAAAGCCACATCATCAATATACATTCATAAATAAACGATTTATGACATTTTAATTATTCTCCATAAGAATGACATGGCGGCTGAGTGTGCAGGTTTGCTGAAGCAAGGAACCCCAAAAATGGGGTTTTACACAAATATCAATATAACTCAAGTAGGTAAAGCCACATACCAAATGTGAATAATTTATGTTCATAATTAAGGGAGATAACATGTTACTTATTCTCCATAAGAATAACATGGGACTGAGTACACAGGTTTGCTGCTACAGGAACTATCGGCCGAAAAATGGTTTTTAGTGCAAATATCAATAGACCACAACGATATGAAGTAATATACCAAGTTTCATCAGCAAAAGTATATAAATAAGCGAGATATACAATTTATCTTATTCTCCGTAAGAATAACATTGGACAACATACTGGGTTTAGCACTTTCGATATCTCTGTAACCATTTGGCGTAGAACAATGATCAAAACACTAAATTGTGCGTCTTTCAAAGCTGAGTCCAATGGAAAAAAAACTAAAATTTTACTTTTTCAACAATTATATGTAAAAAGCTCAAAAAACCCACTTTTGGGATACAAACCCCCCCTCCCAAAATACCTCTTCGGATAGGTCGATCCGTCTGGTTTTCGAACTTAAAGTCATAAATGCTACTTTACACGTTTATACCAAATTTTGTCAAAATTGGATTAATTTTACGACAGTTATCGTGCTCACGGACACACACACACACATATGTATATATATATATATATATATATATATATATAGGACTATATACAGTTTTTGAAAGAATGGTGTTTTTGGCATCTGGGGACCTCAAAATGAAAAGTTATCATGGTCATGGGCCTAGGTCTTGCCATGCCGACTACGGTAATAGCTTCTTCCCTATATGGGAAATTCGCTGAAATGGATCCCTATTTCCCTTGGTCACGCCATTACTTGAGAATTAGTGGACCAAATTGAATAATTATTTCTTGTTGAGTTCGTTTATGTCAGGACAAGGTTCTTATAAAAGACAATTTTTAATCTGACCTAAGAGCTCTGCGCCACAGGCCTTCAAAGTTCGTATTGATTTTATCTAAGTTCAGTTAGTTACACCAAGCAGCTGTAAACATACTTGAAAGGCATATACATATGTTGATTATAGAAATAAAAAGCTACTTGAATGGAAACTCTCATTTTGGAAATAAAAAGAGTACTTGAATGGCAACTCAAACTCTGTTTTAGCGAATTTCCCCTATAGGGAAGAAGCTATTACTGTAGTCGGCATGGTAAGACCTAGGCCCGGGACCATGATAACTTTTCATTTTGAGGTATATATATATATATATATATATATATATATATATATATATATATATATATGTATTTAAATATATATATATATATGTGTCCGTGAGCACGATAACTCTCGTAAAAATGATCCGATTTTGATGAAATTTGGTATAAACGTGTAAAGCAACATTTATGACTAAGTTTGAAAACCAGCCAGATCGCTCTATCCGAAGGGGTATTTTTGGGGGGTTTTGTACCCCAAAAATGGGTTTTTTGAATTTTTTACATGTAATTTTTGAAAAATCAAATATTATTTTTTATCATTGGATTCAGCTTAAAAAACACACAATTTGGTATTTTCATCATTTCTCTACGTCATTTGGTTACCGAGATTTTGAAAGTGCTAAACACAGTACGTTGTCTAATGTTATTCTTATGGAGGGGAAAAAATTGTATATCTCGCTTATTTATGAACGTATACTGACGAAACTTGGTATATGGCTTCATCTGGTTGTGGTATATTGATATTTGCTCAAAAAAATTTTATTTGCCAAAGGCACCCGTAGCAGCAAACCTGCGTAATCAGCCCCATGTCATTCTTATGGATAATAATTAAATGCCATGTCTCCCTTAATTATGAACATAAATTAATCAAATCTGGTATATGACTTCACCTAGTTGAGTTATATTGATATTAGCATAAAAATCCATTTTTTGTTTTCCCTGTTGCAGCAAACCTGCGTACTCAGCCCCAATGTTATTCTTATGGAGAATAATTAAAATTGTAATATCGCTTATTTGTGAATATATTTTTATGAAACTTGGTAAATGGCTTTATGTAGTATTAATGAAAGAGTTAAAGGAAAGGATCCGAATATTTTCTGTCATTAGATTGTTAAGAATAATTATAGCCTATTAACGTTTGTTAAATAGCCAAAATGACCCGTCACGAATAAACACACCAGATTGGAGAGAGGATTCTCTTGACTAATGCAGGGTGGTGTGAACTTTAAAATTCCATGAGAACGGAAGGGTACACTTTCATAAACGGAACAATACACAAAACCGAATAAATTTATCGATATATTGATTAGATCGACTGTAAAATATTTTATCATCTGTATGTTAGTTATTACGTAATATTTGTTTTTTAGTTTTTTTATCAAATAAACTTAAAATAAAAATGAAATAAACCTTACCTGCATAAACAAAATAATTGATTTATAAAACATAAAACTAAAAAACAAACAAATTTAAAAGGTTTCTAGGAAATAACTTTCTGGTATTACAGCAGCATGTAAAAAGAACATACGATTTCCATAGATAAAAGGTTGCTCCCGAGAATACATATTTAAGTATTATTGGAATCAACGTTTCTTACCTGGAAAAATTTCCAGACAATATCTTCCACATCTTTGAGACCGAACATAACCGAATAACCTAAATAATAGCTATACCGTATCGAACAATTTCATTTTGTTTTAGCGAATTTCCCCTATAGGGAAGAAGCTATTACCGTAGTCGGCATGGTAAGATCTAGGCCCGGGACCATGATAACTTTTCGTTTTGAGGTCCCCAGACCCCAAAAACACCATTCGTTCGTAATATATATATATATGTGTCCGTGAGCACGATAACTCTCGTAATAATTATCCGATTTTGATGAAATTTGGTATAATCGTGTAAAGCAGCATTTATGACTTAAAGTTCGAAAACCAGACAGATCGACCTATCCGAAGGGGTATTTTGGGGGGATTTTGTACCCCAAAAATGGGTTTTTTGCATTTTTTACATATCATTTTGGAAAACGTCAAATTTTAGTTTTTTTTAGAATCAGCTTAAAAAGACGCACAATTTGGTGTTTTGATCATTTCTCTATGTCAAATGGTTACAGAGATATTGAAAGTGCTAAACACAGTACGTTGTCCAATGTTATTCTTATGGAGAATAAGAAAAATTGTACATCTCGCTTATTTATCAACTTATCCTGATGAAACTTGGTATATTGCTTCATATCGCTGTGGTCTATTGATATTTGTACTAAAAACACTTTTTGGCTGATAGTTCCCGTAGCAGCAAATCTGCGTACTCAGCCCCATGTTATTCTTATAGAGAATAAGTAAGTGTTATCTCCCTTAATTATGAAAATAAATAAATAAAATTTGGTATGTGGCTTTACCTTCTCGAGTTATATTGATATTTGTATAAAACCCCGTTCTTTGTGTTCCTTGCTTCAGCAACCCTGCATACTCAGCCGTCATGTTGTTCTTATGTAAAATAATTAAAATGTCATATAAATCGTTTATTTATGAATGTATATTGATGAAACTTGGTATGTGGATTTATGTGGTATTAAGATGCATATATATGCATCGGAAATTCGCTGAGTACGCAGTTTTGCTGCTACGGGGGTATTTTATTTGATCGCTCCATCATTTATGAATGTGTACCCGAATGAAAAGTTCCTGATAAACACAGAACCTTATTTGTGAATGCTACAGTAAAAATCTTTCAGAAAAAATAATATAGGCTATGAATAAGTTATTGGTCCAATAATTTCTATTTCAACCGGTTATGAATATGCAACAGTTAAAACTGTTAACACACTGTGGTGGTCAGGATAAGATTAACGCGGTTTAATTATAGAGCTTTGTCACTTTTGTTAAAAAAGAGAAAACCTCACTCGAAAACATCTAGCCAAAGAATAATAAAGACTAACATAAGTTGTGAAGAGGGGATTTGATTGGTTAACATATTTGTTGCCATGAAGATCGGAGGGTATAGAGCATCAAAATGGCAGCATGTCAGCATGTAAGCACAGTTTTTTACCCCAGACGAGACCTCTATAGATATATACCTCGTTGGATACGATAGGATTTGTTATTAAAAAACAACATAAGATAACCTAACATAACACACTGTAAAAGATGGGTGGTAAAAAAAATTTCCATTTCAACATCGAAGGTCACTCTTATCACTGACTTTGGCAAAAAATCAATTCCTAGGTTCTAAAATATAGACAAAATAGCTATGATAAACTGAAAAATACCTGAAACTCATTCCGTTAATATCAAAATAAAATTATGGCCCCTATATAGTCCTGACACAGACTTGCTTGCTACATTGAGAAATACACCCGCTATTGGCTAATTCATGTACTTCAGAACTTGACGTTAAATTAAAACATATTGTCAATGTTAGCAAAGTATGTACATACCACTAACTGTTTGTCCGTTGTCTTCAGTTCCTCAATTGATAATCATCAAAAGTCTAAATTTCTGATCCCAGTCATGGCCATGACGCCTCTAGCTTCCATGAAAAAAAACCCTAAGTGCGAGGCCTTTGTAGGCGCGAGGCCTTCGTAGGCGCTAGGCTCTTGTGCAGCTGCATCTGTCGCGCCACCCTAAGGACGGCACTGGGTCCTATCACGTTAAGTAGATACCTTGGGTTAGGTAAGGTGTATGAGGTGGTGTGGTCTGTCGGATTCATTTTAGTATGTTTGGCCATTCCAAGTAGGTCTACAGCTTACCTCAGCAAACTTCTCACAAAAAGCGAGTGGACATATGTGAGATTTTGTAAATCCCAAATATAGGCTAAGCTAGTCCTCTTCTAAAATCATCCCTAATAGACAACCAAGGCCTATATATGGATACTTACAGCAAGGCTAAAATTAGAATGTGATGGTTGACAAACAATAGCATTGGCCTACCGTATCTACATTATATGACAGTTAAATAGGTATGGTAACTTAGTCTTAAAGAATACCATTTAATCTTCATATATTATTAAAACGTTGTAGACAGTATTTCATGTATATTGACAGCATCAGAAGTTTGTTTTTAGTCACATCTTTCTTATATAGGCTACATGTTACTTATGAATAAAACTGTAGGCTATAGGCCTAAACCAAAACCTCAGGTCTAAAGTTATTCCCACAGATTATTTAACCAGTAATGGAATAATGTTGTCATTCTCGCCGATGTCACTTTTATATCGTGTTAAATCCAACTAAACAAACCACAGTCTTACTTACAGATATGTATGAAACTACCATGGAAACGTATCCATAAACCAGAAGGTTTACATTTGATTACCGGTATTCATGCAATGTAAATTAAAATATTATTATTGAGCATGAAGAACGTCACGTTTATAGTTTATGATTTTCGAACAAGATGTTAGAACAAATTATCAAAAAATAAACTTCTAGTTCGTAATCTTAACCTCAAAAAAGTAATGCCAAACATCAAGATGACAGCAACTAAAGAATTTTGACTGTTGTAAAGAGCCTGTACGGTGTACGGTGTGCCACTAAGGTCAAAAGTGGTAGGGTAACTTACTGAAGAATGTTAAAATAATTATTAAAATGTAATAATAATTCGACAATCTCCGGTATAGTTTATCAGAATCATTAAATCGTCAAAACGTTAACCTTAAAAATTTCATGACAATCCATCGACCGGTGGAAATGGAGAGCGTATCAGGAATTAGATTTTTAGACTGAGGTATAAGGATTTTCGCTTCGCTTCAATCCAATAAGATAACTTTATATATGAAATTATAAGGTTTCCACCAAACTACATAACTTAGGTAGGTACCGGTAAACATAATTCTCTCCCCTTTTTGCTTGTGGATATTACGTGACAGGTAATATTAACAGATTGACCAACCTTAATATTTTCACATTAGGGCCTAACTAAGTAAGCAAATAATCTGTTGATAGCGATATTGTAATATGGCGATACAAAATGTGTTGACACCAAAAGTTCTACTGCCGTTGTTTATTGTGAGGTCTGTATTTGAGTTTAAGTTTTTTTTTTTTACCTCATGTACATTTTAGACAATCACTTAACTTATCTGTTAGTTTATTTATTTGAAATCAGCAAGTATGTTTACCTACAGACATGATTGATTGGTGAGATTTACTTGGTTGCTTATTAGTACGTTAACTACCTTGGGTTGGGTAATGTTTATAAGACAATGTGTTGTGGTAGGTTGATTTTAGTATGTTTAGCCATTCCAAGTACAATTAGCCTCGGCAAACTTAAGTTTACCACAAAAAGCAAGTGGACATTGGTGACATTTAAATGAGGCCTGAAACCTGTCAATCAGTCAGACAAAGTGCATATGAAGTAGTTACTCACCCCTCAGTCTCACTGAGGGCTGTATCATCTAGGCCCTCATAATAATATTAGCTGAAGATTTTGATAAAATGTAATATGTTGGCGGCAATAAAGGTCCCCAATCAGTGAGAGCACGTGGTTTAAAAGTAGTTATTTACACTTTGGTTCCACTGGAGGACCCATCAGGATATTTATTTTATTGTAGCTTAATATTGCAGTAAAAATCTATAAGTATAAATACAGAACTTGATGAACAATACGTTTTAAAATCAGTCAATTGGTTTTGAATGCCTAAATATTTTAAACTCTAATCCAGAGGTTTTAATGTAACACATTAACCTTACTGGGGGGAGGGGGGCTGTGCCCCCCAGGCCTCCCATTGTTATTGTAGCTTTATACGGTTGTTCAAATACATAGGCAACCTATAAATGCAGAACTTAAAAAACAATAAGGCTTAAATCATTCAATTTGTTTTTAAGAAGAAAAAATTGCCTCATTTTAAAAAGAAAAGAAAAGTAGTACCTTATGTTAAATATAATCTAGGAATAAATTAAAACTCTTTGACCCACTTCTTAGAATCCACGAGTCATTGTGTCAAGGTCCAAGATTTTGTATACATCTTAATATATAAATACCCCCGTAGCAGCAAACCTGCGTACTCAGCAAATTTCCAATGCATAAATATGCATATATATGTATCTTAATGCCACATAAAGCCACATCATCAATATACATTCATAAATAAACGATTTATGACATTTTAATTATTCTCCATAAGAATGACATGGCGGCTGAGTGTGCAGGTTTGCTGAAGCAAGGAACCCCAAAAATGGGGTTTTACACAAATATCAATATAACTCAAGTAGGTAAAGCCACATACCAAATGTGAATAATTTATGTTCATAATTAAGGGAGATAACATGTTACTTATTCTCCATAAGAATAACATGGGACTGAGTACACAGGTTTGCTGCTACAGGAACTATCGGCCGAAAAATGGTTTTTAGTGCAAATATCAATAGACCACAACGATATGAAGTAATATACCAAGTTTCATCAGCAAAAGTATATAAATAAGCGAGATATACAATTTATCTTATTCTCCGTAAGAATAACATTGGACAACATACTGGGTTTAGCACTTTCGATATCTCTGTAACCATTTGGCGTAGAACAATGATCAAAACACTAAATTGTGCGTCTTTCAAAGCTGAGTCCAATGGAAAAAAAACTAAAATTTTACTTTTTCAACAATTATATGTAAAAAGCTCAAAAAACCCACTTTTGGGATACAAACCCCCCCTCCCAAAATACCTCTTCGGATAGGTCGATCCGTCTGGTTTTCGAACTTAAAGTCATAAATGCTACTTTACACGTTTATACCAAATTTTGTCAAAATTGGATTAATTTTACGACAGTTATCGTGCTCACGGACACACACACACACATATGTATATTTATATATATATAGGACTATATACAGTTTTTGAAAGAATGGTGTTTTTGGCATCTGGGGACCTCAAAATGAAAAGTTATCATGGTCATGGGCCTAGGTCTTGCCATGCCGACTACGGTAATAGCTTCTTCCCTATATGGGAAATTCGCTGAAATGGATCCCTATTTCCCTTGGTCACGCCATTACTTGAGAATTAGTGGACCAAATTGAATAATTATTTCTTGTTGAGTTCGTTTATGTCAGGACAAGGTTCTTATAAAAGACAATTTTTAATCTGACCTAAGAGCTCTGCGCCACAGGCCTTCAAAGTTCGTATTGATTTTATCTAAGTTCAGTTAGTTACACCAAGCAGCTGTAAACATACTTGAAAGGCATATACATATGTTGATTATAGAAATAAAAAGCTACTTGAATGGAAACTCTCATTTTGGAAATAAAAAGAGTACTTGAATGGCAACTCAAACTCTGTTTTAGCGAATTTCCCCTATAGGGAAGAAGCTATTACTGTAGTCGGCATGGTAAGACCTAGGCCCGGGACCATGATAACTTTTCATTTTGAGGTATATATATATATATATACATATATATATATATATATATATATATATATATATATATATATACCGGGTGTCCACAAAGTCTTGGCCTCATTTAATAGCTTTGCTGTAGGAAAACCATTAGAGCCACACTTAATTTCTATGCCTTGTTTTGAAGGGAATTCAATCAAGTTTTATTTCATTAAGTTGGTAACACCTAATCACAGCTGATTGACAACAATACAGTTATGATTCAATACAATAACAAATCAGAAATGGTGAGTTTACAAGAGAAATCACAGTGTGTTTTGTGGTTTCACGAAACCCAATCCCCTATAGCAGTTCGACGACTTTTCATGCGAACATTTGGAAGACCTGCTCCTGATGGAAGAAGCATCAAGAGGTGGTATTCGCATTTTAGGGAAGGAGGCAGTGTATGCGACAAGAAATGCACTGGACGCCTCCGCACCCCTGAAGAAACGGTAGATGTCGTGCCCCAAACATTTCAGCACAATCCTCGTAAGTCAATTCGTAAAGCTAGCCAAGAGTTACATATCCCACGTTCTACTCTTCACAAAATTTTGAAAAAGGAACCTAAGTTCACTGCTTATAAAATGCAGGTTGTTCAAAAGCTTGAGCCAAATGATTTTCCCCTCCAAACTGCTTTTGCTACCCAAATGATTCATTGGAACTTGATGAGAATTATTAGAAACTTATATGTTTTTCTGATGAAGCCACTTTCCATTTAAGTGGGAAGGTTAACAGACACAATTGTAGAATTTGGGGGAGTGAAAATCCCAGGATCGTGATTGAACATGAAAGGGACAGCCCAAAACTAAATGTTTGGTGCGGTGTAATGCATGATGGAATCATTGGACCATTTTTATTTGCGGAAGAACATGTGAATAGGTTTGTTTACTTGGATATGTTGGAGTTGTATGTAGTCCCTCAATTTATAGAACTGCAACCTATGATAATTTTCCAGCAAGATGGTGCACCGCCTCATTGGGCTAAATGTGTGAGGGATTTTTTAAATCTCCACTTCCCGGACGCAGGATCGGGCGTGATGGCCCGACGAAATGGCCACCTCGTTCCCCCGATGTAACCCCCATGGATTTCGTTTTGTGGGGATTTGTCAAGGACACTGTCTATTCTTCCCCGGTTCCTAATTTACAAACACTGAGGGAGAGAATCAGAAATGCTGTGGCGTCTGTAACCCAGGATATGCTGACTAAAACCTGGGACGAACTGAAAAGACGTCTAGAAGATCTGCAGGCCACTGGAGGCGCACACGTAGAGGTGTATTAAGTTTGTACATAGTTATAAAATCTTAAGAAGTTGCCTGATATTTCTGTTAATAAATCTTTATCCTACTATCACTCGTTTTCATACTATGCGGTTTCCTTATCAGACCAAGACTTTGTGGACACCCGGTATATATATATATATATATATATATATATGTATTTAAATATATATATATATGTGTCCGTGAGCACGATAACTCTCGTAAAAATGATCCGATTTTGATGAAATTTGGTATAAACGTGTAAAGCAACATTTATGACTAAGTTTGAAAACGAGCCAGATCGCTCTATCCGAAGGGGTATTTTTGGGGGGTTTTGTACCCCAAAAATGGGTTTTTTGAATTTTTTACATGTAATTTTTGAAAAAATCAAATTTTATTTTTTATCATTGGATTCAGCTTAAAAAACACACAATTTGGTATTTTCATCATTTCTCTACGTCAATTGGTTACCGAGATTTTGAAAGTGCTAAACACAGTACGTTGTCTAATGTTATTCTTATGGAGGGGAAAAAATTGTATATCTCGCTTATTTATGAACGTATACTGACGAAACTTGGTATATGGCTTCATCTGGTTGTGGTATATTGATATTTGCTCAAAAAAATGTTATTTGCCAAAGGCACCCGTAGCAGCAAACCTGCGTAATCAGCCCCATGTCATTCTTATGGATAATAATTAAATGCCATGTCTCCCTTAATTATGAACATAAATTAATCAAATCTGGTATATGACTTCACCTAGTTGAGTTATATTGATATTAGCATAAAAATCCATTTTTTGTTTTCCCTGTTGCAGCAAACCTGCGTACTCAGCCCCAATGTTATTCTTATGGAGAATAATTAAAATTGTAATATCGCTTATTTGTGAATATATTTTTATGAAACTTGGTAAATGGCTTTATGTAGTATTAATGAAAGAGTTAAAGGAAAGGATCCGAATATTTTCTTTCATTAGATTGTTAAGAATAATTATAGCCTATTAACGTTTGTTAAATAGCCAAAATGACCCGTCACGAATAAACACACCAGATTGGAGAGAGGATTCTCTTGACTAATGCAGGGTGGTGTGAACTTTAAAATTCCATGAGAACGGACGGGTACACTTTCATAAACGGAACAATACACAAAACCGAATAAATTTATCGATATATTGATTAGATCGACTGTAAAATATTTTATCATCTGTATGTTAGTTATTACGTAATATTTGTTTTTTAGTTTTTTTATCAAATAAACTTAAAATAAAAATGAAATAAACCTTACCTGCATAAACAAAATAATTGATTTATAAAACATAAAACTAAAAAACAAACAAATTTAAAAGGTTTCTAGGAAATAACTTTCTGGTATTACAGCAGCATGTAAAAAGAACATACGATTTCCATAGATAAAAGGTTGCTCCCGAGAATACATATTTAAGTATTATTGGAATCAACGTTTCTTACCTGGAAAAATTTCCAGACAATATCTTCCACATCTTTGAGACCGAACATAACCGAATAACCTAAATAATAGCTATACCGTATCGAACAATTTCATTTTGTTTTAGCGAATTTCCCCTATAGGGAAGAAGCTATTACCGTAGTCGGCATGGTAAGATCTAGGCCCGGGACCATGATAACTTTTCGTTTTGAGGTCCCCAGACCCCAAAAACACCATTCGTTCGTAATATATATATATATGTGTCCGTGAGCACGATAACTCTCGTAATAATTATCCGATTTTGATGAAATTTGGTATAATCGTGTAAAGCAGCATTTATGACTTAAAGTTCGAAAACCAGACAGATCGACCTATCCGAAGGGGTATTTTGGGGGGATTTTGTACCCCAAAAATGGGTTTTTTGCATTTTTTACATATCATTTTGGAAAACGTCAAATTTTAGTTTTTTTTAGAATCAGCTTAAAAAGACGCACAATTTGGTGTTTTGATCATTTCTCTATGTCAAATGGTTACAGAGATATTGAAAGTGCTAAACACAGTACGTTGTCCAATGTTATTCTTATGGAGAATAAGAAAAATTGTACATCTCGCTTATTTATCAACTTATCCTGATGAAACTTGGTATATTGCTTCATATCGCTGTGGTCTATTGATATTTGTACTAAAAACACTTTTTGGCTGATAGTTCCCGTAGCAGCAAATCTGCGTACTCAGCCCCATGTTATTCTTATAGAGAATAAGTAAGTGTTATCTCCCTTAATTATGAAAATAAATAAATAAAATTTGGTATGTGGCTTTACCTTCTCGAGTTATATTGATATTTGTATAAAACCCCGTTCTTTGTGTTCCTTGCTTCAGCAACCCTGCATACTCAGCCGTCATGTTGTTCTTATGTAAAATAATTAAAATGTCATATAAATCGTTTATTTATGAATGTATATTGATGAAACTTGGTATGTGGATTTATGTGGTATTAAGATGCATATATATGCATCGGAAATTCGCTGAGTACGCAGTTTTGCTGCTACGGGGGTATTTTATTTGATCGCTCCATCATTTATGAATGTGTACCCGAATGAAAAGTTCCTGATAAACACAGAACCTTATTTGTGAATGCTACAGTAAAAATCTTTCAGAAAAAATAATATAGGCTATGAATAAGTTATTGGTCCAATACTTTCTATTTCAACCGGTTATGAATATGCAACAGTTAAAACTGTTAACACACTGTGGTGGTCAGGATAAGATTAACGCGGTTTAATTATAGAGCTTTGTCACTTTTGTTAAAAAAGTGAAACCTCACTGGAAAACATCTAGCCAAAGAATAACAAAGACTAACATAAGTTGTGAAGAGGGGATTTGATTGGTTAACATATTTGTTGCCATGAAGATCGGAGGGTATAGAGCATCAAAATGGCAGCATGTCAGCATGTAAGCACAGTTTTTTACCCCAGACGAGACCTCTATAGATATATACCTCGTTGGATACGATAGGATTTGTTATTAAAAAACAACATAAGATAACCTAACCTAACACACTGTAAAAGATGGGTGGTAAAAAAAATTTCCATTTCAACATCGAAGGTCACTCTTATCACTGACTTTGGCAAAAAATCAATTCCTAGGTTCTAAAATATAGAAAAAATAGCTATGATAAACTGAAAAATACCTGAAACTCATTCCGTTAATATCAAAATAAAATTATGGCCCCTATATAGTCCTGACACAGACTTGCTTGCTACATTGAGAAATACACCCGCTATTGGCTAATTCATGTACTTCAGAACTTGACGTTAAATTAAAACATATTGTCAATGTTAGCAAAGTATGTACATACCACTAACTGTTTGTCCGTTGTCTTCAGTTCCTCAATTGATAATCATCAAAAGTCTACATTTCTGATCCCAGTCATGGCCATGACGCCTCTAGCTTCCATGAAAAAAAAACCCTAAGTGCGAGGCCTTTGTAGGCGCGAGGCCTTCGTAGGCGCTAGGCTCTTGTGCGGCTGCATCTGTCGCGCCGCCCTAAGGACGGCACTGGGTCCTATCACGTTAAGTAGATACCTTGGGTTAGGTAAGGTGTATGAGGTGGTGTGGTCTGTCGGATTCATTTTAGTATGTTTGGCCATTCCAAGTAGGTCTACAGCTTACCTCAGCAAACTTCTCACAAAAAGCGAGTGGACATATGTGAGATTTTGTAAATCCCAAATATAGGCTAAGCTAGTCCTCTTCTAAAATCCTCCCTAATAGACAACCAAGGCCTATATATGGATACTTACAGCAAGGCTAAAATTAGAATGTGATGGTTGACAAACAATAGCATTGGCCTACCGTATCTACATTATATGACAGTTAAATAGGTATGGTAACTTAGTCTTAAAGAATACCATTTAATCTTCATATATTATTAAAACGTTGTAGACAGTATTTCATGTATATTGACAGCATCAGAAGTTTGTTTTTAGTCACATCTTTCTTATATAGGCTACATGTTACTTATGAATAAAACTGTAGGCTATAGGCCTAAACCAAAACCTCAGGTCTAAAGTTATTCCCACAGATTATTTAACCAGTAATGGAATAATGTTGTCATTCTCGCCGATGTCACTTTTATATCGTGTTAAATCCAACTAAACAAACCACAGTCTTATTTACAGATATGTATGAAACTACCATGGAAACGTATCCATAACTCAGAAGGTTTACATTTGATTACCGGTATTCATACAATGTAAATTAAAATATTATTATTGAGCATGAAGAACGTCACGTTTATAGTTTATGATTTTCGAACAAGATGTTAGAACAAATTATCAAAAAATAAACTTCTAGTTCGTAATCTTAACCTCAAAAAAGTAATGCCAAACATCAAGATGACAGCAACTAAAGAATTTTGACTGTTGTAAAGAGCCTGTACGGTGTACGGTGTGCCACTAAGGTCAAAAGTGGTAGGGTAACTTACTGAAGAATGTTAAAATAATTATTAAAATGTAATAATAATTCGACAATCTCCGGTATAGTTTATCAGAATCATTAAATCGTCAAAACGTTAACCTTAAAAATTTCATGACAATCCATCGACCGGTGGAAATGGAGAGCGTATCAGGAATTAGATTTTTAGACTGAGGTATAAGGATTTTCACTTCGCTTCAATCCAATAAGATAACTTTATATATGAAATTATAAGGTTTCCACCAAACTACATAACTTAGGTAGGTACCGGTAAACATAATTCTCTCCCCTTTTTGCTTGTGGATATTACGTGACAGGTAATATTAACAGATTGACCAACCTTAATATTTTCACATTAGGGCCTAACTAAGTAAGCAAATAATCTGTTGATAGCGATATTGTAATATGGCGATACAAAATGTATTGACACCAAAAGTTCTACTGCCGTTGTTTATTGTGAGGTCTGTATTTGAGTTTAAGTTTTTTTTTTTTTTACCTCATGTACATTTTAGACAATCACTTAACTTATCTGTTAGTTAATTTATTTGAAATCAGCAAGTATGTTTACCTACAGACATGATTGATTGGTGAGATTTACTTGGTTGCTTATTAGTACGTTAACTACCTTGGGTTGGGTAATGTTTATAAGACAATGTGTTGTGGTAGGTTGATTTTAGTATGTTTAGCCATTCCAAGTACAATTAGCCTCGGCAAACTTAAGTTTACCACAAAAAGCAAGTGGACATTGGTGACATTTAGTAACTCACAAATGTAAATATAAGGTAGACCTGTCATAACATTCCCCTGTATAGACTACCAAGACCTACTTATGGTAAGAATGAATTTACAGCAAAGCTAAAATTAAAATATATTTATGAAGATTGACCAACTTGACGGTTGGAAAACAACAATAGCATTGGCCTAAATTAACCTATATGAAAGGTAAATACTTAGTCAAAGGGTACTGTCTGTAATGACAATTCAAACGTTGTAAGTTTATTAATAACATAAAAAGTTAGTTTTTAGTCACACCTTGTATTATAATCATCCATGTTATGGCTAAAACTATAGGCTAATATACAAAACCTGAGTATTATTCGAACACAAACTGTCTGCATAAGAACACAGATACAAAACCACCAAAGATGTATGGTTGTGTTTAGTAGTGCTGAATAATCTTGGCATTCTTCGCGATGAAACATTTTATCGTATGAAATCCAACTTGAACCACAGTGCTTCACATAAGTTATGTGTATCGAAGTCACAAGGTATAACATCCCTAACTTACAGAATGTTTACATTTGATTATTGCTAAACCTTAATGAAATTGTTATTATTATTGAATTCAAAAGAACGTCACGTTTTGAATTTAGAACAAATTAAATAAATAAACTGTTTGTAACGTAACTTCTAACCTAAACACAAACAACAAACAGCGATTGCGAACAAAACTAAATGACAGCAGCTGAGCTGATGTATTTTGACAGTTCTCCAGCAACACGGTACCACAAAGCTCAAAATATGTACTGAAATAATGTTAAATGGAAAAACTAACAATTATTAAAATGTAATAATAATTTGACAATTTTAGTTTATTTAAAGCATTAATTCATCAAAACGTTACCCTAAAAATTTCATGACAATCCATTAAACCGTTAAAATGTAGATAGCGTCACACTACTTCGAATTCCAAACTGAGTATAATGATTCTCTAACGTTCATACAACAAACATATAAGCTATTAAATATTAATCAGTGTTAAACATAGCACCCTAATTAATATACCGTAGCCTATCGAACAATTTCATTTGGTTCTTTATTTTGTTCTACTTATGAAAGTATACCCGAGCTGAGTAAGACCGAAACCATATTGGATTCGCCTGGGTAAATTAAATGTAAGTTAAACAAAAGTCAAAGCCTATTTTTGATTTAAAATTTGTATCACTTTACCCTTGTTTCTGAAAAACAAATGTGATTTCCAAACTCTAGAGGTAAATTTACATGAGGTTAGTTCAATGAAAATGATAATTTTCAATCGAAAAGTAGGCCTAGGATGAACTTGTGCTAAAAGGCACAATTATCCAGAGACTAAGTTTTACCTTACCGAACAATTTTATAAAATGTTTATTTTGGATAAAAATGAAGAAATCTAGTCAAAAATTGGATTAAAACAGTGGTGTATGGGCATCATAAACTATGCCTAGAAAATTAAAGTCGATAGGCATACCTTACCTTAATATTAACCTCCAAAAAGGACCAAACTTATTGAGTTTGCCTTATTGCCTTATTGAGTTTGAATAAACAAGTTCTGGTAATGCAATTATCATTTTGTAGGAAAATAAATGTATATTAAACTTCAGTTTTCAATCTGACAAAAAGGAAATAGGCTAGTCCCAGAAAATGGTGAAAAGTAATGTGCCACATAAGTTTTAATAACATACGATCATAGTTAAAAGCACGATGTGTAGGTAGCTATAGTTTGTTCTGTTTTCTGTTCTTACAAATGTTAATTATTGTAATATTGTAAAGTTGCATTGGTGATAGCCGCCAAATAAAAAACCAAAACATTAATTTTATTTGGTAACTTACGTTTTATAAGCGAGATAATAATGTTTTTAACAAATTAAGACTTTCTACTGTTAATGAGTGGAAATTATAATGTAAATAATTACATATATTAGCGTATAATCACTTTAATAATAACTTTAATAATTTTCTTGTTAACATCTTTACTTTCGGTTAAAATTCTGTCGTCTGGAGTCTGGACTGGCCAAAGTCCCATTAATAGTGCAGCGCTCAGCCTGCATTTCTTTACATAGAGTACGGTACCAATAAAGTTATTTATTATAATAGTATTTAAAATAATAATGCATATTTTAATTAGTATAAAATAAAATATACATACAACTTTTAAAAGCTAATAAAATTTAAAACTTAGTTTTTTTGTTTCAAGTTACGAAAAGAAGTTTTTTCCTAGTCAACATGAACATGAATAACTACAGTTCTGTAGTGAATCTATGGCACTGTGGCTTACGTTACTCTATAGTTGAAACATAGACGTTGGCTAAATATCAACGATTCAAGTACCACTAAAATGGCTCCCAATGTTAATCTTATGGGATAAAAAATAGATTTGTTTTAAAGATAATTTTATTATCACTGAACCAAATATTCCCAATAACGAACTTGACCGAGATTTCGTACTATAGAATCTATCTCTAAAGTTTGAAGTGGATCTGTAGAGGCGTTTTTGAGTTATTTATGTCACAGACACGCCAGTTCGAGTTGATTCTCTTACCACTGTAAGCAGTAAAGTTATGTATAAGGATTGTGTTTCACTCAATCCAATAATATTGTTCCATTTTTGTATTATGTTGTTACATCTTAGCCTTTGTAATGCCTGTGTAATGCTTATAGAATTCAATTAAAAGTAATATAATTTTGTAATAAACCTACGATGACAGGTAATAAGGAAATAAAATGCCTAATTAAATGTAGTTTTAACATTTCCATCGTCATCCTCATAGACAATATTTTAAGCAAACTTTACAACAACTTTTTTCTCTAAATCTTTATTTAAGAACCCTACTTATTTTTAATTACTTTAACTTTTTAAATAACATTATTATTAAATATGATCATTACAATAAAAAATGGCATTTGGAGAACTCTGTTATGTTCTGAGACTTTCCGAAAACAACTAAACTCAACAACTTTTTAACACTGGTATGCAATTTTACACCTATTTCATATCTTGTTACACATGTATATTTTTTTTAATTAGTCATCGAAACATATGTTAAAAAGTTGAAGTAACGTAAACAAACAATTTTGAAGAATACAAGTTTCTTGTTTATCATGAATTGAAACTATTCCAACAAACTTAAGTAAATAATTTCCTACAATTTTATTTTGATTGTTACAAAAGTTTCCAATGCTTTTCTCTTTGATAAAAGGCTAGATGAGAAAACTTACAATAAAAAGGGTGTAACAACAGTTTTCTTTAAGTCCACGTTCTAGGAATTACGTTGTCACGCTTTTCAAAGGTATCGCTGTTTTTTACCAGTTTGTAACAGGCTCACTTAAGATATCTGATGAATAAAACGTTTGTTTGAATCAACATAAACCAACCTTTATTAAAATGTAATACTTAAAAATTAAACCATAAAATTCCAATAGTTCAAAATTAGTAATATACTAGGACTGTCGCAGTCAATGATATAAAATTTAGATCAAAATCAATCCTACATCGGTAGGATTTTATTTATACTGATAAATAAAAGATATAGTCTATCATAATTAAATGTTAGTTTAATTTTACAATTTAAAATTAAAATGTCCTTTCAATAATGCTCTTTTCACCAACATTACATATTGATTAAACCCATCTGCAAATTTCACTTTATATGGGTGACTGGGTAACATATATTCTAGTAATGTATTATAATATATAATCTAGTAATTGCAATGGCTTGAGTACTGACTTGACTTTATTTTACCTCACGGACCTAACTCTACCGGTGAAAGGTACACGTATACCCTACATAAGTACATATAAAGTATTTCAAACATATTCCGAAAGCTAAAACACTAACTTTCCAATGAATATTACTCAAAATAACAAAATAGTTCTTATTTTATCATGGAGTACCTAGTTTTATACAAATCATATACCTAAACATTATCTACTAATCTTGTTTCTGTATTTGAGTTTTGCATACTTTATACCCGGTTTTTTTCTCCGTACGATAGATCACAAATTTATACTTACATTTATTGTATTTAAGTATCTAGTAAGTAAACATATTATTCTGGCTCACGTCATAATAAAATAAAAATAATTATTTGTTTTCGAGACATATAATGTACTAGTCGGTGGTCACGTCTCACTTCGACGTGAAAGGGCGTTGTTAATCTCCCAGTCACGTCTAAAGACATCGTGTGACTCGTGATTAATTTACTATTGAAGTGTCTTCGGAATTATAAGCAATTGTTGTTATTTTAGTTCAGTTTTATTTATTAAACAAAATTACCCAAGTAGTCATTCGAACAAATATTTTTGACTAGAAAATTTCAGTTTTTTTCTGCCAAAATAGGTTAAGAAAGTGTAAAGTAGGTAAGTGTAGGTAAATTTACGCATTCAAACTAATAAGGCGTTGTCAATTTTAATATTAATTTACTTAGTTAACTTGGGTTTGGAATTTTTATTTTAATAAGTATTTGTTTCCCTTGAGATGGGATTTTTCTTTCTAGCGAGAAATCATTCAATATGTTATGGAATCTCTTGACACAGTAGCATTTTAAAATAACGACTGCTATCTGTAAAAACGTAATAATTTACTTACTGAAAAAAACTACATATAGAGTAAAAATTATTTTAATTTTACAAAAGCTATTTCTTCTAATGTTCTGAGGAAATTTGATTTAAAGTCATTATATGCGTACCTATTTCAAATGACTGCTACTAGCACGTTAGAGGAAGCACGTTAGAGATTAGAGGTTCTGTTACACATGAGTGAAATAGTTTGTGAAATGTTGTGATATTAAGTACAGTAAACTGTCTTCTTTTGCAAATATTAGGTAATAAAAGGTCATGAACCAAAGTTTTTAGGACAAGAACAAGCAGTTCCACCTATATACATATTTTATTACTCTCTGTATTTTACTATATTTATCTGAAGTGAACTAACCCCTCATAATAATAGTTACCCGACAACCTCTGTGGCTTACTATTTTCAAACTTCGATCTCAAATGACGAATTTTTTATTAATATCATCTTAGAATTATGTTCTTTGAAGTCAATGCAATTATTTCAAAAGTTAATTTTGTATTTCAAAAGTTAAGTTTATTTCACTAACTAATTTTCTAAAGAGCGTACTAAAAGAAAATAACAGAATGTTGAATAAAGGGAAACAACAAGAGAACCCGAATGATAAGGTATTGTATCTAGTGACGTTTTCCTACGCCTTTTCCTGGTTGAACGTCATTGTCAAGATACGAGACATCGGATTTTCTCCAGTTTTTACAATTAAAACTGGCATAACATACTGATTATAACAGTTTTTAATTGGTTTCTGTCATATTTGTATCCGGGAAAAAATGAAAGCAAAACATGCTGCCAACTTCTTAAATCGATATATAAAGTAACGTAAAAATATATATTATGAGGAATCAGCTATAAGTGGTAGTGGATCCAAAAGGGAAAATGGAGGGGGATCGGGATTTTTTCTCTCATCATTACAATATTATAATTAGACAGACAATTAGTAACATTGTTTAATAGTTTGTTAGTTCACTGAGACTTATGAATATAAATTCAAACTTAGATGTTTTAAGACATTTACTCTACAAGATATATTGGTCCAAATCCATTCCTATTATGTTTAAGTAATAATTAAAAAAATAAAACGCTTGTTTAGGAAGTAAGAAAATCGTTAGCTTTCTCCAAAACATTTATCCATCATCTAAGTATATTACATTGCCTAAGCTGAATACAAACATTAACTGATGAAAACAGACGACTGTGGCTGCGTGACAGTAATTTTGAATCGACAACCAGGAAGTTAGTCTTGTTTGGAGCGAGTACGACATTTCACGTCTATTACTTCTGCATATTGTTGTTGTACATGGTATTTCCGAGGCAACGACATCTGGAGGTTGGTTAGAATGTCAAAACAAACAAAATACTTTTCATAATATGGCGTATCTAGCTCCGTCTTGCATATTTACTTTGTCTGTTTGTATCGGTTTTCTACTTTTTCAAATTTTGTAGGATAACTATTTAAGTTATATTTTTTGTCGCTTTTAAAACGTAAATATTAATGATTAAAACCCCTTAATTATCTTACATCTATTTACATTTACATCTAATATGTAGATTGTATTTGCATTAGATTTCACATATTAAAGATTATTTCAATATTCTTTATTGAAATGTCACTAAACAGGAATACACCGGTTTCAAAGGATCATTACCGTAATATAATTATATTTTTTATGAAAAATACAAAATAAATAAGAAATCGTCCATAGTATGAGAACAGAAAAAATCCAAAACTGGTCAAAGTTTATGCACAGTAATATTACTAATTAATAAGACGTATTTAAAATCATTTTTTAATCAATAAGTTATTAAAAAATAATATATTGAACAAAATAGACTAAAAGACAAACAAATATGATTTATTGAACCACAAATAGTGGAATGAGCCGAGATAAACTAAACTAAATGAATGCATTCATGCAAACAAAATGCCCACTTAAGTTAAAAATAGCACATAACTATGGTACAACAATTTAAATGTACCGATATCTTTATTAAGCTATTGCGTACGAGATTAATTGATATAATTCCCGTGCATACAAAAATCATTGTTTGTGGTCCCCATGGCAGCAAACCTGCGTACTCAGCAGCTATAATGTTATTCTTATGGAGAATAATAAACATGTGATATCTTTCTTGTTTATGACCATAAATTGATAAAACTTGGTATGTTGCTTCATCTGGAGGTGATACAATGGTATTTGCATAGAAAACAGATTTTGTGGTCCTTGATGCAGCAAACCTGCATACTCAGTCCCAATGTTTTCTTATAAGGCATAAATAAAATGTCATATCTCGCTTATTTATTAATATACTTGGATTGAAGTTGGTGAGAGGCTTCATGACTTAGTGAAATACCATTTTAAATTCGCTGAGTATGGAGGTTTGCTGCAACGCGGGTATTTTGTATAAACTATTGCTCTTGTAAACTATAGAATTACAGTTTAAACATATAAATTAATTTATAACAATAAAAATAATGGTAATGTGTATATATACGCCATAATATTGGTAAATAGATACACTGGAGGAATTCATGTTGTCAATTAAGATAATATTAGCATATAACACCAGGTTATACATATTTTGGTAATATTTTGTTATCTAAGCCAGAAAAATAAATCAATTTACTCTAGGAGAAAAATTGTATTTCCAGTTGTTACTTGATTCAATAAAGTTTCAACATCCGAGCAAGTTACTTGGAACTTAATTATCCTCTTCATTATTTGTCATGTACTTGCTGATTAGATGTAATGAAGAAAACAACTTCTTAGAAGAAAGCAGAAAACTTTGAGATAACAAGTTAGGAGTTAGGAAGTGATATAACTGTTGACGGACTGCTTGAGCAAACGTTATATGTGTAGTCACCTGATATTTTAACTTAAATTTGTCATAACTACTTACTAAAATTGTGTTTGTAATTAATAAACTAACTAACCTTTCAGTCAATACATTTTTATTTTTTACTTAAAACTCAAAAACCGGTTAATCTGTACCGACCTAAAATCTATATGAAAATATTTCAATCTGATTTGATTGTCTATGTAAATTTGATCAGTCATAATTGGTTGGCTCAGTCAAATGGAACATTAGGTAAGTCTTGATTTCCAAGACTATTAAATTGAAAATGCTGTCCAATCAACAATTAACTGAATTACAATTTTTTCAGTGGAATTATTGTTGTTGTGTTACTAAGAAACATAATTGGTGATACAAATAACATATCATAACCGTTATAGAGGTAGAGGCTGTTGAATTGAAAATTCTGTCTATCATAATTCAATTTGATTAATAATTTGTAGACTAATTAATGTTGTTGTGTAGTTAGATTATGAAAAAACAAAACATTACAACCAATATACAATGACAGTTATACGTAGTAGTTATTCCATCACAAGGCATAGGATTTTAAATATTAAACTACTTTATAGTTTTACGGACTAATCTGAAAGATAGAAATTAGATGTTTTCTATTGAAGCCAGATATTTCTCTAACAATAGTAAAATATGTATTGTTTGTAAATTCATTTGTATATGATAATTTCATTAATATTCTCATATTCATTAATATGATAATTTATAGTATATTATATTAATAACAGAATATTATATATACGAATATTAGAGGTTAAACGAATCAGATATTTATGTTTTACTGAAAATATACAATATTATTATATATAAATATATATATAATATTGTATATTTTCAATAAAATATAAATAGCTGATTCGTTTAACCTCTAATATTTTCACTTCATTTGCCCAAAAAACCAAAGGTAAATACAATTTAGAACTATTAATTTGATGAACAATAAAGTAAAGTTAAGCTTTACATCGATGATGGATTGTTTCATATGAATTTACATTAATTTAATGTAAAAAACATACTGTCGTATTATAAGTATTTTTTTATGGCACTTAATTACAATCACACGGGAATCTATAAAGTATTATTAAGTTATGTACGGGAGGAGATTAACTATACGCTTGCTATTAGTTTTATTATTATTGACTTATCGTTACTAGTATTATAACAATTAGTATGATATTTCGCTTTATTTAAACAAATAATCATGCTTATACGAGTATGTATATGGAATTTAGTATTATTGTACTCATTGATACAGCCCGTTACTGTGCAGGAATAATATTCAACTCCCCAGAAGATTCGGTACAAGGCTAAGTTCACTTTAACTTTAAACAAGAAGCTACACAAGTTGTAAAGTCATTTGAGAACGAGGAGAAGTCAAAGTCTGAACTTTGAGAAGGCCTTCTGTCGGAGCCATAATACTTCACTTAGGCAAGTGGAAAATTTTCAAATGCAATCAAATCGAAATATTTATATAATTTGTATTTATATTAAACTATTTTAAACATTTGTTTTAACCAGTTATAACTTAAACCGGGAAGAACCTCGTGTGTCATTGTGTAATCTATAAAAGTTTAATATTTGTAAAATACATAAATAGCCTTGACACCTGAGATAATCTGGTATTTTTAAACAATATTTTTACTTACCTGAATGGCCTGTAATGTCAACTGTATAGCTATATAATATATAATGCATCTTCACGCTAAAAATTTTTCAGATGAATTACCGTCCATCTTCAGCAGTGGTCAAGGATCTAAAAAAACAAAACATTTTGCAATGGTTTTCGATTCGCACATACTCATGCGACAAAGAATATCGGTAATTTTTACCAGGTTGTATTCCATTTACTTTACGATGGTTTACTTAACGTGTGTGATAAGCTACCTATATTTCTATGGCTGTAAATAAGATCTTGTGCGACCGGGAAAGTGTATTACTTTGAAGCCTAGACCTATGTCTTAGTCTCTAAAAGGGAATGGTTGTATTTATAATTGAATTAGGATAGGAAAAATCCATATATATAATTTAATGTGCATCACTGTCCTGTTTAGTATTATTCCGGATGTTTCTTTTCCAGCCACCAATTTCTTTGTCGTAAGTTTAAATCGAAATTAATCAAAGTATAAACTAATAAGATTACAATTTATACAAAAGAGTTTTACTATTGCTGATCCAAATTACAACTCTAGCCATTCAGTCATAGTTTTAGCGAATTTCCCCTATAGGGAAGAAGCTATTACCGTAGGTATCATGGTAAGAATTAAGCCCAAGACCATGATAACTTCTTGTTTTGAGGTCCCCAGATGCAAAAAACACTATTCGTTCAAATTTATATATATATATATATATATATATATTATTTTAAACATTTTAAACACAGTACCCTGGTTTAAATTATTAGCGAATTTCCCCTATAGGGAAGAAGCTATTACCGTAGTCGGCATGGTAAGACCTAGGCCCGGGACCATGATAACTTTTCGTTTTGAGGTCCCCAGACCCCAAAAACACCATTCGTTCGAAACTGTATATATATATCTATATATATATATATATATATATATATATATATATATGTGTGTGTGTGTGTGTGTGTGTGTGTGTGTGTGTCCGTGAGTACGATAACTCTCGTAAAAATTATCCGATTTTGATGAAATTTGGTATAAACATGTAAAGCAACATTTATGACTTTAAGTTCGAAAACCAGCCAGATCGCTCTATCCAAAAGGGTATTTTGGGGGGGGTTTTGTACCCCAAAAATGGGTTTTTCGAATTTTTTACATATAATTTTGGAAATAGTCAAATTTTAGTTTTTTTCCATTGGATTTAGCTTAAAAAAACACACAATTTGGTATTTTGATCATTTCTCTACGTCAATTGGTTACCGAGATATTGAAAGTGCTAAAAATAGTACGTTGTCTAATGTTATTCTTATGGAGGAAAATACAAATTTTATATCTCGCTTATTTATGAACGTATACTAACGAAACTTGGTATACGGCTTCATTTGGTTGTGGACCATTGACATTTGCTCAAAAATACAATTTTTTACCAAAGGCTCCCGTAGCAGCAAACCTGCGTACTTAGCCCCATGTTATTCTTATGGAGAATAAGTAACGTGTTATCTCCCTTCATTATGAAAATAAATTAATGAAATTTGGTACGTGGCTTTACCTACATGAGTTATATTGATATTTGTATAAAACCCCATTTTGTTGTGTTCCTTGCTTCAGCAAACCTGCATACTCAGCCGCCATGTTATTCTTATGGAGAATAATTAAAATGTCATAAATCGTTTATTTATGAATGTATACTGATGAAACTTGATATGTGGCTTTATGTGGTATTAAGATACATATATATGCATTGGAAATTCGCTGAGTACGCAGGTTTGCTGCTACGGGGGTATTTTATTTCAAGACCGACATGTTTCGGACCTTAAGGCCATAGTCATGGTCATAAACAAAACATAACCTCACAATTATTAAAAAGAAATATAAATGTAAACCATAAATTGCTGACAATATAATCATATGACTTTTTCCACAGTTCTTTTAACATGCTTCTCAACTATTGTGGCTTAATAGATCTTAGTTTCAATATTTTTTCATATATTGGGTTTTGCATATGAATTTGCGTGGTGTTAATAATATTTTGTGGATCTTTTTTGTAGCTGGAGTAAATGTTGTATTCTTCTTTAACGTCGAGTTTGTCTCCTTTTGACCCATATTCTATTATTTGCAAATCATCTTCTATGTTTTTGAATTTATGATTGTAGTTTATCATGTGCTCTGCAACATTTGATTGCATGCTTGTCTTGTTTTTCGATTTAAATGCTTGCACATGTTCTTTATATCTACAGTTGAACGTCCTGCCCGTTTGTCCAATGTAATATTTTTGGTATTCTGAGCAATTGATCTTATAGATACCTGATCTATTGTATTCTTTTTTACTTTTATTGTTTTCTTTAGTAACTTTGTTATTGATAATTTTCAAAGCATTGTTTTTGGTTCTGTAGCTTATTTAAAATTTTGAATGTCGAAATGTTTTTCTTATTGCTCTGTTGAATTTAGTGCTGTTGAATTTAGTGTAATCCGGAAAGGATTTCGGACTAGCAATGGGGTCTCCCCTTTCTGGTCTCTTAGCTGACATTTATATGCATAGCTTAGAATCTAAGGAAATTTTAAATGACATAAATCCTTTCCGAAATAAAATTAAATATTGGTATAGGTATGTCGACGACATAATATGTCTCTTTGAAGGATCAGAAGAGGAAGCAACAAACCTTTAAGAATATAAAAACTCTCTATTAGTTTCGATAAAATTTTCCCAAGAGGTCCAAAAATCAAAAATAAACTTTTTGGATGTTTCAATATCAAATGAAGATGGGAAACATATTTTTGAAATTTTCAGGAAACCATCTACCAGTGATTGTATAATTACATTAGATTCAAACCATCCATGGGAACAAAAAATTTCAACATTCCATTCTCTGATCAATCGGTTTATTAACATCCCAATGGAAAATTCAAGTTTTGTAAAAGAAAAAAATGTAATTAAATACTTAGCCTTCAAAAATGGATACAACCCAAAAATAATCGAAAATATGATCAAAAAGAAACAAAAAAGAGAAATCAAAACAAAACACAAACAGAGAAGATCAAAGAAGAATATATATGTTTACCATACAGCACTAAATTCAACAGAGCAATAAGAAAAACATTTCGACATTCAAAATTTAAAATAAGCTACAGAACCAAAAACAATGCTTTTAAAATTATCAATAACAAAGTTACTAAAGAAAACAATAAAGGTCAAAAGGAATACAATAGATCAGGTATCTATAAGATCAATTGCTCAGAATGCCAAAAATATTACATTGGACAAACTGGCAGGACGTTCAACTGCAGATATAAAGAACATGTGCAAGCATTTAAATCGAAAAACAAGACAAGCATGAAATCAAATGTTGCAGAGCACATGATAAAGTACAATCATAAATTCAAAAACATAGAAGATGATTTGCAAATAATAGAATATGGGTCAAAAGGAGACAAACTCGACGTTAAAGAAGAATACAACATTTACTCCAGCTACAAAAAAGATCCACAAAATATTATTAACACCACACAAATTCATATGCAAAACCCAATATATGAAAAAATATTGAAACTAAGATCTATTAAGCCACAATAGTTGAGAAGCATGTTAAAAGAACTGTGGAAAAAGTCATATGATTATATTGTCAGCAATTTATGGTTTACATTTATATTTCTTTTTAATAATTGTGAGGTTATGTTTTGTTTACGACCATGACTATGGCCTTAAGGTCCGAAACATGTCAGTCTTGAAATAAAATAATTTAAACCAGGGTACTGTGTTTAAAATGTTTAAAATAATAATTATATTAGTAGCCCTTTCTACTAAAAATTACATATATATATGTAATTTTGAAAGAAGAGCCCGATTTTTATAAAATTTGGTACAAATGTGGAGGGTAATATTTATGACTTTAAGTTCGAAACCCAGATCGATCGGTCTATGGGAAGGGGTTTGTATGGGGGTTTAAAATTTTCCAAAAATCAGTTTTTTGAACTTTTTCCCTACAATTTTAAAACGCTAGATTTTGGTTGTAGCCATTTTATAGAGCTTAAAAAACAAACAATTTAGTTTTTTGAATTATTAACCTAGGTTTAGTGGTTGTGCAGAAAAGTCAAAATATGTGACCATAAAATTTCCCATAATAATCTGATGGGAATGTGGTTTTAGCGAATTTCCCCTATAGGGAAGAAGCTATTACCGTAGGTCTCATGGTAAGACTTAAGCCCGAGACCATGATAACTTTTTGTTTTGAGGTCCCCAGATGCCAAAAACACTATTCGTTCTAATTTATATATATGTATATATGTGTGTGTGTGTGTGTGTGTGTGTGTGTGTGTGTGTGTGTGTGTGTGTGTCCGTTAACACGATAACCTGAGTAAAAAACGTCCGATTTTGATGAAATTTGGCTCAAATGTGTAAAATGACTTTAAGTTCGAAAACCAGAAAAATCGGACAATGAGAAGGGGGGTTTATGGGGGTTTATGGGAGTTATATTGATATTTGTATAAAACCCCATTTTGTTGTGTTCCTTGCTTCAGCAAACCTGCATACTCAGCCGCCATGTTATTCTTATGGAGAATAATTAAAATGTCGTAAATCGTTTATTTATGAATGTATACTGATGAAACTTGATATGTGGCTTTATGTGGTATTAAGATACATATATATGCATTGGAAATTCGCTGAGTACGCAGGTTTGCTGCTACGGGGGTATTTTATTTCAAGACCGACATGTTTCGGATCTTAAGGCCATATTCATGGTCATAAACAAAACATAACCTCACAATTATTAAAAAGAAACATAAATGTAAACCATAAATTGCTGACAATATAATCATATGACTTTTTCCACAGTTCTTTTAACATGCTTCTCAACTATTGTGGCTTAATAGATCTTAGTTTCAATATTTTTTCATATATTGGGTTTTGCATATGAATTTGCGTGGTGTTAATAATATTTTGTGGATCTTTTTTGTAGCTGGAGTAAATGTTGTATTCTTCTTTAACGTCGAGTTTGTCTCCTTTTGACCCATATTCTATTATTTGCAAATTATCTTCTATGTTTTTGAATTTATGATTGTACTTTATCATGTGCTCTGCAACATTTGATTGCATGCTTGTCTTGTTTTTCGATTTAAATGCTTGCACATGTTCTTTATATCTACAGTTGAACGTCCTGCCCGTTTGTCCAATGTAATATTTTTGGTATTCTGAGCAATTGATCTTATAGATACCTGATCTATTGTATTCTTTTTTACTTTTATTGTTTTCTTTAGTAACTTTGTTATTGATAATTTTCAAAGCATTGTTTTTGGTTCTGTAGCTTATTTAAAATTTTGAATGTCGAAATGTTTTTCTTATTGCTCTGTTGAATTTAGTGCTGTTGAATTTAGTGTAATCCGGAAAGGATTTCGGACTAGCAATGGGGTCTCCCCTTTCTGGTCTCTTAGCTGACATTTATATGCATAGCTTAGAATCTAAGGAAATTTTAAATGACATAAATCCTTTCCGAAATAAAATTAAATATTGGTATAGGTATGTCGACGACATAATATGTCTCTTTGAAGGATCAGAAGAGGAAGCAACAAACCTTTAAGAATATAAAAACTCTCTATTAGTTTCGATAAAATTTTCCCAAGAGGTCCAAAAATCAAAAATAAACTTTTTGGATGTTTCAATATCAAATGAAGATGGGAAACATATTTTTGAAATTTTCAGGAAACCATCTACCAGTGATTGTATAATTACATTAGATTCAAACCAACCATGGGAACAAAAAATGTCAACATTCCATTCTCTGATCAATCGGTTAATTAACATCCCAATGGAAAATTCAAGTTTTGTAAAAGAAAAAAATGTAATTAAATACTTAGCCTTCAAAAATGGATACAACCCAAAAATAATCGAAAATATGATCAAAAAGAAACAAAAAAGAGAAATCAAAACAAAACACAAACAGAGAAGATCAAAGAAGGATATATATGTTTACCATACAGCACTAAATTCAACAGAGCAATAAGAAAAACATTTCGACATTCAAAATTTAAAATAAGCTACAGAACCAAAAACAATGCTTTTAAAATTATCAATAACAAAGTTACTAAAGAAAACAATAAAGGTCAAAAAGAATACAATAGATCAGGTATCTATAAGATCAATTGCTCAGAATGCCAAAAATATTACATTGGACAAACTGGCAGGACGTTCAACTGCAGATATAAAGAACATGTGCAAGCATTTAAATCGAAAAACAAGACAAGCATGAAATCAAATGTTGCAGAGCACATGATAAAGTACAATCATAAATTCAAAAACATAGAAGATGATTTGCAAATAATAGAATATGGGTCAAAAGGAGACAAACTCGACGTTAAAGAAGAATACAACATTTACTCCAGCTACAAAAAAGATCCACAAAATATTATTAACACCACGCAAATTCATATGCAAAACCCAATATATGAAAAAATATTGAAACTAAGCTCTATTAAGCCACAATAGTTGAGAAGCATGTTAAAAGAACTGTGGAAAAAGTCATATGATTATATTGTCAGCAATTTATGGTTTACATTTATATTTCTTTTTAATAATTGTGAGGTTATGTTTTGTTTACGACCATGACTATGGCCTTAAGGTCCGAAACATGTCAGTCTTGAAATAAAATAATTTAAACCAGGGTACTGTGTTTAAAATGTTTAAAATAATAATTATATTAGTAGCCCTTTCTACTAAAAATTACATATATATATATGTAATTTTGAAAGAAGAGCCCGATTTTTATAAAATTTGGTACAAATGTGGAGGGTAATATTTATGACTTTAAGTTCGAAACCCAGATCGATCGGTCTATGGGAAGGGGTTTGTATGGGGGTTTAAAATTTTCCAAAAATCAGTTTTTTGAACTTTTTCCCTACAATTTTAAAACGCTAGATTTTGGTTGTAGCCATTTTATAGAGCTTAAAAAACAAACAATTTAGTTTTTTGAATTATTAACCTAGGTTTAGTGGTTGTTGAGAAAAGTCAAAATATGTGACCATAAAATGTCCCATATTAATCTGATGGGAATGTGGTTTTAGCGAATTTCCCCTATAGGGAAGAAGCTATTACCGTAGGTCTCATGGTAAGACTTAAGCCCGAGACCATGATAACTTTTTGTTTTGAGGTCCCCAGATGCCAAAAACACTATTCGTTCAAATTTATATATATGTATATGTGTGTGTGTGTGTGTGTGTGTGTGTGTGTGTGTGTGTGTGTGTGTGTGTGTGTGTGTCCGTTAACACGATAACCTGAGTAAAAAACGTCCGATTTTGATGAAATTTGGCTCAAATGTGTAAAATGACTTTAAGTTCGAAAACCAGAAAAATCGGACAATGAGAAGGGGGGTTTATGGGGGTTTATGGGAGTTATATTGATATTTGTATAAAACCCCATTTTGTTGTGTTCCTTGCTTCAGCAAACCTGCATACTCAGCCGCCATGTTATTCTTATGGAGAATAATTAAAATGTCATAAATCGTTTATTTATGAACGTATACTGATGAAACTTGATATGTGGCTTTATGTGGTATTAAGATACATATATATGCATTGGAAATTCGCTGAGTACGCAGGTTTGCTGCTACGGGGGTATTTTATTTCAAGACCGACATGTTTCGGACCTTAAGGCCATAGTCATGGTCATAAACAAAACATAACCTCACAATTATTAAAAAGAAATATAAATGTAAACCATAAATTGCTGACAATATAATCATATGACTTTTTCCACAGTTCTTTTAACATGCTTCTCAACTATTGTGGTTTAATAGATCTTAGTTTCAATATTTTTTCATATATTGGGTTTTGCATATGAATTTGCGTGGTGTTAATAATATTTTGTGGATCTTTTTTGTAGCTGGAGTAAATGTTGTATTCTTCTTTAACGTCGAGTTTGTCTCCTTTTGACCCATATTCTATTATTTGCAAATCATCTTCTATGTTTTTGAATTTATGATTGTACTTTATCATGTGCTCTGCAACATTTGATTGCGTGCTTGTCTTGTTTTTCGATTTAAATGCTTGCACATGTTCTTTATATCTACAGTTGAACGTCCTGCCCGTTTGTCCAATGTAATATTTTTGGTATTCTGAGCAATTGATCTTATAGATACCTGATCTATTGTATTCTTTTTTACTTTTATTGTTTTCTTTAGTAACTTTGTTATTGATAATTTTCAAAGCATTGTTTTTGGTTCTGTAGCTTATTTAAAATTTTGAATGTCGAAATGTTTTTCTTATTGCTCTGTTGAATTTAGTGTAATCCGGAAAGGATTTCGGACTAGCATTGGGGTCTCCCCTTTCTGGTCTCTTAGCTGACATTTATATGCATAGCTTAGAATCTAAGGAAATTTTAAATGACATAAATCCTTTCCGAAATAAAATTAAATATTGGTATAGGTATGTCGACGACATAATATGTCTCTTTGAAGGATCAGAAGAGGAAGCAACAAACCTTTAAGAATATAAAAACTCTCTATTAGTTTCGATAAAATTTCCCCAAGAGGTCCAAAAATCAAAAATAAACTTTTTGGATGTTTCAATATCAAATGAAGATGGGAAACATACTTTTGAAATTTTCAGGAAACCATCTACCAGTGATTGTATAATTACATTAGATTCAAACCATCCATGGGAACAAAAAATGTCAACATTCCATTCTCTGATCAATCGGTTAATTAACATCCCAATGAAAAATTCAAGTTTTGTAAAAGAAAAAAAATTAATTAAATACTTAGCCTTCAAAAATTGATACAACCCAAAAATAATCGAAAATATGATCAAAAAGAAACAAAAAAGAGAAATCAAAACAAAACACAAACAGAGAAGATCAAAGAAGAATATATATGTTTACCATACAGCACTAAATTCAACAGAGCAATAAGAAAAACATTTCGACATTCAAAATTTAAAATAAGCTACAGAACCAAAAACAATGCTTTTAAAATTATCAATAACAAAGTTACTAAAGAAAACAATAAAGGTCAAAAAGAATACAATAGATCAGGTATCTATAAGATCAATTGCTCAGAATGCCAAAAATATTACATTGGACAAACTGGCAGGACGTTCAACTGCAGATATAAAGAACATGTGCAAGCATTTAAATCGAAAAACAAGACAAGCATGAAATCAAATGTTGCAGAGCACATGATAAAGTACAATCATAAATTCAAAAACATAGAAGATGATTTGCAAATAATAGAATATGGGTCAAAAGGAGACAAACTCGACGTTAAAGAAGAATACAACATTTACTCCAGCTACAAAAAAGATCCACAAAATATTATTAACACCACGCAAATTCATATGCAAAACCCAATATATGAAAAAATATTGAAACTAAGCTCTATTAAGCCACAATAGTTGAGAAGCATGTTAAAAGAACTGTGGAAAAAGTCATATGATTATATTGTCAGCAATTTATGGTTTACATTTATATTTCTTTTTAATAATTGTGAGGTTATGTTTTGTTTACGACCATGACTATGGCCTTAAGGTCCGAAACATGTCAGTCTTGAAATAAAATAATTTAAACCAGGGTACTGTGTTTAAAATGTTTAAAATAATAATTATATTAGTAGCCCTTTCTACTAAAAATTACATATATATATATGTAATTTTGAAAGAAGAGCCCGATTTTTATAAAATTTGGTACAAATGTGGAGGGTAATATTTATGACTTTAAGTTCGAAACCCAGATCGATCGGTCTATGGGAAGGGGTTTGTATGGGGGTTTAAAATTTTCCAAAAATCAGTTTTTTGAACTTTTTCCCTACAATTTTAAAACGCTAGATTTTGGTTGTAGCCATTTTATAGAGCTTAAAAAACAAACAATTTAGTTTTTTGAATTATTAACCTAGGTTTAGTGGTTGTTGAGAAAAGTCAAAATATGTGACCATAAAATGTCCCATATTAATCTGATGGGAATGTGGTTTTAGCGAATTTCCCCTATAGGGAAGAAGCTATTACCGTAGGTCTCATGGTAAGACTTAAGCCCGAGACCATGATAACTTTTTGTTTTGAGGTCCCCAGATGCCAAAAACACTATTCGTTCAAATTTATATATATGTATATGTGTGTGTGTGTGTGTGTGTGTGTGTGTGTGTGTGTGTGTGTGTGTGTGTGTGTGTGTCCGTTAACACGATAACCTGAGTAAAAAACGTCCGATTTTGATGAAATTTGGCTCAAATGTGTAAAATGACTTTAAGTTCGAAAACCAGAAAAATCGGACAATGAGAAGGGGGGTTTATGGGGGTTTATGGGAGTTATATTGATATTTGTATAAAACCCCATTTTGTTGTGTTCCTTGCTTCAGCAAACCTGCATACTCAGCCGCCATGTTATTCTTATGGAGAATAATTAAAATGTCATAAATCGTTTATTTATGAACGTATACTGATGAAACTTGATATGTGGCTTTATGTGGTATTAAGATACATATATATGCATTGTAAATTCGCTGAGTACGCAGGTTTGCTGCTACGGGGGTATTTTATTTCAAGACCGACATGTTTCGGACCTTAAGGCCATAGTCATGGTCATAAACAAAACATAACCTCACAATTATTAAAAAGAAATATAAATGTAAACCATAAATTGCTGACAATATAATCATATGACTTTTTCCACAGTTCTTTTAACATGCTTCTCAACTATTGTGGTTTAATAGATCTTAGTTTCAATATTTTTTCATATATTGGGTTTTGCATATGAATTTGCGTGGTGTTAATAATATTTTGTGGATCTTTTTTGTAGCTGGAGTAAATGTTGTATTCTTCTTTAACGTCGAGTTTGTCTCCTTTTGACCCATATTCTATTATTTGCAAATCATCTTCTATGTTTTTGAATTTATGATTGTACTTTATCATGTGCTCTGCAACATTTGATTGCGTGCTTGTCTTGTTTTTCGATTTAAATGCTTGCACATGTTCTTTATATCTACAGTTGAACGTCCTGCCCGTTTGTCCAATGTAATATTTTTGGTATTCTGAGCAATTGATCTTATAGATACCTGATCTATTGTATTCTTTTTTACTTTTATTGTTTTCTTTAGTAACTTTGTTATTGATAATTTTCAAAGCATTGTTTTTGGTTCTGTAGCTTATTTAAAATTTTGAATGTCGAAATGTTTTTCTTATTGCTCTGTTGAATTTAGTGTAATCCGGAAAGGATTTCGGACTAGCATTTGGGTCTCCCCTTTCTGGTCTCTTAGCTGACATTTATATGCATAGCTTAGAATCTAAGGAAATTTTAAATGACATAAATCCTTTCCGAAATAAAATTAAATATTGGTATAGGTATGTCGACGACATAATATGTCTCTTTGAAGGATCAGAAGAGGAAGCAACAAACCTTTAAGAATATAAAAACTCTCTATTAGTTTCGATAAAATTTCCCCAAGAGGTCCAAAAATCAAAAATAAACTTTTTGGATGTTTCAATATCAAATGAAGATGGGAAACATACTTTTGAAATTTTCAGGAAACCATCTACCAGTGATTGTATAATTACATTAGATTCAAACCATCCATGGGAACAAAAAATGTCAACATTCCATTCTCTGATCAATCGGTTAATTAACATCCCAATGAAAAATTCAAGTTTTGTAAAAGAAAAAAAATTAATTAAATACTTAGCCTTCAAAAATTGATACAACCCAAAAATAATCGAAAATATGATCAAAAAGAAACAAAAAAGAGAAATCAAAACAAAACACAAACAGAGAAGATCAAAGAAGAATATATATGTTTACCATACAGCACTAAATTCAACAGAGCAATAAGAAAAACATTTCGACATTCAAAATTTAAAATAAGCTACAGAACCAAAAATAATGCTTTTAAAATTATCAATAACAAAGTTACTAAAGAAAACAATAAAGGTCAAAAAGAATACAATAGATCAGGTATCTATAAGATCAATTGCTCAGAATGCCAAAAATATTACATTGGACAAACTGGCAGGACGTTCAACTGCAGATATAAAGAACATGTGCAAGCATTTAAATCGAAAAACAAGACAAGCATGAAATCAAATGTTGCAGAGCACATGATAAAGTACAATCATAAATTCAAAAACATAGAAGATGATTTGCAAATAATAGAATATGGGTCAAAAGGAGACAAACTCGACGTTAAAGAAGAATACAACATTTACTCCAGCTACAAAAAAGATCCACAAAATATTATTAACACCACGCAAATTCATATGCAAAACCCAATATATGAAAAAATATTGAAACTAAGATCTATTAAGCCACAATAGTTGAGAAGCATGTTAAAAGAACTGTGGAAAAAGTCATATGATTATATTGTCAGCAATTTATGGTTTACATTTATATTTCTTTTTAATAATTGTGAGGTTATGTTTTGTTTACGACCATGACTATGGCCTTAAGGTCCGAAACATGTCAGTCTTGAAATAAAATAATTTAAACCAGGGTACTGTGTTTAAAATGTTTAAAATAATAATTATATTAGTAGCCCTTTCTACTAAAAATTACATATATATATGTAATTTTGAAAGAAGAGCCCGATTTTTATAAAATTTGGTACAAATGTGGAGGGTAATATTTATGACTTTAAGTTCGAAACCCAGATCGATCGGTCTATGGGAAGGGGTTTGTATGGGGGTTTAAAATTTTCCAAAAATCAGTTTTTTGAACTTTTTCCCTACAATTTTAAAACGCTAGATTTTGGTTGTAGCCATTTTATAGAGCTTAAAAAACAAACAATTTAGTTTTTTGAATTATTAACCTAGGTTTAGTGGTTGTGGAGAAAAGTCAAAATATGTGTCCATAAAATTTCCCATATTAATCTGATGGGAATGTGGTTTTAGCGAATTTCCCCTATAGGGAAGAAGCTATTACCGTAGGTCTCATGGTAAGACTTAAGCCCGAGACCATGATAACTTTTTGTTTTGAGGTCCCCAGATGCCAAAAACACTATTCGTTCAAATTTATATATATGTATATGTGTGTGTGTGTGTGTGTGTGTGTGTGTGTGTGTGTGTCCGTTAACACGATAACCTGAGTAAAAAACGTCCGATTTTGATGAAATTTGGCTCAAATGTGTAAAATGACATTCATGACTTTAAGTTCGAACACCAGAAAAATCGGACAATGAGAAGGGGGGTTTATGGGGGTTTTAAATTTTCCAAAAATCAGTTTTTCCATTTTTCACCCTACAATTTTAAAAAAACTTAATTTTGGTTTTGACCTTGTTATATAGCTTAAAAAACAAATAATTCAGTATTTTGAATTATTAACCTAGGTTAAGTGGTTGCGGAGAAAATCCAAAAAAACCTGCTCATAAAATCTCCCATGTTAATCTTATGGGAAAAAGGTTTTTGGCTTTTCCTCAGTTTATTTTAATGTAAACTTCACATTTGCTTTTACCAATCTGTTCAGTTCCACAAAACAATCATTTTAGTGTTTAAATTGTGATTCTACGCCCAACCGTTGCTGAGATATTCAAAGTGATAAACACAGTACGTTTTCCAATGTTATCCTTATGGAGAATAAATAAAATTTGATATTATTTATGAATGTATGTTGATGAAACTTGGTATGTGGATTCACGTAGTACTGGTATATTGATATTTACACAAAAAATTGTTTTTTGGTGATTATTCCCGTAGCAGCAAACCTGCGTACTCAACCCCCATGTTATTCTTATGGAGAATAAGTAAAATGTAATTACTCCCTTAATTATGAACATAAATTAGTAAAACTTGGTTTGTAGCTTCACTTGGTTGAGTTATATTGATAATTATATAAAAACCCATTTTTCTGTTCCTTGTTGCAGCAAACCTGCTTTCTCAGCCCCCATGTTATTCTTAAGTAGTGGGTAAACAGGAAAGAGGCGCCACTTCCGGCGCTTTTTCCCCATGTTATTCTTATGGGGAGCCGTTTTTGCGCCGACGCCAGCTCCCGCCTATACTAATAAGCCACAAGTTTCCGCGCTGGCCTATATTAATACCCAACCCTTGCCTATATTAAATATATTGTCCCCATCCCTCCTCTATATTTTTTTAAATTAATTTTCAAATTCAGGCTAAAAAACTATCTTTAGTGTTTATGGTCCGATTTGTCTGCAATTTGGATATGTTATTGTCCTAGGCAAGTGTTTTAATAAATTTCACTTACATTTCCCAAATTCACTATAACGGTCAAATTAAAAAATATTTTTGAAAAATACTGCCAATTGCCACCTTCTTTATTAACTGTCCGATTTGTCTTCAATTTGGATATGTTATTTTCCTAGGCAAGTGGTTTAATAAATTCCACTTACATATCCCAAATTCACTATTACGGTCAAATTAAAAAATATTTTTGAAAAATACTGCCAATTGCCAACTTCTTTATTTACTGTCCGATTTGTCTGCAATTTGGATATGTTACTGTCCTAGGCAAGTGGTTTAATAAATTCCACTTACATTTCCCAAATTCACTATAACGATCAAATTAAAAAATATTTTTGAAAAATACTGCCAATTGCCACCTTCTTTATTAACTGTCCGATTTGTCTTCAATTTGGATATGTTATTGTCCTAGGCAAGTGGTTTAATAAATTCCACTTACATATCCCAAATTCACTATTACGGTCAAATTAAAAAATATTTTTGAAAAATACTGCCAATTGCCAACTTCTTTATTTACTGTCCGATTTATTTAAAATTTGGATATGCTATTGACCTAGGCAAGTGTTTTAATAAATTCCACTTACATATCCCAAATTCACTATTATGGTCAAATTAAAAAATATTTTTGAAAAATACTGCCAATTGCCAACTTCTTTATTTACTGTCCGATTTGTTTAAAATTTAGATATGTTATTGTCCTAGGCAAGTGTTTTAATAAATTAGCCTTACATTTCCCAAATTCACTATTACGGTCAAATTAAAAAATATTTTTGAAAAATACTGCCAATTGCCAACTTCTTTATTTACTGTCCGATTTGTTTAAAATTTGGATATGTTATTGTTGTAGGCTAATGTATATGCACCATCCACATTTTACAAATATTGCGGTTAAATTTTTAAAAATTTGGAAAAATACTGCCAATTGGCAACTTCTTTATTTATGGTCTGATTTGTTTAAAATTTATATATGTCATTATTCTAGGCTGGTGTATATGTACCATCCACATTTGACAAATTAACTATAATGGTCAAATTTAAAAAAATATTTTGAAAAATATACAATTTCAAACTTCTTTATTTACTGTCTGATTTATTTTCGGATATGTTATAGCTCTTATATAGGCAACAAGACCACACTACCACAAGTTCCATTACCCCCTACAATACAGTATTTTGTCTTTTTTGTTTGTTTATTTTGCTGTAATCCCAAAACTGACTTTGCTGTTTATTGTCCGATTTGCCTACACTTTGGATATTGTCCTAAGCATTTATTGTCTGATTTATTTTTGGATATGTTATAGCCCCCCAACCATTATATCTAAAATTACAATATTATTTCCACCTATAATACAGTTGTTTGTTTTGCCGCAACCTAAAAACTAATATTGGTATTTGTGTTTTTACAAAACTATATTTTGCAAATTACTACCAATAACTCCTTTATTTACTTTTCGACTTGTTATATCCCCTTATATCTAAATTTACCGTATATTTTTTCCCTAAATACCCCATTTCCAAATTCACTATTACGGTTGGATTAAAAAAAATAAATACAAGCTTATTATATACATCCAGCTGATAAGTAATATATATCCACAATTATGGTCAGAACTGCCTAAATTTTGGATATGTTTTAAGCCAATGCGATAGCAAAAAATAAATTTTTAAAACCCAAAACAACTAAACACAAAACACTAATCTTTCTTTGTGCTTGTTTGGAGTAGTCTTTATTTTATCCAACTTAATTTTAATTTTGTAGTTAAAATCAAACTTCCCACATTCTAGCTCCCTTTCCAGCCGGTGGTTGGAGACATAAAGGTTACGAATATTTTCAAACTGTACAATATATCTTTTTCTACCCCTATGTTGGACTTGTTTAATAGCGCTTATTAATAATTCCATATTCCAAATCCTCCAGTCTACTACATTCTTTAAATTTAACATTGCCTTTAATATCTTGCATCTCTATGTCTTCTTGTCCAACATCGTTACGGAAACTTAGGTTTTCTATTTTTGGAAAGGAATTGCCATAAAATGTTGCGGTTCCGTTAGTGTTAAAGCTTGCAAGTGGCTCGTTGGTAGGTAGGTAAATAATGTCCAAATCACCTCTATATGGCAACACGCTATAACCTTCCCTATTCTTATTTATCTCTATAAACACAGTTTTACAGACACCTTTAACATAGTATACACCCCTCCGTCCTTTTCTGCCAACACTCCCACAAACTTGTTGTTTACTACAAACGCATACACTATATAATGTCCATAATGCTCTAGATCCTCCCAACGTCGCAGGAAGTAATCTTTTAATTTATTCTCTCTTTCCCTTCTTTCTTTAGCCAACTGTGCTTTGTATTCCTCTGCAACAGTATTTTCCACATATTCCAATGTCTTCTAATTCCAATTTCCTCTTTTTGGAACAACTCTCTAAGAAAGGCTTGGAAAGTGGCTCTATTTCTTTAATAGTGTATGGGTACAGTTTATTGGTCCGGCTTCTTAAAACGTAGGGAGTAAGGTTAGGACTAAGCCTAATTCTTCTAAATTGATGTGTTTAGGTATAGTGGAGAAAGGTGTATTTGATGCCCCCAGATTTGATGTAACACTTATGCTTTACACTTATGGCATCCTCCTCTATTACCTCTACATAGTTAGTTGGTAAACAGTTAAAGCTAAATGCAGATAGAGCATACTTTATTAACTTTTCCCTTTGTGTACTATCTTTTGGCAGTTTTAGTTGTACTCCAGTTATCTTCCCCCAATATGCGTCGTTAAACACTAAACAACAACTGTTTTGTAATTGGCAACTTTCACCCACATCTTATGCAGAGGTACAGCATAGAATGGAGCATTTTGAAAGTACCGTTTGTTGTCTTCTATTAGACTTAAACAATCTCTTAAAGGTTCAAACCCCCTACCTCTACAATAGTTATAGATTGTTGCCTCTAACCTTGTTATTCCATTCTCTCTAGCTAGACGAGAACGTTTCTTTTAGTCTCGCATCTGGACAGTTTACAAAGTTTATTATATGGTTTCCTATACTTTTAATTACTCCAGGACTTGTAATCTGGCATATAAATTTTTTATATATTTTTACCCTGCTATTTACATTAAACCATGTTAAACAGTCTTTACTAACATTATCTACAATAACATTATATCCATTCGCCCCTTGGTAGCAAAAGTTTTCTGTAAGATATTGGCACATTTCCTCTTTATTAAATATTCCAGCCAAATCTAGTGTTATATCGAAATCCATAAGATAGTACATTTCTTTTTCCAGATCTTGCAGTATCTTTGGAAGATCTTCCAACAAATCCTTAATTTTAACATTTGCAAGCTCTATTTTATAGGGAATTGCTATAGGATCATCATACTTTTGTTTAATTTGGTCAATATCTTTCTTTATTATTTGTAACACACCCTCGCTTTGGGAGAATGGTAGTTTGGCCACAACACCATGTCGAGCTAAAGAGAACTTTTTAAATATTCCTCGTAAGTAGCTATTAAACGAGCCACATATTTCCTTCTTAACTTTAAATTTATTCCGAATGTCCCCATCACAATCCGTAACATTGGTTATCTTAACTAACATTATGTTATCACAAAACGCATCCGTTATAGATGTTATTTAATTTTGGTTCGCCCTCGCAATAGTTTATATTACCTATGTCTGTAAGAAGGTTATTATTACGTAGATTTTCTAATAAAAACCATATACCGAATCTTTCGTTAGTAGGTTTAATACAATTCCCCAATAAATGGCTAACAGAGTACATTTCTTTTATACAAAAAAGTAGCGGAAACATGTAAACAGGACAGATTACACTATAGGCATATAGAGGTTGTAAATATATATTGTATATAAACATAGGCGCGTGGTAAGTGTAACATGTACGTGGACACCCATATGCAAATTTGGAATACCCACAAATTCGACTAAATAAGTTTATAGTCTCAATATAATTAACATATTAACTAACGGTGCCATCCCGCATTAGTACCCAAATTGTCGAAATTCTATAATTCTATTCTTAGTCCTTGTATTAGGTTTTGTACTATTAAACCCTACATCCTGTGCAGTAGAGTAATATATGTATTTAATACGCACATTCTACAAGACCTGTACATCTGTTGTATAAGCAGCAGAATAGACGTCTCATTGTGTTGTTGTAAAGTAAAACATAAATGTGCTGGATACAACCGGCCAGATATTAGACAGGAAATGTGTTGGAAGTGTATTGCCAAAGACAAATCACATAGTGCAGCATGTACGCAATCCATTACTATTTAGTCAGTATTGGTACAACATCCGATATATTAGCCAAACCCACAATCAAACTTGGAAAACAAACAGTAAAAAATTAATATTATAGTAACAGAAATAGTAAGAGTATAAGGACATAGTAATATTTAAAGTTTATAAAACAACACAAATGCAGAGACACAATAAATGACACACTCCAACACATTACGACACAGGCACAGATACTGGTTTACAGCCATTTTACACAACTTTACAGGTTCTGTCAACTGACACAAAAAATAGTTTGTAAATTGTGTAAGAAATACATGTAATATAAACAAATTTAACACAATCATAACATTTTGAGGACACAATGTTTGGACTGGGTTTGGCTAATATATCGGATGTTGTACCAATACTGACTAAATAGTAATGGATTGCGTACATGCTGCACTATGTGATTTGTCTTTGGCAATACACTTCCAACACATTTCCTGTCTAATATCTGGCCGGTTGTATCCGGCACATTTATGTTTTACTTTACAACAACACAATGAGACGTCTATTCTGCTGCTTATACAACAGATGTATAGGTCTTGTAGAATGTGCGTATCTGTATTAAATACATATATTACTCTACTGCACAGGATGTAGGGTTTAATAGTACAAAACCTAATACAAGGACTAAGAATAGAATTATAGAATTTCGACAATTTGGGTACTAATGCGGGATGGCACCGTTAGTTAATATGTTAATTATATTGAGACTATAAACTTATTTAGTCGAATTTGTGGGTATTCCATGTTTGCATATGGGTGTCCACGTACATGTTACACTTACCACGCGCCTATGTTTATATACAATATATATTTACAACCTCTATATGCCTATAGTGTAATCTGTCCTGTTTACATGTTTCCGCTACTTTTTTGTATAAAAGAAATGTACTCTGTTAGCCATTTATTGGGGAATTGTATTAAACCTACTAACGAAAGATTCGGTATATGGTTTTTATTAGAAAATCTACGTAATAATAACCTTCTTACAGACATAGGTAATATAAACTATTGCGAGGGCGAACCAAAATTAAATAACATCTATAACGGATGCGTTTTGTGATAACATAATGTTAGTTAAGATAACCAATGTTACGGATTGTGATGGGGACATTCGGAATAAATTTAAAGTTAAGAAGGAAATATGTGGCTCGTTTAATAGCTACTTACGAGGAATATTTAAAAAGTTCTCTTTAGCTCGACATGGTGTTGTGGCCAAACTACCATTCTCCCAAAGCGAGGGTGTGTTACAAATAATAAAGAAAGATATTGACCAAATTAAACAAAAGTATGATGATCCTATAGCAATTCCCTATAAAATAGAGCTTGCAAATGTTAAAATTAAGGATTTGTTGGAAGATCTTCCAAAGATACTGCAAGATCTGGAAAAAGAAATGTACTATCTTATGGATTTCGATATAACACTAGATTTGGCTGGAATATTTAATAAAGAGGAAATGTGCCAATATCTTACAGAAAACTTTTGCTACCAAGGGGCGAATGGATATAATGTTATTGTAGATAATGTTAGTAAAGACTGTTTAACATGGTTTAATGTAAATAGCAGGGTAAAAATATATAAAAAATTTATATGCCAGATTACAAGTCCTGGAGTAATTAAAAGTATAGGAAACCATATAATAAACTTTGTAAACTGTCCAGATGCGAGACTAAAAGAAACGTTCTCGTCTAGCTAGAGAGAATGGAATAACAAGGTTAGAGGCAACAATCTATAACTATTGTAGAGGTAGGGGGTTTGAACCTTTAAGAGATTGTTTAAGTCTAATAGAAGACAACAAACGGTACTTTCAAAATGCTCCATTCTATGCTGTACCTCTGCATAAGATGTGGGTGAAAGTTGCCAATTACAAAACAGTTGTTGTTTAGTGTTTAACGACGCATATTGGGGGAAGATAACTGGAGTACAACTAAAACTGCCAAAAGATAGTACACAAAGGGAAAAGTTAATAAAGTATGCTCTATCTGCATTTAGCTTTAACTGTTTACCAACTAACTATGTAGAGGTAATAGAGGAGGATGCCATAAGTGTAAAGCATAAGTGTTACATCAAATCTGGGGGCATCAAATACACCTTTCTCCACTATACCTAAACACATCAATTTAGAAGAATTAGGCTTAGTCCTAACCTTACTCCCTACGTTTTAAGAAGCCGGACCAATAAACTGTACCCATACACTATTAAAGAAATAGAGCCACTTTCCAAGCCTTTCTTAGAGAGTTGTTCCAAAAAGAGGAAATTGGAATTAGAAGACATTGGAATACGTGGAAAATACTGTTGCAGAGGAATACAAAGCACAGTTGGCTAAAGAAAGAAGGGAAAGAGAGAATAAATTAAAAGATTACTTCCTGCGACGTTGGGAGGATCTAGAGCATTATGGACATTATATAGTGTATGCGTTTGTAGTAAACAACAAGTTTGTGGGAGTGTTGGCAGAAAAGGACGGAGGGGTGTATACTATGTTAAAGGTGTCTGTAAAACTGTGTTTATAGAGATAAATAAGAATAGGGAAGGTTATAGCGTGTTGCCATATAGAGGTGATTTGGACATTATTTACCTACCTACCAACGAGCCACTTGCAAGCTTTAACACTAACGGAACCGCAACATTTTATGGCAATTCCTTTCCAAAAATAGAAAACCTAAGTTTCCGTAACGATGTTGGACAAGAAGACATAGAGATGCAAGATATTAAAGGCAATAGTAGTGGGATTTTGCGGCTTTTGGCTCACTTGATTGACAGCTTCCGGTCACGTGACTTTGATGACGTAGGAATGACGTAGTTGGCGACGTAGTTGGCGACGTAGTTGGCGACGTATTAATGACGTCATGGATGTTTGGAGTAGGTCAAGGTCGTCTGAAGTAGTTTTTAAAAAGCTATCTTGCACAAGTTTTGATTCGATGGTTTCAAACTATCAAAATTATTTGTTGCTAAACGTTTTACCCAAAGTATGGCATGTGGGTAGTCTGCTGACGCGTCTCAACAAGACGAAGAAGTTGGTGCATTCATAATTCAGATCCGACTAAGGGTATAGCAGTAATAGCGAAAAAACAATATTTTGAAGGTTTTCCGCTATTGCTCCTAATTCCCTCGTCGGATCTAAATTCTGAATGCACCATCTTGTTCGTATTGTTGAGCCGCAGCCAGCAGAGTACTCACATGCCATACTTTGGCTAAAAAGTTTAGCATCAAATAATTTTGATAGTTTAAAACTATCGAATCAAACTTGTGCAAGATAGATATATTTATGGAATGAAAACAATCAAATGAAACCTGTGCAAGATTTCTAACTTTTATTTTTATTTCTTTATTTACAATAATACAAATCGAATAATGTGTTATTCGCTGTGAAACCTGGGCAAGATAGTTGGGTTTAACTTTTATGTATTACTCATTTCATTTACAATATTTTAATTCTGTGTAGTTTTTGAAGTTTCCTCAAATGACGTTTGCTCAGAGTTCTTGGTGTTTGCTGTGTAACTTAAAATATAGTGCACAATATCTGGATCGGGTGTTTCCAATTTAATTTTCTAAGTCAGTGAAAAGCAAAAGGTCTAGTTATAATAGCAAAAGTTCCCTTCATGCGCTCCTCCATAATTGTGTACGAAAATTACCATTAATTAAAACCTATCAAGGATAGCATTATTGCTTCCGCATCAGAAGTTGTTGTAGAAACTTCATTTACTTGTATTTGAGAAGTTGTATTTTCATTTGTGTCAGCTTGCTCATTAATATAAGAAGATGTGGAAGAAACAGTAGTGTCTTGGATTGGTGAGTCCATGTGTACTAGGCACGAGCTGGAGGTCTAATGATGTGATACAATCATGTAGTATAGGTACCAGTCCTTCCCCCCACCAAGTTTTTACATCGCACAATAACCTCAGTATATGCGTTAGTAATGGTTTAGCTTTTAAACTGTGAGGATCGTAGCTTCGATTTAAAATGTTTTAAAATACCTCAGGATCAAGTTGATGTCTTGGATTGGCGAGTTCATGTGTACTAGGCAAGAGCTGGAGGTTTAATAACGTGTCAACAAGCATGTAGGATGCCTAACCGCCCTTCCCCCACCAAGTTTATACATCGCACAATAACCTCAATATATGTGTTAGTTAGGGTTTAGCTCTTAGACTGTGTGGATCGTAGCTGAAAACCTCGGATGAAAATGTCACAGTTTTACAGGAATATGAGAAAGGTGTCCTTTAGTAGCCCAATAGCAACTACCTACTACTTTTTGGACTATGAAGATAGAAGGTCCACGCTTTCAGCTGATTGTCAGCGGTTCCGTCGTAGAATAATTGTCGTTGAAACACTCTTAGCTAGTTGTTTGCTACGTAAGGTGCATCACATAAATACATGTATTAGTTTAAATCACAGTGACTGTTATGCTTATTTGTTGAGCAAAAATCATTGTTAAGAGCTGGATGTCCCCCTACAGACTAAAAAACAAAAATTGACGATGGTTCAACGCGTGCTAGACACGGCGACAGCTTGCTCTTGGAATGTCCCCCGCACACTGCAAAAAATAAATTGATGGCTGCGCATCGCGCGTACCAGAGCTGCCTCTTGAAATGTCCCCCGCAGACTGCAAAAAATAAATTGTCGGCTGCGCATCGCGCGTACAAGATTGTCGGACTAGTCATTCAGGTTTATTTTATGCACACATCTGCTATATAACGCAGGAAAAACATGCATCGATACCAGTCTCCTCCTGCATCGAATGAGAACCTGGTCTAAGGCTTACCTCTGCAGCTCCTGTCAAGATTGAGTCTAGTGTTTTACTGTGTATCTTTGTATCTGTTTAACCAATTGCAATCCCTCTTTAGCTTAGAACTACAAGTGTTATCATCATATAACTAACTTTGGATCCATCAAGTCTCCGTGTATTTTTGTATCTCCAAGTGTTATTTATCGTTATAATATAACTAACTTTCAATCTCTTTTAGCAGACTGTTCAAAGGAGTATTCGAGGAATCTTGCATCAAAGTGTTGTTTAATTTAACTGATTCTTCCTTCTAATATCTTCGTTAAAAACTCTGTCTTCTAGTGATACCGTTACATTCTATTTCAAATATCCAAATTAATATGGCGTCGGCATCAGTATCAGTTTGTGAACGCAAACCCACTAAACCCTCCATCATCGCACCTTTGCCACGTCCGGTGACCATCGAAGTTGGAGCGACAGGTTCGCGGAAATTGCCGCCGTTACCCGTGACGGCAGTTGTAGGCGATGTTGTAAAGAGAAACATCCTCTTGGAAATGGGTCTGGAGCTCTCAGATGATGATTCTGAAGTGAAAGTTCCCTCTCCCAAAATACAGAAAACCACAATTCTTATATCCCCACATCAGGAACAACATATTGGACGCTGTAAACACCGTTTTATAAAAGGAAGTAGTAAAGGTCTCATGTGTAACAAACGGTGTTTGAAAGGGCGCGACCAGTGCGGTATCCACTTTGGTCAAACAGTAAAAAAATTGAAAACATCAGTTGCAGGTCCGGTTACCGTTAATAGTAAGGTGAAACCATCCGCTTCTCAAGAAGTAACTACACCGTCTGTGAACCCTTCTGGGCCACAAGAAGTAAGTTCCCAGTGTGTATCCACATTGGGTAAAACCCTTGACGAAACAAAAGCAAAATTAGCAACTCTTGAAAACATTCTGCTAAACCTATTGAAGGATCCGCCTAAACCAGTTACCCAAACAGAAGCTCGCAAAACTAAACCATGTAAAAACCAAAAACCTGCAAACATCCAAAAAATTCGCATATATAAATTGAAACCTACGGCCATGTATAAATTACTACGATATGAAGACAATATGCCGATTGTAGAAAGTAAGGGAAAACTATATAAAGTCCCATTACCTGGCTACATGACACGACCAAGTCCTAACGGGAAATGGAGCCTTGTTTGTGATTACGTCACAGCGCGTATGGAATGGAAAGAAGTATAAAAAATGTTACTGAAGCGGTATATATTTATTATTTGTAACAGTTGTGTTTGTGTTTAAACTATTGACCTTTAGCATCTAAAACCAAAACTTTAAACAATAGATTAGTCCAAACAAACCGTTATGAATGATTTATATACTGTTATCAATCCATTTGACCTAAAACTATCCATTATATAATTTTGTTAAGATATTTTCAAAAATATTTGTTTACCCAAACCCTAATTATTAAAGTACAGCTGCACCTGAAGGGCGAGGGGGTATTAACTAATAAAGATATTACCTGTACTAAGGTTTAGGTCTTTATTAGTTAATACTTAAGCCCGGAAAATATTGATCTAAAACATATCAAATGCAAAAATATGATTTTAGTTCATATTTTGTCATTCCCAACTGTGACAATGGTGTGTTTTTTAACAATTTTCATAATTATTTAAACAAAACAAAATCTAACATACTTTGAAACTATATATTCATTATTTGTTACAGGATTGTTTAAGATTAAACTATTGATTTTTAATATTTAAAGTATCAGTTTGAAACAATCTCTCAATCTCTCAATCTCTTTAGATTAGTCGTTTCAATCTCTCTCTCTCTCTTTCTATATATATATAGACTATATATATATATATATATATTCTAAAACTGTTAATCGCTATATATTTGTTTAAAACAAACTTCCAAAATATATCATATCGTTTAGGCATAATTTGGAAGCCCTCGCGTATCAAAAATGCAAAATAAATACTCGCTCCGCTCAATATTGCAAGCAGACAACTGCATTGTATGCCTAGTTTTAATGTGGTGCACTAAACTTATACACCGTCGCCTTAAGTCCTATTAAAGCGTTATATGTTATAACTTGTGGATTGTTTTAATACAGACATTTGTAAAATATATGGTAGTGACATCTACGAGGCAAAATTCACTTATCATTAACATTATTGTTTTGAAGTGATGGTTTAAATTTTTGCAACATTATTCAGTTTCAGCATACTCCTAATCAGTTTCATGTGCAGTCTCCTGTCGATGGTACCGGGATGCATTTACGGTGCGTCGACCGAGATTTGCACCTCCTCTCCGTAAACGTGGCATTTCATTCACGTACAATGGTAAACAAACCACTAAAATAAACAAAACAACAATTTCACAGAAAGCTAATGTATTTACAAACAGCTGATAACAGTCTGCATTTAAATTTGATCCTTATAATAAAGAGACTGTAAAGATATGATTTTAGTTTATATTTTGTTATTCACAACTGTGAAAAAGGTGTCTTTTAATAATTTTCATAATTATTTTTTAAACCCTATGAGTGTCATAGCGTCGCTCACAGCGACGCGATGCATTTACGCATAAATTGCCGAACCATCTATATATATATTCCTAAACTGTTAATCGCGATATATTTGTTTAAAACATACTTCCAAAAAATTTCATTTCACCCAAACACCTAATTATTAAGTTTAGCTGAAACTAAAGGATGTTGCAATCATTTAAACCATCACTTAAAAACAATAATGTTGATGAGAAGTGAATTTTGCCTGCTGGATGTCACTATAATATATTTTACAAATTTCTGTATTAAAACAATCCGCAAGTTATAATATAACGCTTTAATAGGAGTTAAGGCGTGTCGAAGAATAATCTGTCGTGAGCGCGCCAATGCAGTAAATGTTAGCTATTAATAGCATTTATCGAGGAGGGGAGGCGGCTGTAGCGCGCCGGTAATCCACACTGTCACTCTCAATGAAACCTCAGTCAGAGCTCGTTCGTTGCGCGGTTCTCAAAACTAATATTAACTAAATAATTGGTTTGAAACCTCCGAGGTATATTGAACAAATTATTAATCTCTTGTAGAACCTCAGTTTTGAATTATATCGCGTTGACTGAAGCTTATCACGCGTTAAATGCACACTTGCAACAGAAGTAATTTTTAAGTTTGCAGCGTTGTTTTCCCCCACCACAATCCCCGTCTATAAAAGGAAAAATCACTCCAACACCTTCGCATTTGCTCGTGGGCATCAGTAGAGAGTGCATGGCATGTATGCGTTACTTATGATTATTAACATAGCATGATATGTTTGCATTATTTTATTTAGCTACTAATCAACTAATATTAAACACCTAGCTCGATTGAAACCCTTTGGTGAGGTAAAAAATATCGAAGCTATTCTTAAACATATTTAGTGTACAACCCATTGAGGTCAATGTCACTAAAACGCTTGAGTCCCTTAAGTGAGGCCTATAAAGCAAAACAACGCTTGAAACCCTTAAGTGAGGTCTATAAAGCAAAACACGTCCAGGTATCAGCCGCAGGAGGAGTACGAGTGGGGAGTTCTACAATCAGATGACCCGATGGTCCAGGGAGATGACTCGATGGTCCAGGGAGATGACTCGATGGTCCAGGGAGATGACTCGATCGTTCAGGGAGTCCAACAGATGATCCGATGTCCAGGAAAACATCACCACAATCCACGATGGGAATCTACTGATAGCTCGATTGAATCCCTTTAGTGAGGCCTAAAATATCGAAGCTATATACTTAGTGTACAACCCTTTATTGAGGTCAATGTCACTAAAATGCTTATATCCCTTAAGTGAGGTAAATAAAGCAAAACACGTTTGAAACCGTCCAGGTATATATAACGTGTATCCCCGCCGGAAACTGTTAAAAGTATTGAAAGCGGGGAAAAATACCTTGTTGAACCCCTTTATTGAGGTATATATACAAGGTATTTTGTTGGTAATAACCATTAAGTTAGGTTTTTGTTACCAACATATAACGTGTATTTCGTTAAAACTCATGCGCTTACCCCGCCGGAAAGTGTTAAAATTATTGAAGCCGGCTCTTAATTATTTAAAATGTTTCTATATTGTTTTCTACCATACATATAGTGGCCATATTATGTCATAGTAAGACAATATAGAAATATATTTTGTTCATAAAAATATTAAATATTTTGGAAAAAGTAGAGATTAATTGGGAGTGATGTTAGATTTTTGTTAAAAAATTAAGTTTTTGTTTTGTTTTAGTACCAATCTTCACCTAAGGGGGGTTAAGTATTTGAAAAATTAAACATAAGTAGGGAGTTATTGAGAGTGATGTTAGATTTTGCTAAAAATTAAATTCCTGTTTGTTTAATACTAACCTTCACCTAAAGGGGGAGGGGGTGTTATTTGCGTATGTGTTTCTTTCCTTTAACGAGGACTTAAATCACTTGTAAATAACGCCTAACCCCGGGAAATATGTTCGAAGAGTGTTTAGTAAAACAACATGCTTTGAAGATATTTTAGCCATTCCCAAGCCATGGCAGGGTGATTAAGCGAAGTTCAAAATTAAGTTTAAAAATAAAAAAAGTGTGGACAACCTATTAAAATTTTACAGCATATGCTGCAGAATGAAAATAGGTGGTCCACACTTTTTTTAACATATTACAATGACCTTGACCTAAATATTTAAACTTTGAAATGTTACATTAAGTCAATCATTTGATTCAAATGGTGGAGGTAAGCGGGTATATAAGTGATGCTTCGGAACATAGTTACTAGTCAGCTATGGATACTCCGGCAGGCACATCCAACTCGAGGTCTCTTAAAACCGAGAAAAACACTGCTAAACAGCGGAAAACAAGAGCGAGACTCAATGAGGGTTATCGACAATTAAGAAATATATTACCATTTGTCCATCCAAAGGAATCGAAAATAGATACTATAAATATGGCCATAAAGTATATAAAAAGACTTCAGACACAACTCCAAGAAGCGAAACCTCAACAATTTGAAGAACCGCAGGCTCTCTCAATTCTCAGACAACTATTACACACCCCTCCACCGTTGGAATCGGTCTTTCTGGAAGAGGATGACTTGGCGGTTCACCACTTCTTTGCTGAAGAACCCTCAGCGTATAAACAACTGTTCCTTCTTGATGAGGATCAGGATGAATAAACAGTTTAACAAAATTAAAGACCTTTGAAATACAGAGCTGGGAATAGATCAGTTTGCGGTCAAAGTGAGAATCGCTTACTGCTCTATTCCCCGTTTTGGTGGTATTTTCAGGCGTCCTTGACCCACTTACAAGAATTATACAATTTGCGGATAGTATATAATTATTAAATAAAACACCCCTCCCTATCACTTGCAGCCCCACCGCTTACCCCCCACCACCTGAATCGGGTATAAAAGGAGGTTTCCCAACAATGGGGAAACCATTCTGCTATCATGGCGCCCACAAACAGCATCTTCCCTTCTAAAAATGATATCTTAGAAATTTTACATAATATTCCAATACAAATTAACGACGTCGATGAAGACGATTCAGTGATTGAAGATGATGATTCGTTTGGCGATCTTGAGTTACTAAGCGATGTAGCCTCCAGTGAACCATACAGTGGAGATATGGAGCAACTTGAGCTCTTGACGGACGATGACGATGATACCACAGAGCTTTATCAACAGTTGCTCTGTTTGGAGGACATGAATATAGACTTTGATAATATTGAAACTCCTCCAAGCGGTAGTAGCAATGGGTTGGTTTTCAGCGGTGAATTTAGTTGCCGGCGTCAATTATTCTATTGCGAAATGACCTCATCCTCATCATTATCTTCATCATCAGATGAGTCTGATTAAAATATTTGTTGAATACTGAACTTTAAACACAGAGCGGGGAATAGATCAGTTTGTGGTCCAAGTGAGAATCACTTACTGCTCTCTTCCCCGTTCTGGCAATATGTTCAGATGACCTTGACCCACTGACGAGACTTTGAAAACTTCGGTTAATATAAATTGATATATACCCCTTCCCTACCAACTTCACCCCCACCATTTTTGTAATTAGGTATAAATAGGGGTACATTAGCGTTGGTCTCATCTGTAGCAGGTTATCCTTTGAGAAAGACACCTCTACAACATGCACCGCTGTGATATTTGCAAAGATTCATTTAAAGACGAATGGCTTTTAAACATTCATAAAGAAGTAGAACATAATATCAATGAAATTGAACAAAATGAAGAAGAATTAGAAACAATAGATCAAATGCTAGCTCAACACCAACATTCCAGACCAAGTGTTATTCAATATGCAGCATCAACCTCAGCATCAACTTCTACCTCTGCTCTGTCTACACTTCACCATCCTTCAACATCATCAGCTGCATCGACTTCTACACCTGCTCTGTCTACACTTCATCATCCTTCAACATCATCAGCTGCATCGACTTCTACGCATGCTCTGTCTACACTTCACCGTCCTTCAGCATCAACAGCAGTAAATGTAGAACTACATGCCCGAGCACTTCCGGGTAATGTAGTAACCCACTTCAAAATTGACAATGCAAAATTACAACTCGAAGAATTTTTAAATAACGCAAAAGGATTGGTAAGCAACACTTTGCAAAATGAATTAAAAAGATTAAATTTTATCAAATTTGGACTATTACTGGATGCTTTATTTACAAACATTCAAAATGAAACTTCACCGAGAGGGTTTTTAACAAAAAACCGAACTATTATGTTTTCGTCAGATATTGATTCAATCGTATCTGAATGTTTTGAAGAGCTAATGATAAAAATACAAGAACATGAAGGAAGAGGCTCTGGATGGAGTTTGTTAAGCATCACAGGGCTAGACTTAAGGGTACACAAACACGGCTATGGAATTCGAGGAAGTAGCTACATCCCTCTACCAACAAAGATTAGAAATACCTTATCCTGCGTCAACGTACAAAATCAAGATACGGAATGTTTTAAATATGCCATGTTGGTCAAATATGTAACAGACAATCCGATAAGACCAAGCCACAAATATGAAGAAGTACAACATAGATATAATTTTCAAGGGATGACTTACCCTGTTGCGATAACAGACATTTCAAAATTTGAAAAACAAAATCCTTCAGCTTCTGTCAACCTATTTGGATTGGATTCATCAAACAATGTGTACCCCTTGCGTATAACATCAAATGAGCGCAGAGATCATACAGATATGTTATTGATTACTAAAGGCGATATTTCACACTTTGTGTATATCAAAAAATTTGAAAGTCTTGTTTCTAAACAATTATCTAAACATAAAAGAAAGATGACAATTTGCAAAAGATGTTTTTGTCACGTGAACAAAGAACTAAGAAGGGGAGGGTCAGATTGGCTAGTAGAACACCAACGGCTATGTAATGAAAACTATGAAGTAAGAATTAAATTGCCACATCCTAGCAGAGCGCAGATAAAATTCGACAAAGTAATCCAACAATACCGTTTACCTGTTGTTGTGTATGCTGATTTTGAGGCATCTTTACTTCCAATTGAACAACAAGAAGAGGATATCACAAAAAGAAGCAAATATCAAAAACACGCACCAAACAGTTACTGTATACTGACAAAATCCACGCTGTCTGAAGAACATCTTCAAGAATTTGGACTAACATCTGCTCCGAAGATTTATCGTGGTGAACAAGTAGCGAAACACTTTGTAGATGATTTGTATTACATTGCCTCTAAGGTGGAAGAACTCTACAAAATTAAAATACCGATGCAGCCTATGGAAGAACACCAACTTCAACATCACAATTTGGCAACAACATGTTATCTGTGTAATAACCTATTTACACCAGATAACGTTAAAGTGCGTGATCACGACCATCTTACAGGAGCCTACAGAGGTGCAGCCTGTAACGCTTGCAACTTAAATTACAAACTTCCATCTTTTATACCCGTTGTTCTACATAACCTTAGTGGATATGACTCTCACTTTATAATTCCCGAATTGGGAAGAGATGATGGGGCGATAGATGTTTTGGCAACAACAATGGAAAAATTTATAAGCTTCTCTAAAAAGGTTGGCAAAATAAAACTTAGGTTTATTGATTCGTTTCGATTTATGCCTTCTAGCCTAATGAAATTAACTGAGAATTTAAAAAGAGAAGATCTGATAGAAACAAGCAAAATTGTAGCCAGTAGTAAAATGGATCTGGTTCTTCGAAAAGGAGTCTTCCCCTACGATTACATTGATGGACTTCATAGATTTAATGAAACATCACTTCCTCCACCAGAAAAATTTAACAACAAACTTAATGATTCGAATATTTCACTTGAAGACTATCAACACGCATGTCGAGTATGGAACGAGTTGGATATGAAGACTTTAGGAGAATACTCAGACTTTTATGTAAAACTTGACGTGACTCTTCTCTGCGATGTTATGGAAGAATTCCGAAGAACCTGTTTTGCTGCATACGGTTTGGACCCTCTACATTCGTATACTTCACCAGGATTAGCTTGGCAAGCCATGTTAAAAGAAATAAAATGCAAAATCCAACTTTTAACAGACATTGACATGGTTTTAATGGTTGAAGCTGGAGTAAGAGGCGGATTGACCCAAAGTGTTACCAGACATGTCAAAGCCAACAACAAATACCTTCCCAATTACGATGAAACCAAACCGTCAACCTATTTAGGATATTTCGATGCAAATAACCTGTACGGATGGGGAATGTCAAACCCACTTCCTTTTGATAACTTTAAATGGATTAATCCCGACTCTATTGGCGATATTTTACAAATTCCGAAACATGGTGACACTGGATATATTTTGGATTGCGATTTTGAATACCCAGAAAATTTACATGATCTTCATTATGACCTTCCACTTCTTGCTAAAACAGAAATTTCACCAATTGGAAAACACCCCAAATTAATGATGACATTAAATAATAAACAACGCTACGTGGCTCACTTTTGGGTGGTTCAACAAGCTATCGAATTAGGACTACGTCTAACAAAAATTAATAGAGTTTTGGAATTTTCTCAATCATGCTGGTTGAAACCCTATATTGATTCAAATACCATCAGAAGAGCAGCAGCTACATCAGAATTTCAAAAAGATTTCTTTAAATTAATGAATAATGCGATATTTGGAAAAACATTGGAAAACAAAAGAAGACACAAAAATGTTAAACTTGTTACCGACGCAAAAAAATTACAGAAACTAGTACAGCAGCCAAATTTTGGAACATCTATAATTATTAATGAAAAACTTGTAGCAGTGTCCATGAAGAAGACGAGTGTGAAGATGGATCGTCCTTTGTATATAGGCATGTCAATCTTGGACATCTCAAAAACACACATGTACGATTTTCACTACAACAAAATGGTGGCGTTCTACGGAAGAGAAAATATATCTATTACATATATGGACACTGACGCTTTCATATATCGCATAGTAACATTGGACATGTATAAAGATTTACGTACATTTATTTACAAGAACAACTTTGATTTCTCCGATTATCCAAAAGATCATCCAAACTACGACAATGGCAGACACAAAAAAGTACTAGGCAAATTCAAGGATGAGGCTAATGGTGTTCTACTTGAAGAGATTGTTGCACTGATGTCTAAACTATATTCATTGAAACTCTATAATGAAAAAGAAGAAGAAGAAAAAAAGAAGAATAGCTATATTAAGAAAGCTAAAGGTGTAAAGAGTTTATATTTAAAGAAGAAAGTGCATTTTGAACACTACAAGCAATGCTTATTTGAGGATAACATCATTACAGCTAAATTCAACACCATCAGAAGTTTTAACCATCAGCTGTACAGCGTGACTGAAGTTAAAAAGGCGCTATCCTGTAATGACGACAAAAGACAAACCCTTCCAGACAAAATCAACACATTGCCATTCGGCCACTATTCCCTTAACCCTATTGAAGATTAACCCTTTCATCGTCCTAGATCCTTTATCCTTTTCCTTTCCGTAAAAAAGGGGAAACACAAGCAATGTTAAGCTGTGTTTCCCCTTTTTTACACAAGTTTTGAATGACCTTGAACTATATGTATATAAGCAGATTTATACAACAAAATATTTAATACCATATCAGCTGTCTTCGTGAAACCATCATGTCAGACCTGAAGGAGAAGATTATTAATGAACTACACAAACCTGCAAGAATAAAGTTTCCAAGAAGGAATACTGTTATAAAAGGGATAAATGATCTATATCAAGCGGATTTAATTGAAATGCGACCGCATAGCAGAATAAACAAAGGATTTAAATATATACTCACAATTATTAATTGTTTTACAAAAGTTGCAGACGCTTTGCCTCTAAAGGACAAGACTGGTAAAAGCGTAACAGAAGCCATGGAAATAGCCATAAAAAGAGATAAAAACAAAATTAAACATTTACAAACTGATGATGGAACAGAATACTTTAATACAAACTTTGCACAGTTAATGAATAAATATAAAATAAATCATTATTCTACAAATTCAGAGAAAAAAGCAGCTATTGTAGAAAGATTCAATAGAACCTTAAAAGGAGCACTGTATAAACAATTTTCAAAAAGAGGTTCTTACGTATGGTATGATGTTTTACCACAATTAATAAATGATTATAACAACAGGTTTCATAGAACTATCGGTATGAAACCTAACAAAGTAAATAGAAGAAATGCAAAAGATGTATTAAAACGCATAAAGAAAAATACAAAGCCTAAAGTAGAAAAAATGCAGCCAAGAAAATTTAATGTAAGTGATAAAGTACGGATTAGTAAATATAAGGGAGTGTTTACCAAGAAATACCTTCCCAATTGGACGAATGAAGTTTTTACAGTGTATAAAGTGCAACCGACTGTACCTGAAACGTATATCTTAAAAGATAACAAAGGAGATTTGTTGGAAGGTGCTTTTTATGGACATGAAATGTTAAAGTCAACAGTAGGTGATGTATATCTTGTTGAAAAAGTGTTACAAAGAAAAAAGGACGCAGTTAAAGTGCGGTGGTTAGGGTTTAACAAAACTGAGGATTCATGGATACCTATAAAGGACTTGGTTTAATGCAAGCAAATCATTTCGTCGTTAACCTTTGAGCAGGATGGAGATTATTCACCATAAAGATCGATTCAATATTAATAACATAGATGATTTAACTGTGGATAACGTTAAAATCAACAATGGTAAACACGGTAGTTTACTTCCAAACACTGTTCGATGTATAGTAAGTGGCCCTTCAAACTGCGGAAAGACCAATGTTGTCTTTAATTTGATCACTAATCCACAGGGATTAAGGTTTAATAACCTATATATTTTTTCAAAGTCTCTACATCAACCAAAGTATCAATTGCTGGATAAAATCCTATCTGATGTGTCTGATGTTAATTTTTACAAATTTAACGCTAGTGATAGCATTATGCAACCAAACGAAGCGAAACCGTATTCTGTATTTATATTTGACGATGTATCTTGTGAAAATCAGGATACTATTAGAAACTACTTTGCCATGGGAAGACATAATAACATCGACAGCATATATATATAGGACAAACTTATAGCAAAATCCCAAAACAACTTATCAGAGATAATGCAAATATTCTAATTGTATTCAAACAAGATGATACTAACCTAAAACATATATATAACGATCATGTGAATGCGGATATGCCATTTGAAAAGTTTAAAGAGCTTTGCGGAAAAGCATGGGCGGAAAAGTATGGATTTTTGGTTATTATGAAAGATCAAGCTATAAAAGATGGTCGTTATAGAATAGGTTTTGATAAATTTGTTTTAATACACTGATTAGCGGTATTACTGTACAAGTCGTCAAGGTGTGAATATGGTTAACCAGGAAAAGCTATTAAAGGAAATAAAATCACTTAGTGATTCTATTAGACAAAAGAACCGAGCTTTAAAATCAGGTATAAATGAAAGAGAGCAATTTTTAGAAACAACATTCAAACCTGTTACTGAACCTTTAAAGCGATTAGCACAAAATATGGAAAAACCTTCAATTCGCTTCGAAGGAGACAAAATGCTACCAATTTCCAAATATGAAGAAGAATTTCAGAATGATGAAAGTTTTGGTCAGTTACAAACATCTGAAGAAAGCGACGAGTATGAAGAAAGCGGAGATATAGGAGATTTAAGGGAAAAGAACATTGCAGGAGATACAAGTACAGAAGATACAAGTGCGGAAGATACAAGAGCAGAAGAAGAGGATATCAACCCATCCAACTTAAGCAAATTAGGCACAGATATTATGTTTAAAGGAACACTTGGAAGAAAATATACATTAAAAATGTTACATGGCACACATGCTAATCGAAATTATCATACATATGGAGCTAGAATAGAGGATAAAGGATTAATGATTGGAGATAGAAAGTTAGATATAAACGAAAATGATGATATAGTTATTGGTGATAAGAAATATAAAGGTACAACAGGTTTGTTTGAACTCATCTTTAAAAATAATCCTGGTAAATATACTAAAAAGGATTTACAATTGTTTAAAAATATACTAGAGTATACAAATGCACATAGAAAAAAATATTCCAAAGAACTACCTATTCATAGAAACAGGTCAATAAAATACACAAACATTATATCTAGTCTTTTCCCCTCGAAATCAAATAAAGCTCCAATTAAAAGAAGAGCTTTATCTTCTGCTGAATTAAATGTTTTGCATAAAAAAAGAAAAACAACTGATCCTACTACATCTGGAAGGGGATTATTAAAAAATTTGTATAAAACCAATATAATATATTACAACGATATAAATAAGTTAGTTGATCGAATGAGGTTATTACATGAAGCTATGGAAGCCAGGCACACTGGTTTAGAAAACGAATGGGTAGCTTTGGTTGATGAACTGCGAAAACGAGAAATAATTGTTCAGTAGACGTATATATATATATATATATATATATATATATATATATATATATATATATATATATATATATAGTAAGAACCTAAACGATAGCGATTCAGTTACATCATGAGTGTGGAAAAGTTTGGACGGTATTCCGAGTTTGGAGTAAAATCTGGATATAGTGAAAAAAGAGCTGGGTTTCCGTTAACACCTGATGGTAATTATAATTTTGAAGGAAAAGTAATTCAAAATGTTGGTGATCCGCTTTTGTCTTCTGATGCGGTTACGGTACAATACATGGATAAAAGAACCCCGATTGTACACGAAGACCATTGGGGATTTTCCGGTAAAAGGTTAAGCAATATAAAACATCCCATTTATGATGGTGAAGCAGTAAATTTAGCGACTTTAAAATTGTTAACGATTTACAAAAAGAATGAAACTGATACAAGCTATGATGTAAAAAAATTAAAATTGTCAAATGTAGGTGATTGTGAGCAGGATGGAGACGCTGTAAATAAGAAAATATTTGATATAGTACACAAGAAATGGACTACAGAATATGAAAAACATATGGAAAGGTTTGGTGCAGCTTTATTTAATTATATCCATCGGGCTTCAGGAAGAGCTGTAGCTTCAGATGTTGACAGCCACAATTATTTAGACTGGAAAAAGATACACAATCCAGAAAAACCTAATCAATTAGATAAACCGTCTGAGCCTTCTAAAGTCAAGACATTAGGAAAGGGGGATAAAGTGAATGTGATTAATGAACCAACAGAAAACGATGAAGATTATATAAGAGAAAAAAGAATTTAAATACCCATGATAAGGGATAAAGCATCAGTTATATTCGAGAGATGATACAGAGAGGATGATGGAATCCAATATTACTGCGTGGAGTTTAATATCTCAAGAGCCGAGATTTCCCCAAGGAGTGCTGACAGATGGTTTTGTTCAACGGTTTGATAGATATATGGATTGGGAACAACTTTCCATACACTACCTCTTCACAATGACTATGTTAAGAATTTATTTTCACAGAGTTAACTGGATTCATATTTTACAAAGACAACAGTTTTCAGAAAACTTCCTTGTAGAGATGACATCAAATTTTAATAACTGTTGGGAAGTAATAAGTAAATATCAAAATCTCTCTGAAAATTACATTGACAATTTTAAAGATAAACTAGACTGGAATGTGTTATTTAATTACCAACGATTAAGTGGCAAGTTTCTAAGGGAACATGACAACTATTTAGATTTTATTCATTTTACCGAAAACAACGATACCATCACCAGCGGAGAAACATTTGAAACATCTTCAATTACACCTTATTTCTATTTTTACTACTTTTATTTATTATGTCTACATTTAATTAATTAATCCATTTCTATATAATAAATGGATTTTAAACAGTATATATAATACAAGAAGCCAAGACTAATATTACATTCATTGTAAAACATTTATAGAGTGCACCTACTGATTGTAAGTTTGGCTATAAATAGTCATGCCGAGGGCTAAACGCATCAGTCATAATCGAGAGAGATTACAGAGAGGAAGGGGAATAGCATCAACAGCATTTTCTCTATTAAGTAAACCGGTTGGAGCTATAGTTAACAAGGCGATTGATTTATTACCTGTGGAATTACATTTACCTGGAGGATATCAATATTGTGGTCCTGGAACCAAATTAGAGAAACGGCTTGCTAGAGGAGATCCTGGAATAAATAAGCTTGATCAGGCTTGTAAACAGCACGATATAGCGTATTCCAAATTTGGTGATACAAAAAATAGATCAATAGCAGATAGAGCACTTTCTGAGAAAGCTTGGCAAAGAGTAAAATCTAGTGACGCGAGTATTGGTGAAAAAGCAGCGTCTTTAGCAGTAACAGCAGCAATGAAAGCAAAAACTACGTTTGGAGGAGGAAAGAGAAGAAGGCGTGGGAAAAGACCCGCTAAGAAACAAGGAGGTAATATCAGAAGAAAACGTCGATCTACTAGTGGTAAAGGTAAAAAGAAACCAACAATATGGTCAATGATAAAAAAGGGAGGAGGACTATACCTAAGACCGTATCGTGTGTATTAAATAAGAAAGAGCAATTAATAATTAAAAACAAAGAATTAACCAATGAAGAACTGATTACATATGCTTCTTGTTTGAAAATCCCATTTTTTAGAGGAGTATTTATGAAAGATGAATTACCGGTTAAAATGTGGAAAAATGAGACTGGTATAGTAAATTTGGATAATAGTGAAGGATTAGGCACTCATTGGGTGTGTTACAAGAAACTTGGTGAAACGATTTATTATTTCGACAGTTTTGGAAACCTTCCACCACCGAAAGAAATTCAACAATACTTTCGTGCGGCAGAAAATGTTTTTTACAATTATACAAGAAAACAACCTGATGATACATCCATTTGCGGTCATTTATGTTTAGACTTTTTAGCTAAAAGTGTTAGTCAACTTTAAGATGTCTTCGTATACAGTGTCATTAACCGGTAACTCATGTACTTTGCGCAGTATTCTGTTTCCAGCGCTACGTTTGCAAAAAGGAAGACTATGGGAAGCCGCATTATTGGATTTAACAACATATAACTCTATTCCAAACGTTAGTGAAGGAATTAATAACAAAATACATTATTACAAAACAAAAGATAATAAAGGAAAATATTCAGCTTTGGAAGAATTCAGTTTACCAACAGGAGCTTATGAAATTGATAATATAAATGAAGTTATACAAAAACATATGGGAAAAGAAAATATAACGATAAAAGGCAATAACAATACAATGAAAGCCGAAATTACTTCTAAGTATTATATTGATTTTGACCAAGAACGTTCAATTGGTAGTTTATTGGGGTTTTCTAAGGAAACAAAGGTATTAGAACCTAATACAACTCATTCTGGGAATAGAACTGTGACGATCATCAAAGTAAACAGCATAGACATTACATGTAACATTATACAAGGATCCTACAGAGATGGAGAAAATCGGCATATATTACACACATTCTACCCATCAGTCGCACCGGGTTTCAAGATAGTAGAAAAGCCTCAAAACCTTGTGTACCTACCGTTAAACACCAGTTTCATTTCAGACATCGTGCTGAACATAGTGGATCAAGACGGAAACCTTATTGACTTTCGAGGAGAAGCTATTACTGTAAGAATACATATAAAATCATCCGCTTAGATAATGGGGTTATCATTTAAAAAGAGAGAGCCAACCAGCAAAGAGGTCAGTAGCTCATCAGCTGTAGAAGGATTAACAAGTGACAACATTCGTTTTCTAGAAGAAATTGGATTAAAGGTCATTAACAATGGATATACTGGATATAGCGCAGGGCCCAACATTCGACGAGACCTTATGGGAAAAGGAATATCACACGCACAACCCTTACGCTTCGTCCAAATTAAACAATAACGATGAAATTAGGATTCCTATACAACAACAAGACATTTATACTCTTCCATGCGAAAGTTATTTATATATTGAAGGAAAAGTAACAAAAGCTGACGGTACTGTTGGAACCACTGTTCCGTTCATAAATAATCCTATGGCATTTTTGTTTGACGAGATTAGATATGAAATTTCAGGAGTTACAGTCGATTCAACAAAAAAGGTTGGAATTTCCAGTACATTAAAAGGATTAGCGTCTTTAACACCAAATGAGAAGAATCTGTTAGCTGTTGCAGGATGGGTTGCACCAGACAAAAGTATAATTACTCCTGACGCTTCGGGAAACTTTGATTTTTACGTACCTTTAAGATTACTTTTAGGATTTGCTGAAGATTACAGAAGAATAATAATAAATGTAAAACAAGAACTAGTTTTATTAAGGTCATCAAACGATAATGATATTATTAAAGCATCTGCTGGAACAACTGAAGCCAATTTAGACTGGAAACTAACATTAGACAAGATTGTTTGGAGAGTACCACATGTGCGACTAAATGATGAACACAGGATTACATTATTAAGAAAGTTAAAATCAGATCGAGACATTGTAATGCCATTCAGAAGCTGGGAGTTTCATGAATACCCCGTTTTACCTTCAACACAACGGCATACATGGACTGTAAAAACTTCTACTCATTTGGAAAAAGCGAGATATGTAATCTTTGGATTACAAACAAAGAAAAAAAGTATATTAACTGAAAATGCTGGTGAATTTGACCATTGTAAATTAACAAACTGTAAAGTGTTCCTGAATTCACAATTCTTTCCCTACGACAACTTTAATATCTCTTTTGATAAAAAAAGGTACAGTGTTTTATACGATATGTACGCTAGGTTCCAAAATTCATATTACGGCAAAACAAACACACCTCTACTATCTCCCGTACAGTTTGAATCGAAAGCTCCGATTGTTGTAATTGATTGCTCCAAACAAAACGAATCTGTAAAATCGTCTAGTGTTGATATAAAAATAGAAATGGAATTTCAAGAAAACGTACCTGCAAATACATCTGCGTATTGTTTAATTTTGCACGATAAAATTGTTACATACACACCGTTGACTGGTATCGTAAAGACGGTATTGTAAAACGTTGTACCACCACCGGCACCGCCACTGTCGCTAACCTATAAATAGCGGAGCAACAATGCAGGTCTTCAGTTGATCGTCTATCGTCGCATGGGCAACATCTTCTACAAAATGAGTTCTCCATCTGTTGTACAAGGTGATGCAGAGGTAGCACCGTTATTGGAACGTGATGATACTAGTGAAGAAGAAATCATCAAGGAAATAACTGCATTTTTAAAGTTTGGTAAAAGAGATAGAGAGGAGGAAAGTAATGCAGACCCATCAAAGGTAGTACCAAAGAGGAAGAAGAAAGTTGAAGAAAATATTCCTCCTCACATTTTAACTGAAGTTTTTTTGCGAATCTTTTACCCCATCTCAGCATGCATCAGTAAAAGTGTATCAGTTGGATTGATGAAGTCATTGGATTATTCCCCTACAGTAATACTACACCATGGAACAAAAAAGGTTTTATTTTCGCAAAATGCTTGGGAGTCATTTTTGAAACATGTACATTTAATAGAATGTTATTTAACTAACAGTTTGTGTGGAAGGAAAACACATATTCGACTTTTGGATTGTGACAATGAAATCGATATTGTTAAACATCGTGGACAACTACAAGTGCGAATTAGAGACTTGACTCAACATGAAAATAAGATTCTACTGTCACGTGAAGAATTCTACGTTTTAAACTACGCAACAGAACCTATTACAAGGTACATGAGACAGTTGGTATTTGCAAGCGCTATTATTAAAGAATATTTGGTCGATACTTTGGAAAAACAACCTGATAGCACCATCGTGTACGGACCTGTGGATACATCTATTTTTAATAGAATACCTCATGAAGTTTGCATGTGGAGAAAGTTAAAGGATTTTGAACCACTTGTAGAAATCGCTACAGAAGCTACAGAAGAAACAACACAGGAAGAAGAAACGGAGAAACAAGAAGAAGAAGAAGAAGAAGTTTAAAAGACTAAAGTTTAACTTAATAAAGAAGAACATACGTGGGGTAGGCCTATTGGGGACGGTGCCCACGTTAAATATACACCAACGCGCTGAGAACTGTACGGCCTGAGCTATAAAAGCTCTACCGTGGTGTGGAAACAGTTCAGTCGACATCCGAAAGATGGAGAGGTCTGGTGTAATTGAATTTCAAGCTTTCCGTGGAAACAATGATAGATACATTGTTAAAGAACTAATCATCTTAGACCTGCAAACATATGTTATTTATAATTTTTTATTCAAACCTCCATTTCCTTTTAACAAATTAACCTCCAAATCCAAAAGAATTAATAAGTGGTTGACGAGAAACTTGCATCACATTGGTTGGAATGAAGGTTATACAAGTTTTGAAGAAGTGGAAAGCATTATGAATCACTACTGCAGTAAATTTACAAGACTTTATACAAAAGGATTAGAAAAGCGCAATTGGATCCAGCTTTATACTACAAAAGATGTAATAGATGTTGAAATGGATAAGTGTTTCAAATTTGAGATGGACAATATTTGTATTTTAACAAAGAATGATAAACACGCACAATTTCATTGTGCTGTAAAGAACGCTTATCGTTTAGCTGCTTTTCTACATCCTCAAAGTGGAGGGGGAACCGGTGGGTATAAAAGCGGGGATAGCGAGGAGACCCACCATCAGTATTACTCCAGACTCCAACGAGATAACACGTATCAAGATGGCATCACAGAAATTTCTGCAGACATTGGCGGATCAGTTTAACACCCAATCAAAATCAACTATACTACCAACAAGAAAAACTTCAGAAATTAAAGAAAACAAACATTACATCGTGCACGGCATGAGGAAGATTGAAACATCAGTGGGAGACGCTATTCTCGTATCTTTAAGCGATGCTCCATACACAGTAGGAGATGAAGCGAAATTCCAAATTTTTCTGCCCAAGAGATTTGTTCAACTGCTTCAAAATGAAGATCTGCAAAACATCGAACCTGGAACCTTGTATATAGTATCACACGGAGTCAGCGGGAACAACTCTACCGAGCTATCTCTGCATTTAACCTCGTCCGGAACTTCAAATTGTTAGATTAAGCCAATATCATGTAAAACTTGAAATGTATTTTATGTAAAAAAAAAATAAAATATAAAAAAGATAAAATATCAGTATTAACTCCAAGTACTGATATTTTATCTTTTTTAAAAACATTCTTTGGTGACCTTGACCTAGATTTAGAACTTATAAAATGCGCTGTATTGGTTAAAGGATTATCACTTTCATACAGACTGACAATGAGTTGGTGGGGGGAACATTATGGTGGGGGAAGGGTAGGTACCTGCCCTACACGCTTACGCCGTGTCAGTATACCTCCGACATTTGCCTTGGGACAACCTACAAAAATGGAACATATGGTAGTAAAAAGGAGAATGAGATTTCCTAAATATGCACAGTTACAATCGAGATTGGATACGTTTGATGCAGCATTAAAAGACTCGTTTCTATACAAGTCTAGAATGGAGTTTGCAGATGCTGGTTTCTTTTACATGGGGCAAGATGATAAGACCGTATGTTACAATTGCGGAGGAGGATTGCAGGATTGGCAAGCGACAGATAACCCATGGGAAGAACATGCACGATGGTTTGACAGGTGTGCTTATCTGTTAGTTCAAAAAGGTAGAGAGTTTGTACAAAACCATCGGAGAGTTTATAAACCTCATCCTGTTAAAACACCAGCAGGAGAAAATAAGAGCGAAGGAAACGAATGTGTAGTATGTTTGTCCTCTGAGAAAAATTTACTATTTTTACCTTGTAGACACTGTTGTACATGCGCTGATTGTGGACTGATGTATAACCATTGCATTATATGCAGAACTCCAATAGGTTACGTGATGAAAATATTCATATCGTAGATGTGAAAAAATGGAGGGGGGTGCGTATAAAACGAAGGCGAGGAGGTGGGAAGCTCACTCCGCGAGTAGCCGTACACGAGGTAACATCATGGCTCTCAAAATTAAATGTGTCCACTACAATACTGTTCATCTTTCTACAGTTCATGATTTGCAACTTCTTTCCGATGACTTAAAAGTTTTGATTGTAAACGGCTACAAAGTAACATTGGATATTTTTGCAACAAACACTTTAGCTCAAGAACACTGGAGAACATCCGCAACTACACTTCCACCGACACAACTGAATAGATATAATTTTGAAGAGTATGAACCTCTCGCCTCGTTCAATGTCGGCAGCTCTACGGAATCGGAGACTTCATTGTGGCAACCAACATCACTTCCACCCGCGCCTAGAATGAAGTATTATTGTGGAGAATGTGAACCCTACCCATCTACAGAAGCAACGGCCACCGCAGGATCGACGGTTCTCTGACAATCATTGCCTATGTGTACATTAATGTAAATAAAGAAATAGTTAGAATTAAGTCTACTGACTTGCACTTTTTTTTTATTCGATGTGTATTATTGTAAATAAAGAAATAAAAATAAAAGTTATAAATCTTGCACAGGTTTCATTTGATTGTTTTCATTCCATAAATATATCTATCTTGCACAAGTTTGATTCGATAGTTTTAAACTATCAAAATTATTTGATGCTAAACTTTTTAGCCAAAGTATGCCATGTGAGTACTCTGCTGGCGCGGCTCAACAATACGAACAAGATGGTGCATTCAGAATTTAGATCCGACGAGGGAATTAGGAGCAATAGCGGAAAACCTTCAAAATATTGTTTTTTCGCTATTACTGCTATACCCTTAGTCGGATCTGAATTATGAATGCACCAACTTCTTCGTCTTGTTGAGACGCGTCAGCAGACTACCCACATGCCATACTTTGGGTAAAACGTTTAGCAACAAATAATTTTGATAGTTTGAAACCATCGAATCAAAACTTGTGCAAGATAGTTTTTTAAAAACTACTTCAGACGACCTTGACCTACTCCAAACATCCATGACGTCATTAATACGTCGCCAACTACGTCGCCAACTACGTCATTCCTACGTCATCAAAGTCACGTGACCGGAAGCTGTCAATCAAGTGAGCCAAAAGCCGCAAAATCCCACTACTGGCAATGTTAAATTTAAAGAATGTAGTAGACTGGAGGATTTGGAATATGGAATTATTAATAAGCGCTATTAAACAAGTCCAACATAGGGGTAGAAAAAGATATATTGTACAGTTTGAAAATATTCGTAACCTTTATGTCTCCAACCACCGGCTGGAAAGGGAGCTAGAATGTGGGAAGTTTGATTTTAACTACAAAATTAAAATTAAGTTGGATAAAATAAAGACTACTCCAAACAAGCACAAAGAAAGATTAGTGTTTTGTGTTTAGTTGTTTTGGGTTTTAAAAATTTATTTTTTGCTATCGCATTGGCTTAAAACATATCCAAAATTTAGGCAGTTCTGACCATAATTGTGGATATATATTACTTATCAGCTGGATGTATATAATAAGCTTGTATTTATTTTTTTTAATCCAACCGTAATAGTGAATTTGGAAATGGGGTATTTAGGGAAAAAATATACGGTAAATTTAGATATAAGGGGATATAACAAGTCGAAAAGTAAATAAAGGAGTTATTGGTAGTAATTTGCAAAATATAGTTTTGTAAAAACACAAATACCAATATTAGTTTTTAGGTTGCGGCAAAACAAACAACTGTATTATAGGTGGAAATAATATTGTAATTTTAGATATAATGGTTGGGGGGCTATAACATATCCAAAAATAAATCAGACAATAAATGCTTAGGACAATATCCAAAGTGTAGGCAAATCGGACAATAAACAGCAAAGTCAGTTTTGGGATTACAGCAAAATAAACAAACAAAAAAGACAAAATACTGTATTGTAGGGGGTAATGGAACTTGTGGTAGTGTGGTCTTGTTGCCTATATAAGAGCTATAACATATCCGAAAATAAATCAGACAGTAAATAAAGAAGTTTGAAATTGTATATTTTTCAAAATATTTTTTTAATTTGACCATTATAGTTAATTTGTCAAATGTGGATGGTACATATACACCAGCCTAGAATAATGACATATATAAATTTTAAACAAATCAGACCATAAATAAAGAAGTTGCCAATTGGCAGTATTTTTCCAAATTTTTAAAAATTTAACCGCAATATTTGTAAAATGTGGATGGTGCATATACATTAGCCTACAACAATAACATATCCAAATTTTAAACAAATCGGACAGTAAATAAAGAAGTTGGCAATTGGCAGTATTTTTCAAAAATATTTTTTAATTTGACCGTAATAGTGAATTTGGGAAATGTAAGGCTAATTTATTAAAACACTTGCCTAGGACAATAACATATCTAAATTTTAAACAAATCGGACAGTAAATAAAGAAGTTGGCAATTGGCAGTATTTTTCAAAAATATTTTTTAATTTGACCATAATAGTGAATTTGGGATATGTAAGTGGAATTTATTAAAACACTTGCCTAGGTCAATAGCATATCCAAATTTTAAATAAATCGGACAGTAAATAAAGAAGTTGGCAATTGGCAGTATTTTTCAAAAATATTTTTTAATTTGACCGTAATAGTGAATTTGGGATATGTAAGTGGAATTTATTAAACCACTTGCCTAGGACAATAACATATCCAAATTGAAGACAAATCGGACAGTTAATAAAGAAGGTGGCAATTGGCAGTATTTTTCAAAAATATTTTTTAATTTGATCGTTATAGTGAATTTGGGAAATGTAAGTGGAATTTATTAAACCACTTGCCTAGGACAGTAACATATCCAAATTGCAGACAAATCGGACAGTAAATAAAGAAGTTGGCAATTGGCAGTATTTTTCAAAAATATTTTTTAATTTGACCGTGATAGTGAATTTGGGATATGTAAGTGGAATTTATTAAACCAATTGCCTAGGAAAATAACATATCCAAATTGAAGACAAATCGGACAGTTAATAAAGAAGGTGGCAATTGGCAGTATTTTTCAAAAATATTTTTTAATTTGACCGTTATAGTGAATTTGGGAAATGTAAGTGAAATTTATTAAAACACTTGCCTAGGACAATAACATATCCAAATTGCAGACAAATCGGACCATAAACACTAAAGATAGTTTTTTAGCCTGAATTTGAAAATTAATTTTAAAAAATATAGAGGAGGGATGGGGACAATATATTTAATATAGGCAAGGGTTGGGTATTAATATAGGCCAGCGCGGAAACTTGTGGCTTATTAGTATAGGCGGGAGCTGGCGTCGGCGCAAAAACGGCTCCCCATAAGAATAACATGGGGAAAAAGCGCCGGAAGTGGCGCCTCTTTCCTGTTTACCCACTACTTTCTTATGGAGAATAACTAGAATGTTATATAGCGCTAATTTATGATTGAATATTGATGAAACTTAGTATGTGGCTTCGCCTAGTTAAATTCAATTTTTATTTGCATAAAAACCAATTGTTTCTGTTCCTTGTTTCAGCAAACCTACGTACTCATTACCAATGTTATTCTTATGGAGAATAATTAAAATCGCTTATATGTGAATATATTTTTATGAAACTTGGTTTGCGGCTTTATGTGGTATTAAGACATATATTATGCATTGGAAATTCGCTGAGTACGCAGGTTTGCTGCGACGGGGGTATTTAGATTTTACTCAGATAATTTCACAAAAAACTCCACATTTCATTCTACCAATCAGGTTAGCTCTACAAAACAATCATTTTGGGGTTTTAATTGCTGTTTTACGTCCAACCGTTGCAGTGATATCCAAAGTGCTAAACACAGTACGTTGTCCAATGTTATCGTTAGGGAGAATGAATAAAATGTTATATTTCGATTATTTATGTATGTATATTGGTGAATCTTGGTATGTGGCTCCAACTAGTTGTAGAATATTGATATTAGCACAAACAATTTTTTTTGTTGATTTTTCCCGGTAGCAGCAAACCTGCATACTCGGCCCCCATGTTATTCATATGGAGAATAAGTAAAGTTTAATATCTCCCTTGGTTATGAACCTAAATTAAAACTTGGTATGTAGCTTCACCTGGTTGAGTTATATTGATAATTGCAAAAAACACATAGCTTATCTTCCTTGTTGAAGCAAACCTGCGTACTCAATTATAATGTTATTCTTATGGAGAATAAATCAAATGCTATATATCACTTATTAATGAATGTAGTTTTGTGAAACTTGGTAAGTGGCTTTAAGTAGTAGTGATATATGCATTGGAAATTCGCTGAGTACACAGGTTTGCAGGTTTTTTTTTTATTTCAGACTCCATTTCTTGCCGGGAATAGTCTCTAATAATATGACTCATAATTTGTTTTTCCTTCACACAGTAACAGGAGTTCTACCTAGCCCCACTTTGCTTCCAACCATATGCACCTTTAAACAGTAATTTGGTTTCCGAACATAAGAGATTTTGAAGCGTCTAGGTCTAAATGAGAGCCCGATTACAAACTAATATATTTACTTTATATTTATCATATTTACTTTATCAAGATTTATTGAAACTTAAATACTAAATACTACAATATTTACATTAATATTTGGATGAGTTGAAAGCTCTGAAAGGTTTACATGTCAGCAAGTCACACAGTTAATACATGCCTCTTATATTCAAAATTTTAATAAAATTCTGAATCGTTATTTGTACAGAATTTTAAAACTACTTTTCATCATCTTATTACAAGATGAAATAGTTATCACTGGGTTGTCTTCAACGCACTACTGTGCAGGTTAATCTGTTCAATTATCATGTCATACTCATACAACCACTAGATGATACCGTGTTCATCATCATGTTAGGACTAATAAAACAGCAGCTCCCCTATATATATGCGCCAGTACTACTCATATATGGAATACAAGCGTAATAAACTGGTTTACTCACTAATACTATAGTTCTCACTTTCCAAGTGTATATATTAATTAATTGTTGTTAGTAGCAGTATGAGTGTGAATGTACTCGTATTTTGTAGTGTTGTGAGATGTAGTTTATTTTATCCGGATTAAAGTTTACCTCTCAGTTTCTTTTTCTACACAAAAAAAAATATAAAAACATGATTTGTATGTAATTTATTTTTGTCTTAATAGTCTCATTTCTTTCACTTAAATCGTTTTTTATGTTCGTTGCTTTTCAAATGATGAATTGAAATTTTCTTTACGTCAATCAATGATACATCATTATTTTGCGCATTAAAACTACATCTAATACCTCACTTTAAATGAGCCCCAAGATCAAAACATATTGTAATGAAGTTTTCCTTTCAGAAATATATTAATATTTTATATATGTATGAGTGCCATATATGTCATGTGACGTATTTCGACAGTTACTCTTTTTAAGAGAAATTGTCAAAAACTGATAATTCGCATAACTCAGTGCAACAAAAATGTACAGTCTGCTATCTATGAAGAAGATTTGTATTGCTAAATATTTAAAGTTTGAACTCAAGTTTATTGTAGAGGTAAGGGCAGTTCTCTCCAAAGAAAGGATTAAGTTTACAGTTTTGCCAACAGCTTGGAGAAACTCTCGTTGCTAATTGAATGAGACTCAGTGCTGGACTTCAACTTATTTGCCTTGACTGGTCAGAAGAATTTTCTGCATTAGTATAAATACAATATTTCATACGTAAAATAATTATAATTTGTATTGCAAACGTGTTTTAAAAGTTAAATTTTAACACAGGTGCTTTATTTCAAAATTATCATCGGGTAATTCATTCCTGTATTTAACATTTTCCATTCGAAACCATTCATGTAAGACACCACCGATAACGTTTTTTAGGGTTTAACTGATCCGAACGATTCTTTATTATTTCTTTACCATCAAACTTTCTAGCCACCAGGAGGTTTTTCAGGTTTATTTTACACTGTTCATGATAAGCAGACTGCTTGGAATGATAAGAGTGTTACTGTGTTAGGTTATATGTTACTGTATCCTGTATTTATCTCTGTCTCTCGTTTTATAATGGTGAATGTTCCTGACGTAGACCATAGCAAAGAATGTAGTAAATTCAAGTTTCTAATACAATCATAGATTTGGTGTGGAATAGTATCACTAATGGAGATTTACTAGTAACAAGGCTTCTCAAAGCATCTCACTAATTCTTAACACATAATTAATTTATATTTACCTAAATTGCACCCAAGCTTCCGTCGGCAAGCGCCTTATAGAGTCGACACAATGTAGTGAGACTCTGTGTAAAAAAAATAGTTTTACAAAATCACTTGACAAAGTCACCAACAAAGTCACTGTGGTTTTAGCGAATTTCCCCTATAGGGAAGAAGCTATTACCGTAGTCGGCATGGTAAGACCTAGGCCCGGGACCATGATAGTTTTCGTTTTGAGGTCCCCAGATGCCAAAAACACCATTCGTTCAAAACTGTATATATATATATATATATATATATATATATATATATATATATATGAGGATGTGAGTGTGTGTGTGTGTGTGTGTGTGTGTGTGTGTGTGTCAGTGAGCACGATAACTCTCGTAAAAATAATCCGATTTTGACGAAATTTGGTATAAACGTGTAAAACAGCATTTAAGACTTTAAGTTCGAAAACCAGACGGATCGACCTATTTAAAGGGGTATTTTGGAGGGATTTTGTACCCAAAAATGGGTTTTTTGAGTTTTTTACATATGGTTTTTTTAAATGTCAAATTTTGTTTTTTTTATTGGTATCAGCTTAAAATGACGCACAATTTGGTGTTTTGATCATTGCTCTACGTCAAATGGTTACAGAGATATTGAAAGTACTAAACATTGGACAACGTACTGTGTTTTGTAATTTCAATATCTCTATGGAGAATAAGAAACATTGTATATCTCGCTTATTTATCAACTTATCCTGATGAAACTTGGTATATTACTTCATATAATTGTGGTAAATTGATATTTGCACTAAAAAACATTTTTTGGCCGATAGTTCCCGTAGCAGCAAACCTGCATACTCAGCTCCCATGTTGTTCTTATGGGGAATAAGTAACGTGTTATCTCCCTTAATTATGAATGTAAATTAATACAATTTGGTATGTGGCTTTACCTACATGAGATATATTGATATTTGTACAAAAAAAACATTTTTTGTGTTCCTTGCTTCAGCAAACCAGCATACTCAGCCGCCATGTTATTCTTATGGAGAATGATAGAAATGTCATAAATCGTTTATCTTTTAATGTATATTGATGAAACTTGGAATGAGGCTTTATGTGATATTAAGATACATATATGTGCATTGGAAATTCACTGAGTACGCAGGTTTGCTGCTACGGGGGTATTTTTAGTTTATGTTAAAAATCTTCCACTACGTTATTACATCTTATGTTGCGTAGATATGTTAATAGTGTGTAAGCATATTCCTTTATTGCCATATAAACATTTAACAACCTAATTGTTGCTCGTTGTCGTAAGTTTCCTTTTACGAGTTAGGGAAAAAGAAAAGGAAATAAGAAGTAATAAGATTTCTAGTAAAAAAGGGAATCTTTAAAAACCACTGAATGAAGAAGTGCAATAAATATTATAATTAGCGAACTCAGGTGCCAAATACAAAGCCGTCTCAGAATTTCCGGCGTCAAGACGGGCTGATGAAGCTACGGAAGAAACTTTCTCAAGTGCAGAGATGGGCCTTTACATTCTATTCATGCTCAAAGAAAGTTCAAGAATAAAGTTGTATTACATGTTTTTTATAGAAAGTGGATGATCCTTTTTATTTTCACTTTATTTAATCCTACAAAACTACGTCAAAATAATCTAATTTAAAAATTTATTACTGTTTATGTTACTGTCATATGTTATGCATACTAATAAAAGGCTAAACAATACAAATAATTATCATATTGATTTACAAATACATAATTATAACGAAGCAAATTTATATTGCCTCATGTAAACTCGTTCGAGTAAAAATGAAAAATCGTTGGCTCTGTTAAAAAAAGAACCCCATCAAGTTTCCAGTAATAAAAACAGTAGTGATATTGTTAGTCGCCACAGGCATACAAAACGAACACATTTTGAAAACAAGATGTTGATTTTGGTTCACTAAAATCCACAAAGTTGAAAATATATATTTGATTATTATGTGAGAGGAAACTCGTTTAGCTAGCGTTACCTCAACTTTCGATAAAATGCATTAATAGTCATAATTTTCTAATTAACAAAACCGATCTCACTTTAAACCGACTGGTAAAAATATTTTGTTAAAGGTTGGGCCATCACAGCTATTGAAACCTTTTCTTAAAGCCAACCTAAATAAAATCAAAGTAATCCATCATGAAGTATGCAATGACGAAATTCATCTGTTGTATTCTAATATTTACGTGACAACATATATCGCAGTGTATTTTATTTTAAAAAGTAACATCAAAGGACTAAAGGTATTGACCATAAGTCCGTCTGTTTTCTTGAATTAGCAAAAGAGATACCAAAACCCATTTGTTCCTTTCTGAAGCTAAGGAAGATAAGGCAATATTCTAATAATATCGAATTGTATTTGTCCTGAATTAATAAAAACAAAAATCAATCCATAAACCTTACATTTGATTTATTTTCAATTTTTTTAATGTTTTAATATTGACTTAATTTTGATCTAATTTTAATGTATTACAATTTTCTTACATAAAATGTGTCTCGAGTGTACACATTGTTTTAATTACATCCATGAAGGCAGAAATGTTACTATTTTCTGTTTCAAGTTTATACCTCAGAATTATTAATGGGAAAACACGAAACTGCTGTAGAACTGCACGGATCATTTGACAGAACAAATATGTAAAACTTTTTATTTTGATTTGAGAGCATTTACATTTTTGTTAAAGTTACTTATGTACAAATATTTGAATTCCAATACATACCATGCTCTATATATTTTCCTAAACACATATATCAGAACTGTATGAATATATAAAACCAATTTTTGTGCTGAAAGGGTTCAGCAAGATAGTTTGGGAAAACAAATCCTCTACAGAAAAATCGTTCAATTAATATTTTATGATTAATTGACGTTGAATATACGATCGGTATATGATCATGTTGTTCACGTTCTTTACTATACATCAAGTATTTAATTTGTAAACATAATTATTGTCATACAGATATAAAACACGTACATTAAAATATAACGAATACAAATTGTCTGAAGTTCCACTGGCAGAAAAAAACAATCACGCTAGGTTTATAATTTACGATCGTTAGTTAACTACATTGCGGTCAACCCAAATTCCGGAAGGATTAAGTAACGACAATGTGTACTGGTCCATTAGGTAGGAAGGTCCACTAGTGTGTCTTTAAACATGGACCCATTCTCATAAAATAGAAACTAACAACAACTACACAACAACATACTCTAATCTTGTGTATTTCGTTTGCATTAGCTAACACGTTCCAACTATTTAAAGGAGAATGCTCGGATAACATCAGAGATGAATAGTCCACCACAAGCAATTGAATAAATAATAATAATAATAATAGTAATATCAGAAACATATTGGTGAATTCATAATACATTAAGGAATATGTATTACACTGCAGTAAATATTGCTTGTAATTTTGTTTCTGACGTGTTATCAAATATTCCACTTAAAAATATCAGCGAAGTTTACAATACAAGTTTATACTTAAAAAAACAGTGGATGAGTAAAAACCAACAAATTTTTTTATTAATAATTATGAAATTACGTATGCATTAAAAACTGTATTATAATGAGCCATTAATATATACATTATGTAAATCCGTGATATTAGTATTTTTGATGGAGAAGTGCAATAAAGTTTCCCCGAAAAGCTCCCGACCACTCAGGCAGTGATTGAAAACAGTTTACTCTTGTGATCCTCTTAAAAGTACTTAAAGGCCAATATTTTACCAAAATGGAAAACTGTTGATAGCCCTAATTTTTTAAATAAAACTTCTATTACATTATCGGAAACGTATCAACTTACTTGCACATGTTGGATGACACACATTTGCGGTTGGATTTTTGTCTGATTTTCTTCAAATTTGGTAGAGACATTCCTTTTTATAATCAGTTGGACAAGTTTTTTGGCCAAAACAATCGGAAAACTCTAACCCACTTTTTTGGGGATTTTAATTTTCAAAATTTTGAGTTTTTGGGACCGAAAAGGATCAGAAAAGCCTCATACGTACACTTATTGCATATTAACTTATTTTACGTAAAAATAACAAGATTTAAGCCCTCCCTCATCATTCTAGCACAAGTACTTACCGAGTTATTAAAGAAAATGTTAATTTTCAATATACAGTTGTCTTAAGGGGATTTTACACTGAATAAGGCTGTTTTTCATATTTTAATATCGTTTTATCACCCCGAATATCCCTATACCAACTTGTTATCACGACAATACCTCTTTCTAATTTTATAATGTACAACATTGGCATCCTATTAGTGAATTTAAATATGACCAGGAGCATAAAAACAGCAAACAACTTTTTTTTCAGTTTAAAAATAAATTTAACCAGTGTTGGTTTAAACCCTTTATTTGTTATTTTTAAGGTTTTAATGTGGAAATTCACTTCCCTCATATCAGCGTGCTGCGTTCGATCTCGTTTTTTTCTTACACACAACACAATTTAATTTAATAGTACTGGGGAGACCGAGCCATTGTCGTTGCTTTGTGTTCTCCAAGTTGTTTGAATCGGCTTTCAATGTTCAGTTTTGTACGCACTTTGAAAACAATCTTATTTGATCTAAATAACAATATCCCAGGTTTTAGGCCTGGGATGACTACGTGAGACACAGTCGGGGCTCTTGTCTCGGCAATTCCAGATGGCTTTGAAGCCAACAGTGTTACATCGGCAGTGCTCTGTAACCTGAGCAAGGCGATTGACCCTGTTGACGATGACATTCTGTTGAATGTTTTTTTTATGAAAATATTGGCAACGAAAATTCTGTTCTCAAGTCTTTTCTCCATTATCAGCAGTAAAACTTGTTTACTAATGACGGATAGTCTTCTCAATTCCAAGTGCATTACGGCGTGCCGCAGGGATCGGTTCCGGGTCCCTTGCTGTTTCTCATAATGATAAACCATTTAGATTTGAACTATCTTCTCATACCATTCTTTTTGCTGATGATGGAACATTTTTCAAACTGAAATCAGTCGGAAATTAACTTAAATTTGTCCATGTTATAACTCATCCTGATCATGTCTGAGCAACCCTGATATACCAGATCAGTCCTGATCAACTCGACCTGATTAGGTCTGATCAGAATCGGATCAATTTGGATCAGACCTGATTAAATATTTTCAAGTGGGTTTTTAGATTTATTTTCCTTGACTGAGATGTGTGATATATCCTGTATTTATAATCATGACTTGATCTATTACATGTACAGTAAACTCACATAAATCCGGACTATTGTGCCGGGCTTCACGGTCGTGAGCATGAATCATCAATTTCACCTTTATAGTGAACAATTATGACAAAAGGCGTTCACGTTTATGTGCTAATACAAGAATGATATTCTAGAAGAATGTTATAAACACAACGTAAAACAGTATAACCTTGTTCATCCATCACCAACGGAATCAAGGTCATGGTCGGAACACAAAAAAGGTTGGATTGTCAGAGGAACACATTTATTAGGTACATGCAAACGTGATAAAGGATAGTTAAAACTGAAAATATTTATATGTTATTCATTTGTAAAGGTTTAATGAAACACTGTAAAAAATAAATAAAGTATACTGCAGTAAAAACTGCCACCGGTCTGCTGATTTACATCGTCAGTGATGAGTTATTGACAGGTGAACCTGAGCGAGGCAGCGCAAGGGATACGTGAACTATAACAAACCTTGATATTGGCACGGGTGGACTCGTCTGACGATTCAAACTACATGATATTTGTGTAGTACAGGATAATCGCGTGAAAAATAAAGATACTAAACCGTAAAGTTCCATTTTTTTCATTTTCATTCGCAACAAAATTATTTTCAAACTCAAGATCATCGGTCCGGATAATTGGGAGTCCGGATAAGTGCGATCCGGATTTTTGAGAGTCTACTGTACTTTGCTTAACAATCAATAAATATCGTCTATTGTCTTTTGTCTACATTTGATTAGTTTTGTGAATGAAAGATATGTATGAATGCAATATTTATTCAATGGTTCTAGTTACTATTTTCAATAAATCATGTGTTGATTCTTCTTGTGTAAGTACTACTTTGACAGTTGCTGGTTAATTTATTCACAGCTGTTATGGTTCTTTTGTTTTTATTTTAATCTCCATAAGCCCATTGATACAATTTCAAATTTTCAAGTGGGATTTTCAAGAAAATATGAGTTTTCCTGGGTCGTATTTTTTTGTCCAAAAGCACCTAATTACAAAGTTGTAACAAAATCGTTCCACTGGATTCCAAAATAAGTTTTGTAGACAGACGCATTGTTCGTATTGTGGTTTAGGATTTTAAGAACAAAATGTATCTATTCAAAACATTTATGTACATCGAAAACTGGAATAAAATAACCGACAATTACACAGTTTACCTTTAAAAGGTTTTGATTATCAGAAAATCGCAATTTTTTTGTATTGTAAAACGTTTATAGGGAAAAAATAACGTACAAGCAGTTTTACAAATATCAGAAGAAAATAAAAGAAGAAATAGACTTTGAAGGTGCTATAGTTTATTCATGAAATGAAAACTGTCCGGAAAAGGGTCGAATATTGGATCTACGTTTGAGGCCTTTGACGACTGTGCATTGCATATTTAATCTTCAATACCTTTTGTTACATGAAAAGAAATACCTTGACATAGCTTTTATCCATTTGGTCTAAAAAGAAAAACGGGTACTATTTTAAGCTAATTAACTCTTAAACATATATTAAAATATAGTTGTTTTATACATTATTTACACTTTTATACATTAAATAAACACTTATTCTACTACCCCAAAGATAATTATAACAAATTAATTGTGGCACTGAAAAATACAATTTTTGTTTGCACAGAAATGTTTAAATATAAACAATACAAAACAAAGTTAGGCATGTTTCAATTTATGTTTAGATATAAATCCTATTAAGGCCTTTATACTCAAATGAGAAAGCCTATTGTGCGATGACAAAAGAGTGCTCAATCTGTCAAGCCGTTTTCAGAGAGGATCCAATTTGACTGAATATGCTTTTTGAAATGGAATTACTGCGCACAGGTAATGTTTTGCTTTATCACTTTATGAGTAATTAAACTACCGAGCAAAGATAATTGTATCTGTACAAGTAATTTAATAAGTAAATCTCAAGCATAAATCGTGACAGCTATAATGTGTAATAAATAAATTACAAAGACAGCGTTAGTGTTTTTTATGATTTTTTTTATTTTAACGCCAATGGAATTTTGTTATAAGATCACACAAGCGCTTTCAGGGAAAGCAATCCAAACCCCTTAAATATTGTTGATATCCCGGAATTTGAGCCCGTGACCCCTTGAACCGAAGTCTAAGACGCTAACGGTTAGGCTAGCGAGATACCTAACTTTTTTTATAGTGTTGTAAAAGAGTTGATGTAGAAATGAGGTCCTTATAATTGCTGAGATTTTGTGGGGTATATAACTATCCTAATAATTTTAAACTCCAATGCAGTAATAAGGAGAGAAGGGCAAAAAGGGATTCGCTTGACACTAAATAGCAGACCGCTCTGTATATCGTGGTGGACTAGGATCATAATAGATTACCATACATTTTCGTCATACGGCTTCAAAAACAGCTGTTTTGAACACATTCAATGACATTTTAAAGCTGTTATTTTTATTCCTCGGGTAAAAACTTATAGTTTTGATGATATTTTAGTCCTGGGCCAAAAACTTATTATTAGCGAATTTCCCCTATAGGGAAGAAGCTATTACCGTAGTCGGCATGGTAAGACCTAGGCCAGGGGCCATGATAACTTTTCGTTTTGAGGTCCCCAGACCCCAAAAACACCATTCGTTCGAAACTGTATATATATATATATGTCCGTGAGCACGATAACTCTCGTAAAAATGATCCGATTTTGATGAAATTTGGTGTAAACGTGTAAAGCACCATTTATGACTTTAAGTTCGAAAACCAGCCAGATCGCTCTATCCGAAGGGGTATTTTGGGGGGGTTTTGTACCCCAAAAATGGGTTTTTCGAATTTGTTACATATGATTTTGGAAATAGTCAAAATTTAGTTTTTCCCATTAGATTCAGCTTAAAAAACACACAATTTGGTATTTTTATCATTTCTCTACGTCAATTGGTTCCCGAGATATTGAAAGTGCTAAACACAGTACGTTGTCTAATGTTATTCTTATGGAGGAAAATAAAAATTGTATATATCGCTTATTTATGATCGTATACTGACGAAACTTGGTATACGGCTTCATCTGGTTGTGGAGCATTGATATTTGCTCAAAAAAACAATTTTTTACCAAAGGCTCCCGTAGCAGCAAACCTGCGTACTCAGCCCCATGTTATTCTTATGGAGAATAAGTAACGTGTTATCTCCCTTCATTATGAAAATAAATTAATGAAATTTGGTATGTGGCTTTACCTACATGAGTTATATTGATTTTTGTATAAAACCCCATGTATTGTGTTCCTTGCTTCAGCAAACCTGCATACTCAGCCGCCATGTTATTCTTATGGAGAATAATTAAAATGTCATAAATAGTTTATTTATGAATGTATATTGATGAAACTTGGTATGTGGCTTTATGTGGTATTAAGATACATATATATATGCATTGGAAATTCGCTGAGTACGCAGGTTTGCTGCTACGGGGGTATTTTATGACATTTTTTGTCGAGATAATAAGCTGTTAATATGGATTGAGCGAATTATTGAACTTGTCAACAATGAAAACTTGTGTAACAGCTGTATGTTTAGTAGCAAGATCGTTTTATTTATTGTTATCGTAATTTTGTTTACAGTATGATGAAAAATATTGTTTATCACTAGGACCAAAAGTGAAGCTTTTCGATCCTTGCTCATGTCCTAACCTCGGCTCCACATTGGCCTTAAACTTAAGCTTGTATCGAAAAGCTTCACTTTTGGTCCCAGTGATGAAATAATAATTAACTGCAACATGGAAATGCTTATGTAATAAATAATGATGGATAAGATTATGATTGCTATATCAATATGCAATTGCAATATGTTATATCCACCCGGATTACAGATATTGCACGAGTTTAAAGTTAAGTGACATCGACCTTTTTACGTAACAGGGTGCTTTTCCACTTCCATTACATCAAATTCGTTAGCTTTCTTAGGCTAGCGACGGTTTAAAAAGTTACTTTTAGTTATAAATAAAAACTATCGACAGTTTATCATAACTGATGGACCTTTTTGTTTTAAGAGTACCTCAAGAGTAATACAATGCTGGTAGATTTTGGTCTGAATAGTTAAACACTTCTCGTAGCGACTTTATTAATGGAAGAAAAAGATATATATATATACATATTTATATACATACATACATATATACATACATACATACATACATATATACATATATATTCATTAATTTTGCATCATGTGTGTTATACGCTATCTCTGTATAATTGCAAAATTCAGATATAATATTAAATAATAATATTAAACTATCTAATTTTCTTCTTCCTTTATATGATACCCCTAATTGTTATTTCAAAATTAAAATTAACTGTTTATTTAACATTCATATTATTTGCTCTAGTCATTGATTTTTATATGTAACTTGTCAAAGGGTATCTGTGAATAACAATCCATTCATTAAAGAAGGATTTTCCAAACGTCTCCAAGAACGTTCTGCCCCTTCAAAGCTGCATCATTATAAAAAGACAAGCCTTTCTTCTTTTCCATCACGCGTCACTAAGATATTTTAAATTGTTTTACTCTCTTTTAAAAATACTCTCAGTCGTTTATATCTTTTGGGCAATCAAAGTAATATTACAACTTCAAATATGAATGTTCATACGTTAATGGCTCGCAACGGTCATTGAACTCTGCAGGTACGATTGTTGCATATATATTTTATTAAGGGGTGTGAAAAGAATTTTATAAAATAGGTCATTATGTATAAGCTGTTTTAAGTCTTTAAAGAAGAGATAATAAGTCGATAAGACATTTCCCGGTTCAAATCATATCATCAACGTAAATAATATTTTTCCCTAAACAACTACCAAAGGACACCAACAAGTTAGTTTGAAATTTGAGTCTAACTTGAATTTGTCCAGAGGTTTGGTAAAATGTGATATTCTTGTTTATTGGTTCTTCTTATATATTGAATGTTTTTATGGGATTGTTTTAATTTTTGAAGTCTATTGTAATGTATATTGTTAATTTGTTCCTCAAAAGTGTTTAACTATTTCGTCTTGTAGAACCACTACAAATAAATTGTATAACCTACAGTTCAAATGAGTATGTGTTGCATAGCAAAAGAGAGAACAAATAACTAGTTTATCTTTCTCAAAGATGTTGAAGAAGATGAAGTCAAATCCTTAAAAAAAAGTCTCGGGAGAATATTATGATACTAAATCTTCACAAGCTAGTAACGAGTTGATTACCATAGGTCTTGTGGCAGCAGGTGGTGGAAGTAGCATGGTTTTCGTGACTGAATATGTCCTCTTAAGAAGCTTTCTTACGTTGGGCCGCTGGGCACTAAAGATACACCAACTACTTACTATGTGTACCATCATCTAACAAGCTAGTAACGAGTTGATTACCATAGGTCTTGTGGCAGCAGGAGGTGGAAATAGCAAGGTTTTCGTGACTGAAGATGCCCTCTAAAGAAGCTTTCTTACGTTGGGCCGCTGGGCACTAAAGATACACCAACTACTTACTATCTGTACCATCATCTAACAAGCTAGTAACGAGTTGATTACCATAGGTCTTGTGGCAGCAGGAGGTGGAAATAGCAAGGTTTTCGTGACTGAATATGTCCTCTTAAGAAGTTTTCTTACGTTGGGCCGCTGGGCACTAAAGATACACCAACTACTTACTATATGTACCATCATCTAACAAGCTAGTAACGAGTTGATTACCATAGGTCTTGTGGCAGCAGGAGGTGGAAATAGCATGGTTTTCGTGACTGAAGATGTCCTCTTAAGAAGCTTTCTTACGTTGGGCCGCTGGGCACTAAAGATACACCAACTACTTACTATATGTACCATCATCTAACAAGCTAGTAACGAGTTGATTACCATAGGTCTTGTGGCAGCAGGAGATTGAAATAGCAAGGTTTTCGTGACTGAAGATGTCCTCTTAAGAAGCTTTCTTACGTTGGGCCGCTGGGCACTAAAGATACACCAATTACTTACTATCTGTACCATCATCTAACAAGCTAGTAACGAGTTGATTACCATAGGTCTTGTGGCAGCAGGAGGTGGAAATAGCATGGTTTTCGTGACTGAAGATGTCCTCTTAAGAAGCTTCCTTACGTTGGGCCGCTGGGCACTAAAGATACACCAACTACTTACTATATGTACCATCATCTAACAAGCTAGTAACGAGTTGATTACCATAGGTCTTGTGGCAGCAGGAGGTGGAAATACCAAGGTTTTCGTGACTGAAGATGTCCTCTTAAGAAGCTTTCTTACGTTGGGCCGCAGGGCACTAAAGGTACACCAACTACTTACTATCTGTACCATCATCTAACAAGCTAGTAACGAGTTGATTACCATAGGTCTTGTGGCAGCAGGAGGTGGAAATAGCAAGGTTTTCATGACTGAAGATGTCCTCTTAAGAAGCTTTCTTACGTTGGGCCGCAGGGCACTAAAGGTACACCAACTACTTACTATCTGTACCATCATCTAACAAGCTAGTAACGAGTTGATTACCATAGGTCTTGTGGCAGCAGGAGGTGGAAATAGCATGGTTTTCGTGACTGAAGATGTCCTCTTAAGAAGCTTTCTTACGTTGGGCCGCTGGGCACTAAAGATACACCAACTACTTACTATATGTACCATCATCTAACAAGCTAGTAACGAGTTGATTACCATAGGTCTTGTGGCAGCAGGAGATTGAAATAGCAAGGTTTTCGTGACTGAAGATGTCCTCTTAAGAAGCTTTCTTACGTTGGGCCGCTGGGCACTAAAGATACACCAATTACTTACTATCTGTACCATCATCTAACAAGCTAGTAACGAGTTGATTACCATAGGTCTTGTGGCAGCAGGAGGTGGAAATAGCATGGTTTTCGTGACTGAAGATGTCCTCTTAAGAAGCTTCCTTACGTTGGGCCGCTGGGCACTAAAGATACACCAACTACTTACTATATGTACCATCATCTAACAAGCTAGTAACGAGTTGATTACCATAGGTCTTGTGGCAGCAGGAGGTGGAAATACCAAGGTTTTCGTGACTGAAGATGCCCTCTTAAGATGTTTTCTTACGTTGGGCCGCCGGGCACTAAAGACCCAACAACTACTTACTATCTGTACCATCATCTAACAAGCTAGTAACGAGTTGATTACCATAGGTCTTGTGGCAGCAGGAGGTGGAAATAGCAAGGTTTTCGTGACTGAAGATGCCCTCTTAAGAAGTTTTCTTACGTTGGGCCGCCGGGCACTAAAGACCCAACAACTACTTACTATCTGTACCATCATCTAACAAGCTAGTAACGAGTTGATTACCATAGGTGTTGTGGCAGCAGGAGGTGGAAATAGCAAGGTTTTCGTGACTGAAGATGCCCTCTTAAGAAGCTTTCTTACGTTGGGCCGCTGGGCACTAAAGATACACAAACTACTTACTATATGTACCATCATCTAACAAGCTAGTAACGAGTTGATTACAATAGGTCTTGTGGCAGCAGGAGGTGGAAATAGCAAGGTTTTCGTGACTGAAGATGTCCTCTTAAGAAGCTTTCTTACGTTGGGCCGCTGGGCACTAAAGATACACCAATTACTTACTATCTGTACCATTATCTAACAAGCTAGTAATGAGTTGATTACCATAGGTGTTGTGGCAGCAGGAGGTGGAAATAGCAAGGTTTTCGTGACTGAAGATGCCCTCTTAAGAAGGTTTCTTACGTTGGGCCGCTGAGCACTAAAGATACACCAACTACTTACTATCTGTACCATCATCTAACAAGCTAGTAACGAGTTGATTACAATAGGTCTTGTGGCAGCAGGAGGTGGAAATAGCAAGGTTTTCGTGACTGAAGATGTCCTCTTAAGAAGCTTTCTTACGTTGGGCCGCTGGGCACTAAAGATACACCAATTACTTACTATCTGTACCATTATCTAACAAGCTAGTAATGAGTTGATTACCATAGGTCTTGTGGCAGCAGGAGGTGGAAATAGCAAGGTTTTCGTGACTGAAGATGCCCTCTTAAGAAGTTTTCTTACGTTGGGCCGCCGGGCACTAAAGACCCAACAACTACTTACTATCTGTACCATCATCTTGCAAGAAAGATAATTAAAAATACCAAAAACTGTTTTTTTACCTGTAATCAATCAAGGATCACTTGTTTATCAGCTAAATAATAACTATTAATAAAAACGAGAAACTTAACATTTTCTTTTTGATAAAGTATTTGACACCTCTTTGTTAATTGAAAATAGTTACAAAAATATCATTACACATCACCTGAAATAATTTAAATCTATATTTTTGGCTCTGTTATTTTTTTAGAATAAAACATTATTACGTGGCATAATACCATACAACATAAATGTAATTATTACTGTAGCGTTCCCTGGATATCATGATTAAAAATAACGTTTGTGTTGCTCATTACTCTGGAATTATTGAGCCTATTTATTTGGTTTATAAACAATAAACATAGTACTAGATGATTATTTAATTTACTAAATGAATCGTCCAAAATTAAAAATATATAACTTTGATAAAAATAGTTTGAACTATTTAAAGCAGTAATAAGTAGAATATGAACTTGAAATGCAGCGTCCAAACTAAACATCCTTTTAGAACCCTAAACTCGCTGCGTTGTATTAACTTTCCATGCAATCTCTGATGGAGGAAAGTTTCCAAACGAATTCAAGTGTTTGACCTTTCCTTCAACTTACCTTGGGTTTCGTTGAACATTGTGATATCGTTAATGTTATCTTACAGAACATTTGATATGTTTAAACTACTTCGTAAAAACAAAATTAATACAAATGTATTTACTATCGTAAAGTATATGCTATCTTAAAAAAAGTATAACAAATAACTGAGTTTAACAGTTTTGAAGTAAGTAATTGTTTGGACTTCATACATGTGGGAAAACACTTTCATGCATTAATAGTTAAGTAACCGAAGCCTAGTGGTGTCATAATCTAATTTGAAGTAAAGTGAGACAGTAGTTGTGTACAAATTGTACTGTCACGGAGTAAATGGTTAGTTGAGGATACTTTACTTGGCGTGTAATTAAATGTAACGTTTATTAACAAATCAGATTTATTGATTTATTTTCATCTAAACAATATCCAGCTTAAGAACAAAATAAAACATCAAATACAAGGATGTTTCTCGTGCAGGTATTAACAATATGTAGTAGCAGTACATGGTCTTTTAAAATAAAACAACATTTAAATAAACACTAAATAGTTTGTTAAAAATAAGGTAAAATATAATGCTATCCAAAAAAGACAGATCATTTCGATCTGAAATGAAATTCAATTCCGGAATTATAAATAAATCTGTTGCTGTATTTGACGTACTCGTTGACATATCACAATGTAAAATTTACATTTACGCACACATCAGCAAGCACACTCATACATAGTAATGCACAAAACCCACCCATGCATTGGCATGTAAACATTCGCAAGCGTGCATACAGTCACGAATACACGCATCATCACACATATATGAATAGACATTGACTCACGCAATTGTCATGCAACTCCTCACACATAAACACACAAACATATATCAATGTTTTATGAGCTATTGAACGTTAAATGAGTTTGTAAATGTTATTGAACATTTTCAATAACTACAGAATTGCAGAATACATTAATTTATTTCCTGATGAGATCTTCTTTATATGGATACTATTATGAATGAACATTGATTTTATTACTAATATCCAAGCACAATTTCGTATATTGATCCCTTTATAATATTTATAAGAAATATAAATCAAACTGTTACGTTTTAAAAAAGTTTTGCCATAAGATATGAAATATTTCGGTTCTTTTATGTTGTTAAAATAATATTTAAGGAATATACCCCTGAAGGTAAAAATGATGTTGCATACGAAACTAATATTATGATTTTATATTTTCAGAACATGTTTTTGAGGTGTAATAACAGTTAAGAAATTTTTTGACAAAAAAAATATAAGAATAAATGATAACCTCTAATTTATGTCCTAAAAGAACAAAATGGCCTGAAAAGAAGAGTTGCATGCATTTATAATCAGTAATTAAAATATTCGGCATTCATAAACTAAGTCAAAAACCTGATTGTCAATCAGATATGGCGTCTAACCTAAGAAATCAGTATATAAAAAACATTAAAATTGAAATATAGTTACTTTTACAGATTTTTATACTTAATTTCGTTTCAATTGTTTTGTTATATTTTATTTTTCTATATAAATAATTACAAATAAAATTGCCATCAACAAAATCGTAATCTTGGGCTACAAATAGTTTTACAGCCGAAACATGTTTGTTTGATCTATAATTCTTCAAAAGGGTACTCACTTTTAATTTTATTACTAACTAGCTGTTCCCGCAGGCTTCGTCCCGCAAATAATCTTAATATATAAAAATCGTCAGTTGTGTGTGCTGCATTCTGTGGTTATCCCGTGGAACTACTACGAATCAAGATCAGCTGTTTGTATTTTCATCAGCTCAAACTTAAAGTGAATGTCCATAAGAATAACACAGGATTGGAACTTTGACTCCCCGTGGGGCGGATCCCTTTGGGAATTTCTTAAAACCCTTTCTTAGTGAGCACCTAAGACCAAAGAGTGTATGTTCCAAATTTCATTGCATTCCGTTGTGTGGTTTTTGAGATTTAGTGATGAGTGAGTAAGTCAGTCAGTCAGCAGTATTTGAATTTTATATATTTGGATAAGTTCATTACAATAGACAATAGAACAAATCTTTGTTCGCTAGGTTTATTAGTGAATTTATTGACAATAAAAGAAATTCTACAGTGATTTTAGCCAAGAATCATAATAATTTACATGGTTTCTTATATAGAGGTACTGTGTAACTGACCTAATTTTATATTGTTATAAGTTATGTATATAGTTTTTAGTATGTGAAGATAAAAATAGTATCGAAGAATGGCTAATTTGAAACTGAACACATTTACCATAGTTAAATATGGATAAATGTTTTATTTTCAAATTAATTATCAAACCATATTACGGCTCCTATAACGGGTTTTTTTACAACCGTATTACTGAATATAAAAGTAGATCATTAGTAATTCAAACAAAAGTCTAAATTAATTTCAGAGTGTATTTTACTGACATAAAAATTGCAGGTTAAAAATTCATCAACACTAGATGATTGGATAATGGAGTTACATTAGAGCATTTAGTTTGAGTGAGTTTGGCAACATGTCTTTGTTAAAGCATTTGGCAGAAATACGTGAACTCCTTATGAAGCAGGCAATGCCGGGGACAGGGCATGTTTAGGTTGAGCGAATTATATTTTAAATTATCAGAATATTTACCAACTATTGATCCCACCTTGTATACCCTAGTTACTTTTGACCCAATATCAGTATAAATATATTGAATTTTGTTGACTTCACTCCCTTAATTATTTTAACCGTCTCAACAAATAAATGATAGATAAATTATAATTCCAAAAATCCGTTTAATTTTGTATTATTTATTCATCCGAATAACTTAGAATAAATAAATAATCATTACATTCCTTTATGAATCATATGCATTTCAAATTAGTATTCAAATTACAAACTAATAAACAAATGCATCATAACCTCTTCTTGGTGTGATATTATTTTAATTTCTGAAAATAACACATTAAAGGGGGCATACCATTTTCTATTAATGTTTTCTTTAATTACAATTTTGGCGTCTTAATACTTTATTAAACAACTGCCTTACTTGAAATTATAGAACGCAGATGGGTTTCGATAGTAACCCATATACGTCCAAAATGAAAATAGTTGAATAAAGTATTGAAACGCCCAGGTTTGCATTGAAGTCAACATTAACAGAAAATCTTATCGTTATAATGAGCCTTTCTTATGTTCGACTTGCATTGAACTGGCTCAGCAATAAGACATGAGTGAAACTAGAAACCGGAATTTTAACTTCACTCAACATTAGGGTACTAAATACTATGAACATCAATTACTGTTAATGGGAATATTACTTGGGTTTAAACGCTGTGTACAATCAACATAACATATTTTCATGACTTTTAGTCATCTAGAATCAAGTAAACAAATTTCTCGAATGGACTATGTCCATTTTTGAAATTAACTAATGTTTAACCATTTAAAATACTCAGTGCGAAACCCAAAAAAAGATACGGTTTAATAGTTTTCTGCTACAGTAGTTTGCTTCCCTAAAATAAATTAACGCATAAGCTAGTTTTGTGTTATTTAACGGGATAACTTTTGACTTCATTTTTCATACATTTAAGCGTCCTTTCAACAATCCCATGTAACTGCTTTTTACACCTTTAGAGATTTGCTGTTAATTACGTTCATAAAAATAATAATAATTAAAATAAATTTCACTGTTTTAGAATACACGCAACAAGAATTCAGATAATTTACTAATATTTATTTATTTACAATTTTTTCCGAAGATATAAATTATGTGTAGAACAAATATCTTAAATATCCATCTCAACAAGTATTTTAAAAGAAATCACTAGTAGGGTTTTTAGTATATGAAGATAAAAACAATATTGAAGAATAGCTAATTTGAAACTATACAGATTTACCATAGTTAAATATGAATAAATGTTTTATTTTCAAATTAATTATCAAACCATATTACGGCTTGTTTATTTTATAAATCTAGATCGGAAACAACATGTTAGATAATACGCAAGACTATAAATTTAAAGACTTCATCTCTGTAAAACCTTGAACATCAAATTACATTCAGCTATTATATTTATCTTCTTTGTGTTGTTCCGGTATGGTGAAAATAGTTTTACATCGTTAAAGAAAAATTAAATATTTATAGAGTTATGCATTTTACTACAAATAAATAATAACCACTATTTTACGAGTTGAGTTTAATTCAGACCATTATATTATAACTTAGCAAAATTATACTCTTAGCCAAATAACATTTAATTTTATAACTTCTAAATATATTAATTTGTAAATGAATTTTGTTTTTGCAAACCATAAGATCGAAGTGTTTATACTTGAATAAATTTTCTTGTCGTAATGTTATTGTTCACCCTCTGTATTTGGCAATAGTTTGGCAAACTTCTAGTTCACATTTATAAAATCTAACAAAGAGAGAGAGATCACTACTACTTATGTCATTAGTCAGACTTTTCATTTATATAACTTATCACCTTCTTCAGACATGGTCTCTGCCTTGGAAAATATTAGTGTGAGTTTTCCGCTTACTGGTATGCCATATTTTTATTATTGCAGGTTTGAGGAAAATATGTAACAAAATTGTGTTATTTTTCATAAAAACTTTCTTTACGAAGCATTTTCAAAGCCGTGTACTAAAAATAACAAACGTATAGCGTCCAAGAAAACATGTAAAGTAAAGGAATACTAAAGATAAATTACATAATAAAAAGTAAGTTATATAACGTGGATTTCAAAGACTGTAGAAGTGTCCCAGCCATGTAGAAACTATTCTTTTATGACCCTATCATAAATTCTGAACTGGGTTTTCAAAGTAGATTTCAACAAAAGAATGTGCTCAAATGTTTTCAAGCATGTTAGGTTGAAACTTTTTCAAAGAAGCATCATTATAAGTTAAATAGGGTAGCCTTCTTTTTCTTTATGCAAGTTTGAAGTCACAATTATTCGCCCCATCTTTTTTAGTTTCAGTTTCCTTTTTAATATTTAAAAATATAACGTCGATATAATAATTACAATACCGTTATTTTTTAGATTAGTTTAAATATTAATTTTTATTTTTAGACGAGCAAGTTAAAAGTGCAGTATAAACTAACGAAAACTAGTTTTATTATGATTAGTGTATCATCAAAATTCATAAAAGTATAAAAACAGAAGAAAACTATTACGCTAAACGTTAAAATTGTACGTAAATTATAAATTTTAATCATTTTACAGTATTTAATAAACTTATGTCTTCAAGCCAAAGTGAAATCACCAGCGGCTTTCATGAGATAAACATAATTGCAGTTTTCCAGCAACAATGTTTCTTTTAAGTATTTCATATAATATGTATTATATCAATTTAAGTATGCTTGAATGGCTGTAACAAGATTTCAAGCTTTATCTATTCTGATGTGACTAGGTTCTCACCTAGTTGCATTTCATTGCAGCATAAACAGGCAATGAAACAGGCATTTTTATGGTATTAAAGGCAAACTAATTAAATTGCATAATATTCTTCCCTTTTAGTTAATATTCATAATGATAAGTAATAGACTAATCTTACTCAAACCCAATAAATCGTTTGTTTAGGCAGTTCAATGGCAGTCTCCTCCATAAGTATGTATTAACGTCATAACTCGTTACATTTGTATCACCAATTAGTTGCGCAGTAAAATATTCAAGAGTTTTTTGTAAACTGATTTACCATATTGTTATATAAACACAATTCCTTTTAGGGTACCTTAAATACCCGTTAGGAATAATGTTATGCTAAATTTAACAATCATTTAACTTAATGAAATGTTAAGTCACACATTACTTACGATTTATAAAGAACCTCCATATCTTCCTTAATACTTAATCAAAGCAAATAATTGAGCAATCGTTTTCAATAGTACTTTCACCACTAAATACGAAGAATAAACTAATAGTTTAAACCATACAAATATAATGATTGTAATAATTATGTGGTTATTGATTACAATTTAATTATCATTTATTTATTTGCCAAAGTACTGGAGACACCATCTTACAGCGGCATGTTAAAATAACTCAAAATAGCGATTTAATTCAGAACCTGCGCAAGAGACAAAAACCATATAAAAAAAACACAAAAATGGTGTGTGGTTGGTTGTTCTAGTATTACTTATTAAAAACTTTAACCCTGTATTAATATGATACTATTTATTAATAGTGAAAGTTTGTTATTAATGCTATAAGCATTTTTTGAGTATTTTCCCATTCAGAAAATTAGTTGTACAGCTTACCTACAGCAAGAGTAGCTGTTTATCTCCTGGAATACAGATAAGAGAAGGGCAATAAATATTGGAAATGGCGCTTAAAAGTTCTCCGAGAAAGTTACCGACTTTGGGCTGCTCAGTGCTTAACGGTTTGTTCATTCATACAATGAACTTGGTTGGACCCCATTCACTAAGAATCATTCGCACTTCAAGTGTTTCTCTGTAAGTTTCAAACAATGAGGGATCTAAGATTAAGTTTTATAAACCTTTGAGCTGCTCGAATATTACGGAGTGAGGGTACATATTAAATAATAACAATGCTACAGCAAAAGTTACGTAGCTGAACATTTTTTACAGGTTTTATGTATTCTGTACTTTTTGTTTCTTTAAGTATATGCCTCACATTGTAGATATCAAAATACAAAATAAATTACCATCTTCATCTATTAATACTTATTTTCCAACTGTTAAGAATTCCTTATTTAAATCGGTTTTATGAATAATAGTTGTTGGCTAGGGATGTACAATATGTGTGAAGACTGGCAGTAAACTGCCTTTTAAGTAGGGATAAATGGAGTGTTCTGGGGCAGGAGGAGCCAGGAGGAGCGCCCCCCCCCCCCGAGGAGCCCCCCCCCTAATTAGTATGCAAATTTTTTTTTAATTACCCTAATTAATATGCAAATTTTTAATTACCCTAATTAATATGCAAATATTTTAATTACCCTAATTAATATGCAATTTTTTTTTTTCGTTTCAGAAGGAGCCCCCCCCCCGGTATATCAATCAGGAGGAGCCCCCCCCCCCGGTACATCAATCAGGAGGAGCCCCCCCCCCGAGGTCTCGTCTGTGACACTTTTGCCCCCCCCCAAACCTAACCTAACCTAACCTAACCTAACCTCGGAAGCAGCTGCGCCCGACCCTTCCAGGAACCCATTATAGTCAGCCTGTATCGAATTACATTAGAGGAGGGTTGCTTTTACCCCTGACAGTGGATGTGATTTATTGCCGAGGCGGCAAACGTCGACAAAGGACCCATCACTCTGAAAGCTTTTAACGGAAATTCCCCGAGGCCTGTCTGGGAAGCAGCTGCACCCGACCCTTCTAGGAACCCATAATTATAGACCACCCGTGTCGAACTCCGAGCAATAAATCACCAGTTGTCAAACACCCCTGCACTCATTCTTGTTCTAGTCTTCAACAATTCCTGAAGTATGGGGGAGCGAAAATCTCCCCCTAGTAATTAAATAAACAGAACACCAGGCGGACGAGAAATTGGAGCGCGTATTGAGCGGTGGTGGTTATAAGAAGCGGGTCGCGACACGCCACAGTCTCTCGATAGACTTCTTCGAAGACGGACGTCTACCGGACGTATGAAAAGACAAAGGAGAACTATAAAGAGGGCAAGTAGGTGGAAAGTTTAAACGAAGAGCCATTACAAAGAGGATAAGGACCAACAGAAGGATAACATCGTTAGACAAACGTCGTAGAACTGTAACGAAACGACGCAGGAGAACAAGGGATATTTTCATTTAATTCGGTAACAATGTCGTTTATTCATCAGAAATCGTGTGAATGTGTGAAGACTGAACTGGACTTGTTTTCGTTACCGCCTACGCAGACCAGTATCGAGAGCGGTAAATGGGTTCAATACAAACCGATCTCATCGCTGACGGACGATTCGCCAATAGAGTTTGTAATACCTGGTCACGGTGACGAGTACACGGACCTGACACAAACGTTATTACACGTGAAAGCCACTATTGTGAAACAGGACGACACTAAAGCGGACGGTGGGCAACCTGCTAAAGAGGTGGGTCCAGTGAACAATTGGCTCCACTCGATATTCAGTCAAGTGGATCTTTATCTCAATCATAAACTGGTGTCCCCACAAACTAACACGTACGCTTACCGTGCATACTTGGAAAACCTATTGAACTACGGATGTAGTGCGAAGAATTCGCACCTGACTAGCGAGCTGTTTTTTGAAGATTCGGCCGGACTAATGGACGATTGTGACGAATTGAATGAGGGATTGAAAAAGCGTCGCGATCACACGAAAGAAAGCGATGTTTGCGATATGGTCGGTCGATTGCACATCGATCTGTGCAATCAGAACAAATTCATGTTGAACGGTGTTGAGATGCGATTGCAACTTAACAGATCCAGAAACTCGTTTTGTATAATGTCCAAAACGCTAACTACCTACAAGGTGACAATTAAAGAGATTAGTATTTTCGTACGTCGATGTAAGATCAATCCGAGCGTATTGTTGGCGCACAGCAAAACTCTCGAGACCGGCACGGCCAAGTATCCGATCACGCGTGTAGAAGTGAAATCGTTCACACTACCCTCCGGCATAATGAGTAAGGCTTTAGACAGTGCATTTCTCGGTCAGTTATCGAAACGTGTGATAATTGGACTGGTCAGTAATCTTGCGTTCAACGGAGATTTCAAGAAGAATCCTTACAACTTTCAACACTACGATATGAATTATCTCGCATTGTACGTGGACGGTGAACAAGTACCGGCCAAACCGTTACAGCCCGTTTACACATTGAATAGTGAGACATATATACTCTCTTATTACACATTGGTCACCGGCACCGGAATCCAGTTCTCCGACGCAGGTAATGAGATCAAGAGAGGTGACTATCCATACGGTAATTGTCTTATGGCGTTCGACTTGACATCGGACATGTCCGCGGCTGAGTCGAGTCACTGGAATCTCCTGCGCAACGGTAATCTACGTATCGAAATTGGATTCTCCAAAGCGTTGCCCGAGACCGTCAACTGTATAGTGTACGCCGAACTGGACAACGTCATCGAGATCGATCGTCACCGTAACGTAACAGTTGACTTCAGCGGGTGAATAAAAGCGATCGTCAAACAGAAATATTGTCTGACAGCGAGTGCGTACAGTTTACTTCAAGGGTGAGCAGACGCACCACCAGTCAGTAGTACGGTTGAAGTCACACGGTAAGGACGTGAACATGGACGCTTACGCTTCTGCGGACGACTATATCAAATCGTTTATTCAGGAGATTGAGGTTATGAACAATAATGCTAGTGATCAGACATTGGCATCACCTCAGACGTCATTTGTAAAACCGACCACTGCCTGCAAGAGACGAAGGAGGGCAACTCCCATCGAAGTGGAAACCAAGAAACCAGGATGGGTGCCGAAACCAACAGATGATTGTCCCATAGTGTCATGGATGGACGATGGGAATACTTTTGCTGTTCAAAACCCGGGAATCAAAGGACAAATGTTATTGAAAATGGAAATGTATGATGGTACAGATATGGTGTTCATGTGTGGTTTATTTTTGGACAAAGATGGTGAAATGCACCAAAGTGTTAAACAAGTAGTTGATAAAGTGGAAAACATGTGGATCGATAAATCAACAGGAGTACCGAAAATTACAGGCTTAACTCAAACTGTTACACAACGCAGTGCAGTTTCGCAGCCAACGTCGAAGAAGCGAGCTGTGAGGAAGAAACAACGAGTGGCTCAAGCATTCAATTAGAGCAGCTGCATCCCAGACCGGTCTCGACGCGTCGGTTTTTTGTGTGAACACCTGCGCCCGACCCTTCGGACCCCCCACTTAGAAGAAAATGGCGGCGAGGGTTTAAAAGGCGGAGCCCCGCCCGATTGAGCATCATTCGCCACCAGACCACCACCTCACATAGACCTACTCCAACTACTACTAGAGATGTCGAACAGCAGCAGCACTTTCAAGCCAGAGTTTTCGATTTTGAACGGCACTGCAACAACCGCGGACCTGAGAGCTACCCTCAACAACTGCAAGTCCGACTCTCCGCTCTACACCAGGATAGCCGATCTCCGAGAGGAATGCAGCTATCTCATCACTGCGATGGAGTGAGCCACCACACCCTTTGGCGAGACGATCATCGTGATCCTGGAGGGGCAGGTCGGGGACGACTTCTTTCTGCGAGTCTACCTGCCTAGGCGCTTCAACGAGGCCCTGAGCAACACCGACATCGAGCGCTACAACGGCGGATTTGGAGAACGCCTTCGCTTGGTGAAGCGCAGCCCGAGGGGTTCCAATAGCAGATTCACACCGTTGGAGTTTATGTAAAGCAAGACTTGAAGATTACGTTAATACCTTTGTAAATTAGTTTTCGTAGTCAATACTTATAGTCACGTTCAGAACATAACCACTGTGTTATTTATTTAACTTAACCCCAAAAATGTCCTTTAGTAGTAAGTTTAAGAGTGTGAGTATGGTAACTGTGAGGTGTTTAGCTCAGTAGTAATCATGGGCTTGATGTGGAAACATCCGTTCTCAGCCATTGTGGCGGGACCTTCGGGTTGTGGCAAGTCACAGTTTGTGTCAAAGTTTATAAAGTACATTACAGAAATGTGTGACACACCATTTACCAGTATAAACTGGCATTATGGTAGTGGTGGTGGTGGTGGTGGTGGTGACCCGAAAAATGTCACCATTAACCACATAGAAGGCCTACCAAACTTGGAGGATTTTTCTGGTAACGAGCCGATACTTGTGATTATAGACGATATGATGCGTGAGGCCGACAACCGTGTGGTGGATCTTTTCACAAAAGGTTGCCATCATCGCAACATCAGTGTGTTTTTCATTACACAAAATTTGTTTCATCAAGGACGCGGGCAGAGGGACATCTCATTGAATGCGCATTACATTGTGTGTTTTAAGAATCCTAGAGATAGAGTTCAGATTAGGTACTTAGCCAGAAAAATATATCCAGACAGCCCGAAATTCATCGAGGAGGCGTACGCTGACGCTACGGGGAATCCACATGGCTACCTACTGATAGACTTGAAACAATCAACAGACGAGAATATGCGAATACGAAGTTGCATATTTCCAGACGATTCTACCAACTATGTGTACTTGCCAAAGAAAAGGTAATTTCGCCATCAGTAGTAATCATGTCGTGCTTGCGGAAGGACGCAGCTCTGCTTACGGCTTTCATACACGCAACACCCAAGGAGCGGAAGGCACTGTTAAAGGTGTGTGACAAGAGCCGCATTCGCTCAGTGTGTGAGTGCGCATACAACGTGTTGCGCGGTAACGTTCCTCTGGCGAAGAAGAGTAAAAGTCAGTTAAGCAAACACAAGGCGACGCTACGTCGATTGGTGAAACGCGGCGAAGGCTGGTCAAAGAAACGAAAGTATCTCATACAAAAAGGCGGTGGAATCTTTATACCATTACTTTTGAGCGCAGTACTACAAGCAGCATTGAGTAGATAAAAATGACTGGCATCAACAATCAGTTCTATTTGACGCTGCCCAGCAACAGTTCGATGCAGTATTATCCGAAAAATACAGTTGCAAATTACATAACACATTTGCCGAGAGCTATTCAACTGGACGCTGGCGACTGGGAAATTGCACTTGTGGAAGCGCACTATCCAATGACATTTCTATCAGTCGGTAATGACGAAACAATTGACATTTGCATACAACCGTAAGAGGAAGCAAAAGTGAACATAGAAGCGTTGGCGCGGGTTATGGACAGCACTGCCGATGTAACGCCAGTAGTGTCGGCTACTCCAAAACAATACCACAGAATTAAATTGAAGACTGGTGATTACGCAAATATTCAAGAATTGTGTGATCATATCAATTCGCAAGAACTAGCGATTACTTTTGGTGTAAAGTTCACCGTTGAAAACTCATACAACAAATTCATTGAAGTATCGATGGGAACTGATGTTGTAAAAATTACATTAAGTCCAACTTAGCGCTTCAATTGGGGTTCGATCCGAATGAATTGACGCTGGAAGGTGATGCAGTTAACAAAAGCATCCGTTCGCCCAACATTCGTCTTGGCTTACCGTCACACATGTACGTGTATTGTGATTTAGTCGAGCCGCAGATGGTCGGCGATACAGTCGCACCGTTATTGAAAATTGTCAATATATCCACGTCTACTTATGTATACGGTTTGCATAAATCAACATCATTCATCGATCCGCACTATGTGCCTGTTATGAATAGATCTTTTGACAGTGTGGAAATTGACTTAAGAGATAACATTGGTAATCATTTGCCATTCCACTTTGGAACGTCGTGTGTGAAGTTACACTTGAGAAAAGTAGCTAGTCATTAGTGAAAAAAAATGGAACATGCAAAGAAGATGGTAGTTGTGCCACAAGAGTTGATTGATCGACTGCAATCAAATGCTACGGATAACAGACCGACTAATCTATCCAGTGAAAACAGCCTCGACGCGGAGATGCAACAAATATTGAATAACAAACGAATGGACGATAGTGAAAAGTGGAAATTGTACAACCAAGCGTTACATCGCTTCTTGCATATTGAAGAGAATAGACGTCAACCGATTAGCATACCAATCGTGGAGTAGGGTGGGAAAGAACATAGTCGACGATCGCACCCCGCTGCGGAAGGTGGTCCAGTGGAAGAGATTGTGGAAACGTTTTCCAAAACTTACAGATCTGATGCCCGCAATCTTTTACGTTTCATGAAACGTGATGGCAGCTTAATCAGTTGGGACAGTGACTATTCAGTGTACATCAACGGTGTAAAAATCCCAGACTCAAATCTAGTGGATATCTTAAATTGCATAGTAAAGGTGCGTATGCGTGATTACACACCGCCAGGATGGGGGGAAGTGGTCAACGCATTGAAAGCGATGAACGTGCCAAAGGACTATATGAATAATCTAAGAGCGCTTAAGGAAATAAATGCCGAATATCGATCATCATTCACAGGAGGAGAAGGATCAGACGATGAAGTGGACGCATCAACTGAATCAATACTGAGAACACCGCTAATAAATCGGCTTCGATCGGCAAGAGGAAAACGTGTAACATCTACACCGGCGCGAGCGACAGAGCAGTTTGATTTTTCAAATAGAAACAAGCCGTCGTCAAATTTGGACAATTGGGAACCGTACACAGGATAGGTTTTCAGTATTATGGAGCGTTTGTATTACAATCCCATCGAACCTTCGTCGTATGGCGGTGTAGCTCCTTTAACGCGAGCTGCAAAACCAGTTTCAAAGCGCAAAGTGATTGAATGGTTACAAACACAGGACACTTACACATTGCACAAACCGGCACGCAAGCATTTCCCGCGCAATCCTTACATAGTGTTTGGTCCATTTGAATTGTGGCAAGCGGACTTGAACGATATGCGTGGTCTTAGTAAACACAACGACGGCGTCAACTACCTACTGACTGTAGTAGACGTGTTTAGCAAACACCTGTATGTGCGAACGTTGAGGCGGAAAGAAGGAGCTGAAGTGGCCAACGCTTTCGAGGAGATATTTGCCGAAGTGACCGACACACCTCGCTGTTTACAAACCGACAAAGGTACTGAATTCACCGGTGCCAAGACGAAAAAATTATTCAAACAATACGGAATCATCTATGTCACTACACAAAACCCAGATGTTAAAGCGGCCGTAGTGGAACGCGTGAATCGCACTTTGAAAACACGCATGTGGCGATATTTGACTTACAAAAACACATATCGTTATGTAGATGTGTTGGACAAACTGGTTAGTGCATACAACAACAGCGCTCACAGGAGTCTAGGCAATAGAATACGACCAGTCGATGTGACTGTCGACAATAAGCGAATAATGCATCAGGTATGGCGTCGCATGTTCGGTAAGATACCGCGTCGTGTTAAGGCAAAACTGAAAGTTGGCACCACAGTGCGCATATCTAAGGAGAAGGGCATATTCGCAAAAGGTTACGAGACTAATTGGAGTAAAGAAGTGTTTGTGGTGCGTCGTGTAAACACATTGATGCCTCTACCAATGTACACTTTGTCGGATCTCAACGGTGAACAAGTGACTGGACAGTTTTACGAATACGAATTACAAAAAGTGACAATATACAACGACCATCTGTTCAAGATTGCTGAAATACTAGACGCTAAGGGTCGCGGTCGCAGTAAGCGTTATTTCGTCAAGTGGGAAGGTTACGGAGACGAGTTCAATTCTTGGGTAAGAGCGCAAGATTTGCAAAATGCATAATAGCAACCAGTTCTATTTGACATTGCCCAGCAACAGCTCAAAGGATTATTTTCCAAAAAACACAGTGTCCAAGTACACTACACATCTGCCGAGACAAATTCGATTAGAAGGCGATGGCGAGTGGGAGATGGCTTTGGTCGAAGCGCATTATCCATGTTCCTTTATGACTGTGGACGAGGAATCGTGTATTTGGCTCGACTATAAACTCGTTCTGCCGAGTATTCCCGTCACACTCAGTGTCGAGCACATTATGCTAAAGATGAAACCCGGTTATTACAAGAACATAACCGATTTATTGAAAATGATCAATAAAGCGAAGGATGTCACCCAGTACTTTTACTTTGAGTATGACAAAGAGCAGGACAGAGTCAAGATCACGACAATGGTGGACGGTATAAGCAAAGTACATTTCACCGAAGCGCTGTCTCTCCAGTTGGGTTTCGATCCGTACGAGAACGTTTTGACAAATGACCTCACAGCGATATGGCCGCCTAATCTGACTATGGGACTGCCGACACACTTGTACGTGTATTGTGATCTGATTGAACCGCAGCTGATTGGTGACACTACAGCGCCGCTTTTGAAAATTGTCAACATTGACAGAGAGAACTACACACACGGTGCGCATAAGACTGTGCATTTCATCAGTCCTCATTATGCGCCAGTTATGAAAGGAACATTTGAAACGATCGATATTGACCTAAGGGATCACGCTAGTAAAAAAGCGTCATTCCTCTTTGGGACGTCGTACGTGAAGCTTCATTTCAAAAGAGGAGCTCAGCAATGATGAATACAAACGATCCCTACTTGGCGTACTATCGCCGCCAACAATTGCAGCAGACCGGCGGCAGTATCGAGAGGGTATTTCGCGGTGCACCCTACCAGCGAGGACATGGAATTGGCAGTTTCCTAGGCGGTATGTTCCGCACCATCACACCGCTACTCAAGTCGGGAGCCTCTGCTGTGGCCAAAGAGGCGTTGAAATCCGGTGTTGGATTCTTGGGCGACATGGCCATGCACCAGCGGGACCCCAAAGAAGCCGCTAGAGATCATTTCAGCCAGTTTTCAGACTCGCTAAAACGCAGGGCGGACGGCAAACTTCAACGTGTGCTAAGTGGCGGTGGTGGCGGCGGCTCTCGCGCGAAACACCGTCGCGTAACGCGAAAGAATACCGCGAAACACCGGCGCGCTACTCCTGTGCGAAAGACAAACGCGATACTCTCGCGTAAGAGATACGCGAAGCGCGCCATGTCCGGGGGCCGTCGTGTCACACCGCAGTCTTTGACGAAACTCCTTCGAGGAAGGTCGTCGTCATCCAAGAAGGGCAAGAAGAGAAGGACAGTTAGAAGGAAGAAGAAGACGAGGAAGACGAGGAAAGCAGTGAGGAGAACGTCTATACGCGATATATTCAATTAACACACACGCTAGCAATGTCGTTTCTACATCAAAAGTCGTGTGAATGCGTCAAGACGGAATTGGACTTATTCTCCCTACCACCGACGCAGACCAGTATCGAGAGTGGCAAATGGATTCAGTACAAACCAATCTCCACACTGACTGATGATTCGCCCATCGAGTTTGTTGTGCCCGGCAACGGCGAAGAATACACCGATCTTTCGCAAACAATGTTGGAAGTTACAGCGTCTATTGTCAAGTCGACAGGAGCGGCAATCGCAGATGTCGAAGAATCGAATAAAATTGGCCCAGTCAACAATTGGCTGCACACGTTATTCAGTCAAGTCGATATGAGTATGAATCAGAAACTAGTCACACCACAAAACAACACTTATGCATATCGAGCGTATATCGAAACATTGATGAATTACGGCTATGATGCTAGGAAATCACATTTAACATGTGGACTGTGGAAAGCGGACGACGCCGGCTATATGGACAATACTCTGGACGATAACGATGGACTAAAGGCGAGACGAAAAATGACAAATAAAAGTCGTGAAGTCGATATGCTCGGTCGCCTACATGTGGACATGTGTAATCAGAACAAGTTCCTGTTGAACGGTGTGGAACTGCGTTTTAAACTGATCCGATCAAAAGATTCCTTCTCCATTATGGCGGATGATGGTGACTACAAGGTGCACATTGTTGATGCGAATCTCTGGATACGAAGGTGTAAAGTTAGCCCCACGGTACTGTTGGCGCACAGCAAGACGCTTCAGACCGGCACAGCTAAATACCCAATCACCAGAGTGGAATTGAAAACATTCACACTGCCGTTTGGAGTGAGGAGCAAAACTTTGGACAATGTCTTTCTAGGTCAAGTGCCGAAAAGAATTATTGTCGGACTGGTCACCAACGCCGCTTATAATGGCGATTTAAAAAAGAATCCATTTAACTTTCAAAATTTCAAAACCAACTACTTCTCGCTGTACGTGGACGGTGAACAAGTGCCGTCCAAACCGCTACAACCACACTACGAAACCGGCAAGGGAAAATACGTGATGGCGTATCACAGTCTGTTTTCAGGCTCCGGCATACACTTTAGCGATGCTGGTAATCTCATAAATAGAGACGATTACGATGATGGATACTGTCTGATGGCATTCGATCTAACACCTGATATGTCAGCAAGCGACACAACTCATTGGAACCTAGTGCGCAACGGCAGTGTGCGTATGGAGATTGCTTTCGACAAAGGACTCACAGAGACTGTCAACTGTCTGGTATACGCAGAGTTTGACAACGTCATAGAAATCGATCGTCATCGCAACGTGTCTGCGGACTTTGGCGGTTAGATCGTCGGCGGTGGCGGCGGCGTCATCGTCCTCCTCAGTCATCAACCAACACTCGCACAAGATGGATCGTTTATGCAGAGCACAGCGTACAAATTTAGCATCTCCGATTATTGTGGATTTTCAATGTTTCAAGGACAACTCAAATGACTACATTCTGAAGGAAGTGTGCGTCTTGGAATTGGCCAGTGGAACACTGCTAATGCATCATATCGCCAAATCACTATTCAGCCGAGATTTCCTATCACAAGAGAAACTGCGTGAAAGCTATTGGCTCACAAAACACTGTCACGGATTGGAATGGGACCAAGGTGATATCTGGTATCATGTGCTAGAGGAAAAGTTACGTGCATGTATCGCCAAACGACCGATTGTCTATGTCAAAGGTGCTGAGAAAAAAGAGTTTGTACGATACAATTTCATCACGGATCACTGTACTACTAATGTCATCGATATCAACGATATTGGCTGCGGATCACTATCGTCAATCAACAGTCTACTATCAACAAACGCAGTGCGATGTCGCCACCACAGAACAGCTCACACACGATGCGCTCTAACCAATTGTATCACATTGCGCGGTTGGCTACATCTAAGTACAAATATCGATGACGCTGATGATAACACTAACGATGGTGAGAGTGATACCAGTTCCTGCTTTTGTTTTGCTACTAGTACTACTCCTACTACTGACTGTGGCATCGACACAGTAGAATGAATACCTTAGAGATACAAAAGTGTATGGCTAAACTGCCCGTACAGAATGTTGGTGTCTACGCTGCGGATCAATTGCCCCATTATATTTCACCATCTACTGCTATGATTGTGAACACTGATCCACACAATGAAGACGGCACTCACTGGGTCGCTTTCTACCTTAACAAAGGAGGAGGAATAATTGAATTCTTTGACAGCTACGGTCAACCGCCACATCTTCAATTCTACCAAGGATTCCTGAGACGCAACGCTCGTCGCTACCTGTACAACGAGCATCGCATTCAAAGTGACAACACTCTGGTCTGCGGTCAATACTGCCTTGTATTCCTGTACTGCCGCACCCACTACGGTATGAAGATGACGGACTTTGTGCAGCTCTTTGAACACTCATCTACTGACCAAAACGACGCACTGATCAGAAGACTCTTTGCACAAATGTATACCAATTGAATTTTGAAATTTTGCATTTTTTTTTCTCAATAAACTAGTTGTGTACTCAGAATAAAAAAGAAATATTCTTATTATTTCCCATCCTCTCCTCCTTTACCCCAAAGTGGGGCAGATCTATCATACAATGGCATTAGCAGGTGCATTCTAGTCTTCAACAATTCCTGTAGTATGGGGGAGCGAAAATCTCCCCCTAACCCATTGTGTGTGTGTTAGGGGGAGCGAAAATCTCCCCCCTGGTAATTAAACCAATTGAACAACAGTTGTCAACCACCTGAGGTCTCATAGGTCTATCCCACTTTTGGGGTAGACCTAACGTACAATTATAGGTCTGCTCCAAATTGCGACAGACCTATCATACAATGATTGTAAAGTAACATTCATATCTGAACCTGGTTTATATGAATTAACATATTCCTGAATATTTTTTTTTTTACTTTTGTATCTTAAGACTATGTGAGGGGAGAAAAAAAGACGAATGTATATACAAACAATTTGGCTATTTATTTACACACTTTAAATATATTTTACATCGAATATGTACTCCTGAACATTTGAGATTGACTAGCAAAAACGAGACTAGACACAAACTAATGACTAGAAAAAAGGAGCACATTTCTAAGTTTTACGAGACTCGATACAAACTAATGCCTAGATTTTTCAAAATAATATACAAGTCAGGGTCTTTGGTAATATGTCACAACCACTCAACGCTACTCATCCGCCACCTCTTCATCGTCTTGCGGGATGTCTTCGGGCTGAGGCGGTACGTCAATATGTCCCCAAGGCAGTGTATTTACACCGTCCGGAAGGATGTAACGCTTGTCATCATTATAGCTCAAGGATAGCTTGTCGACTTGAACTGTGAAGACGCGGTGATTTCGGGACTGGAACCTGGTGTTGATGGTTCTCTTCAACACGCCGTTGAAAAGGCATTCCCGATAGTCGTCAGAGGTTAGATTGTGTTTTACAACACCTCTAGCGACTCCCTTGGCGCGCTTCACTGTCATGACCTGCAACTCGTCATCTTCGGTCCTCTCCTCGAACTCGACAATGTCCATGAAATAAAGTTTCGAGCGAAGACCGAGGTCCTCGAGCAGCGGAAGTCCGTTCGCTTCATCCTTAAACTTTCCGATGACTTTTGCGTTGATAGGGCTGTAGCAGGGATGGTTTCGGGGGTACGCACTGGTGTCAAAATCATCCAGATGCTCCAACATGTCCTCATAAACATCTTCAGTCTGGACGTCGAACACGAAGCTGTCAGTGTCCATGTAGTCAACCTTCAGACGATCACCGTAGCGGTTCTTCATCTTCCGAAGGAAGTCGTACATGAGCCACTTGCTCAGATCGAGGACACACATTCCGACGTACAACGGTTTGTCCAGGACGATATTGACTTTCGACATGTGGACAATGGCGACATCATCGTTGAAGTAGGTTCGGTCCAGGAAGTTTGACTTGGCCACGTACTTCCTGAACATCTCCGGCGTACACACCAGCTTAGAGTTCATTCGCTTGCGAACATTCTCGATCGTCTTGCCGAAGACCACATTGTTCATAAGCTTGAAAAAGTCTTGTTCAAACTTGGTCTTGGCCTTCTTCCTCAGTTCGGTGTTCATTAGGATGTAGCTCTCTAACCACCGAGACTGACGGAACGAGATGACGCGATGCACGTTCACAAGCTCCAGTCCGTTTTCCAGCGCCTGTTGCAGGATTCTGTAATTACAGATGTAGTTCTTCTTGTCATCCAGAGTCGTAACGAGCTTCTTGAATTTCCCTCCTGGCGGACGTTTGGTCTCGCAGCAGTAAGGGAGATCCTTGTGAAGGTCGTGCAGGTGGGCGGGGTAGCGAAGGTCAACTTCCAAGACGTAGCCCGTGGGTCCTTCGGGGTCCAACGCTACAATGTCCAGGGACGCGATCTCCTCGCGGCTGAGCCATTGGAAGTGTCCCTGTGGAAGACACTGGGACATGGCCCAACCGTAAAGGTTGTTGGCGTCCAAGTATAGCAGGTGATGCGTTGGCTCTTCAGGTCGTCGATCTTCAGGGCGACATCCATCATGGTTGGCCTTGGCGTGTCTGGTGATCGCCTGGGAAATTCCTCCTCTGATGCCTTGCTCAAAGAAGAGGTACATGTCAAAGTCCTGTATCGTATCAAGCTCCACTCCACAGGTCCTTAACATGACATCCCAGGCGTATGACGGTAGGGTGTAGTAGTGCGCAGGGTCTAGTTCGTATTCAGCCATCGACGTGTCCCTGAAGCGTTCAAAGACGTCAGTCAACAGCGCAATGTCACAGCGCAGGTACTTCTCGGCGTAGTCCTTGAGGTTCCTACAACCGAAGGTTTCCCACACGTTGCGAGCATGCTCGTAGTCTGCATCCGTGATGTCCTCCAGGGTCAGGTCGTTGTGGAAATCTCGCTGCAGAGGCAGTTCCGTAGTATCTTCCAAAACGGCGTTCGACGTTACAAAGTTGTACGGGAACACGCCTTTCCTACGGACTAGATCGAAGAGGTGGTCTTCGGGGAATCTCTTCCTCGTCTCCAAGAGTTGAGCTGGTGGAAGTGCGGCTGCGAGGCTGGCAAGGCTCAAAGCCAGGAACCTGTAGGTGTCGAGGAACCTGACTCTGAATCCTGGCTGTCTTTTTCCACGCCCTGGCATCCCAACCGGTGCCGCTGCTCGGTCGAACAGGAACCGCTTCGTGAAAGCGATGTACCGCTCTTCCGTGTGAGCCAACACCTCAACATCACCAGGGTCGACCGCCAACTCCCGCACTATGAAGTGAGCGTCGTAGTTGGAGAGGTTGTGGAAGTAGCAGTTGACTACTCTCTGCTCCCTGTAGCGTAGGTTACATGATCTGTGCGCAGCGCCACGGAACTCGTAGGGCGGCGCGTGGTTGTGATCACGAACCTTTGGGTCTTCGCTTGAAAATGGCGATCCACAGAGGTAGCAATTCGCTGTCGAGTTGTACTGCATCGTTTCCGCTGGGGTCAGGACAGGGCGCAGATTTCTTGCTTCGTACAGGAAGTTCCACAATCGTTCAACATCAGTTTTCAACATCTCCATAAATGTCTTTGACGCATCATCCCCGAAGTAGACTCGAGGCTCAAACTCTTCAAGTCCGTACGAGTCGATGATCTGGTACGCAAAGGCATATGGGATGTGGATGTGGGTGGCTACTCCTCCGTGCGGCTCGTCGACTTGTTCATCCATCTCCGCGGTCGGCAGTAGAGCACACTCAAAGTCCGCGTAGATGGTGAAACGCTCGCGTCGGGTGAACTCTGGATGGCTGAATTTGATTTCAGTCTTTCTCGGCGTATCCATGCGAATAGGGGCTGAAGCGGAGCAGTATTGCCTGTGCTCCTCCAGACGCTGAGCACCCGTCAGACCGAGCTTGTTCGGACGGTTGTCAAAGTGCGCGAAGCACCGCTTATGTTTATGTTTATGTGTTGTTAAAGGGACGGATTCAGAGATCCAAAGATTCAAAGATCCTCACACGTCAACCGAAGCTTATTGTGTGTCCCTTGTACGTTAGTATGGCAAACCAATGCCCGTACCCTTTATGAGATCCAGGAGTTTTTTACCAATACTAGCGTCCCTTTCATCACCTGGTTGCTTACAACCAAACAGAGCCCTTCTCCTTGCCCCGAGTCTCTCGCAGTCCAGTATGATATGCTTGGCAGTCTCTTCAGACTGATTGCAGAGCACCGCTTACAGATGAATATCCTGTCTACACGCGCTGTGAGTTGGGGACGGATCAGTCGGCCAAGGTCTTTGACGTAGGCGTAGTGACTATCACCGTCCGTTGTCACGTACAAAAGGTCGCAATGGTCTTCGCGCTCCTGCCTACAGATCTTCAAGGGAAAGACGGTGTCCTGATACTTTGGTTGTCCGTTAGGTTTCTGACCCACGCGCGTGTGATCAATACCATAGACGTTGATGCTGATGTTGTTTGTCCGCTCAAACGTCTTGATACTTTTCAGAGCAACGGGAATTGAAGGCCGGTCCAATCGTATCGGGCGATGATGTCATCGGTGTACGATGCCGGTCTTTTAGGGTCCTCTCGAACAAATTTGCCCAGGACAGCATACATAAAACACCGCTCATCGGTGTTCGATACGTTGACGACTGCTTTGGTGTTCTCCAGAGACGTAGGCAGTGGGAGCCAAGCTCGACCATCTTCACCTAGAGGAGTGTACTCGTTGATACCGACCTCCAAATCACGAACGCGAAGGTATGTCCACCCGGAGCCGATATGATCACACTCAGCCTTCTCTCTGATAAGCTTCGCAAAAGCTGTTGTGATGTACTGGTTCAGGTCCGAGGTCGCCGTCAGCGGAGTCATCTTCGTCTTGAAGTTGCGCAGGCAGGTGTTGTTGTGCACATTTTTGAACTCACACTCCAGCTTCAAGTTGACCTTAATGCTGCGGTGTTTCGCCAAGGTGTTCTCAAGCAACTCCGTAAGGCTCACAATCAACAACGCCATCACTTCTCCGATTGTGACGAGATTCTCCATCGGCCTCTGCAGACGGTACATTAGGAGGCGGTTGCGGAAACCCCGTTGAATGAGTGAGAACACGGGGTTTGGCTGTCCTGCTCCAGTCATCTCAACATCATCGGGTTGTTGGTGTGTGCTCGTACCGGGTTGTGGCTCCGTGCTCGGACCTGGCTGGGGTTCATCCTGTTCCATGGCTGCTCGGTTCCGGATCAGGTCCTTCATGATCGGGCAAGAGAACCGCTCATGATGGTCCTTGTTGAACAGCTTGTTGAACTCCTGACCGCAGTATGCGCAAGGGAATCTCCGTTCTTGGCCATCACCGTGAAATTGATTGGTGTGGCGACGAAGGTTGTCTTCCCTCTTAAACTCGGCGCCGCATGTGACGCAAAGGAACCTGCGGACTCTGCTGTGGGTTGATTCCACATGTCGACGCAGGTTTCTTTCACGACGGAAACGACGACCGCATTCATGGCAGGTGTGGTGGCCAGGACCCGGACCTTCATCTGAAAATAAAAATAAAAACAAATTAGGATAAATGAAGATACAAATTCCCCTCTCTCTCGAGAATCACATTTCAAAGTTAAGTTTGTTAAATCAAAATAGCAATCATTAAACAGGGAAGAAGTAATCTTCTGTACTGTTTGTCTACATTGATGATCCTGGGTTCAAAGCAAAGGATGTAGCTGCAATAATGAGCTACGCCAACCCTAAAGAAGCCTTATGTGTTAGGGGGAGCGAAAATCTCCCCCTAGTAATTAAATCAATAGTACATCAGTTGGTAAACACCCCTGCTCTCATTCTTGTTCTAGTCTTCAACAATTCCTTACGTATGGGGGAGCAAAAATCTCCCCCTAAGCCATTTTGTGTTAAGGGAAGCGAAAATCTCCCCCCTAACAATTAAATCAGTTGAACACCAGTTGTCACGGTCTCATTCTTCTTCAGGAACCTAGTTAAATAGTTAAAAAAGAAGGTAAATAGTCACTAGGGAAAAAAGTTATTTTAATTTAGATTCTCACCTTCAACGGAGTGTTGATTGACACCGGCAGTCGTCTGCGGTGCAACAATCGCCTCCCGGGGTGGAACGACGTGGTGATTCGCTCCCATGTGCCGCTCTAAGGCCCCCTGGTCTGCGAATGTGGCTCGACAAAGCCGACATGCAGCTTCTCCATCTGCAAACGCACAAAACGATTAGATTGAGAAATGATTAACACCTGTCTTAGTTTAGTGTACTTGATGGGGGGTGTATCGATACACCCCCCTTTAAGTGCTCCAACCCAAAGCATTCACTGGTAGTTAACTTGTCCGCAGGCGCTGATGGGCTAGCTCTGTTGGTTGTAGCGTTACCCTGCTCAACTCTTGTATTAATTATCAAAAGTACGTCATGTGGGTACTCAAAATACTCGGCTTGAAGAGGGGATTCCGAAAATGCATTAAAAAAAAGAGGGTCAAGTTCAAGGTCATCATCAGGTTAGCCCAAAGTGGTCAATGTGGGTACTCAAAATACTCGGCTTGAAGAGGGTATTCCGAAAATGCATTAAAAAAAAGAGGGTCAAGTTCAAGTTCAAGGTCATCATCAGGTTAGCCCAAAGTGGTCGATGTGGGTACTCAAATGACTCGACTTGAAGAGGGGATTCCGAAAATGCATTAAAAAAAAAAAAGAGGGTCAGGTTCAAGGTCAACATCAGGTTTGCCCAAAGTGGTCGATGTGGGTACTCAAATGACTCGTCTTGACTAGACGAGCAAGAATCTGCAATCAGAATTCAGATCCGACCTATGGTAACCCAGACCCATTACCCCCCCCCCCCCCGAGGTCTCGTCTGCAACACTTTACCCCCCCCCGAGGTCTCGTCTGTGACACTTTACCCCCCCCCCCGAGGTTAGGGTCATACTCCGGGGGGGGGGGGTATGAAGTATGTCATATGGGTACTCTGATGACTTGACTTGATGGTTCGAACAATAGCATAAGTTATTAACATTATATAAATATAGTCATGTAATTTTAATTTTTTTTTACACAGCTCTATATTCGCACAGAATAACTAAAGCTGTTAAATAAAAAGAAGACTTTTATCACACTCCGGTTATACTGCATAACATATTCCTATATTACTAACATTTAAGTCTGATTAAAACAATAATGCAACACACAATGACGTACCTTGCTGGGGTGGGACGAATCCACCGTGGAATTCTGCGTAGTGCTTCATACTGTGTCTGCGCGGGAACGTGCTGCCGCAAATGACGCATTGGTGTGAGTCGTTCATCTTGAATATGGATTATAAAGTTTCGATAATCGCAAACAATACGGCACAACACAACCGTTTTAAATAGTTCAAAGATGCTGGACGAATATCACAAATGAAATCAGCAACTAACAAAAATCGCGTTGAACGGAGCAGGATCGGACTAACACGTCTACACGCACTGAACTCTCGAACTGAACTGACGGAGGGCTGGCGATGTGGGGTGACGCTCCCCACTAATGGATTTCGGAGAAGGCCGGGGCAATAAATCTCAACCGCTGTCAGGGGTAAAAGCAACCCTCCTCTAATTGAATTCGATACGGGGGGACTATAATGGGTTCCTAGAAGGGTCGGGTGCAGCTGCTTCCCAGACCGGTCTCGACTCACCGGTCTTTTGTGCGAACATCTGCTGCGTCGACGTTTGTCGCCTAGACAACAAATCACGACAGCTGTCAGGGGTAAAAGCAACCCTCCTCTAATGTAATTCGATACAGGCTGACTATAATGGGTTCCTGGAAGGGTCGGGCGCAGCTGCTTCCGAGGTTAGGTTAGGTTAGGTTAGGTTAGGTTTGGGGGGGGGCAAAAGTGTCACAGACGAGACCTCGGGGGGGGGGGGGCAAAAGTGTCACAGACGAGACCTCGGGGGGGGGGGCTCCTCCTGATTGATGTACCGGGGGGGGGGCTCCTCCTGATTGATATACCGGGGGGGGGCCTCCTCCTGAAACGAAAAAAAAATTTGCATATTAATTAGGGTAATTAAAAAATTTGCATATTAATTAGGGTAATTAAAAATTTGCATATTAATTAGGGTAATTAAAAAAAAATTGCATACTAATTAGGGGGGGGCTCCTCGGGGGGGGGGCTCCTCGGGGGGGGGCGCTCCTCCTGGCTCCTCCTGCCCCAGAACACTCCATTTATCCCTACTCTTTTAGATGATTTAGCAGAACCTTTGACCCGCCAAATTGTTGTTCAGAAGTCATGTCGTATCATTGGAAGTTATTTAGTTTACGTGATAAACCCCAAGACTCTTTTAGAACGTTTATCGCACGTTCCATTACTATTTGTATGTGTAGAAATTTTCCATTACTATTTCTCAAATTTCAAATTTTTATTTCTAATGTGTAAAAGTGACAACATCTTTATACACATCACATTATCTTAATATATAAAATCCAAATACCTCTGACTAACTCACTCACTCATCATCACGAAATATCAAAAACCACAGAACGGATTGCAATGAAATTTGGAACATACCTTCCTCTTGGGTCTTAGGTTCTCACTAAGAATTGTTTTTAAAAAATCCTATAGGGCTCCGCCCCAAGGGGAGTCAAAGTTCCAATCCTGTGTTTTTCTTATGGACATTCACTTTAACGATAGAATGTACAAGCACTTGTCCTGTCGGAAGGCTCTTCCCGCAGGAATTTTATACATGGGTCTTTGTCCTGCCAGCAGAACGCAACTCCCTTAGGGCGAAAATTCAAATCGTCCTTCCGGCAGGACGGGTCCTCCCGGTAGTACTTAACCATATCAAAGCGTAATATCAGGGTTTGAATCACTAATAAATAACTTATATAAATATATATCTTATTTTAATATATTATTGCGGACATTTTCCATCACTGATTATAAAAACATATTTTGATGAGACTTCAAACTACGTGAATTTCTTTTTACTAATCAGTGATGGAAAATGTCCGCAATAATTTCTTAAATAACCTAAATTAAACTCGCTATCTCCAACAATGCATTTCAAACGAAGTATCTATATATTCTGGAACCATTTATTAACACACTAAAGTGGTTTATTTCTGAATTAAATCCTAAGACTCCCTAGTGCTGAACATTTATAAAAATATAAAAAATATATAATTGCTACACAAAAAGAAACAACGAAAAAACTGGTTTTGCTTTGTCATAAAACAATACAAAGTAACTACCTATAATTAAAAAATAATAATAAATACTGGTGAGTACAATAGGTTTATCAACCAGTATCTGTGTAATTTTCACACTAATTTACTCCCTCCCTCGAGCTATGAGGATACCATTTTTAATGTGGCACTTATAACAGTGTCATGGGATCAAAATCACTCCCAAACCTGCTCCACCCGCATTTCCAATGTTAGGTTCTTTGAAATACGCAGCCGACACGAACACGTGGCCACCCTTTCGTAAATGCTCCTCTATGACTGAACAGACAGAGCTACCAACTTGTTAGTGAATTTCCTATGGAAAGTGAACTATTACCATGACCCGCACAGTGAAACTTAAGCCCGGGACCACCATAGAAGTTTCTAACGTGACCCCCTGAACACGTTTTGGGGGGTCGTTCAAAATGTTATATATATATATATATATATATATATATATATATATATATATATATATATATATATATATATATAGTAGAAATGTTCTCTCCAGATTCAAATTTTAAAATCTTTATTAATTTTCGTTCATCTGGTGAACTTCATCAGATAAATATAAAAGAAGGTGTATAAATATGTACATAATTGTATAAAAAAACTAAACAAAATAGGTTAACAACAAAATATATATATATATATATATATATATATATATATATATATATATATATATATATATATATATATATATATGAGTTTGCACTCTAGCGGTCGCATTTTTTGTCCGATTTACTTCAAATCTGGTAGGGACGTTCCTTTCTATAATCAGTTGGACAAATTCGTTGGGAAAAACAATCGAAAAACTCTAAACCCCTTTTTTGGGTATTAACCTTTTAAATTTCGAGTTTTTGGCCCAAAAAGGGTCAGAAAAGACCCGTATTTAACATTAATGCATATAAGAAGATGGGAATTAGTGAGGCAAAGGTTTTAAGCCCTCTCTCGTCATTCTAGCTCAAATATTTACCGAGCAATTAAAGAAAATGTACAGCGGCTAAACACATGATCGTTGTCTTATGGGGTTTTTACTTTAGAAAAGCATGTTATTCATTTGTGGTGTATTTGTTTCATCCCCAGCAACCTCGCGCCTACTTTTAAGCCTGACTGGACCTTCTGCTAACCTTATAATGCCCAAAATTGTATTCCTAACATTGCAGGTAAATTAAACCAGGAGCATCAGAACAGCAAAAAATCAATGTTTTTAGATGTCAATAAAATTGGCATAAATGTATGTTTTTACATTGGGTTTGAGTTTTAAAAGTTGTTTATGTGGAAATTCACTTCCCTCACGTCAGCGTGCTGCGTGCGAACTCGTTTTTTTTGCGCTGAATCGTCATTTCCCCTATATCTAATGATATAAACAACGGTCCTGTCAGCAGGACGCAAATCGTCATATGATATTGTGGAGAATGTCCTCAATTCAGGACTTAACGTCCTGCCGGTAGGCTGGTGTACGCTCTATCTTTAAGTTTGAGCTGATGAAAATACAAACAGCTGATCTTGATTTTTAGTAATTCCACGGGATGACTACAGAATGCAGCACACACAACTGTCATAGTTTTTGTAAATTATTATTTGCGGGGCGAAGCTTGCTGGAACGGCTAGTGGAACATAGCAATTAGCACAACAATTAATACTTTTAATATATATTAAACTAATTGTATAATGTTCTGAAGAGTTCATAAAGTAACAAAACAAATTTCAAACAAACAATACTGGAGGAATAATTTTGGCTCACTGTTTACAGTTTTAGTGGATATAAAACTATTTTGAAGACGGACTCTGAATTTATTTTTTCAGTAATTTAACTTGAAACAAAAACTGTGCTTAATAGTGCTGAGTTTTTTTTGTGTAATCATATTTTTCGTATAAATTAAGTGATTGAAAAAATCTAGACCATAGCAACGATCTATAAAATGTTATGTTGAAGAATTGTTGTCCCTCACATAAGGACATTTTGGTTTGTCTGTTTATACTTTATGCGCTCACATAACAATCATCCTATTTTGATAAACTTTCCATGGTCATTCAGGTCAACCTTAGGAACGTTTATAGCTACTAATCAAGGTCCTGGGACTCTAGGGGTTCACCTCACTAGACATTGAAGCTACAAAATCAATGTTAACCTTTTGGAGTAAAGATTTAATTTAAGTTGCCATGGAACCAATATTTTTACCGAAGTAAAAAAACGGGAATCGATTGTAGGCAAGAAAAACTAAGCGAACAAAGTCGCACCGGGTACCAGCTAGTGCTACATACATAAAAGTTAGGAACTGTTGATTGAGGGGGGGAGGGAATGAAACGAATAATTAATAAGAATGAGTAACCCTGCTTCAGTCATAACTAAATCTATTTGCCTGCTCGTCGAATTAATAAAGAAATAACAAGACTATGTTCATAAAACAGTAAAATCCCAAATGTGTGTAACAAACATTTATTTGCCTACGTTATTACTTTTGTTGGGGTTTGAGTTTTCACAAAAACATCCATTTCATAAAATATACCTAAAAATACTTGTTAACGATTCTAAACTTATGACACTACTAAACTTGTGTTTTGATTTAAACAGTTTCGACCTGAAAAATCCCAGGATAGCTTTTCAAATGAACTAATACGTATTTATCCGAATATTACCAGTTAAATGACGTGTTAAGTTTATGACAAGTAGTTTCGTTTTTATGGGAACGCCCAGTTAGGATGTCAGAGCCCTCTGTTGTAACCGTTAAAAACGTTTTAAATTTCTGTCAAACTGGAGATACGGCCCGGTCCAGCGTCCATCGTACTGTAGTATTCACAAAGTGGGTGTATGGCACTTACTACTGAGTCATTCGCAGTATTTGGTAGTGGGTAAATAATTGCGGACAGATAATGTTCTGTTTCAGGGCTAATAAATGTTTCAACATGCTTTAGCCGTACTCTCGAGGTCCATGTTAGTTAAATATTTTCTGTACGCAGCGAGGAGGATTCTCTGATGAAACGTAGTTGGGATAGTGATTATTTATTTAGATAGCCCCTCAAAAGATGGAGAAAGTGAGTAAGGGAAAGAATAATACTTTTAAATACTCAAAATTCTGGTGAAGTAAATTATTTTTTTAAAAATTGTAATTTAGTTATAGTTTTACATTAGTAAAGAGCAGCGTTGGACTAAGCTTGTATAATTTTAATTTTCCACGCAGTGACTAACAACTAACTACAAACACAAAAACACAGAACTAAACACACTTATAAATAAATTTTCTAGTGGTTATTGTAATGAATACATCAAAAACCGATGATTTAAATCATCTTTTTAAAAAATATGAGTTGTGCTAAAATTAGCATTTACATAATAAACAAGGACACAGCTCTTGATTTATCTTCATATAAAGCTAGTTTTTATAAGAAGTTGTTAAGATAACTATTAGTTTTTCAATCGATGTTCACCTAATACCTCAAATTAAATGAACCCGTTATAAAAAAATACAATTTTAATAATTGGAACTTAATTTGATTTATTGGATAGTGTGTGGATTGATTTAGCTAAAACTGAGATAAGGTGAGAAGCAGGCAGGGTTGGGAAAAGCTAGTTTAGAAAAAAACTAAATAAAAAGTGTTAACATAAATGCATTTCAAATGACTTGGAAACTCTCACATGTATTTTTTCATATATTAACTTTAGGACAGAAATACTTCTCAAAATTATGTTTGTCAAAGTCAACAGTATTGCGGAGCAATATCACGTCTCAAGACAGTTTGTAACCTCATAAGTTCTCAATTACTACACAATTTAAACTTGCCAAAGAGATATTCTGAAATTGAATTCCTGCATAAGTTATTTGAAGGTGAGTAATAAAACTTACAATAATTGATTTTTCTAATGATTGCCGTGGTAACATCATAAATGTCGATGCTTAAAAGTATTTCAATTTCTTGATACAGAAGATGTGATAAAAAACTACCTTCGGAGTGTCTATTTAAGGTGATACGAATTTGTGTTTGTTTTTTATTAAGGCAAGTTAATGTACCAAAATAAAATAAAATCTTGGTAAGATTTAACTTATTATTTAATTATTATTACGAATTTAAATCATAGTAGTGCCAGTACGATTCAAATATTTAGGCGAGGTCACTTTTGGTTGTATAAATTGGCGTTTCATTGTGTCCTAGGAAGTCTTAAATTAGTCTACTTAAGATTAGGGCCACTTGAGATTTGTAAAAAATAAAGGGAAAGGACAGAACATTAAAAATTGTAAACATACTATCATAATTGTAAACTATTATAATGTAAGGATAACAATTAAGTTCTGAGGTTTATTGGTTTTATAAAGCTTGAAACCAAGTTTAAACTTCCTTTAAATTCTGTTTTATTTATTAGCCACTCCAGCAACTTACATAAAACTCTTATAAGAGGTATCGGGTGGTAACTTCCTCTTCGTAGTTGGTTTTTCCTTACTTAAAAATTAAATAAATGTTTCAAGTTGTGGCTACCCAGCTGCACATTTTAATTTAGTAAAGATCAGCTGTTAATATATATTTTCTTGTTTTATATTTACATTGCATTGGGTTCTAATAAAAACACATCAATCTGACATTATCAGGCAATTCATTTTAGCAACCCCACAATTGGTGACTGCGACGTGATTATATTGTATTACCATGTCAGAAGAGAACATTAGGCTTCGGAATGTCGACCTACAAGAACGCAAAGAGACATAGCATCAGCAACTGGTTGCTCTGACTCAACAACAGCAGTAACAACGACATCCGCAACAGCAGGAACCACAACTAAAAGAAAATGCCCAAGCCGCCGCTCAGAACCTACCACCGGAGGTGCATCGTGTCAGAATCAAGCTCCCACCTTTTTGGAATGAGAAACCAGGTCTCTGATTTGCTCAGGTCAAAGTACAATTCACACTCACTCGCATCACTCTCGAACACACAAAGTTCTAATATATCATCTCTCACCTATAGGAGCGCTATGCAAATGAAGTAGAAGACCTGATCATAAACCCACCCGTTGACACTCCTTACACCACGCTAATGACAGTGATCATTCACCGACTGTCTGTGAAAGAGGAGCGACGTGTGCGACAATTACTTCTGGAGGAGGAAATTGGAGACAAAACACCTTCGCAGTATCTCCGACATTTGCGATCTCTCGTGGGTTATTCTACCATACACGACAACCTCCTGCGCACTGTGTGGATGCAACGTTTACCAACTCATGTTCAAGGTATATTGCAGCCCCAAGCTAGCCAGGTCGGCATCAGCACTGACATCCTTGCAATTACTGCTGGTAAAATCATGGAGGTTCAACCAAACTCACCGTTTATAACTTCCACTGCTTCGGTGTATGCCGTTTCTGACACGTCTGTTTCTACCAAGATTCCAGCCGTTGGAACACTTGATGGACTTTCTTGAGAATCGTCTGTCATGCAGATTGAGATTAAGTCCTTGCGTGACAATTTACAGTTCTTGCGAAACAATCGTTCAAGATCGTTAAGTCGATCTCCAAACGATCGTTGCCGTCGTAGTCGAAGCCCTCTTACCAACACTTCATCAAACTTTGTCTGCTGGTATCATCAGAGATTCGCCCAGCAAGCAAACAAATGCCTCCAACCCTGATCTTTCACCAAGTCGACAAACATGAGCGGCAGTCAGTAACGGCATCGACCAACCGCGCAACTGGAGGACGACGCCTACTTGTCACAGATCGCATAACTAACCGTAAGTTCCTCCTTGATACAGGTTCTGACATCTGTTGATTGCCTCATTCTTATCTTGCGGAACGCCGAAGCACGGACAATTACGAGCTCCGTGCTGCAAACAATTCAACAATCCATACTTACCGTAGTTTAACCCTCCCCTTAAATCTTGGACTTCACCGTGCCTTTACATGGTATTTTATTGTTGCCGACGTAAACGTTCCTATTATCAGATCTGATTTCATAGCTCATTTTGGATTACTTCCTGACTGTCGAAACATACGTCTCATTGTCGGTATAACTGGCTTGTCAGCCCCCTACCAATCAGATTATTTTACTCAACTTAGCGTGAAAACTATTATCCCCGAAACGCCCGTTAACTCCATCCTAGCTGAGTTTCCTGAGTTATGTCGGCCAGCAGGAACACCACGAAGTGTACGTCATTATACTATCCACCTTATCAAAACCATGCCGGGACCTCCTGTCTCATCCCGTCCTCGCCAACTAGCCCCTGAACGGCAGGTCCTCACCAAAGCTGAATTCGACGCCATGATTCTTTAAGGAACGGCCCGACACTCTGATGGACCTTGGTCGTACCCTCTACATATGGTACCAAAGGCGCATAATGGATGGCGTTCAAGTGGTGACTAACATGCTCTTAATGCTCGGACCATTCCTGACAGGTACCCCGTCCGTCACATCCACGATTTTTCATACCACTTTCGTGGAAGTGCCATTTTCTCAATTGTTGATCCGGTCAAGGCTTATACCCAGATTCCTGTCTATCCAGAGGACATTCGCAAGACTGCCATAACCACTCCTTTAGGACTTTTTGAATTTCTATTTATGTCCTTTGGCCTACGCAACGCAGGTCAAACATTTCAACGCTTTATATATGAATTAGCTCTATGTTTCCCGTACATAAATGACATCTTTTTTCTCTCCAAGGATGCTACTGAACACGAGAGTCAACTCCGCACACTATTTAAGTATTTGTCAGACTACAGACTTCAGGTCAATGTCAACAAAACAGTCCTCAATTCCCCTGCCATAACTTTCCTTGGTTATGAAATTTCCGCTGCTGGCACTAGGCCTCTACCGGACCGTATTGATGCCCTTCGGAATTACAACCGTCAAAGTTCAGCAAAAGGTCTATGATTTTTTCTGGGTATGTTAAACTTTTATCACCGTTTCATTCCATCTGCAGCTTTGCACAACGCCCTTGCGTCGCTTCAAAGAAACCAACAAATTGCTTGGACCCCAGAACGTAAAGCAGCCTTTGTCTTCTGCAAGGAGCACCTCGCAAACGCTACTCTGCTGGTTCATCCAGACCATAACGCTCCACTTGCGCTATTCTGTGACGCCTCAAGCACATCAATCGGTGCTGTTCTCCAGCAACTTGTCAACGGTTCTTCCTAGGAACCTCTTGTATTCTTCTCCCAAACACTCACCTCTCGACAATCATCATGGCCAGCTTATTACCGTGAACTCTTTGCAGTCTACGCAGCTGTACGTCATTTTCGTCACATCCTAGAAGCACAACACTGCATTGTTTTTACTGACATAAACCCCTGACTTTTGCCTTCACCCAACATCGTGAGAAGTTGCCTCCCGTCCAACAAAACCAGTTGACTTTCATATCTCAGTTTACTACGGATGTACGGCATGAGTCTGGTTCGGCCAACATCGTCGCTGATAGTTTTTCCCGTGTTGTTGCCCTGACTAGAAATAGCATCTCATGTAGATATCACCAACCTCACTCGAAATCAGGAGGATCACGCCGAACTCCATGACCTTCTCAGAAGCAATACTGCTCTTAAACTTCAACATGTCAACATTCCCAGAACCGATCTCCATCTTTACTGTGAAACATCTACATCCAAGCAAATGCCTTATGTTCCCAAGTCACTCCGTCGTGTTGTTTTCGACTCGTTGCACAACCTCAGCCTCCCCGAATCAGGGCTTTTACCAAACTTTTTTAGCAGCGTTATGTATGGCCCCATGTGTAGCAAGATTGCCGTAACTGGGCCCGTGCATGTCAGCACTGTCAGCGCTCCAAAGTGTCACGACATGTCCACAACCCTCTAGGCGAGTTTGCATCTCCAAACATGCCTATCAAAAGTATGCCGGGACCTCCTGTCTCATCCCGTCCTCGCCATCGCCTTCGGCTCGTTTCGTAAATATACATGTCGACATTATTGGACCACTCTCTCCAGCAGAACCTTACAAATACTACCCTACAGTCGTCGACAGATTCACTAGATAGCCTGAAGCAGATATTCTTCAACAAATAACTGCCGAGGAATTCACCGAAGCTCTCGTGACATGCTGGTTCTCTCGCTTTGGCTCACCCGTACGAATCACTACAGATCAGGGCCGTCAGTTTGAGTCCACTCTCTTTCGAGCTCTTCGAAACGTTTTTGGTGCCGAGTGACACCGGACTTGCAGCTATCACCCCTGTGCTAACGACCTGGTCGAGAGAATACAACGCCAACTCAAGGCAGCCCACTTGTGTCATCCTGGATCATCTTGGCTTGAGACTCTTCCTGTCGTCCTCCTTGGAATCCGTAGTGCCTTCCGCGAGGATATTCGATCTTCAGCAGCCGAACTAGTATACGGACAGCCACTTCGATTGCCTGGTGAATTTCTCGTTACACCTGAAGGTCCAGCACGTCGGGAAGACGATTCAAGTTACGTAGTCCGCCTTTGACAACGTATGTCATCACTTCGCCCCGTGCCTTCATCTCGCCATGCTACCAAAACAACTTTTGTACATTAAAGCCTGTCTGACTTTTTGCATGTTTTTCTTCGAGACGCCCGCCTTCACCTTGTGCGACGAATATGAGCACGCTCACACCACTCCGATGCCACCTCCTGTGACTGACATACCATCGGAGGCTGGCGCCTCGCCGCTTTCTGTTTCTTTGGAACCTCACCACCTCACACGTTAGGGACGACACGTCAGGCTCCGAATCCCAAGAAGTAACTCCGTTTCTCCGTAGAGGGCTTGTGTGGCGACCCAGGTACACATTTTAATTTAATAAAGATCAGCTGTAAATTTGTATTTTCTTGTGTTTTATTTACATTCAACTTGGGTTCTAATAAAATTAATTCTATCTGGCATTATCTGGCAATTCATTTTAGCAACACCAAAAAGTTAACATTAAACCTTTAAACGTTTTGATGGTATTGACTTAAAACAGACGTGAAATTCTTTGTTGTTAGCGTAATAATTTTGAACTATTTTTACTCTATGATATACCGTATATCAGGATATGAATAAAATATACAAATGTATATCAAACTATTAATATATATATAAGTTGTTATCTACCTGTAGTTACGTAGCATATATCATGTAGGCACTGCAGACGCCAAGATTCGTATTTTAAGTTCTGTTAACCGCTCGGAGTCTTATAACTGCCTTCCGACCAACATGTTGATTCCCCGTAGAAATTGTAAGTAAAATCTTTGATTAACTTTGAATTGTATAATGGTCTTAAACTATTTGAATATTAAAATGTAACTATTTTATTCCTTGTCATGTTCTTATAATTTGTTTTGTTGAGAAATATTGTATAATTGAAAATCATTTAATTAAATATTTGTTTGTGCTTGTTATATTTTGTTCAATTGAAAAGCACATGTAAAGTTGTAACGTAAATTGATTTTAGATGCATTGTTATAAATATTAGTAATTAATACGTTTGGATATTTGTTTTATTTTCCAGACGGGGATCAGGTTTCTATCGATCAATCTTGGTTATCTTGGTTATCGGAATGGCAGTCGGGAATTAGTAACAAGTAAGATCTACCCATGTATCATATAGTTTTAAGATGGGTATATAAATAATCAGAATTAATATGAAGGAAGAAATGTATTATTTTAATTTCAAAAGTAAATCCCAGGTGGGATAATTAAAGTCAACTTATTGCTTCACAAATGCTCATTATTTCGCTACCATTGGTTAAAGGTTATTGTTATCAAACTGGCCAAACCAGATCAAATAACTCCTAAATTAATATTGTGCTACCCATAATTGGCAATAATAAAAAAGGGTACAAAATTTTTGCGCCACTCTGCTTTTTGAAATGCTGAAATAACTAGCATAATTTTTGCGCGACTCTGCTTAGTTATTTTGAATCTGCTGATTAAAATGCTGCAATAGCATGACATAATGTTTGGCCTACTGAACCTATTGAACATAACCTCAAAACCACAGGTACAACTCAACTAAATTACAAGGTTTTACAACTTACTTCAAGAAAACAATATTACTGGACAAATAAAACTGCAAGAATCATTATTAAAATGCTGAAATAGCATAAATTTAATTTACTTGTAATATTTGTTTAAGTCCATGATTTATTGAAGAATTTCATTGATATAAAATATGTGATAAAAAGGACTAGTGTTTATTTAAATCAAACTTCAACATTTCAGTGTATGAAAGGTGTATTAATCTACAAGAACTGCATGTTATATATTTTATTTTGTGGTACAATAAGTGTGGTACAATATGTCATCCAAATATAACCTGAATTACCTAAGCAAGGATGAATTACATTATGAACTAACTTTAAGGGCACAGGAAATAACTAATGATAGTGTTGATTTCATGAGGAAACTATTAAGGGATTGTTTGTATATAAAACCTGAAGTTAATAATTTAACAGGGAAGTATACTTTGCATAATGAAATAGATTGTGTGAGTCAAAAATTTGAAATATTGGGAGCATTAATTGAACAATGTAGTGAAAATCAAAGTAAACTGAAAATAGCTAAAATTAAGGCTAAATCAAATCACTTGCAAGATAGGGTAAACAACTTGTTAAAATGTAAAATAGATCCTCAAGAAAAACTAAAACTAGAAGAAATAAATAGTAAATTAACATCTACCTTACAAAACTTTAAATCTATTGAAAACACTGTAAACTCTGATGAAATGGCCGCATTTGAAAAAGATTTTAACACATCACTCATCGAAGAAGAAGAACTTTTAGGTAAAACTGAAGAACATCAAATAATGTGCACTAATCCTATTACTTCTACGCCTACTCAACCGCCACCGGAACCTAACCTAACTGCTGCTACTAAAAGACCACAATTAACTCATCCTGCCACAGTAATACATGAAAATATGCCATCAACCTCCACTGCTACACCATTAGTAACTGCCCATAATACACAACCTACAAGTATTTTTGGAAAATTAACCAACCCATTAGAGGTATATTTACAAAAATTCACTCCCTGTAATGGACTTGAGATAAGTCCCCTGTTACAATTTTTGAGGAATATTGTAGATATCCAAAATGAAACTGCGTTAACCGAAAATGAACTGTTTGAAATTTTGCCCATATATTCTACAGCACCCTTGATAAATAAAATACTTGAGCACAAACGCACTTCAAAATCCTTGGATTTGTTACATACTGATGTATTACAAACTTTCATTCCCATAACTCAAAGAAAAAACTTAAGCAAGAACTCATATTCAGACCTCAAAACCACAATGAACCTTTATCTATATACATCAATGAAGTAAAAATTAATCATCAGATTTTGAAAAGTAATTTAACTGAAGAACAACTTGTGACATTTATTAAACATGGAATACACCCGGATATAAGAAACAAATTAATATTTGAGAAAAACCGACAAACATTTTCAGATTTGGATCAATTATGTATCAACGTGAATAACATTGGTTATAATGATTTAGTAAGAAATCAAGGTTACCTAAACGTACCTAATGATAATTATCTTCCCCCAGTAACAAAGCCCAGTCATTATAAGATTAACAAAAATTATAGGCCTAGACCTGCCTCAAAATTTGATTAGTGTGGTGTATGCGTTTTATCACGACAATGTGATGGGGAGCCACCTGGGCATTTACCGAACGCAGGCTAAAGTAAATGAGCATTTTTACAATCCTAAGTTAAATGACGCTGTAAAACAAATGGTAAAAGCATGTAAAATATGTAAAATGTCTAAGTCGGATCAAGCAAAACACGAAGGAAAATTTATTTCTGTCCCCGTATACCAGACGATGAATACTGTATTTATTGATGTGCTAGGACCACTACCTCGAAGTAAAAATATGAATCAATACATACTCGTATTAGTTGATGCTTTTAGTAGATTTGTGTAGTTATACCCTTTAAGAGATTGCAAAACCCGACTAATTATAGAAAAAATGAAGTTAATCTTTGATAATCTTTCCCTCCCTAAAATAATCGTATCTGACAATGCCAGCTATTTCATATCTAAAGAGTTTAAAAGTTATTTATTCAACAATCATATTCAACACAGCCGGATAGCGGCATACAGGGCAAATGGCAATAGAGCTGAACGTTACATTAAGTCAGTAAACACTTGTTTAATATGTTATTATTTTAAGGACCAAACATTGTGGGACACGGAATTAGGCCTGATACAAATGTCACTAAACACAGCCCGTAATGCGTCAACAAACTCAACAGCCTTTCAAATGATGTTTTCTCACCCGTGTAATAATCCTCTCACAAATTTATGGAATGTTCAGGACCTTATCTCGCATAATTTAAGTCCTGAGGAAAAATCGGAGAACTTAAAAAGGGCCATTAACAATATAAAGAAGAGCATTTCTAAAAACAGAAGGAGGGATAAATATCAGTTTCCCAGGAGTAACCACCCGTTTAAAGTAAATAGTCTGGTGTACATAAGAACGCATTATCTTAGCAGTAAAATAAATAGGTTCAGTAAAAAATTAGCCCCCAGGTATATCGGACCATACAAGATATTATTTTTCATCAGTGAAGGAACTGTACTTGTGCAAAACACGGAAGACCTAGAAGATGTAAGAAAAATACATATAGTGGACCTCAAAATAGACTTTAGAAGATAATTGGAAAGCTATAAATTCAAGAAAGCAAAATAATATATTGAAGACCTGAAGCAATGAAAATATGTAGTAAAATGAAGCACAAAAAAAAAATAGCAAAATGAAGCAAGAATATGTACTCGGAACATTTTTACATTTTCAAGCTTTCACCTTGAACAATCTGTTGTAATATTTTTAATTTTAAGTGAAATTTATTTTTGATTTGAAGGGTAATAATTTGAGTAATATGTTTAACAGAAATGAGGAATATTGAGGTATTTAACGATTTGATAATGAGTTAAAATATAAAGTAATGATTTCAAGTAGTTAAAAAAATGTGATTGAATAATTAATAAATTTCTCTGTTAGTTGTTAGTAGGGTAAAAGATGACTGTTGTATGTAAGTATGTAAAATTGAGTGTAAGTATGGGATCCCGCGTATAAATGAGTATGAATTTAGCTGAGTGTTGTACGAGTGTTAGTATTAGGTAGTTTTAAGCGCACATTATTTTTTGAGTTGACACATTGTAACACGACGCACACACACACATAAAACACACACTATAAATCACACTTTAACACACACACTCGAAAACTATTAAGGCACACGAGAACGACACACGACACACGTCACAGAAACACGGAAAATTGTAGACTAACAGCGAACAGGAAATATATTGAAAAGAGAAAGTTATTTGAGGAAGTGTACCGTTATGCGTCAATATCTCTCATTTAGAATATGTTTGTTTAGATTATAAGGGGAATTAAAATGTGAGAATAGTTTGAAAAATAGTAAAATGTAAATAAATGAATTTAGATGATGTCAATTTGTAGGAAAATATATTAGAATGATTTGTTATTATGAATAAAATTAGTAATTTTACAGGAAAATGAGTAATGTGCAGACAGAAGTTGTTGTGAGCGCATTCTAGCGGAATAGTTGGAACTAGGTGAAGCGAGTTCTTAATTTTGCCGCCAGAGCTCAGCAGTTGTACAATATGTCAAAATATTATTGGCGAACTGTCAAAATGATTTGTTTATGTTTTGATTATAGTTAAGGATAAATATTTTGAATGAGAATTATTGCGGAATTGTTTAAGGGAATGTAATTGTAGAGTGATGTTTAGGTATTTGGATTCATATGATATCCATTTGTATATTTTAAATGTGTAGGGGGATATTTTATACCGTATATCAGGATATGAATAAAATATACAAATGTATATAAAACTATTAATATATATATAAGTTGTTATCTACCTGTAGTTACGTAGCATATATCATGTAGGCACTGCAGACGCCAAGATTCGTATTTTAAGTTCTGTTAACCGCTCGGAGTCTTATAACTGCCTTCCGACCAACATGTTGATTCCCCGTAGAAATTGTATGTAAAAACTTTGATTAACTTTGAATTGTATAATGGTCTTAAACTATTTGAATATTAAAATGTAACTATTTTATTCCTTGTCATGTTCTTATAATTTGTTTTGTTGAGAAATATTGTATAATTGTAAAATCATTTAATTAAATATTTGGTTGTGCTTGTTATATTTTGTTCAATTGAAAAGCACATGTAAAGTTGTAACGTAAATTGATTTTAGATGCATTGTTATAAATATTAGTAATTAATACGTTTGGATATTTGTTTTATTTTCCAGACGGGGATCAGGTTTCTATCGATCAATCTTGGTTATCTTGGTTATCGGAATGGCAGTCGGGAATTAGTAACAAGTAAGATCTACCCATGTATCATATAGTTTTAAGATGGGTATATAAATAATCAGAATTAATATGAAGGAAGAAATGTATTATTTTAATTTCAAAAGTAAATCCCAGGTGGGATAATTAAAGTCAACTTATTGCTTCACAAATGCTCATTATTTCGCTACCATTGGTTAAAGGTTATTGTTATCAAACTGGCCAAACCAGATCAAATAACTCCTAAATTAATATTGTGCTACCCATAATTGGCAATAATAAAAAAGGGTACAATGATAAATGATGATTAATTATTTTATTGTTATAAACGGCCAAAGATTACTCTACTACCTAATAAATGTCTATTAGAAAAAAAACATGTACTAATATTTAAAATGCTCCTCTATAAATTATAAAACTTAACTAATAATTATGTTATTAACTATCAGCATGATCAACAGGATACATAAACAACGTAAATTGATTTCTGTGGTAATAAAGCAAAGTTATGCTCTCCTATTTAGCTTTTAATTATGCTCCTTTGAGGAAGTTAAACCCCTTTGAGGATACACCTTGGTAAAAATATTCTTCGAAAACCCTGTTCAGAATTTATGGCCAGGTCATGAAAGAGTAGTTTTTATTGAGAATTAGAACACTTGTTCAGTCTCACAACAGGGACTTTAGACGATCTACAACTTTGATCCTATGACTTTTTGTCGTATCTCGTCTCCTTCGCCTTTAGGTAGCGCTAGATTTTTCAAATTTCGGCATATTTTCGAGATTTAGTGGTGGTTTTTAATTTTTATCACGTTAATATAATTGATGGATGCCTAATATTGGGCGCACAGTATGTCTACATCACACTCAATAAATAACACCAGTAATATGACCAGTTATTATTACTTAAACCTGCCGTAAAATCAAAAACTTTAAATATCTTTAGATTTGACATGCATGTAAACTTCAGATTCGGCATACACGTGCTTTTCACTTTCTAACCCCAGAGAAAATTCCTAAGCCTTACGTTTCCCAGTTTTACTACCTAAATAACTTAATAATGGCGGATAGAAACAATCAAAATCTAGTGTTGTTTAAACAGTTCCAACGGCTATACAGATGCTCTCAGTCTTAAATTTCTGATGATTTGTCTGTTTTCTTGGTATGAGTAGTAGTCTTATGGGGGTTCAGGGCCACTTGATATGACACCACTTCAAAACGAAGCCAAATAGCGACCTAGGGGCGAAGCCCCCCACAGGGGTCTGGGGGCGGAGCCCCCAGCGAGCGAAGCGAGTTATATTCTATAAAGTCAAACGTCTGTACATTTCGTACACGAATATAAAAATAATAAGTAATGGGGAGGGGGTTATGACTTATACATAATATTATTTTACACATTGAAATTTTAGACCTACAAAAATAAAATCAGGAAAGCAGAAAGGATGAAAAATTAATCTAATTTAAATGCTTTATTATAGTCAACCATTATTTAAAAGAAAAGATAATTAGTTATATAAGCGCAGTGCCTGATTGATAAAATTAGTAACATGTAACAATGTGACGCCGCCGATCTTCATAATTATTTGACGGTTGGGAGCTTTTCAAATAATTACTAATGCACGTGGCTTCAATCAAACAAACTTTATTAACAATTTAAACTAATTAATAACTCACTCTAGAAATACTAATAACACGGGAACTTTGTTAATTTAAGAAATTATTAATTTAAATAAGTATGACTTCATTTTAAAAAGGGAGGATAGGGGACGTGGACCGGGCCTACATAGTAGGGCGCAAGGCCCGCGCGGTCGCGGTCGCCGCACCGCGAAACTTACACTACTTGTCTCTTCAGCCGACTGCTCAGGCGCTCAGCGCATATGCTCTGCTTATGCCGTTGAAAAATCTGCTCTCGGCCAATCAGAGGGCACGGCCTGCGCGAGGCTTCTGCTGACGATCAGCAGTTTAGCAACACTGCAAGCCTATAACTGCATGATTCCAGCTTAATAACTTTCACAAAAAATTACATGACAATAATTTAATTAGAGATTTCTGGGCATTACCTTTAATTTAAGCAATTGGCATTAATCATGATTACTGCAGATAATTTAAGTAGATAAATATACAAATATTATTCCCAGTGTGGATTTTCCTTTTATTGAGTACATGAAATTGAATTAGCAGATAAATTTGCCATGTTGGCCTGTTCTTAGGATTTAATAATTAGATCTGCTATTGGGAGTGGGTTGTCACAGCAAGTCTCCGTTTCGTATTCTGCAGCAATACAAACCGGAAGGTTGTAAAATATCACACTGCGTAAGTTGTATTGTCAAATCAGAGGATAGACAGTAACATTAAGAAAGGTCATGCGATCACAAGCATCTTGATTTTATAAATAAGTCCTTTTATATGTTATAAAAATATATTTCTTATGACATAGTATATAATATTACAAGTTACTGAATGACATGTCACTGGGCTAGTATGATAATGTCTCAAATAAACTCCATTCGATAGATAATTGTATTTACTTCATTTTAGTTTAAGTTTATAATTATAAAAACGTAAATTTAGTGTCATCCTATCAAATAAGAAGACAAAAACAGTTAAAAATAAATTAATATTTCCTTAGCTATAGAAAAGAAACTGTTAGACTTTAAATTCTTGAATATGATTGTTAAACTATCTTTGTGAATTGGACGATCTATTTAAATGGATATTGTTTACATAAATCAGCAGAAAAATGTTTGGGCTCCATATCCAGTTGCTTAAGAATGGAAAATAATGTCGTTCGAGTTTATATAACTCCAAAAGTCTTAAGGTAAGATAGAAAGTTTTAAGTTGATAGAAACGGTTCCAAAAATTAACACCAATTAAAGATATTTGAGGTCAGAGATATTAAACTGACTTGTATTTTAGTCAAAGGCTCCATAACTTTACCTAATCGTAACGTGACATTTACGTTTTACATTATACATTTCACGAGTAATGTAATCACCTTAAGCGTATATGGAATATAGTATTTTACATAACCACTCTTTCGAAGGGGCCAAATAAATTGCTTATGAATATTAAAAGGCTTTCATCATTTGCAACAATTTAATAACCAAGAGAATAAAAGTTTTAACTTGTCTTTGTATTATTATTTACATGAAACATTTTGAACATTACTGAAGTTTTCAGAAGAAATATTTGACCAACGTAATTATTCATTTTATCACCACATTATATAAATCAGCCTAAAACCCTGTTGACATACAGACAACAGGTAAAAAAATGAATTTTTTTATGATCTTATGCGCATTAAAACTTATAATGGGTTTCGGAACCGTGCTCAAGACCAATCATAGAGTGTATTAGGTTTCCATGATGCTCTTTACGGTGTCCTCATCCCTTGAATAACATGAATTTCATCCCGCCAACCTCCAGGTTAAAATTTTGTAACCCAACCCCCAGGTCGCGGTCCCCGTCCTCTTCTTCAACAGGCTAGGTTGCTGGTATGAGTGGGCTGTGGTAAGACCCTTGTACTCTTGTACTCCACGGTCCCTGCCTCATTGTTGTGGCTGGTCCCTAGCTCGAGCTCAGTGTGACCTACGTCTCAGCAACAAAGCGATCAATCCCAGATCAACCATAGATTAACATGGGGAATACTTAATTGCAAGTGCAAACACATGATGTAATCTGAAGCACAGAAAAATTGTACGTTGTATTGTAATATAAAATACTAAATTATTAAATGGGAAAAAATGTCAATATCAAACCACAAACTATATTAATATGTAATTACAATACTTCAGGACTAACAATACTATTATTATTAATACTACCTCAATATTAATCTAACATAGTTTCAGTGGCAAATAGTTTCGACTTCTTACGAATTCGTCATCAGGCTGTCCAAGGATGAAGGTATCTTCATTAGAAGACCGAAAAACTAAAAAAGTAAATTTAAAACACAAGAAATGTATTAGACGGACACGGCTATTAAACAAGTGTGCAACTTATTGCCTTTATCAAAATCTATATAATTATTAGTAATCCGTCCTTCGTTCGTATTCCTTATATGCATTAAAAATATCTCTGTTCATTTATAAAACAATCAGTAACACTTAAACTCACTGGCGAGGTTTTTATTATTAAGTAACTGTACCACTTATAAATCAGAGTGACAGGTCCTCTAGTATAAATATTTGTTTTTAGTGTCAATATTCATTTACTAATAAAAAATACAGTAACAGATCAACTATGCAATTATTCATTGTTTTAACTCGAGTATCTCTTTGTTTGAATTTCCATCTCATGAATAAATCAGGTTTTAAAATATACTTTTTGTCTCTCCGTCTGATTGTTGACGATACTGTGGAATTTACATAAATTCTAATAACATGTAAATAATTTGTCATAACAATTGATTTTGTTTACATTCCAAACCAACGGTAAATAACTAATTAGTATTACTAAATACTAAACAAAATAATATATATATTATAAAAAAATCACCTCAAAATCAATTATTGTTATTGCTTCGGTCATGCTTTAACTTCATTCGTTCAAATGATGTAAATGAGAAATTCTTAAGGTATTCAATATCATATTTTGACCCAGCGAGTGTGTAAGATGTTTATTTGGAGTTATGGAATTTGAAAATAATCTTGACAATAAGTGTTATGGATTCTAGTGTGCCTTAAATCGTAGTTGTTGTGTGTAAACCTTAATTGAACCAAACTATAAATTATAAGTATAGGAATCCCGGTACCAAATCAACTAAATGTAGGGAGTGATTTTGAATATAACCCTCAAACGATTTTCAAGGACAGACTCAAAGTTACCAGACAGCAATTCAGAAAATGGATTCCAGTCAAATTTACTTAAAGTAAGAGATTAAACTTGCACATGTCTTGAATGCCTTTGTTGGATGCTACTTTACTCTTATTAAACTTTGGTGAGAGGTTGTTACTGTTCAGCCAAGTATTTGTAACATTAAGGAAAATAATTGCTTATATTATAAGTTAGTAAGTTAAATTACAAATTATGGTACAGTTTTCACAAAGTCTACAATATTTTTATATTTTAATATTACTGAACGTTGTTATCCCATAATTAAGGATGGGCTTAAATAACTAATAAAATTGTGTACATTAGTAATTCAATAAATTTAGTACAAAATATATATTTAAAAATTATATATTTAAACAGCTAACTTCGAATGCAATCAATAAAATGCGAAATCCGCCGTACCAAATGTAAAGGTGATATTTTTATCAAGCCCCAACGTAATGCATATTAAAATATTCATTGAAATGTGACAAAAATTGGAAAAATTTGTTTATACTTTTTACGCATGGAGCTATATATATATATATATATATATATATATATATATATATATATATATATATATATATATATATATATATATATATATATACTTTTATACTTTTTACGTACAAGACAGCCAAATAATGAGATTCGATGATTACTTAATCTTTGATGTTAGTTTAGTTTTGGATATTTAATCAAAACCAGATTTGTGTCCTATCAAGCCAAATTTTTACTCTTAAAAACTAATAAATGTTTAAAAGTATGTTTTTCGTGCCAAAATATCCAATACAAATTACCTAACTTCTTTTATTGTTTTGATAACCAAAAGATAGTAGTCAACTTAATTACCAATTTTTAACTGTATTTTGTCTGCTGACAACCTAACTATCTACAGTCAGACCAACAAAAGCACATTATTAGCTAAGATAAATGAATATAAATATATATATATATATATATATATATATATATATTCAATGCTAATAATAGGATAGGTCCATAGTTCTTAGTTTTTTTATCACTTTTTTATTAGAGTTTCGTGTAGTTTCATTCAAATTTCTTAGTCCTGTAATCATGCTGAACTGGAATCAAAAGTGTTTTTGATTATGTTTATATTTTAATTTCCTTAGCCTTCACTACCGGTAATTATGACTAACATAATATCCAAATAGTGAGTTTACTTTTCTGTAAACCTTTTATTAATTGTAGAGTAAATCGTTATTCATATTTCTTCTTTGTATCCAATATAGCAGATACTCTGTTAAATCGAACTAATTTTTTAGATAAATAAACTGAATTGGAATCCCGGACTTAAAATATGCAAGCGAAGTAAAGTTTACCGAATTAAAGTCTATCAATTGCCTTAACAATTATGTTACAATAGTTACAACAGTTAAAACAATAGTTAAAATTATTATTACAGAATAACTACTATTTCCTTTTTTTCGAATTTGATTTGTATATTTAACTATGTATTTTATAGTTATACTCAAATCTACCATACGTATAAATCACGGCTGTCATCGTTGTTAAAAAAAAATCGTTTGATTCAGCTTATAACCAAAGCATAAAAACTTCCTAAACTTAAAAAACAATTCCAGCTGTGAACTTCTAACGTGCCACTTTGTCGTAATATTGTCTGAGACTCAGGATTTAACAAAGGAAAAATGTATTTCTGGTTCCATTGTCAGAATAAAACATAATTATTACTGAAAGATTAAAGAAAAAACGTAATACATAAATAGATAATTTAAAAACCCCGTTGCAGCAAACCTCCATACTCAGCAAATTTCAAATGGTACTTCACTGAGTCATGAAGCCACTTACCAACTTTCATCAAATCATATTCATAAATAAGCGAGATATGAAATTTTTATTTATTCTCCATAAGAAAAACATTAGGACTGAGTATGCAGGTTTGCTGCACCAAGGACTACAAAAATCTGGATTTTACGCAAATAACAATTGATCACGACCAGATGAAGCAACATACCAAGTTTTATCAATTAATGTTCATAAACAAGCAAGATATCACATGTTCTTATTCTCCATAAGAATAACATTATAGCTGCAGAGTATGCAGGTTTGTTGCCATGGGGACCGTAACAAATGGGTATTGTATACAAATATCAGTAAACCCTAACCATATGAAGCCACATACCAAGTTTCATTAATATATGTTTATTTGTAAGCGAGATAAAAAATTTACTTTTTCTCCGTAAGATTAACATTGGACAACGTACTGTGTGTCGCACTTACAATATCTCGGTAACCAACTGACGTAGAGTGATGATCAAAATACCAAATTGTTTGCTTTTTTAAGCTGAATGCAATAGTGTAAACTCAGGTCTGGCTTTAAACATGATAATATGCAAACAGTTCAAAAAACCCATTTTTTACAAAACCCTCCTTATAATAATGCGACTACCTGGTTTTCGAACTCATTTAATCATATTATGAACTCAAGATATGCTGTCTTACACGTTTATACAAAATTTCATCAAGATCGGACCAATTTTAGGAAATTTATCGTGTCACATCGTACGGACACATATATTTACATATATATGAATTTGAACGAATGGTGTTTTTGGCATCTGGGGGCCTCGAAACGAAAAGTTATGATGGTCGTACCATGCCACCTACGGTAATAGCTTCTTACCTGTAGGGGAAATTCGCTAAAGATAAATATTTCTAAATTTTTACTAAAAATTAATTTTGCTGTCACTTTTATACGTTATTTTAAACTCTATTCCCGCTCAGCAAAGAATGTTTGTTCCTTATTACTTGCAAATTTCAATCCAACATGATGATAACCATGTGGCAAATATAATATTTTATAAAATGGCAATTATATTTGATGAATAAGTGATTAAGTTAAGTCAGTAAGTTAGACAGCTAATGCAATTGCTGTCTTTCAAATGTTAGAAGCGACTATTTTAAATTCACAGAATGCAATAGTAATCAAGTGTAATGTAATTGAGTGTTTGCTATTGCCATGACAAAGCAATGGGTCTCATTTTAGGGCTGAAAAGCAACTGCTTACAGTTTTGAGGTAACTATGTCGAAGCTCGCAAGTTTGGTTTGCTGACTTTTGCTGACTACATTCCAATATTTCCTTTCAGCTTTAGGATCATCAAAAGAATACACTTGTTAAGAAATATATTCATAACGCTATTTCTTTTGTACTTCATTACGATATACGTGTTTGAGCTTTTACAAGTAACAGACGTATTCCCTTTCCCAACAAACTGTGTGATACTAATGTATTTGATTTCATGTGGTTACTATGTTCTGCACATATGTTCAGGTTATGACAATCGTCTCATCGGCGATCCAAACTTTGTTGGATTCAATGATGCAATCATGAAATTAAAAGAGCTGGACGTCACCTGGTTTTTAGCGAATTTCCCCTATAGGGAAGAAGCTATTACCGTAGGTCTCATGGTAAGACTTAAGCCCGAGGCCATGATAACTTTTCATTTTGAGGTCCCCAGATGCTAAAAACACCGTTTGTTCAAATTGTTATAAATGTATATATATATATATGTGTGTGTGTGTCCGTAAGTACGATAACTCTCGTAAAAAAGGTCCGATCTTAATGAAATTTGGTACAATTGTGTAAAGTACCATTTGTTTGAACGAGTTTGAAAATCAAGCGAATCGCACCATCGGAAGGGGGTTTTTGGGGCGTTTTGTACCCCAAAATGGGTTTTTTGGGTTTTCCACATGTAATTTTTAATTTAATCATATTTTAGTTTTCCCCATTGAATTCAGCATGAAAAAACAAACAATTTTGTATTTTGATCATTGTTCTACGTCAATTGGTTACTGAGATATTGAACGTGCTAAACACAGTACGTTGTCTAATGTTATTCTTATGGATAAAAAGAACAATTTTATTTCTCGCTTATTTATGATCATAAACTGGCGAAATTTGGTATATGGATTCATCTGGTTGTGGTTTATTGTTGTTTGCACACACAAAAAACAATTCATGGCCTATGGTTCCCGTAGCAGCAAACCTATGTACTCGGTCCCCATGTTATTCTTATGGAAAATAATTGAAATGTTATATATCACTTATTTATGAATGTATATGGATGAAACTTGGTATGTGACTTCACTTAGATTAATCTATTGACATTTGCATAACAAAAATTATTTTGTGTTCCTTGTTGCAGTAAACCTGCGTACTCATCCCCAATGTTATTCTTATGGAGAATAATTAATATTTTAAATATCGCTTGTTTGAGAATATATTTCTTATGAATCCTGTCGAGTGGCTTAATGTTTTATGTTGTATATTCATTGGAAATTCGCTGAGTATGCAGGTTTGCTGCAACGGGGGTATTTTTATTCGCCACAATCCTCCAGTCGAGTATGTGAGTTTAGTCCATTGGGCTTATTTTTATAGCTTCTCCGATGGCGATTGGGCGTGGTTCACGTTCGAAGCAATCATGTTCAGCTCTGTTGGCCTGGCCAACTTGGCCACCTGATTCTCGTCAAGACCGTTGTGATAAACATGATGAAACTGGCCAAAGGAAACTTCTCTCCGGATCGGAATTGGATCAAATCACAGATATCCGATCACTGCCCAATATCGACCTTGAAATCAACAGAATCTACTCACCGCTGATGTTCTTTTGCGTCATTTTGTCTACTTCCCATGCCACGAGAAACATTGTAAACTTGTGGATCGTGGTTGTATTGAAGACCAATGTAATTGCCAAAGATGCTCGCAGCCTGAGGTACTGCAAAAGTATTGCCTTAAAGGGTATCCTAATGGTGTCAATAGCTTATGTATATTCCTACGCGTCTGATCTAGTCGACAGCACCAAGACAGAGATTGACAGAATCACGACTTTCCAGAGAAGCCATTCGGCACACTGGATGAAAGTCTTGACGGTCCTCCAAGAACTCGACTATTTCCCGAGTGGGGATCAATGTTTTGGTTAAATCTGACTCCAACTATATCCATTCCCACTAAGTGATCTTAAATAATACGCAATTAATAGAACGGAAACCCTTTCAGTAGGTACTAATGAAAGCTGCAAGATTACATTTACCAGGTGATCCTTTGATAAGGAAGGCAATTTAACAGAATCACGACTTTCCAGAGAAGCCATTTGGCACACTGGATGAAAGTCTTGACGGTCCTCCAAGAACTCGACTATTTCCCGAGTGGGGATCAATGTTTTGGTTAAATCTGACTCCAACTATATCCATTCCCACTAAGTGATCTTAAATAATACGCAATTAATAGAACGGAAACCCTTTCAGTAGGTACTAATGAAAGCTGCAAGATTACATTTACCAGGTGATCCTTTGATAAGGAAGGCAATTTAACAGAATCACGACTTTCCAGAGAAGCCATTTGGCACACTGGATGAAAGTCTTGACGGTCCTCCAAGAACTCGACTATTTCCCGAGTGGGGATCAATGTTTTGGTTAAATCTGACTCCAACTATATCCATTCCCACTAAGTGATCTTAAATAATACGCAATTAATAGAACGGAAACCCTTTCAGTAGGTACTAATGAAAGCTGCAAGATTACATTTACCAGGTGATCCTTTGATAAGGAAGGCAATTTAATTTGACTCTACAAGTTTACTTGGGCGGATTTGCCTTTTCAAATATGGTGGCGGTCCCAAAGCCTTTTTTTCTAGACAAAATGTATTTATAAATGATTAAAAAATAAAAATTCATAAAACATAAATTTTACGATTATATTTACAATGATCAATATCATTATTATTATTATTATTTTTATGATTATGTTTATATCGTTTTAGTTGTGAATTTATCTTCACAAATACGAAGTTTGATATATTGATTTTAATGTGTAAATTTGGAGTGGATGCGTAAATTGTGTCCATCTTTCGTTTGTACAATGTTTTGTAAGTATGTTTGGAATGCAATGAAGAGGAATTATTAATATTAGTATTATTATAACGTCAAAGATAGACAGATAATAATAGGGACTGGAACCAGATATTATAAATGACGATGATTACTATAAAATGGCAAAGACGAATAAATAAAGTAGTTAGAAATGACTGTGTTATAAATAATTGTGTAAGACATTTTATTATTTTATTATATCATATATAAATCTAAATGTTAATTCCCTATAGATCCCCTCTTACATCTTTCCTCTTGCTACTTTCCTCTTGTTAGCGGTCTCAGTAAATCACACGACAAGTCAGTGACTACTCGACAACTTGTTGAACTTGGCTGGAGTAGAAGTAATGAGTTGTCAAGTTGAATTAACAACTTCATGGCATTTAAATTTCCATTTACACTTGCCATTTCTTAACTCAAATATACCAGATCTCCTGTAAATCCCATCATGTAGCATCAACACATCTTGATTTTTTTTTATATTGAGTTGTTTTTCTTTTATTAAGTGCATGTATTGCGTATATATATGGTATTTAAACTGTTATACATTATATGTTATCTAAGTATTTCTAATTGTGCAGGATTCTGGATAAAGCACGTTTATTAGCACCATCCTTCTGATGTACTGTCAAATGTTATATGCTAATAAATTGTTTGATTTGATTTTGATTTGAAGTTGATTTGAAGTTATAGTCCTAAACATAGAAACTCAGCTTCAATAGTTGGATTGTAAAAGTTATACTTACTAGATAATATGGCAGATTTATTCTATAATTATATTCTACTTTTATAAAAATTAACCATAATCTTTTGATAAATAAATCTGTATTAACATATTTTTGTTTACTTAAATAATTAATAAAAAACTATGTCCTTATAATTTGCTTAACATTTATTGCTGGATCGTCTTTATTTGTTTAAGTATTTATAAAATGTATATTCAATTTGGAAAGTTGTACCACACTTGTTTACTATATTTGTTTATGTTTTTTTTTTATATATATTGTAATGTTATCGACCAAAACAAACATAAGAAAAATTGTGCTTGAATTTAGGGAACGTCCAAATAAATAACGTCCACAAATAAACACCCAGGTAATATTACCTCAATAAACCAGAATTTTGTAAAAGCTAATACATGTTTACATTATTGTTTTGATAAGTTCGGCTTCAAGCGTACGACTGCAAGTCGCTTCAAGCGTAACAAGTGTGGTTTACATTCTGTTGTTTATTTTTCAACACAGGTTTTAAAATAATTGCTTCGTTTAAACAAACATTATCTTTTGGACGTTTAATAAATATATCTACGAAAAATTAATTTAAAATATCTGCAGTCTCATCTAAGAACAATAATAATAACTGACGCTAGATTATTTTAACGCGTATTAAACTTTTACATAAATGGGATTAACCTCAGTTATACTTTATTAAATAAGGTAGTACGTTTTATTACGCTAAAGCCTTATTATTCGTAGCGCATTTACACAAAACTATAATACCCCCATTGCAGCAAACCTGCGTACTGCAGCGAATTTACAATGCATGAGTATGTTTTCGTAATACATAAAGCTACTTAAAAAGATTCATAAAAAGTATACTCACAAATAAGCGATATATAGAATAGTTATCATTCTCCGTAAGAATAACTCTGGGGTTGAGTATGCAGGTCTGCTGCAACAAGAAACACAAACAATTTTTCACGCACATATCAATGTAACTCAACTAGGTGGAGCCACATACCATATTGTATTCATATGCATTAAAAAAGGCAATTTATAACCTTTGTATTATTCTCCATAAGAATAAGATGAGGGCTGAGTACGCAGGTTTGCTGCAACCAGGAACACAAAAAATGGGGTTTTACACAAATATCAATAACAAATCAACTAGGTGAAATCACACTGCCAGTCATTAAGTGTCTTTAATTTATGTTCACAATTATGGGGGACGTAATATTTTACTTATTCTCCTGGGGGCTGAGTACGCAGGTTTTCTGTTACGGGAACCATCGGAAAACAAATTGTAGTGCAAATAACAATAAACCACAACCAGATTAAGCCATATTCTAAGTTCCGTGAGTATGTGTTCATAAATAAGCATTCAATAAAATGTTTTTCTTCTCCATAAGAATAGCATTGATCAACGTACTTTGTTTGAATATCTCAGTAACCAATTGGCGTAGAGCGATGATCAAAAAACCATTTTTTTTATGTTTTTTAAAGTGAATTCAATAGTGTAAATTAAAAATTTGATTTCAATAAAAATATAGGAGTATTTTGTTGCTGTAAATAATTACCCTCCAGATGATTCTAAACTGACCTAGTCAGTAGAGTAACAAATTAATAATTTTAATTAATTGTTAAAGGTTACAAATCCTGAAACACTAATTCTAGACATAGATTGATCATCTATTAATAAAATCTAACGGTTAATTGTGTTGGCCATCTTTGCATTGTAAATTGTTTAAACTGACTTAGATATTGAAATCCTAATTATACAACTTTAAAGCTCAGAACAATGGCAAAGTTGTGAAACAAATATGGATAAAGAAATAATAATACTGGAATTAAAACGGAAACCCAACACTTAATAGTCTACAAAGGTAAGGAGAGTGTATGATGTCCATCAGAAAATAAAACGTTTATAATCGTTACGCAGCAGATGCTAATATGATTCTGTATTCTTCTCGTAATAATATCGATTTACGAAGGACTATTTTACTCTTATGCCGAATACTGAATACCGAATGGCCTCTACGTGTATTATCATAAGTTTTGTGTTGGCCCTGAAATAATTAGAAAAATTTACTAAGCTACGCGACATTACTGAAATGTTATCGCCGGTCTTGATTAACAGGTACTGGGATTAAAATTGTTCTCTTTATTATAAACAATAATTATTTAATATAAGTATTCGGGACAAAACAACACAATTAAATTTGACGGTGGTTCTACCTGAATGAATAACAAAATTAAATTTCAATGTCAATGTTATTTTTACTTCACTTTATGTTTGTAATAAGAAAGTTTTAGAACTACTAAAACGTATTTTTATTCTTGTACAAAAAAAATTATGGGTATTAGTATTTTTGTTAATTTATTTTTTGAAAACTTAAGATTTTTAATACATTTTTCTCCTGTCCGGCTTTAATCAAAAGCTCAACATGGGTTTTGAAAGTGGGGAAATGTGGTAAAATAAACACCGAAATACGCTATGTAAATAATTTTAGTGAAATACGTTTTATGGCTTGAGGTAAAAAAATAAATAAATAAAACTAGATCAAGTGGAGCAATTATAACCGCCATTTTGAAAGCTTCCGCTTGAAACCCACAAGCAAGGCCACGTCAAAGGATTGTTATTTAAGTTTAGTGAAAGGTTTTACAATCTAAGGCATTTATTCGCTGCTTAAAATAAAATTTGGATCTATAAAAGCGTTTGATTTTCACTTTTTAATTTACGATTATCAGGTAGTTTTTTTACAAATTTATGAACAAGTTATGTTGAAAAAACCTATAATATTTCCGTGTTTCCGATAAAACGTACAACACATAAATCATCTGCTATCCTTACTATAAAACAAGTTACTCGAGAACTATGGTATTATTTTAGGGATAGTAAATACTAATCAGGGTGGACTCTCAGAGCTATATATTTTTTTAGGTAGGCAAGGCATAACAAATATTATGCACATTCAAATTCAAATTCATTATTGATCATGTTAACTAAATTACATTGCATATGCCAAGGTCAAAACAAAAGTTAAATATAATGTTCTTAAAACATAAAATTTACTACATAAAATGGTGTAGTACATTTCCTGCAAGAAATCTTTTTAAGCAACAAAATATTTTACACCATAGCAGGCCTTGTTCATAGTAAAATCATTTAATTTTGTTTGTAAATGCATTAAGGCTACTTTCAAGCCTTAAGGGTTCAGGCAGTCTATTTTACGGCAAAAGATCATATGTACTTCTGAAAATAATGGTGTTATGTATCCGGACATTTATAATACACTTTGGTTTGCTCCTGGTTCTATGGCTGTGAGTTGGAAGAAATGGTTTATGAACATAGAATTTTCTATGAAGAAAAGATCCGGTTTCAAATTGTCATTGATCTTTTTCTCCTTTGCATGAGATCCTTTTAATCCCTTAATGATTTTGAACATATTCAATTCCATTTTCGTATCGTTATCTTTCTTTTGTGGCTGTATAATACAGGTTTGTTACATCTAAAGCATTTTACCACCAAGTCGCTACTAATTATACTGGCCTCAAATAAACAAGCCTAGACCGAACATAGATTTCTTTAATATTATCAAGATTAGAGGAACACATGTTAAAAATAAAAATTATATCTAAATCCAATCAATATAATATAATTGAACGTGAAACCAGTTCTCTGTGTTACAAGGTTACCAACCACAATTCGTGAGTTAGTTTCAACTAATGGTTTACCGCACAGCCTGAACTGTTGATTACATAATTACGCGAGTAGTTACGAATACTTAACTTGGGAAATAAAATTTCTCCTTATTCCATAAAATTTTAATTTCCAACAGGTTATGTGGTCCAACCATTAGTTTCACAGGAAAAGAATCTTCAAACATTCTAGATAATGGACACGGTGATCGAACATATTTTAAAATGGGATTAATCAATCGAAATAAGTTTATGATTAGCGATCTACTAATTGTATTAATTTTATCTCCTGCGATTATATTTTTTTAACTTCCTTGAAAAACTCCGTTCTTATGATAATACTGTAGTTAAGCATATTTTTATAATTTTATAGTACTACAAATAACAGTTAAATATGAGGAAATATTGGATATTGTTGTTATAGCAATGAAATGCAAATATCAGAATAACAATTGGACTTTTTGGCGGTTATATGCAAAGAAATCAATTTAAATGATTCCTTTGCTTCTATTCAAATTCGTATTGCGGCTGACTTTAATCACAGACTATCTCATCGCTCAGTTTCAGGAAAATGTAAATGATATATTTATTGTAACATATTTTTCTCAGTCTCTTGGGGAAGAATTCGGAGATATTTAAAAATATCTAGAAGATATAAAAACGTATAACTATTACAAAACACATTCATAAGAATTCATGGATATAGTTGTAAGGCAACAATAAAGTCTGACTTATAAATTTAAAACTCAAATAAAATCATCAAAAGGCAAACACATTGTTTCGTAATTTTCCTGCACAGCGATAGGCCTGTAGCGTCACGAAGGGGTCGCGGTGCTGCGGCGCGGGATCATTGGCCCGTCCCGACCGAAGCGGGAAGCAAGCGCCTGCATGTTTTACAACAATGCGCACGCTCGGCGGCTGGCCGCTCGAGTCTGCGCAGGGGCACCGCGAACTCTATTTAACCCCCGAATCCGTGGTCTCGCCCGGATTCCAGTACCTGCGTCCCAGTGCCCGAGTAAAGTTAACGAACCCGAGTAATTACGAACCCATCGGAAGAAGGTAGGGAGCAGCGAATTATTTACCTTACTTCACGTGATTAAAATATTAGTTTTATCATTCAAACGATTTTTCATTTCAAATTCGAAACACTATTTTGACAATTACCGATATAACGATTTGGTTCACCTAATCATAGTTTACCTCAAACTTTCAATTAATTTATTTTAATTTCAAGAAAAATCTACAAAATCCCAACTGCTACATTTTATTATATTTATTTTCTGTAAAGTTATACAAGTAAAGTCATTGAAATATTATTTTCCATTAAAGTCATTGAAAGATTATTTTCTCTGCAGATAAACATTAAATATTCCAGTTTTTCATCTAACTCTTGGGTATTTGACGCTACAGGACCGTCTGACTAGGATTATTACTTTGATAAAGGATTATTATTATTATTATTTTTGTGTTTATGAGTTCTGTGATTTTGTTTGTACAAGAGTTTATTTTTGTATGTTGATAACTTGTTGTTCCAGACTTCTAGAAGACTAGTTAAAAGTTACATTTGAGTGTTAAATTGCATTTATAGTAAAGTGTATATACTTTAATTGGCCAATTAATTTTTGCTTGATTTTATGCTTGGGTTTCCAGCACAACATGATTGCATTAGTTTAACGAATGCTTGATTGACGCTTAGTGCAATTTACTCGGTAGCTAATTTTGCATATTGATTTAGAGTTTCTGGTCATTAGTGTTTAGCAAAAGTACGCTTATATAACAAGGGTCTCGATACATTTAATCCTGTTTAATATAATTGGACACCAGTAATTTCCTGGTGTTCTGTCCTGGTTGATCACAGTAGTTCCTTTGCCTCCAGGTTTAAAAAAAGAAAAATTAAATTATTTATCATCCCGAACCATTCACAGAAACCAAGAACCAGATTTTGCTGGTACAGACTAAAATCATTTTGTTTTTAAAGTATCCGACGGCAGAATAGTTAGGCCTATTTTATTAATTTATTCTGTTAATAACCATACCCGACTATCCTTCCTAACTGTGGCAAGCCCACAGCATAACGTAATAATATATTAATCTTTATATCCCGCTAATACGTTTCAGGCCTATTTTATTAATTTATTCTGTTTAATAATTTATTAATCTTTATAGCCTGCTAACGCGTTCCAGGCCTATTGTATAAACTTATTCTCTTTGATAATCGTACCCAATCATCCTTCCTTACTGTGGCAAGCCCATAGCGTAATACAGTAACATTTTACATATAACTCGTTTGACCCTCTAATACGATTGAGACTTGGTTTTTTTTAAATTCTGTTCTGTTCACCTGGTTTTCTGACTTTATAATCTGTCGTGATATTCTGCCTCTGACGTCAGATACTACCTACCTTCAATTGCTAGGGTGCTCCCTGCACATAGGATTGCGATTATTTTCCACCCTGTGGTGTACCCGAAGCCTAGAATAATTTCTCTATTAGTTTTGTTTTCCCGGGGCTATGATGAGAAGTGTTTAAAAATAAAGATTGATTGATTCACTCCTGAGCCCACCCAAAAAAAATTAATAAGTAAAGAGTGGTTTTCACATCCGTCCTAGCTGTGCCGATCTGCTGCTCCCCTGTAACTAAAGAAACCGGACCCTAGAAATTACCCAGCTGGACTGAGCGTTCCAAATGTTAAACTAAGCGACGCATCTAAGGGGTAAGAATGTAGAAACCCTGAAAATACGTCATAGTTTTGGCGCCCGAACAGGGACTTGTTTCAGTAACGAATTGAAAGCGTCATCTTTGATTATCAGGTATAAAAATCGACATGATATTTTCCAATCTTGAATTATTCTTAAGGCCTTTAAAACTACTGTTGACATTTAATATTCATGAAAACGACGGGGCTGGAAATAGAGACGGCTCGAAAACCTCGAAAACCACCACTTCAACTACGACAACGACTCGAGCAACAACAGCCAGTAGAACTAGTGTTCCAGTTACTACGGTTCCGGGTACTGTCACGACAACAGCGGTTATGGAAATCCCATTGACGACTGATTCTGTAACTTTAAAATTGCGCGATACAGGTATAACCTCAAGCGAAGTATTGCAACCATCCCCTACAGAAGCTAATCCTAAAGTTGGATGGGTATATAGACTACAAAAGAACGAATTATGAGAAGAACTACGAAAGTTTAGGTTGAACCACGAAGTTAAGGTAGAAGAACTCCAGAAAAGATTGGTATCCTTCTCCCAATCTGGCAGTTTGCCTCAAACGACTGTCAGTTTCAAACCCAACAAGACGAACCCAGGCAAGACGAGACTAGTCTAGGTGCATATTTTGTCTCAATTGCGACTTACAATTTTTTTATTTAATTTCAATACCGAAAGGGTAATAATTAAATAAAGGGGCGCCTATCTCGAAAGTCAATCCTATCTCGAAACGCACCAGAAGAGTTGTGTAATCAGGAAGTAAATAGCGCTAAGCCGGTAGAAAAACCAGCCAAATGCAGGAATGAAAGGAATAACCAGAATTGGTACGATCACATAATTGGTTGCATCTCCGAAACTCCTGACTGTTTTCCGAATTACAAATTAATCGACGGGGTATTATTTAGATACATATCAACAAAAGGGTTGGCAGATCCCACGACTGAGTAGAAAAGATACGTACCGGAAAATTTGCGAACACAGGTTCTTGAAGAATGTCACGATAAGCCTACAGCAGGCCATCTCGGTATGAACAAAACGATCCAGCGTATTTCAAGTCGGTAATTCTGGCCTCAGTGGAGGAAAGATACCCTAATGTATGTACGTAACTGTGAAACTTGCCAGCTATAGTAGAGCAAAGAAAAGCTGGAGGGAAAATGCATTTCAGGCGACCCCAAGGACCTTGGTATACCGTTACCAGTGACGTGATCGGTCCTTTGCCACGTTCACGAAAGGGCAATCGATTCATTGTAGTATTTCAGGACTGTTTTACTATGTGGGTGGAAATGTCCGCGCTAAAGAATTCTACCGCGAGGCAAATTTCAAAGAAATTTAGTGAACTCATCCTTTTACGATATGGATCCCCTGAGGTTATTTTAACTGATAACGGCAACCAATATGTGTCAAAAATATTTCATAATTCAGCCAAATAATGGGGAATACATCACCAACTAACCGCCCCCTACAGCCCTCAATCTAATCCGACCGAAAGAGCAAATCGCGTTATAAAAAAAAAGATTTCTCAGTTTGTGAGAGGGGATCATCGAAGTTGGGATGACAACTTAGACGAGTTCCGATCCTCCCTTAACACTTCCGTTCACGACTCCACGAAATGTACTGTGGCAATGTTAAATTATAGTCGGGAATTGCGTTTACCAGGAGCACTACATGGTCAAAAACAAGATACACCGTCAGACTTAAACCAACAAGACAAACACTCACAACGCCTGGCCGTCTTAGCAAAAGTTCATAGGAAATGTCAAGAGAACTTAAAAAAATCATATAGCCGGCAAGCTAAATATTATAATCTACGAAGACGGGATAATCCCTTCAAAACAACGGACTCCGTTTTGCGTAGGACATATATTCAATCCAAAGTGATAGATTATGTGGCAGGAAAGCTTACACCGAAATTCGAGCGGCCGTTCGTTATTTCTAAAACAATAGGGAACAACATATTCGATCTAAAGGAGAAGAAAGGGAAAGACGTGGGGCGAGCGAATGTCAAAGACCCTAAAATAGTTCATTCCTATGAGGCACAGGAACGCTTCCAACATGATGTGCCCACTTTCCTTTCCTTCAGTGTGTGCTTCTTTTATAGCCTGTACGCACTCTAAATTCCTATCCACTAACACTATATGGAATGGCGCATGGTTCCTTGCTTTACTCCCGCACGCTTTCTCCTTTTCATATTAACTATGTATGCCCGCAAGGAAGTTCTTACTGAGGCCGACCTGGCTACACTTCAACCAGGCAGTCATCTCAACGACACAGTTATAAACGCGTTTCACCAGGTACTCGTGGAAAGAAGCCACCGAGAGGGGGCCTGGAAATAATAGCTGTTGATACATACTTCCTCTATAATCTACGGTTGAAGAGGTACGAGGTAGGGCACAGTCGATTCAAGAGAAAGTCTCCATTTACGGTGGACGTGTTGCTAGTACCAGTACACATACCAACCAAGGAGCATTGGGCATTATTGCTGTTTTGCCTAAGCAACGGAAGATGCAGGCGTTCAACTCCATGACCTGGCTTCATAAGCGAGAGTTGCATTAAGTATACTATGCACTGAAGCGAGAGGTCAAAATAACCAAAGCAGACATGGGCCAGGAACCTTGGAATCTATTAAACACCTTGAAATCGTGTCCCAAACAATCCAGCGGCCATGGCTGCGGTGTGTTTGTACTCTGGTATGCAGACCGAATTTCCAGAGGTTTAGAAATTACGGACCTTAACCCCGCCTTCAACCCTGGAACTTGGAGGGAGCTTGTTCTCCATACAATCAAAACGGAAAACTTGATTACCCTGGATTCGGAACTAGCGGAGCGTGGCGTACCACCGAAGGTGAAAACACCTTCGCCAGAGCCCCAAAGAGAACTACTTAATACCTCTGAGATAAACCTGATGGAAGAGATTTTTGACCTTTCTTCCCCCAGACTCTTCAGACTCGTCAGGGCTATCCCTACACCCAGATACGGAATGGCTGGATCGGTTGCTTGCTCAGTCGGCGGAAAGACTTATAACACCTGCTCCAATTGCAGTTCCATCACCCATTCGATATTCGCCTCTTCAGGAGGGTGCGATGGAGCAGGATATGAAAATGGTGGCAGGACCCTCCGGGACCATAGGAGAGACTTCTATTTCTAGACCTGGAGGGACGAATACAGAACCGACTGAGGCAAAGACGGATAACCCCGAGGAAACCATGGTAAACAACGAGGCTGATCTAGAAGACCCCTCAGGCACTAGCCCTGCAGTGGAAGCACCTCGGATTGAAGATGCTGGGCCTCCCACATCTACAAGTAGGCGTCATGTACAGGGGAAAAGGTGGTGACGACCTAAACAGAGGAAGTTCACTATTTACTTCCCTTGGGGACCTTTAAAGGTCGAAGAAAAGTACCTACGACCCCACCCGGTCCCTCCGCTCCGTGCCTGTCACCGTTGCTCCTGCTTCTGCAACCCGGCCCCTGCGACTCCGACGATCTCCGCCTGCTGCCTGCCTGCTGCCCATCTGCTGCCCACCTGCTGCCCTCCTGCTCGCCCAAATACCGCCACCTAGCACCTGTGATGGCCGAGAATTCAAGTGGTGTGGGTAAGTTTCCTGCGGTTAGGGACCCTTCTAGGCCTAAGGATAGGGCTCCTTATTCCGCCGATGCCTCGCTGGGCAATCGTTATAAACAGGGAAGCTTGCCCAAGAAGTCCCAGCAGGCCAAGGCAATCCCGGAAATAAACTCTCCCCTCTCACCCGTTCCAGAACCAACCCTTCCCAACCACCAACCTCGACAACCCCAACCTTCCGTGTGATCCCCGCCCCCCAACTGGGCTCAAACCCCCCTCGCTCCTCCAAAACCAAACACTCCGCCTCTCCGCCAACCTATGACAAACCCGCTCACGTCCCCAGTCCCTACCGCAAAATTACCGTTGCCCCAAACCCCCTATCAACCTACCTCCCCCCACGCTCTCTCAGCCCTCTCCGGCTATAACCTCCCCCATCCCCTCCCGATCCCCTACTCCATCGCCACACTCCACCCCAGCACACTCCAGGACCTCCTCCCGCTGCTCTCGCTCACCCTCACCCTCACCCACACCCTCGCAATCACCGACCCGTCAGACGCCCACTCCCACCCCTACTGCCCCCGCTGTCCAAGCACCTCCCGACCACCAACGCCATGTTGCCTCCACTGAATCTGCCCCTTCCCCGACTTCTGCCGACAACACCCACACTGCCCGTCGCCTCTCTAACCCCCACCCTCCCCGTCGTCAGCAACCCACCAAATCCTGATCACCAACCACATCACCAGTGCCAACAACCCCTTCCACCTGTTCCGCCTGATGAACCTCCACAACCTCAAGTTCCCCCACCCACCAACTTCTTCAGCCACAAAAATCAGTCTACCCTACTCGTCTTCTCCGACCCAGCCCATGCCACCGCCTTCACATCAACTATCCCCCCACAACTTTTGGACCCAAATAATCCTACGCCCCCGCCCCCCGCCCAGCCACCAAACCCAAAACCACCAAGCCGACCACCGCCCACCCACCCCTTCTGCACGTAGTGGTACGCGGCGTCAGCTATGACATAGGGGACAAGACGTTTCTGGAGGCCTTAAGCCCCTCCCCGAACTCCTGCTCCTGTGGACGTAGTTTCGTGCGGGCGCAGCGGATCATTGGTTGGAACGACCAACCAACTGGCTTTGTCAGGCTCTTCATAACCTGCAAGACCTGTTGCGAGGAACTCTTGGCTAATGGTCTTGCTGTGCACAGGCGATCCTATAAGGTGGAGGTGCCGCGATCTGTTCTCATCAGACCATGTGGACGCTGCCACGACTACGGGCATGAAGCTCCTAGGTGCTCCAGGCCCTAAGCCCGATTCCGGGTCTGTGGGTTGTCCGTGTCTGCGGGTGCTAAGTGCGACCACGAGGGACATGACCTGTCCCGGCCGTACTACGTTACCTGCAATAGGTTCAATCACTACATGGACCAGTGCCACTGTCCCTACTACCCCCTTGACCAGCGTGACCCTCAGTCCGTCAGGATCATCGTCCCCTCAACCACCCCTGCCTCCAATCCCTGGAACCTCCGCTTGACTGATTTTCCAGTCCTCCGACCCGAGACCACCCTCACACCATCAACCCACCCAACACCCACCGAAACGATCGACGCCCCTCAGACCTCTGACAATCCCTCCAACGACACTACTGACTCCGGCCCCGCCCCTACTCAGTCACCATTGTTCCAGTTCTACGTCACTCATGAAGTCCTCAACTCCTTCCTTGACCAGCTTCTCACTGTCCTCAGTGAGGGCTTCAAGCGCACCTTCGACGCCCTCCTCACCCTCCTCCTCACATCCACCCCAGTCCAAGACCAGCAGCGTGTTAGGGGTATTAGGCTGTCAACAGTGTCACTGAGAAACCTTTTGACACTCGCACTAACCTGCAGGCTATTGGCTCTGGCCTGAACGTCATCCACACCTCCTCCAAGCGTCCTGCTCATGGTAGTCGTCAATAAGTCCAGATCCTGCCTCCGCATCTGCCACATATACCTCAACTCCTTCCATAACAAACTTTCCGCCCTCCACGACCTCATCAGTGTATATACTTTAATTGGCCAATTAATTTTTGCTTGATTTTATGCTTGGGTTTCCAGCAAAACATGATTGCATTAGTTTAACGAATGCTTGATTGACGCTTAGTGCAATTTACCCGGTAGCTAATTTTGCATATTGATTTAGAGTTTCTGGTCATTAGTGTTTAGCAAAAGTACGCTTATATAACAAGGGTCTCGATACATTTAATCCTGTTTAATATAATCGGACTGCTAATTTCCTGGTGTTCTGTCCTGGTTGATCACAGTAGTTCCTTTGCCTCCAAGTTTAAAAAAGGAAAAATTAAATTATTTATCATCCCGAAACATTCACACAAACCAAGAACCAGATTTTGCTGGTACAGACTAAAATCATTTTGTTTTTAACGTATCCAACGGCAGAATAGTTAGGCCTATTTTATTAATTTATTCTGTTTAATTACCATACCCGACTATCCTTCCTAACTGTGACAAGCCCACAGCCTAACATAATAATTTATTAATCTGTATAGCCCGCTAATACGTTTTAGGCCTATTTTATTAATTTATTCTGTTTAATAACCATACCCGACTATCCTTCCTAACTGTGGCAAGCCCACAGCATAACACAATAATTTATTAATCTTTATAGCCCGCTAATACGTTTTAGGCCTATTTTATTAATTTACTCTATTTAATAACCATACCCGACTATCCTTCCTAACTGTGGCAAGCCCACATCATAAAATAATAATATATTAATCTTTATAGCCCGCTAATACGTTCCAGGCCTATTGTATAAACTTATTCTCTTTGATAACCGTACCCAATCATCCTTCCTTACTGTGGCAAGCCCACAGCGTAATACAGTAACATTTTACATATAATTCGTTTGACCCTCTAATACGATTGAGACTTGTTTTTTTTAATTCTGTTCTGTTTACCTGGTTTTCTGACTTTATAATCTGTCGTGATATTCTGCCTCTGACGTCAGATACTACCTACCTTCAATTGCTAGGGTGCTCCCTGCACATAGGATTGCGATTATTTTCCACCCTGTGGTGTACCCGAAGCCTAGAATAATTTCTCTATTAATTTTGTTTTCCCGGGGCTATGATGAGAAGTGTTGAAAAATAAAGATTGATTGATTCACTCCTGAGCCCACCCCAAAAACAATTAATAAGTAAAGAGTGGTTTTCACATCCGTCCTAGCTGTGCCAATCTGCTGCTCCCCTGCAACTAAAGAAACCGGACCCTAGAAATTACCCAGCTGGACTGAGCGTTCCAAATGTTAAACTAAGCGACATATCTAAGGGGTAAGAATGTGGAAACCCTGAAAATACGTCATAGCAAGCAATCATGATTAAAAATCGTGAACTACGACATTACCAATGGATACAGTTCACTTAGGTTCTCGCGATAGCACTCGTGGATGTATATGGAGTATACAAAAATTACTGGCGACAAAAAAAACAAAGAGATATATTAATATTAATTATTAATATTACTGTACATTAATATTACAAAACTTATGATAACTAATATGTCTCTACTAAAGATTAAGACATAAATATTATTGAGAAAACAAAAAGCTAAATAATTTTCCCCAAAAATTATTTTACTAAATTTATCATATAACAGTAGCAAATTGAGGGATCACCCCCGCCCCCTTATTATCTACACTACATAAGGGCACAGTTCAAGACAACGAAACAGCTGATCCGAGCCCAACCGCCACGCGCAAGCGCACGGGCTACCAGGTAAGGCCCTCCAACCCTGAACGCTCTCCCACTCGACAAGAAGAACTGATCAAGGCGGATCCAAAAACATGTGAGTACGTTCTTATTTTGGGGCAATACTAATCTGGGGTGTCGCTAATAATTGGCTAATAATTCGAATACACAACCAATCCTAAATTCTTAATTATGACTGGAATTTTATAGAAGTTGACAATATAGATTATTTCCCAGTGCAGTGTTAAATCAGATAATTGTACTTATGTTCCAAATCGGAATAATTTATATATGTGTATTTAATATTTAATATCATGCTCATCAAAGATGGCTTGCCTTATCAAGGAGTTGCGAGTGTTTAATTCCTCATTACTTGGGGCCCAACATGTTAAGTCAAGCGTGTCCGGTAAGTATTATACTTCCAGACACCGCAAAAGTACTTTTTAAAATCTTTTTTAGGAATATCTGTATGTGAAGCGTTTTAATACAATTTATCGTGTAACATATTCCTTTGGGTCAGGAAGTCTTTGAAGCTATTCTAGGTGCATCGCTACATGTACAAGCGGAAGATTGGTCTATAATTTAATTAATCTTATACTGAAGCTTGAGTCAGCTTTGTACTTTGAACTGTAGCTAATTTAATTAGTTTAAAAAATGGCTATAACTTCAGACGCTCGGAAAGAGTTGTCAATGTTTCAGTGATTCTGTAATAAATATGTATTCAAATTATGAAAACCTGTTTTCCTATTATAGATTATGCATTGGAAATGGAATATATACATTACATCGTAATATACATTTTAATAATGTTTCAGTGTAGCAAATACAATTGGAAAATGGTTTAAGATGTATACTCTTGCAATAAATATATTTAACTAAGTAATGAAGAGCACAATGATAAAATGTAAGCAATTATCAATTTCAAAGCAATATTACCTCAACACATCACATTTTTTCCTGGAATTAAGATATCAAGTATTATTGCTGTACAACGCACGACAACACTTAATAGTATGAAAATTGTTGGTAGATGTACCGATACAAGTAGGGTTTAAATATGCCAAAATAAATTATACTTGCTAAACCATGAATAACTTTGAATCTTTATAAATATCAACATTAATTTAAAAGGGTAAACAAGCAAATAAAATTGTTCAGCGATTCTCGGTTACAACATTACTGGGTTAAGTTGCTTATTTGTTAAAGTGATATCATGAAACTCTGTTAAACTTTATGCAAGAAAATATACAAAATAACTTTTAAAATATGTAACTTCTTTTCTACGTGGTTAGAAATGATTTCGATTCATTTGTTTCGCCAAAATACATTCACTAGAGAAACTATAGTGAATTCCCCTATAGGGAAGAAACTATTACCGTAGTCGGCATGGTAAGACTTAGGCCCGGAACCATGATAAATTTTCGTTTTGAGATCCCCAGATACCAAAAACACCATTCGTTAAAAACTGTATATATATACAGATATATATGTGATATATAGTGATATATGTGTGTGTATGTGTGTGTGTGTGTGTGTGTGTGTGTGTGTGTGTGTGTGTGTGTGTGTGTGTGTGTGTGTGTGTGTGTGTGTGTGTTCGTGAGCACGATAACCCTGTAAAAATAATCCGATTTTGAAGAAATTTTGTATAAACGTCTAAAGCAGCATTTATGACTTAAAGTTCGAAAACCAGATCGACCTATCCGAAGGGGTATTTTCCGAAGGGGGGGAGGGTTTTGTACTCCAAAAATTTTTTTTTTTTATTTTTTACATATAATTTTTTAAGATTACAAATTTTAGTTACACACAATTTGGTGTTTTGATCATTGCTCTACGTCAAATGGTTACAGAGATATTGAAAGTGCTAAACAAAGTACGTTGTCCAATGTTATTCTTATGGAGAATAGGATAAATGGTATATCTCGATTATTTATGAACTTATCCTGATAAAACTTGGTATATTGCTTCATATCGTTGTGGTCAATTGATATTTGAACTAAAAACATTTTTCGGCCGATATTTACCGTAGCAGCAAACCTGCGTACTTAGTCCCATGTTATTCTTATGGAGAATAAGTAACATGTTATCTCCCTTAATTATAAACATAAATTAGTAAAATTTGGTATGTGGCTTTACCTACTTGAGTTATATTGATATTTGTATAAAACCCCATTTTTTGTGTTCCTTGCTTCAGCAAACCTGCATACTCAGCCGCCACTTGATGAAACTTCGTATGTGGCTTTATGTGGTATTAAGAGACATGTATATGCATTGGAAATTTGCTGAATACGCAGGTTTGCTGCTACGGGAGTATTTTAGTTTAAACTTGGTTTTCATATCATTATAAACTTAACTTTTTTACGTTTTATCAATACAGATTTAATTTAGAAATAAGTATACGCTATTTTTATTTCTACATTGTGTTTTTTTTAAGTTTACAAAAATAGAACACATTTAAGCCACCTACTAAATTTTTCCATCATCATTTTACCATAAATTCAATATTAATAATAACTAATGTAGGTCATAAAAGAGTTACGAAATCCTAGATTATTATTGATTTTTGTTTGAAACTCACTGTCGGTAATGGTGAGTTCATGTTGTTTAATTGCGGACGTTGTCCATCCCTTGGTTTGTTTCACTAATCAGAGATATAAAATGTTCGCAATAATTGATTAATAATGGTATTTTAAACTATGAAAGAATGATACTAAGTTATTTCAATATTAAGTAAAATGGGGATGATTTCAACAATTACGACGATTGTGGCAATTGTTTTTGTTTCTTCAAATGTTAAATATATCTGTTAATTTGTAGTGTAGGTGGAAATATTAAACAATGTATCATAAGGTTGTGGTTCTAACGTTGTGTACTTCAAAAGTGCTAGTAACACAGTTTGCAATTAAATTTTTACGTACGGTAGCTGACAAACTGAAAAGGGCTTTGGTGGCTTATCACGGTGGTAGCTGGAGCACAGGGTGTGGAGCTACGAACAGTAGTGTATTTCATGATCCCATCAGCCAACAATCGATCAAAATTCTAGAACTACCGAATGTCTTGAGGGGTATCCTGGTTTTATACCCCAATTTACTGCACTATTAGTTATTTAAAAGTCGTTTTCCATCAAAAATACTTATTTCCTATTAAATAAACTTCGTTACTATTAAACTGTGTTTGCGAAAAAATCATCTCGGAGATGAGTGTTGTTCTCCTTACGTGAAGCGTAAACATTTACTTACGAACTTTATAGCGATTATTTCCAAACATATACTAGTTATTCACTAAAAATTATGTCACTCGAATTCGAGCAAAATTTTTTCTCCTTCATCTTATTGATAGGGGTGTAAATCAACCCTCATAACATTACGATACTGCGTTTTCAATCCAGTAGTCACTACTTATAATGTGTCTGTAACACCTGTTCTTGCTTCTGTGATGGGATATGTTGATGATTCAACAGCTAGCTGTCGATTTACAGTTAACTAGTTGTTCTGTTGCTCAAATCCTAGCAAGTTTGTACCCAACGAAAGTCGTTCCAATTGTAAACAAACATAACGAAACATCTGATATTAAAACGGATGATAACAACGTACTTTCAATCAACACTTAGTTTTGACTTCCGCCGTCGGATAGTGCCACTGTTCCGAAAATTCAGCCCTTTTCTGTGTTTATGTGATGCCCTTTCTTAGAATTCCGAGACGTATTGGCAAATCGACGTAAAAATACCTTTAATTTGGCACCTCAAACGTTAAAATGCGTCGAGCCGCTATCGAGTTATGACTGTGAAAAAAAAACGCTAGCTTATCAATATATAGATTCGTTTTTTTTCTGGATTAGACTTAATTTTAATGTTGAAAATGACATATTTTTGTAATAATTATTTTTTTTTTTACTATTCAACATACATTATTGATTGTTGTGAGCCTATCATGGTTTTAACAAATAACCGTAATAAAGACAAAAATTGTGTTCCATAATATTTACAATGCAAGCATTGCGTTTCAAATTCTATACAAAAATATGGGTTGTAAGGAGATTCGTATAATGTATAAAATTTGACGCAGCAAGCATAAAAATCGGTTCAGCAGTCCCTTAGATTTCGCTCTTCTAAAAACTTTGCTTGGGTACTAACGTATACTATTAGTTCAAGATACGTTTCCACTTAACTTATTCGTTAACTTAAAACGTGATTTAACAATACATTGGCAGCGAGCACCACATACTACATACATCATTTGTGGCTCATTTAACGCCGTGCTGCAGACCGCAATGGTGACGAGATTCCGCCTAATGAGACACCACAGACCGAACTGGTGGTTTCATCATGTGGCAGATCACTGACAATCTCAGCTACATCATCCGTTCCGAAAAATAAGTGGCTACAATTTATCAAATATTAAATAAATTAGTGATTGTGATTTAATGTTTTGGAAGTCAGTTCGGATGTATGCCTCAATTCAAATCGGAGTAAAACAATTCATCTATTCAGGGAAGGAAAAAATCAGCAGTAACTTAAAATAAAAGTTGGTGTTTCTTCTAAGCCATCTCCCTTTTGCCGACCCTCACAAGGTTTGTTATAAAATATTTGTTTGTAAGTTTGTAGCATTTTTTATATACATTTGATTAAGATACGATCACAACTAAATCAGTTTCTGCCCAGACTTATTCAAAACCTGATCTAGAATCGTCCCACGACTGGGTCAAATTCTGATGAGGTTTGGATCATGTCTGATCATGTATTTTTGATCATATTGAAAATGTGTATATAGGACTGGGATCAGATCACAGTATGAAGCTGAAATATATTATTTGAGCAGCTAATTGCAGCATAAGAAACGAAAAATATGTTATTCTCAAATTCTTGTTGATTCACCCGCTGTGATTATGCTGTTATTCTTGGTCAAAAATTGATTAAATTGATAGGAATTATACAAATCTCCTCATAGCCTATATTCTTTTATAAAGCTCTACCCCACAGACCTTCAAAGCTTCGATGTAAGTCTTATGGAACAACACTTTTTTTCTTTATTAAGGTGGTTTGTTAAACCAGGTTCACAACAATCAATAACAAACATTACATTAACAAAGATTTATAAATAAATAATTACTAAAATTGTTCATTTCCAGCATTAAAATTCAGTTCATTCCAGAAAAATCTAATTTAACTGTAAATCAACAGCTAGCTGTTGAATCATTAACGAAACCCCCACAGCAACAACAACAGGTGTTACAGACATTATATAAGTAGTGACTACTGGATGACTACGCAGGAAAGTAATTTGTTATGAGAGTTGATGTAGATTCAGATGAATGAGAAGAACATTGTCTAATAAAACAATTTAGTATTACTTTTGATCATAATATGACAGTAACAAAGGCTACAAGATGTTGAAAAAAACATTCCTGTGTTACTGTGTTGATAACAGCTATGTAAATTATCTTAGTAATTTCAACCTGTTGAGATCCTACGTATAACTAAAAAACACGTCATTACTGGTTGTTTGATGAGGTATCAATCCCCTTTCAAAAACTACGGAATTTTTATATATGTAGGTTTTAGTTTATACACTGTTCAACCAAAGCATAAATTAACTCTTCATTATCATCATTAATTTCCTAAATATACGTTTTATTCAGATGTATATATTAACAGGAAAAATATGTTAACACATATTTAACAATAATATTATCTAGACCTCAAAACAATACCTTTTTAGCGAATTTCCCCTATAGGGAAGAAGCTATTACCGTAGGTCGCATCATAACACTTAAGCCCGCGACCATGATAACTTTTCATTTTGAGGCCCCCAGATGCCAAAAACATCATTCGTTCAAATTTTGTATTTATGTGTGTATATATAAATATATATATATATATATTTATATTTATTTATTTAAATATTTATTTATGTGTCTGTAAGCACGATAACTATCTTAAAATAAACGGTATCAGAAAACTGACACATACTTTCTCCCTTTTAGCCCAACTTTAATTAATAAATTACTTTTTATTTACTAAATATAGAATACAAAGCACGGTCGAATGTACAGAAAATCGTGTAAACAAGTTTTTTTTTCAAAAATATCTACCCAAATCTCTGTTTAGGAGGCACTACAGAATCCATCGCTACACACGTGGTTTTAAGAGGCGAAATGCCCCCTATTCCCCCCTCAGGGTTATTAAGGGACAACATATTTCGAATTTCCTCTGTTGGTCAATGCTAACTTGACAAGCATATCAAGTTTGAACGAAATTTATCAATAAATAAGAGAGAAATAGTAATTTTTGTATTCCCCTTAAGAATAACATTGGACGACGTACTGCGTATATCGCAAAATGAAAATTTAAATTTTCTCCGCAACCAGAAATCATAGAATAGTAATTTAAAATACCAAATTATTTAGTTTTTGAGATATTTTTAATGGTGAATAGTAATATTTTTTATATTTATGTTTTTCTTATAAAAATCAAAAAACCGAATTTTTGATATTTTAGGTCTTGTAATTTCTGAACCCGAATTTTCACAGAAATGCGGGTGGAGTCAATTTGTTTAAAAACTAAAGTTCTACAAACGACTAAAGTTTAATCTAAATTATTACAGCCGTTTTTAATAAATATTAATTGTTAATGTTTTTTGGCGGTTTTTGGGGGATAATTACCCTTAAAAATCAAAAATTCCAAAAAATGAAAAAATGCCTCGAGATATCATGGATTAGTACCTACGTACCAAATTTCCTAAAAATCGCACCATTAGTTAGGGCTCTAGCTCTGTACACATTGATACAGACAGACAACTAGACAGACACACAGACATCATGTAAAAATCGCTTTTCTCGGTTCAGGGAACACCAAAACGAATATTTCCACTAACAACTCAAATTCGAAAATTTTGACGAAAACAATACTTCTCCATATACTATGTATAAGGGGGAGAAAGTAAAAGGTCCAATCTTGATGAAATTTTGTACAGATGTGTAAAGTAGCATTTATTTGATCGATTTCGAAAACCAGACGAATCGCACCATCCGAAGGGGGGTTTTGGGGGGTTTTGTACACCAAAAATGTTTTTTTGGGGTTTTCATATGTAATTTTTATTTAAATCAAATATTTAGTTATACCAATAAATTAAGCTTAAAATTACCAACAATTTGGTATTTTTATCATTGCTCTACGTCAATTGGTTACTGAGATATTGCAAGTGCTAAACACAGTTCGTTGTCTAGTACGTTGACTAATGCTATTATTATGGAGAAAAATAAATGTTATATCTCGCTTATTTATGAATATAAACTGACGAAACTTGGGGTATGGCTTCATCTGGTTGTGGTTTGTTGTTTTTTGCACAAAAAACTAAATTGTCACTTATGGTACATGTAGCAGCAAACCTAGGTACTCGGTCCCCATGTTATTCCTAAGGAGAATAATTAAAATTTTATGTATCGCTTATTTATAAATGTATATGAGTGAAACTTGCTATGTGGCTTTACTTAGAAGATTTCTATTGATATTTGCATAAAATCCAATTATTTTGTGTTCCTTGTTGCAGCAAACCTGCGTACTCATCCCTAATGTTATTCTTATGGCGAATAATTAAAATTGTATTTATCACTTATTTGTGAATATATTTTTATGAAACTTGGTATGCGGCTTTACGTGGTATTAAGACATTGTAATTAGGTTTGCTGCGACGCGGGTATTTATACTTATCATACATACCTTGAGGCTGGATATTTACCACCAATCTAAAATCACTTCTGGTTTAATAGAAAATACCATTTAAGCTTCATAATAGCTTTAATTAAAGTTGGGGTTAGAGTCATTTAACTTTTAAAGAGTAATCAAAGTTTAGTAATTTATTACGCATCAAAGATCTTATGAAAGGCGGTTCATTTTAAATACAAATTTGAGACAAGAAATTGTATTCAATGATAAAGCTATTAAGAAGTTGAGCAGAGTTTAGTTATAACTTTTTAAGAATTTGTTCACTAATATATATTTTTTTAAGTTAGAATAAAAATAATTATCAAACTATAAAATACGTTTCTTTTATTAATACATGTCAGTGAAGTTAACTATAAATCAATAGTAGCCTATATTTATAGTTTTTTTTTTTTATAAAATCCCAAAACCCATCTTTATATACAATTTCATAAGAAATACGTTTGAAAAGTACATAACTGTTTGTAAAGTGCATTTGGAACAAAGTACAAACCATGGGATATTTATAATACATCCGGGATGCTATTTATATTCATTGGTTAAATGCTTGGTTAAATACATTAATAACAGTACGGTCAACCCATACACCGCAATCCCGGTAGGACTAAGATACGACAATGTGCAAGGTTAATTAGGCAGGAGGTCCACTAGAGTGGCATTAAACATGGACCAACTTCCAGCCTTGCCAAACAGAAACATTAATGTAATATTAAAACGATATGTTAAATGTGCAAATCAACTTAAGAGAACTGTAAAACATTTTCCATCGTGTTACTAAAAGTTAGGCGTGATGTCAGAGGTTTTGTATCATTCTGAAAATGGAAAAAACATGTATATTTCCCTATGTAATATGTTCAATACTAACAGTGCCTCTCATAGTGGCATTAGAGGAAACCCTCCCAACGGGGAACCAAATGTTACATGTTAATTCATGTAAAAGGGTGAAGCATGACGAGTCATCTTTGTAACCGTACATATCAGGGTAATTGTTTATTTAGGCCCACTAATTTAACTTCTATCGTGCTAAAGCTCCCATTTAAATATTAAGACTACCATATCTTAGTCAATTGTAATTAGAATATAAGGAGGATTAGCTGAGAAATGTGCTTTGTGCAATGTGCTATGTCTTTTGCGGGTGTAAATTACTGCAATTTCAGATGCTGTTTTTATAATATGTATTCACATACGTCAGTATTAAAGCGTTCTAGCGTTGTTAGAGGGCAATGGTCTAAGTTCTCATATATGGGAAGGTTATCAGAAGTAACCTTCGATTTGAGCACATCAGAAACCAAAGAGGATAAACGTCGAGTTAAGAAGTGCTTGATGCCATGTGTTATCGTGTGGTTGTGTTGTATTCGTCATGTTCTGTGTAATTCGTCATTGGTTATGTGTTTTAAAAAATAATTTGACTTTCAATATTAAAACACCGAGGGATACGTAGTCAGGTTTACACAATTAGCTTATTCCAAAAAAATCGAATCTATATTCCGTTTATTAAAAGTGAATTAAAATTGTTTAATTTAATCTTCAAAGAGCTAAAGTGATATTTGTTCTATGGAAAATATTTCACAATTTCAATTAAAACCCAGAGCAGCGGTTTTTATTCTATAAAAAAATATAAAGCCATTATTTTAAAAGCTCTCTGTAATTCCAATACAAATTACAAATTCCGCTCAGGTTGTCAATGATTGAAACTTGTTACAATTTGCCACTTCTTTTTATTTAGTGATATTAAATTATTCAAATGTATAAATTATCTTAACTTCTTATTTTTGGTGCCCAAAGTAAATGGAGTTGTTGACCTTACGTGGATATGATGGGAAATGTGTTTTAGCGAATTTACCCTATAGGGAAGAATTAGCGAATTTCCCCTATAGGAAAGAAGCTATTACCGTAGTCGGCATGGTAATACCTAGGCCCGGGACCATGATAACTTTTCGTTTTGAGGTCCCCAGACCCCAAAAACCCCATTCGTTCGAAACTGTATATATGTGTGTGTTTGTGTGTCCGTGAGCACGATAATTCTTGTAAAAATTATCCGATTTTGATAAAATTTGGTATAAACGTGTAAAGCAGCATTTATGACTTTAAGTTCGAAAACCAGACATATCTAATTATCCGAAGGGGTATTTTGGGGGGGTTTTGTACACAAAAAATTGGTTTTTTGAGTTCTTACATATATATATTTTTTTAAATCAAATTTCAAATTTTTCTATTGGAATCAGCTTAAAAAGACGCACAATTTGGTGTTTTGATCATTGCTCTACGTCAAATGGTTACAGAGATATTGAAAGTGCTAAACACAGTACGTTGTCCAATGTTATTCTTATGGAGAATAAGAAAATTGTATATATCGCTTATTTATGAACTTTTCCTGATTAAACTTGGTATATTGCTTCATATCGTTGTGATCTATTGATATTTGCACTACAAAAACAGTTATTGGCCGATAGTTCCCGTAGGAGCAAACCTGCGTACTCAGCCCCATGTTTTTCTTATGGAGAATAAGTAACGTGTTATCTCCCTTAATTATAAACATAAATTAATAAAATTTTGTATGTGGCTTTACCTACTTGAGTTATATTCATATTTGTATAAAACCCCATTTTTTGTGTTCCTTGCTTCAGCAAACCTGCATACTCAGCCGCCATGTTATTCTTAAGGAGAATAATTAAAATGTCATAAATCGTTTATTTATGAATGTATATTGATGAAACTTGGTATGTGGCTTTATGTGGTATTAAGATACATATATGCATTGGAAATTCACTGAGTATGCAGGTTTGCTGCGACGGGGATATTTTATTATTTTAGCGCTATAACCTAATCACACCTAATTTACGACTCTCATTTTTATATACAAAAACCTACTACGGTGTAAAATGCATGTAAATGGATAACAACCATCTAATTATAAATAAGTTTAATAAGTCATATGTGTTTACTTTTATTTTTGTTTATCTTTTAGTTTTAGCGGATTTCCCTTATAGGGAAGAAGCTATTACCTTAGGTCTCATGGTAAGACTTAAGTCCGAGACCATGATAACTTTTTGTTTTGAGATCCCCAGATGTCAAAGACACTATTCGTTCAAATTTATATATATGTGTGTATATATATATATATATATGTATATATATATATGTATGTATATATATATGTATATATATACATGTCCGTTAACACGATAACTTGAGTAAAAAACGGCCGATTTTGATGGAATTTGGCTCATATATGTAAAATGGCATTCATGACTAAGTTCGAAAACCAGAAAAATCAGATCATGGGAAAGGGAGTTTATGGGGGTTTTAAATTTTCCAAAATCAGTTTTTGCATTTTTCATCCTAAAATTTTTAAAAAAACTTAAATTTGGTTTTGACCATGTTATAGAGCTTAAAAAACAAATAATATAGTTTTTTTAATTATTAACCTAGGTTGAGTGGTTGCGGAGCAAATCCAAAAAAACCTACTCATAAAATCTCCCATGTTAATCTTAAGGGAAAACGGTTTTTGGTTTTTCCTCAGTTCATTTTAATGTAAACTTCACATTTGCTTTTACCAATCTGTTCAGCTCCACAAAACAATAATGTTGATGTTTAAATTGTGATTCTACGCCCAACCATTGCAGAGATATTCAAAGTGCTAAACACAGTACGTTGTCCAATGTTATCCTTATGGAGAATAAATAAAATTTTATATCTAGATTATTTATGGATGTATGTTGATGAAACTTGGTATGTGGCTTCACGTAGTACTGGTATATTGATATTTCCAAAAAAAATATTTTTTGTTGATTATTCCCGTAGCAGCAAACCTGGTTACTCAGTCCCCATGTTATTCTTATGAAGTATAACTAGAATGTTATATAGCGCTTATTTATGATTGAATATTGATGAAACTTGGTATGTGGCTTCGCCTGGTTAAATTCTATTTATATTTTCATAAAAACAATTTTTTGTATTCCTTTTTTCAGCAAACCTACGGACTCATTACCGATGTTATTCTAATGGAGAATAATTAAAATCGCTTATATGTGAATATATTTTTATAAAACTTGGTATGCGACTTTGTGTGATATTAAGACATATACTATGCATTCAAAATTCGCTAAGTACGCAGGTTTGCTGCGACAGGGGTATTTGAAATTGTGTACTCCTGATGAAGGCCTAAGCCGAATATTTGAGTTTTATTCTAATAAAAAGAATCTGTATCAAGGTTGTTTTTGTTAATTAAACAAAAATAAATTTAAGTTTTCTATAGACCATGATATGGACACTGTAAATTGTTTGATTCCCATCACACCTTCTTTGTGACTAACTTTAATATGGATAATTAAAAGGTTAACATCCCTCTTAAGATTGTTTTATAAATCTACCATATGTAGTTGTACAGTTATTAGTTATAGTAATGTTTATAATTGACAAGGACAGATGTTGGCCCGTGTTTAATGCCACTCTAGTGGTCGTTCCTACATAATGGACCTCTACACATTGTCGTTACTTAGTCCTGCCGGGTTTGTGGTGTGCGGGCTGACCGTGCGGGTGATTAATGTAAGCAGCTTCATTTACAGCTTTATCCAGTCAAACTTATTTCGGTTAAAAGTTACTGCTTGTATGTTTTACAGAAGAAACTTATTTCCTGATTGTAAACACAATTTGTTTTCTTGGTTAAAACTCAATCATTCCATTTCGAAAAGTCTTGAACATGAATTTACCTCTGTTGAAGACACCTCTATTTGATAGTTTATTTTTTTTTAATATACTAACAAAATTCATACATGTCACACTATTTTAACACTCACTTAAATTAAATTACTTTGTAAAACTAAAACTACTCAAAGCTTTTTAAGTAAGCGTATTATAATGCATTAGTGAAATGGTGACTGGGTCTATTACACATCATGTCGATGGACCATCGAACCTCAAATAAAAATACGTTTTGGTTCGATGGTCGATCGCCCTATTGCGATCTATAATGTCATTAAAAACGACTTTGACTAGGGGTGGTTTTAGATTATTCATGAATATTAGGGTATTATAATTGAAAACATTTAGTTTATTCATATCTCTTAGTTATATATATATATATATATATATATATATATATATATATATATATATATATATATATATTAATAAATATATAGTTTCAAATAAATGTATTATTTTATAAGTTTCCCCATCAACAATATTTGTAATAGACTTTCTTATAGCGTAAGGCAATTAATAGAAGAACGCGAAGCACTTTTGGAGCTGAAAGCTGTAAGAATACATTTACTAGATGACGTTTGATAAGGAAAGCAATTTCATTTGGCTCTACAAGTTTACTTGTGTAAGATTGCCTTTCCGAAAATGGTGTCAGTCTCTAGCTCATTTTACTAGACAATAAGCTTTTCAGTTTCATTGTTCATGTTATTTGATATAATATACCAGTCAAAAATAGTTGTTTTTTTGTGTGTTCACGTTTCACAATAACAGTACATTTATAAAGGTGTATTTGAATAAAGTGAAGGAAATAGAGATGTCAATTTCAAAAAATAAAGAACTTGAAGTTTGTAAATTGCAGCTGCAACTGGTGCAGACAAGAAAAATAAAAAAGATTAACCATGAAAATCCAATTTTTAAAACACATCTTAGACCGTTTAATTTACATAATATTGATTTGAAGTTTAAGTAAAGTATTTAAACCGTCGTAACAAATAATTTCCGCTTAAATTCCTCAAGCCTGAAGACATCGAAGAACTGCTGTTAAGTTTTGCTAGAACGTTTCAAATTGTTGTTGTTAATTTCAGCTCAAATTATATTTTAAAAACAAAAATCAATGTTTTGTTTTTACTTTTTACGATAGAATAATTATGTACTTTTAACATATATAATGTTTGCATTTATAAAAACCAGCAAAAATCGTATATCAATACATAAACAATTATATATACGTATATCATAAACAATTAATTGTATCGGGTATACTTTTTGCTGCTCAAAAGTCATTGAGGAATTTGAGAAATTTATTTGAGGAAGTCAATAATGAAAACTACTTGACAAACTTTTGAAGTTACAATTCATAGCTAGGTAACAAAAACTACTTTTTACTGCTCAAAAGTCATTGAGGAATTTATTTGAGGAAATTAATAATGAAAACTACTTGACAAACTTTTGAAGTTACAATTCATAGCTAGGTAACAAAAACTATCACAAAATAACTCTTTCCCTCTCTTCCCGCACAGTTAATGCGGCTATACACCATCACTAGACACCACTTATATACATCAAGGGAGGTTAACTCTTGTTAGTTACTTATCTGCATGTCGCGTAGAAGATCGAATAAGGAAACTACATAAGTAAAACAGTAGAGTCTCTTGACAATCGTACTACTACTGAGAAGAAAGCTGGGTACCTAGATGCTAATATGTAATAATAAGTTTGCTAATAACACTTACTGTTTAGTTTATTAAGAGATTCTGATTTTAGAAAATAAACAGAATTTGTTCTAGTTTTTTGTTAGTTTTAACATCAATTACAAAATTATTTAAAATGTTTAGGTGTTCGAAGATGTAAATAAATAATATGAGATGATTTCCTATAAACTAATGTTAAATGCAAATGGTAATCTTAACTCAATTCTCAATTAAAATTAATTTAATTTACCACAAATCATAGAACTGTGTTACCTTTTGATAAAGTTAGATGTCTTGAAGTCTAAATTCCATTAAATTTGTTTAAGTTTTCCAATTTATACCTCCCAAGACGGAAAATAATTCCTTCGTCATATTCAACCCAAGAGACAACACCTAAATAATACCTTGGACTAATTTGATAAAATATTAGTTAAAGGAATAATGTCAGTATAAAATAATTAGTTATATTAGTTATTTGATGTATAATTATATTGATCATATTGAAACTGTTGCCACGTATCTTTAAAAAAAATGGAGAGTAACAATTTCTCTATATGTAATTCTTTAAGATAAATAATGTTAAAAGGTGTTGGTCCCAAGGAACCAAGACTAATTGTAGTTTGTTGCATGTCAGCAAGAAATATAAAACAATTGTCTTCATTAGAAAATAATTTGGAATATAAAGTGTCTGCTTTGGCTATGAATATACATGTATTTATTACATTTAAATGGTTAGGACTACAGCCCCTATAAGGTACTAGTCCTTCTTAATACTGTATTAAAACAGTTGTTGATTTGATTTTAAACAACTAAAATCTTTACCAGTGTAAAGTAAGATAGCTGTGAAGTTTTAATAATATTCCTCTGTAAGAACGTCCTTTCGGGGTGAAATCCTTTGAAATAGTCAAGGAGCATCCTGATCTGCACTAGAGGCGGCTTACTCTATAGTTTAATTAGCCTCTCCGTGAAGCGCTGCGATGAACTTTGAACACAAATTTCCTTATTTTATTTATAATCCTTCTTATAACTACAACTTTTCTGAAAAGATTTTATTATATTATTGGTATAATGCAATACGAATAAAATTAAATACACATTTGTATACTGTTATAGAGAAGGTTTTAGTAACAAGGGATTTGCATACTGACTGTACATCAGGTATATAAAGTTGTATAGTCGCTTCCTAATTAGGGAATAAGAAGAAAACCGTTCATTTTAAAATTAAAACTCTGGGTGGTTTACCAAGGTTTGCTTTCTTCTAAACATGTCACAAGTTTGAATATCAAAAGTTATAGTATTTAATACAAGCACATACCTTTATAAATATTCAAAATATATTTCAATTCTTAAAATAAAACAATGGTATTGGTGAAACATAAAATAATAATATTAGAACTTATGAGTCGAACAGGAAGAGTTTTGGATCACTAGTTCGTTCCTGGGATGAACTAAAGCTTTGCTAACTTACCTATTAATAAAAGGACTTTGGCGTTAATTTCAACAATTTACTCAACCTATAAATGTATTCTTGGTACTTATTCCTGCACTATTGGTGTGCTTTACGATGTATAACATTCACAAAACATTTAGTGCAAATTCCATAAGGACGGTTTAAAACCTGAAGAATTAAATTTGAAATTTGAAATTCTATGGCCCTAATATATATATAACTAGCTGTGTACCCGTCCTTCGTACGGGTTGTATATAAATGGTAGATTAACTAAAGCAAATACCAATCCAAATTGTTTTGTAATATTAAAATTACAATTTACACGTTTAATGTTCAGTTAAATCAAAGTTAATTAACGAAATATACTGGCAGATAGTTCGGGTCCTGTTGCTAAGTCGAGGAATTCTGTCGGGTAGTAAACGGCTTGTAGTTTGCGACTCCAAATTGGTTCACGTAATTCTTTGGATTCGCTTTTAGAAATAAAAGAACTCAAGTACAATAAAAATATAAAAATATCGGAGAGGGAGGTAGGGGGAGGATTAATTCAAAATCGGTGGGGGAGAGTAAAAATAAAAATCGGGGGGGCTAAAATGTAATATTGAGGGGGGACATAAAATAAAAATAAAAAATCGAAGAAGGGAGCAACATATTGAGACGAAAATAAAAATGGGAGGAGCAAAAATATAAAATGGGGGGCAAAAAATATAACATCGGGGGGAAACTATAAAATTGGGGGGCAAAATAAAAATCGGGGAGGAGCAAAAATATAAAATATAGGGAGTGCAACAAAAATAAAAATATAAAATCGAAGAGGGGGGGGCAAAATATAAAATTGGGGGTGAGGCAAAAATAAAAATGGAGGGGAACTCTGTCGGGTAGTAAACGGCGTGTGGTTTGCGACTCCAAATCAATTCATGTAACACTTTGTATTCACTTTTAGAAGTAAAAGAAGTTAAGTGTTATAAAATAAAAAATATCGAGGAGGGGGAGGGGGAGGGGGGCATGAATATAAAATCGGTGGCGGGGAATCAAAATATAAAACCGGTGGGGGGGGGGCAAAAATATAAAATAGAGGGAGTACAACATACAATAAAAATATAAAATCGAAGAGAAGGGAAGCAAAATATAAAATTGGGGGGTGGGGCAAAAATGAAAATTTGGGGAGCAAAAATATAAAATCGGGGGGACATAAAATAAAAATATAAAATCGAAGAGGGGGAGGCAAAAATATGAAATCGGGGGTGGGCAGCAAAAATAAAATCGGTGGGGGGGGAATATAAAATCGGGAGGGGGAGCAAATATATAAAATTGGGGGGGAAATATAAAATTGTGGGGGACATAAAACAAAAATATAAAATCGAAGAGGGGGGTGGCAAAATATAGAATCGCAGGTGGGGTAAAAATAAAAATTTAGGGAGGCGGAGCAAAAATATAAAATCTGGGGGTACAGGAAGTATCGGTAAAAATTGTTTTTTGTGCAAATGAGAATAGACTACAACCAGATGAAGCCACATTAATATTTTTCTTCATTAATATTAATCAATAGACGTACCCGTTCTTCGCACAGGGTCAATGCTCTACCCGTTCTTTAGTCAATGCAATTTCCATTTTAGTTAACTTGAAACAGCTGGTCTTGCTTCTGCTCTTTAAGCTGTCAAATCGAAGTGTCCACATCTGTTCACATTACAGTTTTGGAATGTTTACTTTCTTCTGAAATGTAAACATTGAAACTTAGGACGTTCACGGGGCGTAGTCCGAGGGGATTTTAAGGAAGTGAATAGGCCTATGTGTTGCATGGGTTCAAGATCTACCTATGTGTAAAGTTTCAGCCCAGTCGGTTCAGTAGTTTTTGCGTTCACCCGGAACATCAGACAGACAGACAGACAGACAGACAGACAGACAGACGGACAGACAGACAGAAACAACCTCTTCTTTATAATATTATAGATGAGCAAAAATTCTAAAAAATTCTAAAATAGATTAAAGTTTTTTGGGCAAATATCACTTTAAGTAGCTGTTTTAACAAAGTGTGAATAAATTTCGGAAATTGCGTGTTTAATTCTACATGGTTGGTAAGGCATTAGTTTAAAATTGTCTACCACAAATTCACTTAGCATTTTAATTCCTTCTACTTACCTTATAAATAAAAAAACAATCAAGACAAATAAGTTTTGAATAAACCATTACGTAAAAAGACAAATATTATTGGAAAGAGTTTTGTTGGTTTTATAGGTTAGAACCAATGGATAGCCAAACAAAGAGCCCCATCATTAAGGGCAAACTTATCCAAACAGCAGTAATAAACTATACTTTCGTATTTAGGGTATTGAGATCTGTTAAGAAAGTCCAATTATAAAACTCATTTGTTTCGTTAAAGACGTAATTTTATTTACTCATGTCAAGAGTGTTCATACAAATATTCTACTTTTTACTTACTTTTTCTACTTTTTTCCATCTTTATATATGAATGTAGGAGAGAAATTATTTAGAACGAAAAGAAGATGGATGACTGAAAATGTACAATTATATTTCCTGTAGGATGTTTTTGTTTTGATTATAGTTTAGCAGATTCAAAATTATGCATTTGCATGCACCTTAAAGATTGGTAAATGTGCGCAGAGCTTCGTGTGCTTTCTACCTTGACCAAAATAAATTAAATTACTGCAATACTTTAAAATACAATAAATTTAAAAATAAAATTGTTAGGTTAAGTAATATTGCAGCTTGTTGAAAGACATCACGGCTGGTTACTTTAGCTTAGTAAAAGAACAATTTCTCTAAAGTTTTAAAGAAAAATGGCAATAGCCTAACTTACTAGTGGCTTGTAGAGACTATAGCCTACCTGCTATAACCTACTGTTTGAGTTGTATTAGCTGTACTGTTTACTGGATAACAAATCAATACCACTGTTTAAATTACATAAATATTACAAATAATTGCAGCTGATTATTAGTTTGTTTTACATTTTTGACATTGTTGTTTCGTACTTTAAGGACAACTCCCAAAATTGAGCTCCATGGAGGTCTTCCCCCATCTAATTTTCTATGAATGTTTAAAGTTTCAGCCTTCAAGGTCGTACAATAGCTTCAGAAACCTGTAAAAGACAAATTTGTACAACTTTTCTAATTGTTTTCCTATATTGAGATTGATAGGTTGCACTATTAAATTAATTATCTAGATCACACGTGGTTTTTTATGGCATAACAGTAAAGTTTTAATTTGAAAGTTAAGAACGTAAGTACAAGTAACATTCACGACTATCAAATCTGCACTCAGTTCATTTAGTAACCCCTGTATGCCTATAGACCGCAATTGTGACGAGATTTCCCTTTATCAAACACCACAGGCCGAACTGGTGGTTTCATCATGGTTGATTGTGTTTGTGTTCAAAAATCTTTGTTTTATTTAATTGCTCGTTTCATTTTGTTTAAGAGGATGTTGCGGACATCTTTCATAGGTTCCTTGAGAAAATTATTCCTGTACTGCACTGATAATTTCTGATGATTTCTAGGTCCATTGGTTTATCTCTCAGAACTTTTATTTGAACCCAAGGCAGTGTCATTGATTAAAAACAGCTGATAAGATATCTTGCAGAAAATAATTAAAACATGTTTACATAATATTACAAAAAAAAACTAGACTCATAACCGACTCTACTTTTCGTTCGACGTAATCAATGTCATGATGTTGTATGTTTACAAATATAATTAAGGCTCTTTGCATTCACTTATATTTATGTGATTTACTAACATTTACAGGCAACATAAAATAAATTTCCATTTAGTTACAAAATTATTCTCTTTGACATTACCAATTATCCTTGGAACAAGTCTGCACATCCCGATGAATAGTTTAATGCAAATTTGTTTTAACTAATTGAAGTTCAAGCAAATACATTAAATTTAGATGTTTAATTTTACAAATTTATTTTAATTGGACAAAATATAATTCTCCTAGAATAAGTTTCCTAACGTGATTGCAGCTTGGAAAAACTCAATTAACATATTACCAACAATCTAAATTTGTTTACTACTTTAAAAACAATAAATATATTTCACCGATTTACTAAGTTCGATCTTTCACAACCACACTGTAGGCCACAGATTACAGACAACAATACAGATATTTCCTACATATGAATGACGCATTTCTGGAAGCCTCCTTATATATTTTTCAAATACATAGTGAACTGCAGTAGATTGGAATGAAACACTGGCGTTCTCTACTAGTATTGAAATACCTTTGTCATTCCACGAGCCTGGCTGATTTGAAATATTTGTATTTTGTTACCGGCTGTTATTTTTCCAAAATACCAGTAACGGCTTTAAAAACATATATCATAAAATACAAATAAGAAAATAATAATAATTAGGGATTATTTGACAATCTGTTTATGTAAATACCCTGATAAGCATACCCTGAATTGTTACATAATAATATTTAAAACCAAATTTAAAATATTAAAAAATACTTTTTGTTTACTATTTATGTCAAGAACTCCAAAGAGTCAAATATTAACGTAAAAAACATACCATTTTAGATGTCTGGGAAATCTTAGCGACTTTGGATTTTACATCAACTTATAATTTATTTTTGTTTTTCAGAAATCAATAAAATGCATCATTTCCCCATATAAAATGCATGTAATTTATATAAAACTCGTTTATGAAAGAGGCCACAGAGTTCTTGCTATGTACAAATAACATGCATTTTGAATGAGCAAATGTTGATTTTTGTTTATTGATAAAAATAAAAAGTAGATACAAGGTTGGTATGAATTAGAAAGTTATAAGGGTTTCCAAGACCTTAAAAATTATATACTTAACACCAATTGGGGTTTTGGGAATATCAATATTTTCGAAAATAGATACTGTTATGTAGCATATCGGGGTAACGCTGAGTTTAATATCAGGAAGAATTTAGAATCAGAATACAGATCTAGGGAATTTCGTATGTGTCAGTATTTTTTGCAAAAAAAATGCTACCAATTTGAAACGGATAAATTTAAGTGAGTTCTGTTTTCGCCAAAACATTTATCTGTTGTACAGATTTAAACTGATGTATAACATGACATATGTTTATATTTCAAACTAATGGTCCTCAGCCTATGTACTTTTTAACTAATAACTTGTATTTGTAAAAATATTAAAAATATTGTTACACGGTCGATTTAGTTCGAAATAATTTTATTTAATCCTTCTCGGTCCATTGGTTCATCTGCAATCAGTTTGAGACACCTTACGTGAGACACTCTGTTTATGTAAAAAAGTACAATCTTTTATCCATGGATGCATTATAGTAAAACATAATAATATGTAATAAAACTATAGCATTTAAATCAATAAATACAATAATCGTGGCTTATAAATGTAGGGTAATTTTAATGAATAATTTACTCTTTTTAGTTGGTAAGAGCAGACTAAACTTGACAGTAAGCCGGGTAACACAAGTGGCAACACAACTTCTATTGAAAACATATCACCGTCTGATCATTTATTCATGAGATGAAAACAGGAAATGAACCTTTGTATTGGAATCTAACAATCTACCGATTCTCTATCCAGCCTTACTTCCAACATCTTCCTTTGAAGGAAAATTAATACGATAATTCATTTAAAAAAAACCATACAGAGAGTATATAAGCTATTTCATTTAATTTGTATGTATTGAAAAAATGAATGTTTCAGTATTAAACAAGACAGAAAAAGAAAAACATTTCGTATAAATCAAGCCTGTATTATCCGGTTTTAGGTATATTCGTCTGAATACGTTATATGCAACAACTGTTATAATTTACAAATTGTTAAAGGTGAAATATACATCTTGATTATGATTTTAAACAAATATTTGTAATTATTAAATGCTTCAAACATGTGTAATACTGCAGTTGTGATCATCAACGTTAATGATATAAAAAACTAAACATATAAAAAATGACATCATACCACTGAATTAGATTATTCTAAAGCACAACCAACAATACCGTAAATTTTTTAATTGAAATGTAACTTTAACTAGTTTAAATGTAAAGCTTCACTTCTGACTGTATAATAAAATATAAGTTAAATGTTTGCTGTATTACCATCATAGTTTCCAAATGAATCTAAAGGCAAAAAATATATTTTAAAGAGTTGCAATCTCTTTTTTTAATGTTGGACATAAGTAACAGTTAACTGACCAATAAAATATTAAATATTTTTGTATATTAAATTAATACTTTTGATCAAGTAAAACGTGGATGTACCTAATGTACATATATTCTTTAAATTATCATATGTTTATTTTATAATTTAAACCAGAAGCTCTGTTTATAGGTTATTTTGTAATGTAATGCCAATATTTATTTTACATGTAAGTCAACAGTAGGAAGATATCAGAGTAAGGATATGTGGAGTTTAAGATTCCAATACAAAGGTTAATTTCCTTTTTTCATCTCATAAATAAATTATAAAAAGCTCATATGACTTTAACCGTAGTTGTATTGCCGTCCGTGTTACTGTGTTACTTATAGTGGTCGTGGTACCTAAATTTAGACGGCTTTAAATTTAGAACTTTTTCTTTAGCACATGTATTTCATTGGACCCAAAGTCAAATTTATGAAGGGGCTACACACCCAAAATGTTATCAAATCTTTCAAAATCGGTTTATTTATCAAACAATTGAGGAAAAACTAACGAACAGTTAAGAGCCAGCAAAGCATCAGTAAATTGTCTAAAAGTGTTCGTATAAATGTGTAAGGAATCTTAGATTTTATATTTTCTTCCACTATCCTACGCTAAGCAACCCCAATGTCTTACAGTAATAAATTATACACTTATAAAATATTACCCATTTTGTTTACAATTCCGGTGATAAATGTTGTAATTCATTAAATGTATTGCCTTTCATGGATAGGAAAAACTAGGTTTATTGATATTAAATCGTGACGTCACTATATGTACTACTTCACGAGTACCATTCAGAGGAAGTAAAAAACGCATGAGTTGAAATCTTTATGTGCACACAAAAATATTGTTCAGGGGCCTACTTGCATTGATCCTTCTTATACTACCTTAATTTACCACTTTACGTACATTTATAATGTATACCAATTTGTTGTAATAACCACCTAATTGAAAATACATTTTAGTATAACACTGCTTGACTTTACTAGATTATAAATTTAAGAGCTTTAAAAAAGTGTTTTATCACTTGATTTCCTAAGTTTTGTTTTCTTTGTAACTGTGAGTACAAAAGAATCCAAGCTGATTACAGCTGTTTGGTTTACTTCACGCTCGAGGTGGTCCTTGGTTGAGATAATATGATGTCCATTGGTTTTAAACTACAAAACCAATTTTTATCCTTTACGACTTAGTTTTTATTTTTAGTCATAATGATTTTTTAACATCTTATTTTATGATTTTGAATAAATTTCTGGCATTTTAAAGAAGTACTAATACTGAATTAATTAGTTCCAAAAAAGTGTTTGTTCAACAAAACAAAAAATATATTTTAATCATTTATTTTTTCAGGAAATTATTTGTGCGTTAAAAGGATAAGAAACAGGCTCTGTAGAAAGATAAATATAATATGTTGGGATTTGTTTATGACATTAATAAAACAATATATTGGTCAAGATATACAAAAAAAATTTGCATTTATTAACTGTATCCATTGAAACAAATTAAATCAATATTCTTTGAAATATTTTACTTTTTCGTGGATGATAAACCTGTCAGAAGACGCTCCTTAGTACATTAAGTGTTATTTTATTTTAAGACATTTTCCAGGCAACTTTATTTTTGTGAACAATAAACTTATCTACCCAGAAACTACTAGTGATGTGTTTATTATTTTTAATGTATTATTTAATTTTAATAATGATCTGGTTTATTCATTATTTATTTCTTAGACCCGAGTGAATTTTTAGAGCAGTATCATTACGCCATGCCTTGCCAACCAAGTAGGATGAAACATTAGACTTTTTATACATTTTTGTAATTGCTTACATTTACCTATACCCAAAACGGATTTGTTTTTTAACTATGGTTTTCAATTATTTGTATGTCTTGATCATTAGGTTCCATTTAACTTCAAATAAATGATTCAGGCTTTTAAAAAATTCAGAGGAATCCGTTTCCAAAGTATTATAAATGCCTAAAATAATGAAATGTCTAAACACCAAAAGTACAACATATCTTAATTCTAAGAATATATTTTACTAGCTGCCATCATGACCGGTTCACAATGGAATAAAACTTGTGCTTCATTCTCAGTTTCCCCGTGAAACTACTAGAAATCATGATCATCTGTTTGAGCTCAAACCAATGTAAATAAGAATAACGCTGGATTGTAAATTTGACTCCCCATGGGGCAGAGCTCTATGGCAATTTCTCAAAATACTTTGTTAGTGGTTACCTACGTTATGGAAAGTGTGCCATATTTCGTGGTTATAGGTATAGAGTTTTGGCCTGGGGGATGATCTGTTTCTCGTATTAAGTTGACATTTTTTTCAATTGAGATTTTTGGAAGGTGGTATTTTTTTGGATAATTATTGCTTCTTCTTTAGAGATTAATAGATTCTTCTTTACAGAATAAAGATTAATAGATTGAAGATTTTTTGTATGCTCAATGTATATGTTTTATTTTATAGTTTAAGAGTTAAGATTTATTTTATATTTATACTGGATACCACCGTGTTTTTATATTCCAAAGTGTATGCAATCATAATCAAGAATTTGTAGAAACTGGCCTTTCTCTATTTCTTGATTAGGTGTGCTCCTATAAAATATATTACAATTGGTTTACTACTATCATGTAGATGCTTGGTCACCTAAACCTACTCCTTAACGGTAAACAAAGTTTACTGAATTTTAATCGTGCTTTCATTGCAACTATTTCACTTACTAATTTTATTGTTGAGCTCTTATAACTATGGACATATTACAAACTAATTAAATAGGCAAACTTAAGTTCAAAACACTCAGCTTCCTCGTGCCTCCCGCTCCAATACGAGGCTAATTAAACTATAGAAGAAGCCGCCTCTCTAGCACAGATAGGGCTGCAACGTAATCTAAGTTTCTAACATCTAAGACTAACATCAAAGATTTCCGTACACAAAGAAACTTGTTACAACATAAATTATATTTTAAGTTTCACATTGGAATATATAATTTCCTGTTTAATAAGTGAATTTGGTTTCCGTATTTGAAGGTTCAATTTAGGTATTAACAAACGTAATCAAGTTAGACTTCCTATAAAAAAGTCAAAAAAAGTTAACATATTTCTGCGAATTATTGTAAATAAAGTAACTTTGAATAGGGAACTCAGTTAAAACAATACTTTGAATTCAGTATGGAAAATAAATCATACGTTATTCTTTATTAGCGAAATTCCCCTATAGGGAAGAAGCTATTACCGTAGGTCTCAAGGTAAGACTTAAGCCCGAGACCATAATAACTTTTCATTTTGAGGTCCCCAGATGCCAAAAACACCATTCGTTCAAATTTTTATATATGTATATATATATATATATATATATGTGTGTGTCCGTAAGCACGATAACTCTCGTAAAATAGGTCCGATCTTAATAACGTTTGGCACAAATATGTAAAGTACCATTTAGTTGAACGAGTTCGAAAGCCAGACAAATCGCACAATCCGAAGGGGGGTTTTGGGGGGGTTTTGTACCCCAAAAATGGGTTTTTTGGAGTTTTCACATGTAATTTTGATTTAAATCAAATTTTAATTTATACAATTGAATTCAGCAAAAAAAACAAACAATTTGGTATTTTGATAATTGCTCTACGTCAATTGGTTACTGAGATATTGAAAGTGCTAAACACAGTACGTTGTCCAATGTTATTCTTATGGAGAAAAAGAAAAATTGTATATCTCGGTTTTTATGAACATAAACTGACGAAACTTGGTATATCGCTTCATCTGGTTGTGATTTGTTGTTGTTTGAACAAAAAACTACTTTTTCGCCTATGGTTCCCGTAGCGGCAAACCTAGGTACTCGGTTCCCATGTTATTCGTATGGAGAATAATAAAGATGTTATATATCGCTTATTTATGAATGTATATGGATGAAACTTGGTATGTGACTTCACTTAGATGAGTTCTATTGATATTTGAATAAAAACCCATTATTTTGTGTTCCTTGTTGCAGCAAACCTGCGTACTCATCCCTAATGTTATTCTAATGGAGAATAATGAATATTTTAAATATCGCTTATTTATGAATATATTTCTTATGAATTCTGGTAAGAGGCATAATGTGTTTTATATATATATATATATATGCGTTGGAAATTCGCTGAGTACGCAGGTTTGCTGCGACGGGTGTATTATTTATTTATATGAGCATTTAATTATATTTTCGCCATACTGCTTCAAAAACAGCTGTTATCAATACACGCGTTGAGATGTTAAAGTTGTTCTTTTTACTCCTAGGATTAACAGGTGATGACCTCGACCGAAAAGTGTTTTTTAGATGATGTTTTTAGTCCTCATCCTAAGACTAAAACGTCATTGTATGACATTTTTCGTTCGAGGTCATCAGCTGTTAGTAAGAATTAAACGAATTATTCAACTGGTCAACAATGAAAACATCTGTAATAGCTGTTTGTTTACTGTAGCAATAAGATCAATATGGAAGCAAACTTTTAATTTAAAAAAGTAAACAAAATTTAGTTTTTGAGAACATGTTAGTAGGGATAAATGGACATTCCTGGCTCAGGAGGAGCCAGGAGGAGCGCCCCTCCCCCCAAGGAGCCCCCCCCCCCTAATTAATATGCAAATTTTTTTTAATTACCCTAATTAATATGCAAATTTTTAATTAGCCTAATTAATATGCAAATTTTTTTTTAATTACCCTAATTAATATGCAAAGTTTTTTTTTCATTTCAGGAGGAGCCCCCCCCCCCGGTACATCAATCAGGAGGAGCCCCCCCCCGGTACATCAAACAGGAGGAGCCCCCCCCCCCGGTACATCAATCAGGAGGAGCCATCCCCCCCCCCCTCCGAGGTCTCGTCTGTGACACTTTACCCCCCCCCCGACGACCCCCCCCGAGGTCTCGTCTGTGACACTTTACCCCCCCCCCCCGACGACCCCCCCCCCGAGGTCTCGTCTGTGACACTTTAAGGGGGGGGATATCGGTTACCATAGGTCGGATCTGAATTCTGATTGCAGATTCTTGTTCGTCTAGTCAAGCCGAGTCATTTGAGTACCCACATCGTACACTTTGGATGATGTTTACAAAAAAAAGGGCCCGCACCGCACTTTTGACCTTTTTTTTCTTTGCATTTTTGGAATCTCCTTGTCAAGACGAGTCATTTGAGTACCCACATCGACCACTTTGGGCTAACCTGATGATGACCTTGAACCTGACCCTCTTTTTTTTAATGCATTTTCGGAATCCCCTCTTCAAGCCGAGTATTTTGAGTACCCACATGACGTACTTTTGATAATTAATACAAGAGTTGAGCAGGGTAACGCTACAACCAACAGAGCTAGCCCATCAACGCCTGCGGACAATAAAACTACCAGTGAATGCGAATTTTGATGAGAATATAATTGCAATTCTTTGGGTTAGAGCACTTGAAGGGGGGTGTATCGATACACCCCCCTTCAAGTACTCTACACCAAGGCAGCTGTTCACACAACCGACCGACGCGGTCGGTCCTGTCTGGGATGCAGCTGCTGTAACTGGGTCCCCATTATGAGGAGCGCGCGACCCCAGCAGGAGGAGCAGGAGCTGCGCCCGACCCCAGCAGGAGGAGCAGGAGCTGCGCCCGACCCCAGCAGGAGGAGCAGGAGCTGCACCCTACCCCAGCAGGAGCTGCGTCCGACCCCAGCAGGAGGAGCAGGAGCTGCACCCAACCCAAGCAGGAGGAGCAGGAGCTGCGCCCGACCCCAGCAGGAGGAGCAGGAGCTGTGCCCGACCCCAGCAGGAGGAGCGCGCGACCCCAGCAGGAGGAGCAGGAGCTGCGCCCGACCCCAGCAGGAGGAGCAGGAGCTGCACCCTACCCCAGCAGGAGCTGCGTCCGACCCCAACAGGAGGAGCAGGAGCTGCGCCCGACCCCAGCAGGAGGAGCAGGAGCTGCACCCTACCCCAGCAGGAGCTGCGTCCGACCCCAGCAGGAGGAGCAGGAGCTGCGCCCGACCCCAGCAGGAGGAGCAGGAGCTGCGCCCGACCCCAGCAGGAGGAGCAGGAGCTGCGCCCGACCCCAGCAGGAGGAGCAGGAGCTGCACCCGACCCCAGCAGGAGCTGCGCCCTACCCCAGCAGGAGGAGCAGGAGCTGCACCCGACCCCAGCAGGAGGAGCAGGAGCTGCGCCCTACCCCAGCGGGTAATGCAGCAGCGGGCAATGGATCCACATGCCGTTGATTCCCCGTTGTTTGGAGTACAGAACGTCGTCAAGATCTTGGGTAGTTGAAAACATTTTTGGTTCATGAACGTACTTGAACCTTTTGACAATACGCCATAGCCTCTTCTTATGGAAATGCTTCAAGGTGCAATCATCGTCGTCTTTTCGGTTGTAGAATTCACCACCTTCAAAGTAATCATCTTCATCGTCAAACGGTCTCTTCTTATTATTGCTATTCATTGTCGTTTCCGCTGCAACACATACATCCTCCAACTCGACGACTGTGATGTCACAATCCCACCTGGGAATGCGGATGCTCTAATTGACTGATGGCGCCAGACCCTTCCAGGAACCCATAATTATAGACCACCCGCGTCGAATTCCGAGCAATAGAACAATAGAACAAAACATCAGCAAAGGGGGTTGTATCGATACACCCCCCTTCAAGTACTCTAATCTAAGGCAGGTGTTCACACAAAAAACCAACGCGTCGAGACCTGTCTGGGAATGCGGATGCTGTAATTGGATACTCCGACGGGAGTGCGACCAACCCTTGCAGGAACCCATAATTATAGACCACCCGCGTCGAATTCCGAGCAATAGAACAATAGAACAAAACATCAGCAAAGGGGGTGTATCGATACACACCCCTTCAAGTACTGTAATCTAAGGCAGGTGTTCACGCAAAAAACCAACGCGTCGAGACCTGTCTGGGAATGCGGATGCTGTAATTGGATACTCCGACGGGAGTGCGACCGACCCTTGCAGGAACCCATATTTATAGACCACCCGCGTCGAATTCCGAGCAATAGAACAATAGAACAAAACATCAGCAAAGGGGGTGTATCGATACACACCCCTTCAAGTACTGTAATCTAAGGCAGGTGTTCACGCAAAAAACCAACGCGTCGAGACCTGTCTGGGAATGCGGATGCTGTAATTGGATACTCCGACGGGAGTGCGACCGACCCTTGCAGGAACCCATATTTATAGACCACCCGCGTCGAATTCCGAGCAATAAATCACCAGTTGTCAAACACCCACGGTCTCATTCTTGTTCTAGTCTCCAACAATTCCTGACGCATGGGGGAGCGAAAATCTCCCCCCTAACCCATTATGTGTTAGGGGGAGCGAAAATCTCCCCCTAGTAATTAAATCAACAGAACACCAGTTGTCAAACACCCACGGTCTCATTCTTGTTCGGGAGTTTGAAGTGTGTAGTTGTGTAATAGTGTTGCTGTGTGTGATGTTCTGTCAGAGTGATCACCCGACGTTTTGACCTAACCTATAAAATGAACCACTTAACCGCCTATGTGTTTAATGATCAGCCTTTGTCTGTACTATTTGACAGCAGCGATAATCCATGGTTCAAAGCTAAGGATGTAGCTACAATATTGGGCTACGCTAACCCTAAAGAAGCAATCAGAGTATATGTTAGAGAAAAATATCGCAAAACAATTCCTGAAGTATGGGGGAGCGAAAATCTCCCCCTAACCTATAACGAGAAACATTCAATCTTTCTTAACGAGCCGGGATTATATTCGTTACTTATGAAATCTAAAATGCCCATTGCCGAGAAGTTTCAAGATTGGATCTTTGAAGAAGTTTTGCCATCCATTAGAAAAAATGGACAGCACAGACTTATAAACGAGAACCAACGGCTGCTACAATCACTTACAAAGTCGCTAACAAATAACCGAAAGCTAGATCAAACAAATTCCGAGTTTAAAACTACAAATGATATATTGTGTATGAAAAACCAATCCATGAATCAAACGCTGATCGAACAGAAACCTAAAGTGGCAGTGTTGCCTGAAGATGCAAATCTGAAGCATATATTTTGTGTGATGATTAGGGAAACCCTTCTAAAGCAGTACGGAGTTTGTGAATACAAGTGCATTCGAACACAGAAGAGGAATTTCAAACAAGCCTTGAAAAAAGCAAAGGAAGAAGGATTTACAATGTGCTATTGTAGAGAAAATGTCCCCAACGGCATAAACATAGTGAATAAGGCTAAGGAAGTGATGAAGAGTTACGGCATGCACATTGACTGCAGATACAACAACATCCTAACCTCGCACAATTTCATTAATATAGTTGAACATATCTTTGACAATGCATAGGTCTGCGCTTGTAGACTCGTTCCAGAACCTTCGACGCTAGTCAGGTAGTAACAGTCGATACGTGCTCCAAAGTTGACCAGTGCGGATGACGCAAGAAAAGTAATCACCATATCAATGGCCAAAATACGTTATAAACGTAACAACATCCGAGAAAGGCTCGCAATCAAGTTAGTGTTGGATAGAGCGAGAGATGTGTTTGAGAGAAAATATCATATGAAACAGCATACTTATGAAGAAAACAAAAATATTGAATATCATGTGAAAGAATATAACTATGAAGAAAACAAAACAGACTGTTAAATTTAACGAGGAGCTAAATACACAGTACACTTATGAGCCCTGTGAGGATGTACAACAATTAACGTGGACTCAAATCGCAATAGATGAAATGAGATTCCGCAGACCGTTGGAACTAATGTTGGGTGAAAAAATCAAACATCTAACCTATTGCAACAAGATGTGTCACAGCGAGTGCATACAGTTTACTTCAAGGGTGAGCAGACGCACCACCAGTCCGTAGTACGGTTGAAGTCACACGGTAAGGACGTGAACATGGACGCTTACGCTTCTGCGGACGACTATATCAAATCGTTTATTCAGGAGATTGAGGTTATGAACAATAATGCTAGTGATCAGACATTGACATCACCTCAGGCGTCATCTGTAAAACCGATCACTGCCTGCAAGAGACGAAGGAGGCCAACTCCCATCGAAGTGGAAACCAAGAAACCAGGATGGGTACCAAAACCAACAGATGATTGTCCCATAGCGTCATGGATGGAGGATGGGAATACTTTTGCTGTTCAAAACCCGGGAAACAAAGCACAAATTTTATTGAAAATGGAAATGTACGATGGTACATTTGGTGTTCATGTGCGGTTTATTTTTGGACAAAGATGGTGAAATGCACCAAAGTGTTAAACAAGTAGTTGATAAAGTGGAAAACATGTAGATCGATAAATCAACAGGAGTATCGAAAATTACAGGCTTAACTCAAACTGTTACACAACGCAGTGCAGTTTCGCAACCAACGTCGAAGAAGCGAGCTGTGAGGAAGAAACAACGAGTGTCGCCAGCAGTCAATTAGAGCATCCGCATTCCCAGACAGGAGGGCGACGCGTCGGGTTTTTGTGTGTGTGTGTGTGAACACCTGCGCCCGGCCAACTACTACTAGAGATGTCGAGCAGAAGCACTTTCATGTCAGAGTTTCCGAGCGTGAACGGCACTGCAGCAACCGTGGACCTGAGAGCTATCCTCAACAACTGCAAGTCTGACTCCCGCTCCTGGTGTAGACCAGGATAGCCGATCTCCGAGAGGAATGCGGCTATCTCATCACTGCGATGGAGCGAGCCACCACACCCTTTGGCGAGACGATCATCGTGATCCTGGAGGGGCAGGTCGGGGACAACTTCTTTCTACGAGTCTACCTGCCTAGGCGCTTCAACGAGGTCCTGAGCAACACCGACATCGAGCGCTACAACGGCGGGTTTGGAGAACGCCATCGCTTGGTGAAGCGCAGCCCGAGGGGTGCCAATAGCAGATTCACACCTTTGGAGTTTATGTAAAGCAAAACTTGAAGATTATGTAAATACATTTGTAAATTAGTGTTCGTAGTCAATACTTATAGCCACGTTCAGAACATAACCACTGTGTTATTTATTTCACTTAACCCCAAAAATGTCCTTTAGTAGTAAGTTTAAGAGCGTGAGTATGGTAACTGTGAGGTGTTTAGCTCATCAGCGTCATCATCAGAATCATCGATATTTGTACATAGATGTAACCAACCGCGTAATGCTATACAATTGGTTAGAGCGCATCGTGTGTGAGCTGTCTTGTGATGGTGACATCGCACTGCGTTTGTTGATAGTAGACTGTTGATTGACGATAGTGATCCGCAACCAATATTGCTGATATCAATGACATTAGTAGTACAGTGATCCGTGATGAAATTGCATCGTACAAACTCTATTTTCTCAGTACCTTTGACATAGCCAATCGGTCGTTTGACGATACATGCACGTAACTTTTCCTCTAGCTCATGATACCAGATATCACCTTGAGCCCATCCCAATCCGTGACAGTGTTTTGTGAGCCAATAGCGTTCACGTAGTTTCTCTTGTGATAGGAAATCTCGACTGAATGGTGATTTGGCGATATGATGCATTAGCAGTGTTCCACTGGCCAATTCCAAGTCACACACTTCCTTCAGAATATAATCGCTATTGCTGTCCTTGAAACATTGAAAATCCAAAATAATGGGAGATGCTACATTTTTACGAGGTACTCTGCGTAAACAATCCATCTTGTATGAGTGTTGGTTGCCGACTGATTATGATTTAACCGACAAAGTCCACATTTAGATCGCGATGTTGATTAATTTAGATGACGTTGGTAAATCCGCATATACCAAACAGTTGCCAATCTCTGTGAGTGCAGGCATGCATTATACCACATCGATATCGATAGTAGCAACAGTAGTACTAGTAGTAGTAGTGGTCATCGACACATCGATCACTCTTCTTTATTCTTCCGCAATGTGCATGATCTTGTACGTGACAACTGGTACTAACAGCGATCTTCATCGCCTATGTATTTAATAACTAGATAGGAGCTGCTCTGTATGACAGTAGTAACAACCCTAGGTTCATAGTTACAGAGGTTGCTCAAATCTTGAGCTGCGTTAATCATAAAAAAGCACTTCTAGCACAAGTTAGTGAACAATACAAGTCAACAAACATAGAAACGAGAAACTTCAGTCTTTGCAATCCTTTACAAAGCCACTAACAAATAACAGAAACTAGATCAAATTACCTCGGAGTTTAAAACTAGAAAATTATATGTATATATATATATATATATATATATATTGTGTAAGGAGATCCAGACCATGATTCAAATGTTGTCTGAACAGACCTCTAAAGAAGCAGTGTTGCCTGAATAACTTGACTTCGAGCCTTTATCGTATGTTAGTTCGTTAACAAAATAACTTGTACATTAACACGACGATCACTTTTCTTGCTTAAGTCACGATGTGCATTATGGCGTACGGGACGATTGGTAATAACAGCGTTTAAAGTAAACTGTGCACATTCGTTGTGATACGTCTTGTCACAGCAGGTTAGATTTCACATTCTCACATTCAACATCAATTACAATTGTAGACGTAATCTCATTTCATCTGTTGTGATTTAAGTCCACGTTAACCGTTGTACATCCTCACGCAGCTCGTAAGTGTAATGAGTATTTAGTATGACAATAAACTTCTCGAATGTTAGTACGTTAAATCGTAGCTTGTTCATTGACGCATCGATCCCTATTCTTGTTTCAGTCTCAATATGCATTATGGCGTACGTGCCAGATGGTACTAACAACGCTTGAAATAAACTGCACACATGTGTTGCGATACATCCAAACACAACAAGTTAGATGCATCATTCTAACATTCAGCATCAATTGAAATGTTATGCGTGGTATCATTTCATCTGGTGTAATTTGAGGGAATAACTCGACTACGAACCTTTATCGTATGTTAGTTCATTAACAACGTAACTTGTACATTGACGCATCGATCACTTTTCATGCTTAAGTCACAATGTGCATTATGTTGTATGTGACGACTGGAAATAGCAATGCTTGAAGTAAACTGAGCACATGTGTTGCGATACGTCTTGTCACAGCAGGTTATATTGCTCATTTCCCCATTCAACATCAATTACAATTGTATGCGTAATCTCATTTCATCGGTTGTAATTCAAGTCCGCGTTAACTGTTGTACATCCTCACGCGGTTCGTAAGTGTAACGAGTATTTAGTTTTACATTAAACTTCTCGTATGTCAATCCCAAGTATTCGGTGTTTCAAGAAGTTTGCCTTTCCCTCAAGAATTGCCACTAGCATTATAACATACGCGTTTAATAACCAGATCGCACTTGTAATATTTTTGTATATCGATAAAAATTCCAAGTAATCGAGGTTTGAAGAAGTTCGCACATTGATAAAAAAAAAATCCAAGTAAACGATGTTTGAAGACGTTTGAGTTTTCACCATCACACAAGTTCCAATCTTGAGTAATGTCAACCCAAGAAAATGAAAGCTAACAGCATCACGTAGTTGTGTTAAGTTGCGATAGGTATAGTTAGGTTTATTAAGACTGTGTCCAGTTAGAAAGGGGAAACATGGAGAGACTTATCTCATCGTTAGGTTACGATATCCAGTGTAAAGTTAGGTCCCTGCATAGAAATAGGAAACGTAGGCAGTTGTATCTCATCCTTAGGTTATGTTGTGCTCTGTTAAGTTAGGTTTGTGCTTATAGATAGGAAATATTGTCAGGAGTATCTCGTCGTTAGGTTAAGTCATGCTCTGTTAAGTTAGGTTTGTTGTTGATTATAAAAAAAAATCTGTGCCTCAATGTCGGCGCGCGCAATTTAAATGGGTATAATCATAATGCGCGCGCCGACATTAAGGCACAGATTTTTTTTGGCATTAAGGCACTATGATTAACGCAGCTCAAGATTTGAGCAACCTCTGTAACTATGAACCTCGGGTTGTTACTACTGTCATACAGAGCAGCTCCTATCTAGTTATTAAATACATAGGCGATGAAGATCGCTGTTAGTACCAGTTGTCACGTACAAGATCATGCACATTGCGTAAGAATAAAGAAGAGTGATCGATGTGTCGATGACCACTACTACTACTAGTACTACTGTTGCTACTATCGATATCGATGTGGTATAATGCATGCCTGCACTCACAGAGATTGGCAACTGTTTGGTATATGCGGATTTACCAACGTCATCTAAATTAATCAACATCGCGATCTAAATGTGGACTTTGTCGGTTAAATCATAATCAGTCGGCAACCAACACTCATACAAGATGGATTGTTTACGCAGAGTACCTCGTAAAAATGTAGCATCTCCCATTATTTTGGATTTTCAATGTTTCAAGGACAGCAATAGCGATTATATTCTGAAGGAAGTGTGTGACTTGGAATTGGCCAGTGGAACACTGCTAATGCATCATATCGCCAAATCACCATTCAGTCGAGATTTCCTATCACAAGAGAAACTACGTGAACGCTATTGGCTCACAAAACACTGTCACGGATTGGGATGGGCTCAAGGTGATATCTGGTATCATGAGCTAGAGGAAAAGTTACGTGCATGTATCGTCAAACGACCGATTGTCTATGTCAAAGGTACTGAGAAAATAGAGTTTGTACGATGCAATTTCATCACGGATCACTGTACTACTAATGTCATTGATATCAGCAATATTGGTTGCGGATCACTATCGTCAATCAACAGTCTACTATCAACAAACGCAGTGCGATGTCACCATCACAAGACAGCTCACACACGATGCGCTCTAACCAATTGTATAGCATTACGCGGTTGGTTACATCTATGTACAAATATCGATGATTCTGATGATGACGCTGATGAGCTAAACACCTCACAGTTACCATACTCACGCTCTTAAACTTACTACTAAAGGACATTTTTGGGGTTAAGTGAAATAAATAACACAGTGGTTATGTTCTGAACGTGGCTATAAGTATTGACCACGAACACTAATTTACAAATGTATTTACATAATCTTCAAGTTTTGCTTTACATAAACTCCAAAGGTGTGAATCTGCTATTGGCACCCCTCGGGCTGCGCTTCACCAAGCGATGGCGTTCTCCAAACCCGCCGTTGTAGCGCTCGATGTCGGTGTTGCTCAGGACCTCGTTGAAGCGCCTAGGCAGGTAGACTCGTAGAAAGAAGTTGTCCCCGACCTGCCCCTCCAGGATCACGATGATCGTCTCGCCAAAGGGTGTGGTGGCTCGCTCCATCGCAGTGATGAGATAGCCGCATTCCTCTCGGAGATCGGCTATCCTGGTCTACACCAGGAGCGGGAGTCAGACTTGCAGTTGTTGAGGATAGCTCTCAGGTCCACGGTTGCTGCAGTGCCGTTCACGCTCGGAAACTCTGACATGAAAGTGCTTCTGCTCGACATCTCTAGTAGTAGTTGGCCGGGCGCAGGTGTTCACACACACACACACAAAAACCCGACGCGTCGCCCTCCTGTCTGGGAATGCGGATGCTCTAATTGACTGCTGGCGACACTCGTTGTTTCTTCCTCACAGCTCGCTTCTTCGACGTTGGTTGCGAAACTGCACTGCGTTGTGTAACAGTTTGAGTTAAGCCTGTAATTTTCGATACTCCTGTTGATTTATCGATCTACATGTTTTCCACTTTATCAACTACTTGTTTAACACTTTGGTGCATTTCACCATCTTTGTCCAAAAATAAACCGCACATGAACACCATATCTGTACCATCGTACATTTCCATTTTCAATAAAATTTGTGCTTTGTTTCCCGGGTTTTGAACAGCAAAAGTATTCCCATCCTCCATCCATGACGCTATGGGACAATCATCTGTTGGTTTTGGTACCCATCCTGGTTTCTTGGTTTCCACTTCAATGGGAGTTGGCCTCCTTCGTCTCTTGCAGGCAGTGATCGGTTTTACAGATGACGCCTGAGGTGATGTCAATGTCTGATCACTAGCATTATTGTTCATAACCTCAATCTCCTGAATAAACGATTTGATATAGTCGTCCGCAGAAGCGTAAGCGTCCATGTTCACGTCCTTACCGTGTGACTTCAACCGTACTACGGACTGGTGGTGCGTCTGCTCACCCTTGAAGTAAACTGTATGCACTCGCTGTGACACATCTTGTTGCAATAGGTTAGATGTTTGATTTTTTCACCCAACATTAGTTCCAACGGTCTGCGGAATCTCATTTCATCTATTGCGATTTGAGTCCACGTTAATTGTTGTACATCCTCACAGGGCTCATAAGTGTACTGTGTATTTAGCTCCTCGTTAAATTTAACAGTCTGTTTTGTTTTCTTCATAGTTATATTCTTTCACATGATATTCAATATTTTTGTTTTCTTCATAAGTATGCTGTTTCATATGATATTTTCTCTCAAACACATCTCTCGCTCTATCCAACACTAACTTGATTGCGAGCCTTTCTCGGATGTTGTTACGTTTATAACGTATTTTGGCCATTGATATGGTGATTACTTTTCTTGCGTCATCCGCACTGATCAACTTTGGAGCACGTATCGACTGTTACTACCTGACTAGCGTCGAAGGTTCTGGAACGAGTCCACAAGCGCAGACCTATGCATTGTCAAAGATATGTTCAACTATATTAATGAAATTGTGCGAGGTTAGGATGTTGTTGTATCTGCAGTCAATGTGCATGCCGTAACTCTTCATCACTTCCTTAGCCTTATTCACTATGTTTATGCCGTTGGGGACATTTTCTCTACAATAGCACATTGTAAATCCTTCTTCCTTTGCTTTTTTCAAGGCTTGTTTGAAATTCCTCTTCTGTGTTCGAATGCACTTGTATTCACAAACTCCGTACTGCTTTAGAAGGGTTTCCCTAATCATCACACAAAATATATGCTTCAGATTTGCATCTTCAGGCAACACTGCCACTTTAGGTTTCTGTTCGATCAGCGTTTGATTCATGGATTGGTTTTTCATACACAATATATCATTTGTAGTTTTAAACTCGGAATTTGTTTGATCTAGCTTTCGGTTATTTGTTAGCGACTTTGTAAGTGATTGTAGCAGCCGTTGGTTCTCGTTTATAAGTCTGTGCTGTCCATTTTTTCTAATGGATGGCAAAACTTCTTCAAAGATCCAATCTTGAAACTTCTCGGCAATGGGCATTTTAGATTTCATAAGTAACGAATATAATCCCGGCTCGTTAAGAAAGATTGAATGTTTCTCGTTATAGGTTAGGGGGAGATTTTCGCTCCCCCATACTTCAGGAATTGTTTTGCGATATTTTTCTCTAACATGTACTCTGATTGCTTCTTTAGGGTTAGCGTAGCCCAATATTGTAGCTACATCCTTAGCTTTGAACCATGGATTATCGCTGCTGTCAAATAGTACAGACAAAGGCTGATCATTAAACACATAGGCGGTTAAGTGGTTCATTTTATAGGTTAGGTCAAAACGTCGGGTGATCACTCTGACAGAACGTCACACAGCAACACTATTACACAACTACACACTTCAAACTCCCGAACAAGAATGAGACCGTGGGTGTTTGACAACTGGTGTTCTGTTGATTTAATTACTAGGGGGAGATTTTCGCTCCCCCTAACACATAATGGGTTAGGGGGGAGATTTTCGCTCCCCCATGCGTCAGGAATTGTTGGAGACTAGAACAAGAATGAGACCGTGGGTGTTTGACAACTGGTGATTTATTGCTCGGAATTCGACGCGGGTGGTCTATAAATATGGGTTCCTGCAAGGGTCGGTCGCACTCCCGTCGGAGTATCCAATTACAGCATCCGCATTCCCAGACAGGTCTCGACGCGTTGGTTTTTTGCGTGAACACCTGCCTTAGATTACAGTACTTGAAGGGGTGTGTATCGATACACCCCCTTTGCTGATGTTTTGTTCTATTGTTCTATTGCTCGGAATTCGACGCGGGTGGTCTATAATTATGGGTTCCTGCAAGGGTTGGTCGCACTCCCGTCGGAGTATCCAATTACAGCATCCGCATTCCCAGACAGGTCTCGACGCGTTGGTTTTTTGTGTGAACACCTGCCTTAGATTAGAGTACTTGAAGGGGGGTGTATCGATACAACCCCCTTTGCTGATGTTTTGTTCTATTGTTCTATTGCTCGGAATTCGACGCGGGTGGTCTATAATTATGGGTTCCTGGAAGGGTCTGGCGCCATCAGTCAATTAGAGCATCCGCATTCCCAGGTGGGATTGTGACATCATAGTCGTCGAGTTGGAGGATGTATGTGTTGCAGCGGAAACGACAATGAATAGCAATAATAAGAAGAGACCGTTTGACGATGAAGATGATTACTTTGAAGGTGGTGAATTCTACAACCGAAAAGACGACGATGATTGCACCTTGAAGCATTTCCATAAGAAGAGGCTATGGCGTATTGTCAAAAGGTTCAAGTACGTTCATGAACCAAAAATGTTTTCAACTACCCAAGATCTTGACGACGTTCTGTACTCCAAACAACGGGGAATCAACGGCATGTGGATCCATTGCCCGCTGCTGCATTACCCGCTGGGGTAGGGCGCAGCTCCTGCTCCTCCTGCTGGGGTCGGGTGCAGCTCCTGCTCCTCCTGCTGGGGTAGGGCGCAGCTCCTGCTGGGGTCGGGTGCAGCTCCTGCTCCTCCTGCTGGGGTCGGGCGCAGCTCCTGCTCCTCCTGCTGGGGTCGGGCGCAGCTCCTGCTCCTCCTGCTGGGGTCGGGCGCAGCTCCTGCTCCTCCTGCTGGGGTCGGACGCAGCTCCTGCTGGGGTAGGGTGCAGCTCCTGCTCCTCCTGCTGGGGTCGGGCGCAGCTCCTGCTCCTCCTGTTGGGGTCGGACGCAGCTCCTGCTGGGGTAGGGTGCAGCTCCTGCTCCTCCTGCTGGGGTCGGGCGCAGCTCCTGCTCCTCCTGCTGGGGTCGCGCGCTCCTCCTGCTGGGGTCGGGCACAGCTCCTGCTCCTCCTGCTGGGGTCGGGCGCAGCTCCTGCTCCTCCTGCTTGGGTTGGGTGCAGCTCCTGCTCCTCCTGCTGGGGTCGGACGCAGCTCCTGCTGGGGTAGGGTGCAGCTCCTGCTCCTCCTGCTGGGGTCGGGCGCAGCTCCTGCTCCTCCTGCTGGGGTCGGGCGCAGCTCCTGCTCCTCCTGCTGGGGTCGCGCGCTCCTCATAATGGGGACCCAGTTACAGCAGCTGCATCCCAGACAGGACCGACCGCGTCGGTCGGTTGTGTGAACAGCTGCCTTGGTGTAGAGTACTTGAAGGGGGGTGTATCGATACACCCCCCTTCAAGTGCTCTAACCCAAAGAATTGCAATTATATTCTCATCAAAATTCGCATTCACTGGTAGTTTTATTGTCCGCAGGCGTTGATGGGCTAGCTCTGTTGGTTGTAGCGTTACCCTGCTCAACTCTTGTATTAATTATCAAAAGTACGTCATGTGGGTACTCAAAATACTCGGCTTGAAGAGGGGATTCCGAAAATGCATTAAAAAAGAGGGTCAGGTTCAAGGTCATCATCAGGTTAGCCCAAAGTGGTCGATGTGGGTACTCAAATGACTCGTCTTGACAAGGAGATTCCAAAAATGCAAACAAAAAAAAGGTCAAAAGTGCGGTGCGGGCCCTTTTTTTGTAAACATCATCCAAAGTGTACGATGTGGGTACTCAAATGACTCGGCTTGACTAGACGAACAAGAATCTGCAATCAGAATTCAGATCCGACCTATGGTAACCGATATCCCCCCCCTTAAAGTGTCAAAGACGAGACCTCGGGGGGGGGTCGTCGGGGGGGGGCGTCGGGGGGGGGTAAAGTGTCACAGACGAGACCTCGGGGGGGGGTCGTCGGGGGGGGGGGGGGTAAAGTGTCACAGACGAGACCTCGGAGGGGGGGGATGGCTCCTCCTGATTGATGTACCGGGGGGGGGCTCCTCCTGATTGATGTACCGGGGGGGGGGGCTCCTCCTGATTGATGTACCGGGGGGGGGGCTCCTCCTGAAATGAAAAAAAAAAACTTTGCATATTAATTAGGGTAATTAAAAAAAATTTTTCATATTAATTAGGCTAATTAAAAATTTGCATATTAATTAGGGTAATTAAAAAAAAAATTTGCATATTAATTAGGGGGGGGGCTCCTCGGGGGGGGGCGCTCCTCCTGGCTCCTCCTGATCCAGGAATGTCCATTTATCCCTACTCATGTTTTATTAATATTGTTTGAGGTATGACGAAAAACAGTGTTCATACTAGGACCAAAAGTGGCTTTTCGATTCCCGCTCGTTTTCCAGCCTCGGCCGTTAAACTTGAGCTCGCATCAAAAAGCGTCACTTTTGGTCCTAGTGATAAAATAAAGCCTACTATAGTAATCTCCTTCCATTACAGAATTTGTATTACTGTTAAATACATGTTTTAGGAAGATTCACAAATCGCAGGTTTTGGTGTGTGTTGTAAAACAGTCAGAGGGTTTTGGGGAAGGGGGTTGTACTCCTAAAACGAGTTATTGTATTTTTACATATGAATATAGGAAAATCTTTCCAATTATTTTCTTAAAGGATAACCTAAAACAATTGTTTATTAAGTTGTAATAGCTGATTGTATATTATACAACACTGAATACTGCTAGTGAAGAAACAAAGAGCGAGAACAAGCCCTATAATTATCCTCAACCCCAACTTTAATTAATAAGTCAACAACAAATGTATAGATATTAATGCTTGAATACAGCTAGTGAAGAAACAAAGAGTGAGAACAAGCCCTATAATTATCCTAAACCTCAGCTTTAATCAATAAGCCAACAACTAACAAACGAATATACATATTAATTCTGCTTAGAAGCGTATAAAACCTTTTTCTTAGCGTTTTTTAAACAAAGTGTAGTGAGTAACAATAACACAGTTGCCAATTTATTAATCTAATAAATTGGCATTATTATTACAGTTTCCCTTTTTAAATTACCAAATTTATCGATGTTTACTAACTATTCAAATTGTAGGGCTCTAGCTCTGTACACATCCATACAGACAGACAACCAGACAGACACACAGATATCAAGTAAAAATCACTTTTTTGGGTTCAGGGAGCACCAAAACGAATATTTCCACTAACAACTCAAATTCGAAAATTTTGACGAAAACAATACTTTCTCCATATAATATATATATAAGGGGAGAAAGTAAAAGGTACGATCTTGATGAAATTTTGTACAGATGAGTAAAGCAGCATTTATTTGAACGATTTCGAAACCCAGATGAATCGCACTATCTGAAGGGGGATTTTGGGGGGTTTTGTACCCCAAAAATGTTTTTTTTGGGGGTTTTCATATCTAATTTTTATTTAAATCAAATATTTAGTTATACCATTGAATTAAGCTTAAAATGACCAACAATTTGGTATTTTTATCATTGCTCTACGTCAATTGGTTACTGAGATATTGCAAGTGCTAAACACAGTACGTTGTCTAATGCTATTCTTAAGGAGAAAAATAAATTTTATATCACGCTTATTTATGAATATAAACTGACGAAACTTGGTATACAACTTCATCTAGTTGTGGTTTGTTATTGTTTGCACAAAAAACTAAATTTTCACTTATGATTTCCGTAGCAGCAAACCTAGGTACTAGGTCCCCATGTTATTTCTAAGGAGAATAATTAAAATGTTATGTATCGCTTATTTATAAATGTATATGAGTGAAACTTGCTATGTGACTTTACTTAGATGTGTCCTATTGATATTATCATGAAAACCCATGAAAATCCTTGTTTTGTCTTCCTTGTTGCAGCAAACCTGCGTACTCATCACTAATGTTATCCTTATAGAGAACAATTAAAATTGTATTTATCGTTTATTTATGAATATATTTTGCTGAAACTTGATATGTGGCTTTATTAGTAATTAAGACATTGGAAATTCGCTGAGTACGCAGGTTTGCTGTATTTATACTTATCATACATACCTTGAGGCTGGATATTTACCACCAATCTAAAATCACTTCTGGTTTAATAGAAAATACCATTTAAGGTTCATAATAGATTTAATTAAAGTTGGGGTTAGAGTCATTTAACTTTTATAGAGTAATCAAAGTTTAGTAATTTATTTCGCATCAAAGATCTTATGAAAGGCGGTTAATTTTAAATACAAATTTGAAACAAGAAATTGTATTCAATGATAAAGCTATTAAGAATTTGAGCAGAGTTTAGTTATAACTTTTTAAGAATTTGTTCACTAATATATATTTTTTAAGTTAGAATAAAAATAATGATCAAACTATAAAATACGTTTCTTTTATTAATACATGTCAGTGAAGTTAACTATAAATCAATAGTAGCCTATATTTATAGTTTTTTTTATAAAATCCCAAAACACATCTTTATATACAATTTCATAAGTAATACGTTTGAAAAGTACATAACTGTTTGTAAAGTGCATTTGGGACAAAGTACAAACCATGGAATATTTATAATACAGTCCGGGGTGCTATTTACATTCCTTGGTTTAAATGCTGCTGTAGCGGCAGCTTTGAGCATGATTGTTTACATTAATAACAGTACGGTCAACCCGTACACCGCAATCCCGGTAGGACTAAGATACGACAGTGTGCAAGGTTAATTAGGCAGGAGGTCCACTAGAGTGGCATTAAACATGGACCAACTTCCAGCCTTGCCAAACAGAAACATTAATGTAATATTAAAAAGATATGTTAAATGTGCAAATCAACTTAATAGAACTGTAAATCATTTTTTATCGTGTTACTAAAAGTTAGGCGTGATGTCAGAGGTTTTGTATCATGCTGAAAATGGAAAAAACATGTATATTTCCCTATGTAATATGTTTAATAGTAGCAGTGCCTCTCATAGTGGCCTTAGAGGAAACCCTCCCAACGGGGAACCAAACGTTACATGTTAATTCATGTAAAAGGGTGAAGAATGACGAGTCATCTTTGTAACCGTAAATATCAGGATAATTGTTTATTTAGGACCACTAATTTAACTTCTATCGTGCTAAAGCTCCCATTTAAATATCAAGACTACCATATCTTAGTCAATTGTAATTTTAATATAAGGAGGATTAGCTGAGAAAAGTGCTTTGTGCAATGTGCTATGTTTTTTGCGGGTGTAAATTACTGCAATTTCAGATGCTGTTTTTATAATATGTATTCACATACGCCACTAACTATTAAAGCGTTATAGCGTTGTTAGAGGGCAATGGTCTAAGTTCTTATATATGGGAAGGTTATCAGAAGCAACCTTCGATTTGAGCACATCAGAAACCAAAGAGGATAAACGTCGAGTTAGGAAGTGCTTGATGCCATTTGTTATCGAGTGGTTGTGTTGTATTCGTAATTTTCTGTGTAATTCGTCATTGGTTATGTGTTTTAAAAAATAATTTGACTTTCAATATTAAAACACCGAGGGATACGTAGTCAGGTTTACACAATTAGCTTATTCCAAAAAAAATCGAATCTATATTACGTTTATTAAAAGTGAATTAAATTTGTTTAATTTAATCTTCAAAGAGCTGAAGCGATATTTGGTCTATGGAAAATATTTCACAATTTCATTTAAAACCCAGAGCAGCGCTTTTTATTTTATAAAAAAATATAAAACCATTATTTTAAAAGCTCTTTGTAATACCATTAAAAATTACAAATTCCGCTCAGGTTGTCAATGACTGAAACGTGTTACAATTTGCTGCTTCTTTTTCTTTAGTGATATTAAATTATTCAAATGTATAAATTATCTTAACTTCTTATTTTTGGTACCCAAAGTAAATGGAGTTGTTGACCTTACGTGGATATGATGGGAAATGTGTTTTAGCGAATTTCCCCTATAGGGAAGAATTAGCGAATTTTCCCTATAGGAAAGAAGCTATTACCGTAGTCGGCATGGTAAGACCTTGGCCCGGGACCATGATAACTTTTCGTTTTGAGGTCCCCAGACTCCAAAAACCCCATTCGTTCGAAACTGTATATATATGTGTGTTTGTGTGTGTCCGTGAGCACGATAATTCTTGTAAAAATTATCCAATTTTGATAAAATTTGGTATAAACGTGTAAAGCAGCATTTATGACTTTAAGTTCGAAAACCAGCCATATCTAATAATCCAAAGGGGTATTTTGGGGGATTTTGTACCCAAAAAATGGTTTTTTTTCAGTTTTTACATATATTTTTTGAAGAAAATCAAATTTCAAATTTTTCTATTGGAATCAGCTTAAAAAGACGCACAATTTGGTGTTTTGATCATTGCTCTACGTCAAATGGTTACAGAGATATTGAAAGTGCTAAACATAGTACGTTGTCCAATGTTATTCTTATGGATGATAAGAAAAATTGTATATCTCGCTTATTTATCAACTTATCCTGACGAAACTTGGTATATTGCTTCATTTCATTGTGTTCTATTGATATTTGCACAAAAACCCATTTTTTGCCCTATAGTTCCCGTAGCAGCAAACCTGCATACTCAGCCCCATGTTATTCTTATGGAGAATAATTAACGTGTTATCTCCTTTAATTATAAACATAAATTAATAGAACTTGGTATGTGGCTTTACCTAGTTGAGTTATATTGATATTTGTATAAAAGCCTATTTTTAGTGTTCCTTATTTCAGCAAACCTGCATACTCAGCCGCCATGTTATTCTTATGGAGAATAATTAAAATGTCATAAATCGTTTATTTATGAATGTATATTGATGAAACTTGGTATGTGGCTTTATGTGGTATTAAGATAAATTAATATGCATTGGGAATTCGCTGAGTATGCAGGTTTGCTGCTACGAGGGTATTTATTAGTACCATTATTTTGCCCCCGCCCCCAAAATGGGGTATTTTGGGGGCAGCTCACAAGTTTTAAATGTAAAGCCCCTTCGAGTGACCCTTCATATAAAAGGTTTTTGCAAAAGAAAATGAATGGTGAAAATTATACGTCTCTATCTTTATCCAGTTTAATATGGCAGACGATTCAAACAATTATTTTATTAATGCATTTTGAAAATGCAAGTCACTTGTTCCATCCACTAGTTTTACTAGCAGCCAGACTAACAAATCATATAAAATATGTGGAAACATTGCTTGTGCTTCTACCAATGTAATTTACCAACTATCCTGTAAAAATTGTCCTAAGGACTACATTGATAAAACCATAACAGCCCTTAGAGTACGCATGAATGGCCATAGGCATGATGTTAATCATCCTTAGATAGACAAGCCTGTTGCCATTCATGCCAAAGAACATTCACAAAATTGTCAGGAATGTTATTCTCTAAAGGGCGTATGTAAATTGGCTAGTGACTGTCAAGATAGACAGATGAGATAACTTGAGCTGGCCCATCAATTAGTCCTGAAATCTAAAAACCCATTTGGACTTAAGATAACCAAAATTTATCATGTTGTATACTATTTATTTATTTTATCATCTAAAAAATTCTTAATGCTATTTATTTATACTACCGTTTATTTTTATCTTGTTTTTGTCAAATTCTTTAAATCTATGAGGTTTAATTTATTGTAATATTAATTGTAATTGTTCATTTTTATATACAAAAACCTACTACGGTATAAAATGCATGTAAATGGATAACAACCATCTAATTATAAATAAGTTTAATAAGTCATATGTGTTTACTTTTATTTTTGTTAATCTTTTGGTTTTAGCGGATTTCCCTTATAGGTAAGAAGCTATTACCTTAGGTCTCATGGTAAGACTTAAGCCCGAGACCATGATAACTTTTTGTTTTGAGATCCCCAGATGGCAAAGACACTATTCGTTCAAATTTATATATATGTGTGTATATATATATATATATATGTATATATATACATGTCCGTTAGCACGATAACTTGAGAAAAAACGGCCGATTTTGATGGAATTTGGCTCATATATGTAAAATGACATTCATGACTAAGTTCGAAAACCAGAAAAATCAGATCATGGGAAGGGGAGTTTATGGGGGTTTTAAATTTTCCAAAATCAGTTTTTGCATTTTTTATCCTAAAATTTAAAAAAAAAAATAATTTTGGTTTTGACCATGTTATAGAGCTTAAAAAAAATAATATAGTTTTTTGAATTATTAACCTAGGTTGAGTGGTTGCGGAGCAAATTCAAAAAAACCTACTCATAAAATATCCCATGTTAATCTTGTGGGAAAACTGTTTTTGGTTTTTCCTCAGTTCATTTTAATGTAAACATCACATTTGCTTTTACCAATCTGTTCAGCTCCACAAAACAATAATGTTGATGTTTAAATTGTGATTCTACGCCTAACCATTGCAGAGATATTCAAAGTGATAAACACAGTACGTTGTCCAATGTTATCCTTATGGAGAATAAATAAAATTTGATATCTAGATTATTTATGGATGTATGTTGATGAAACTTGGTATGTGGCTTCACGTAGTACTGGTATATTTATATTTGCAAAAAATATTTATTTTTTGTTGATTATTCCCGTAGCAGCAAACCTGCGTACTCAGCCCCCATGTTATTCTTATGAAGTATAACTAGAATGTTATATAGCGCTTATTTATGATTGAATATTGATGAAACTTGGTATGTGGCTTCACCCGGTTAAATTCTATTTATACTTTCATTAAAAACAATTTTTTGTATTCCTTTTTTCGCAAACCTACGGACTCATTACCGATGTTATTCTAATGGAGAATAATTAAAATCGCTTATACGTGAATATATTTTTATGAAAATTGGTATGCGTCTTTATGTGATATTAAGACATATATTATGCACTGAAAATTCGCTAAGTACGCAGGTTTGCTGCGACGGGGGTATTTGAAATTGTGTACTCCTGATGAAGGCCCAAGCCGAATATTTGAGTTTTATTCTAATAAAAAGAATCTGTATCAAGGTTGTTTTCGTTAATTAAACAAAACTAAATTTAAGTTTTCTATAGACCATGATATGGACACTGTAAATTGTTTGATTCCCATCACACCTTCTTTGTGACTAACTTTAATATGGATAATTAAAAGGTTAACATCCCTCTTAAGTTTGTTTTATGCATTTACCATATAGTTGTACAATTATTAGTTATAGTAATGTCCTAATTGGCAAGGACAGATGTTGGTCCATGTTTAATGCCACTCTAGTGGTCGTTCCTGCATAATGGACCTCTACACATTGTCGTTACTTAGTCCTGCCGGGTTTGTGGTGTGCGGGCTGACCGTGCAGGTAATTAATGTAAGCAGCTTCATTTACAGCTTTATCCAGTCAAACTTGTTTCGGTTAAAAGTTACTGCTTGTATGTTTTACAGAAGAAACTTATTTCCTGATTATAAACACAATTTGTTTTCTTGGTTAAAACTCAATCATTCCATTTCGAAAAGTCTTAGAACATGAATTTACCTCTGTTGAAGATTTGATAGTTTATTTTTTTTAATATACTAACAAAATGCATACATATCACACTATTTTAACACTCACTTAAATTTAATTACTTTGTAAAACTAAAATTACTCAAATCTTATAGTAAACGTATTATAACGCACAAGTTAAAATTTATTAAAATCTACTTTGACTTGGGGTGGTTTTAGATTATTCATGAATATTAGGGTATCATAATTGAAAATATTTTGTTAATTCATATCTCTTAGTTGTATATATCCAGAATTAGTTCGAAATAAATGTATTATTTTATAAGTTTTCCCTTCAACAATATTTGTAATAGACTTTCTTAAAGTGTAACGCAATTAATAGAAGAACGCGAAGCATTTTTGGAGCTGAAAGCTGTAAGAATACATTTACTAGATGACTGTTTGATAAGGAAAGCAATTTCATTTGGCTCTACAAGTTTACTTGTGTAAGATTGCCTTGCCGAAAATGGTGTCAGTCTCTAGCTAATTTTACTAGATAATAAGCTTTTCAATATTATTGTTCATGTTATTTAATATAATATACCAGTCAAAAATAGTTTTTTTTTTAAGTTCAAGTTTCACAAAAAGAGTACATTATTTTATAAAAGTTTATTAGAATATAGCAAGTAAAGGAAATATTTAGATGACAATTTCAAAAAATAGAGAACTTGAAGTTTGTAAATTGCAAATGCAACTGGTGTAGACAAGAAAAATAAAAATTAACCAAGAAAATCCAATTATTAAACCTAATCTTAGAACTTTTAATTTACAAAATATATTGTAGTTAGTAAAGTATTTAAACCGTCGTAACAAATAATTTCCGCTTAAATTCCTCAAGCCTGAAGACATCGAAGAACTGTTGTTAAAGTTTTGCTAAAACGTTTCAAATTGTTGTTTTTATTTTCACCTCAAAGTATATTTTAAAAGCAAAAATCAAGGTTTTGTTTTTACTTTTTACGATAGAATAATTATGATACTTTTAACATAACTATAATGTTTGTATTTATAAAACCCTGCAAAAATCGTACATCAATACTTTATTACATAAACAATTAATTTTATCAAGTATACTTTGTTCTGCTCAAAAGTCATTGAGGTATTTGAGGAATTTGAGGAATTTATTTGAGGAAGTTAATTATGAAAACTACATGACAAACCTTTGAAGTTACAATTCATAGCTAGGTAACAAAACTATCACAAAATAACTCTTTACCTCTCCGCCCGCACAATTAATTAATGCGGCCATACACCATCACTAGACACCACTTCTATACATCAAGGGAGGTTAACTCTTGTTAGTTACTTATCTGCATGTCGTGTAGAAGATCGAATAAGGAAACTACATAAGTAAAACAGTAGAGTCTCTTGACAATCGGACTACTACTGAGAAGTAACCTAGATGCTAATATGTAATAAAAAGTTTGGTAATAACACTTACTGCTTAGTTCATTAAGAAATTCTAATTTTAGCAAATAAATAGAATTTTTATTCTAGTTTTTTGTTTCTTTTAACATAAAGTACAAAAGTATTTAAAATGTTTAGGTGTTCGAAGATGTAAATAAATAATATGAGATTATTTCCTATAAACTAATGTTAAATGCAAATGGTAATATTAACTCAATTCTCAATTTAATTTTTAATTTAATTTAATTAATTAATTAATTTAATTTTTGACAAATCATAGAACTGTGTTACCTTATGATAAATTTAGATGTCTTGAAGTCTAAATTTCATTAAATTGGTTTAAGTTTTCAAATTTATATCTCCCAAGACGGAAAATAATTCCTTCGTCATATTCAACCTATGAGACAACACCTAAATAATTCCTTGGACTAATTTGATAAAATATTAGTTAAAGGAATAATATCAGTATAAAATAATTAGTATTTAATGTATAATTACATTGATCATATTTAAACTGTTGCCAAGTCTCTTTAAAAAAATGGAGAGTAACAATTTCTCTATATGTAATTCTTTAAGACAAATGTTATAAGGCGTTGGTCCCAAGGAACCAAGACTAATAGTAGTTTTTTGCATGTCAGCAAGAAATATAAAACAATTGTCTTCATTAGAAAACAATTTGGAATATAAAGTGTCTGCTTTGGCTATGAATATACATGTATTTATTACATTTAAATGGTTAGGACTACAGCCCCTATAAGGTACTAGTCCTTCTTAATACTGTATTAAAACAGTTGTTAATTTGATTTTAAACAACTAAAATCTTTACCAGTGTAAAGTAAGATAACTGTGAAGTTTTAATAATATTCCTCTGTAAGAACGTCCTTTTGGGGTGAAATCCTTCGAAATAGTCAAGGAGCATCCGGATCTGCACTAGAGGCGGCTTACTCTATAGTTTAATTAGCCTCTCCGTGAAGCGCTGCGATGAGCTTTGAACACAAATTTTCTTATTTTATTTATAATCCTTCATATAACTACAACTTTTCTGAAAAGATTTTATTATATTATTGGTATAATGCAATACGATTAAAATTAAATGCTCATTTGTATACTGTTATAGAGAAGGTTTTAGTAACAAGAGATTTGCTCACTGACAGTACATCAGCTATATAAAGTTGTATAGTCGCTTCCTAATTAGGGAATAAGAAGAAAACCGTTCATTTTAAAATTAAAACTCTGGGTGGTTTACCAAGGTTTGCTTTCTTCTAAACATGTTACAAGTTTGAATATCAAAAGTTATAGTATTTAATACAAGCACATACCTTTATAAATATTCAAAATATATTTCAATTCTTAAAATAAAACAATGGTATTGGTGAAACCTAAAATAATAATATTATAACTTATGAGTCGAACAGGAAGAGTTTTGGATCACTAGTTCGTTCCTGGGATGAACTAAAGCTTTGCTAACTTACCTATTAATAAAAGGACTTTGGCGTTAATATCAACAATTTACTCAACCTATAAATGTATTCTTGGTACTGATTCCTGCACTATTGGTGTGCTTTACAACATGCTTTATAACATTCACAAAACATTTATTGCAAATTCCATAAGGACGGTTTAAAACCTGAAGAATTAAATTTGAAATTTGAAATTCTATGGCCCTAATATATATATAACTAGCTGTGTACCCGTCCTTCGTACGGGTTGTATATAAATGGTAGATTAACTAAAGCAAATACCAATGCACATTGTTTTGTAATATTAAAATTACAATTTACACGTTTAATGTTCAGTTAAATCAAAGTTAATTAACGAAATATACTGGCAGACAGTTCGGGTCCTGTTGCTAAGTCGAGGAATTCTGTCGGGTAGTAAACGGCTTGTAGTTTGCGACTCCAAATTGGTTCACGTAATTCTTTGGATTCGCTTTTAGAAATAAAAGAACTCAAGTACAATAAAAATATAAAAATATCGGTGAGGGAGGTAGGGGGGGGGATTAATTCAAAATCGGTGGGGGAGAGTAAAAATAAAAAATCGGGGGGGCAAAAATGTAAAATTGAGGGGGGACATAAAATCAAAATTAAATATCGAAGAAGGGAGCAAAATATTGAGACGAAAATAAAAATGGGGGGAGCAAAAATATAAAATGGGGGTCAAAATATATAACATCGGGGGGAAACTATAAAATTGGGGGGGGCAAAAATATCAAATATAGGGAGTGCAACAAAAAATAAAAAAATAAAATCGAAGAGGGGGGGGCAAAATATAAAATTGGGGGTGAGGCAAAAATAAAAATGGAGGGGAACTCTGTCGGGTAGTAAACGGCGTGTGGTTTGCGACTCCAAATAAATTCATGTAACACTTTGTATTCACTTTTAGAAATAAAAGAAGTTAAGTGTAATAAAAATCAAAAATATCGTGGAGGTGGGAGGGGGGCATGAATATAAAATCGGTGGGGGGGAAGCAAAATATAAAACCGGCGGGGGGGCAAAAATGAAAATCGGGGGGAGAGTAAAAATATAAAATCGGTGGGGGCAAAATAAAAAGTGGGGGGAGGCAAAAATAAAAAATCGGGGGGGGCAAAAATATAAAATAGAGGGAGTACAACATACAATAAAAATATAAAATCGAAGAGAAGGGAAGCAAAATATAAAATTGGGGGGTGGGGCAAAAATGAAAATTTGGGGAGCAAAAATATAAAATCGGGGGGACATAAAATAAAAATATAAAATCGAAGAAGGGGGAGGCAAAAATATAAAATCGGGGGTGGGCAACAAAAATAAAATCGGTGGGGGGGAAATATAAAATCGGGAGGGGGAGCAAATATATAAAATTGGGGAGGGCAAAAATATAAAATTGTGGGGGACATAAAATAAAAATATAAAATCGAAGAGGGGGGTAGCAAAATATAAAATCGCAGGTGGGGTAAAAATAAAAATTTGGGGAGGCGGAGCAAAAATATAAAATCGGGGGGTACAGGAAGTATCGGTAAAAATTGTTTTTTGTGCAAATGAGAATAGACTACAACCAGATGAAGCCATATTAATATTTTTGTTCATTAATATTAATCAATAGACGTACCCGTTCTTCGCACAGGGGTTTCTCTACCCGTTCTTTAGTCAATGCAATTTCCATTTTAGTTAACTTGAAACAGCTGTTCTTGCTTCTGCTCTTTAAGCTGTCAAATCGAAGTGTCCACATCTGTTCACATTACAGTTTTGGAATGTTTAATTTCTTTTGAAATGTAAACATTGAAACTTAGGACGTTCACGGGGCGTAGCCCGAGGGGATTTTAAGGAAGTGAATAGGCCTATGTGTTGCATGGGTTCAAGATTTTCCTATGTGTAAAGTTTCAGCCCAGTCGGTTCAGTAGTTTTTGCGTTCACCCGGAACATCAGACAGATAGACAGACAGACAGACGGACAGACAGACAGAAACCACCTCTTCTTTATAATATTATAGATGAGCAAAAATTGTAAAAAATTCTAAAATAGATTAAAGTTTTTTGGGCAAATATCACTTTAAGTAGCTGTTTTAACAAAGTGTGAATAAATTTCGGAAATTGCGTGTTTAATTCTACATGGTTGGTAAGGCATTAGTTTAAAATTGTCTACCACAAATTCACTTAGCATTAGAATTCCTTCTACTTACCTTATAAATAAATAAACGGTATCAGGAAACTGACACATACTTTCTCCCTTTTAGCCAAACTTTAATGACAAAAATATTTGTTATTTACTAAATATAGAATATGAAGTATAGATAAATGTACAGAAAATTGTCTAAAATAGTTGTTTTCAGAAATATCCACCCAAATCCCTTTTTGGGAGGCACTATAGAGTCCGTTGCTACTTACAGTGGTTTTGAGAGGGGAAATGCCCCCTTGCTCCCCCAGGGTTAAATAGCAACACATTTCGAACATCATCTGTTGGTCAATGCTAACTTGACCTGCATATCAAATTTTAATGAAATTGATCAGTGAATAAGAGAGAAATAGTTATATTTGTATTCCCCATAAGAATAACATTGGACAACGTACTGTGTTTACCGCTAAATGAAAATTTCAATTTTCTCCGTAACTAGCAATCGTAGAATAGTAATTTAACATACTAATTTATTTAGTTTTTTGAGCTTTTTTTAATGGTGAATAGTAATCTTTTTTAACATTTATGATTTTTTATAAAAAATCCAAAAAATTGAATTTTGGATGTTTTAAGTCCTGTAATTTCTGAACCCGAATTTTTACAGAAATGCGGGTGGTGTCATTTTGTTGGAAACCTAAAGTTTTACAAACCACGAAAGATTAATCAAAATCGTTAGAGCCGTTTTTGAGAAATTTGGATTTTTCATGTTTTTTGGCGGTTTTTGGGGGATAATTACCCTTAAAAATCAAAAATCCAAAAAAAATGAAAAAAACGCCTGGAGATATCGTGGATTAGTACCTACATACCAAATTTCATAAAAATCGGCCCATAGGTTAGGGCTCTAGCTCTGTAAACATCCACACAGACACACACACACACACACACACACACACACACACACACACACACACACACACACACACACACACACACACACACACACACACAGACAGACAGACATCACGTAAAAACCACTTTTTTGGGTTCAGGGAGCACCAAAACTAATATTTCCACTAACTACTCAAATTCGAAAATTTTTACGAAAACAATACTTTCTCCATATACTATGTATAGGGGGAGAAAGTAAAAAAAAAACATTCAAGACAAATAAGTTTTGACTAAACCATTACGTAAAAAGACAAATATTATTGGAAAGAGTTTTGTTGGTTTTATAGGTTAGAACCAATGGATAGCCAAACAAAGAGCCCCATCATTAAGGGCAAACTTATCCAAACAGCAGTAATAAACTATACTTTCGTATTTAGGGTATTGAGATCTGTTATTAAGTCCTAAGTCTGTTATTAAGTCCAATTATAAAACTCATTTGTTTCGTTAAAGACGTAATTTTATTTACTCATGTCAAGAGTGTTCATACAAATATTCTACTTATTACTTACTTTTTCTACTTTTTTCCATCTTTATATATTAATGTAGGAGAGAAATTCTTTAGAACGAAAAGAAGATGGATGACTGGAAATGTACAATTATATTTCCTGTAGGATGTTTTTGTTTTGATTATAGTTTAGCAGATTCAAAATTATGCATTTGCATGCACCTTAAAGATTAGTAAATGTGCGCAGAGCTTCGTGTGCTTTCTACCTTGACCAAAATAAATTAAATTACTACAATACTTTAAAATACAATAAATTTTAAAATAAAATTGTTAGGTTAAGTAATATTGCAGCTTGTTGAAAGACATCACGGCTGGTTACTTTAGCTTAGTAAAAGAACAATTTCTCTAAAGTTTTAAAGAAAAATGGCAATAGCCTAACTTACTAGTGGCTTGTAGAGACTATAGCCTACCTGCTATAACCTACTGTTTGAGTTGTATTAGCTGTACTGTTTACTGGATAACAAATCAATACCACTGTTTAAATTACATAAATATTACAAATAATTGCAGCTAATTATTAGTTTGTTTTACAGTTTTGACATTGTTGTTTCGTACTTTAAGGACAACTCCCAAAATTGAGCTCCATGGAGGTCTTCCCCCATCTAATTTGCTATGAATGTTTTAAGTTTCAGCCTTCAAGGCTGAATAGCTTCAGAAACCTGTACAAGACAAATTTGTACAACTTTTCTAATTGTTTTCCTTCCGGAGTTATATATTGAGATTGATAGGTTGCACTATTAAATTAATTATCTAGATCACACGTGGCTCTTTTACGGCATAACAGTAAAGATTTAATTTAAAAGTTAAGAACGTAAGTACAAGTAACATTCACGACTATCAAATCTGCACTCAGTTCATTTAGTAACCCCTGTATGCCTATAGACCGCAATTGTGACGAGATTTCCCTTTATCAAACACCACGGACCGAACTGGTGGTTTCATCATGGTTGATTGTGTTTGTGTTCAAAAATCTTTGTTTCGATTTAATTGCTAGTTTCATTTTGTTTAAGAGGATGTTGCGGACATCTTTCATAGGTTCCTTGAGAAAATTATTCCTGTACTGCACTGATAATTTCTGATGATTTCTAGGTCCATTGATTTATCTCTCAGAACTTTTATTTGAACCCAAGGCAGTGTCATTGATTCAAAAACAGCCGATAAGATATCTTGCAGAAAATAATTGAAACATGTTTACATATTTTTACAAAAAAAACTAGACTCATAACCGACTCTACTTTTCGTTCGACGTAATCAATGTCATGATGTTGTATGTTTACAAAAATAATTAAAGCTCTTTGCAGTCACTTATATTTATGTGATTTACTAACATTTACAGGTAACATAAAATAAATTTCCATTTAGTTACAAAATTATTCTCTTTGACGTTACCAATTATCCTTGGAACAAGTCTGCACATCCAGATGAATAGTTTAATGCAAATTTGTTTTAACTAATTGAAGTTCAAGCAAATAAATTCAATTTAGATGTTTAATTTTACAAATTTATTTTAATTGGACAAAATATAATTCTCCTAGAATAAGTTTCCTAACGTGATTGCAGCTTAAAAAACTCAATCAACATATTACCAACAATCTAAATTTGTTTACTACTTTAAAAACAATAAATATATTTTAAAGATTTACTAAGTTCGATCTTTCACAACCACACTGTAGGCCACAGATTACAGACAACAATACAGATATTTCCTACATTGAATGACGCATTTCTGGAAGCCTCCTTATATATTTTTCAAATACAAAGTGAACTGCAATAGATTGGAATGAAACACTGGCGTTCTCTACTAGTATTGAAATACCTTTGTCATTCCACGAGCCTGGCTGATCTGAAATATTTTTTTTTTTTTTGTAACCGGCTGTTAATTTTCCAAAATACCATTAACGGCTTTAAAAACATATATCATAAAATACAAATAAGTAGATGTGAACTGCCGGTTTAACGCCACTTCCGGCGTTTTTTTCCCATGTTATTCTTATGGGGAGCCGTTTTTGCACCGACGCCAGCTCCCGCCTATACTAATAAGCCACAAGTTTCCTTGTTGGCCTATATTAATACCCAACCCCTGCCTATATTAAATATATTGTCCCCATCCCTCCTCTATACTTTTTAAAATTAATTTTCAAATTCTAAAAAACTATCTTTAGTGTTTATGGTCCGATTTGTTTAAAACTTGGATATGTTATTGTCGTAGGCAAGTGTTTTAATAAATTACACTTACATATCCCAAATTCACTATTACGGTCAAATTAAAAAATATTTTTGAAAAATACTGCCGCCAACTTCTTTATTTACTGTCCGATTTGTCTGCAATTTGGATATGATATTGTCCTAGGCAAGTGTTTTAATAAATTCCACCTACATATCCCAAATTCACTATTACGGTCAAATTAAAAAATATTTTTGAAAAATACTGCCAATTGCCAACTTTTTTATTTACTGTCCGATTTGTTTAAAATTTAGATATGTTATTGTCCTAGGCAAGTCTTTTAATAAATTCCACTTACATTTCCCAAATTCACTATAACGGTCAAATTAAATAATATTTTTTGAAAAATACTATAGTGCCAACTGCCACCTTCTTTATTAACTGTCTGATTTGTCTGCAATTTGGATATGTTATTGTCATAGGCAAGTGTTTTAATAAATTTCACTTACATATCCCAAATTCACTATTACGGTCAAATTAAAAAATATTTTTGAAAAATACTGCCAGTTGCCAACTTCTTTATTTACTGTCCGATTTATTTAAAATTTAGATATGTTATTGTCCTAGGCAAGTGTTTTAATAAATTCCACTTACATATCCCAAATTCACTATTACGGTCAAATTAAAAAATATTTTTGAAAAATACTGCCAATTGCCAACTTCTTTATTTACTGTCCGATTTGTTTAAAACTTGGATATGTTATTGTTGTAGGCTAGTGTATATGCACCATCCACATTTTACAAATTCAATATTGCGGTTAAATTTTAAAAAAATTTGGAAAAATACTGCCAATTGGCAACTTCTTTATTTATGGTCTGATTTGTTTAAAATTTATATATGTCATTATTCTAGGCTAGTGTATATGTACACACCATCCACATTTGACAAATTAACTATAATGGTCAAATTAAAAAAATATTTTGAAAAATATACTAACAATTTCAAACTTCTTTATTTACTGTCTGATTTATTTTCGGATATGTTATAGCTCTTATATAGGTAACAAGACCACACTACCACACCTTCCATTACCCCCTACAATACAGTATTTTGTCTTTTTTGTTTGTTTATTTTGCTGTAATTCCAAAACTGACTTTGCTGTTTATTGTCCGATTTGCCTACACTTTGGATATTGTCCTAAGCATTTATTGTCTGATTTATTTTTGGATATGTTATAGCCCCCAACTATTATATCTAAAATTACAATATTATTTCCACCTATAATACAGTTGATGTGTTGTTTGTTTTGCCGCAACCTAAAAACTAACATTGGTATTTGCGTTTTTACAAAACTATATTTTGCGGTTGGATTAAAAAAAAAATAAATGCAAGCTTATTATATTTGCCACAAGCTTATTATATACATCCAGCTGTTATATTTGCCACATTTCCAATATTGTTGTGACCCTCTCAACTACCTCTCATTGTAATATAATAAGTAATCCACAAAATATTTATGGAACTGCCTAAATTTTGGATATGTTTTAAGCCAATGCGATAACAAAAATAAATTTTTAAAACCCAAAACACTAATCTTTCTTTGTGCTTGTTTGGAGTAGTCTTTATTTTATCCAACTTAATTTTAATTTTGTAGTTAAAATCAAACTTCCCACATTCTAACTCCCTTTCCAGCCAGTGGTTGGAGACATAAAGGTTACGAATATTTTCAAACTGTACAATATATCTTTTTCTACCCCCATGTTGGACTTGTTTAATAGCGCACCACATTCCAAATCCTCCAGTCTACTACATTCTTTAAATTTAACATTGCCTTTAATATCTTGCATCTCTATGTCTTCTTGTCCAACATCCCACTCATTGTTACGGAAACTTTCTATTTTTGGAAAGGAATTGCCATAAAATGTTGCGGTTCCGTTAAAGCCTGCAAGTGGCTCGTTGGTAGGTAGATAAATAATGTCCAAATCACCACTGTATGGCAACACGCTATAACCTTGCCTATTCTTATTTATCTCTATAAATACAGTTTTACAGACACCTTTAACATAGTATACACCCCTCTGTCCATCCTTTTCTGCCAACACTCCCACAAACTTGTTTACTACAAACGCATACACTATATAATGTCCATAATGCTCTAGATCCTCGTCGCAGGAAGTAATCTTTTAATTTATCCTCTCTTTCCCTTCTTTCTTTAGCCAACTGTGCTTTGTATTCCTCTGCAACAGTATTTTCCACATATTCCAATGTCTTCTAATTCCAGTTTCCTCTTTTTGGAACAACTCTCTAAGAAAGGCTTGGAAAGTGGCTCTATTTCTTTAATAGTGTATGGGTACAGTTTATTGGTCCGGCTTCTTAAAACGTAGGGAGTAAGGTTAGGACTTTCCACTAAGCCTAATTCTTCTAAATTGATGTGTTTAGGTATAGTGGAGAAAGGTGTATTTGATTTTGTAAAACATGTGCCCCCAGATTTGATGTAACACTTATGCTTTACACTTATGGCATCCTCCTCTATTACCTCTACATAGTTGGTAAACAGTTAAAGCTAAATGCAGATAGAGCATACTTTATTAACTTTTCCCTTTGTGTACTATCTTTTGGCAGTTTTAGTTGTACTCCAGTTATCTTCTTCGTATTACTATTACCCCAATATGCATCGTTAAACACTAAACAACAACTGTTTTGTAATTGATTGGCAACTTTCACCCACATCTTATGCAGAGGTACAGCATAGAATGGAGCATTTTGGAAGTACCGTTTGTTGTCTTCTATTAGACTTAAACAATCTCTTAAAGGTTCAAACCCTTTACCAAAACCTCTACAATAGATTGTTGCCTCTAACCTTGTTATTCCATTCTCTCTAGCTAGTTTAGACGAGAACGTTTCTTTTAGTCTCGCATCTGGACAGTTTACAAAGTTTATTATATGGTTTCCTATACTTTTAATTACTACAGGGCTTGTAATCTGGCATATAAATTTATTATATATTTTTACCCTGCTATTAAACCATGTTAAACAGTCTTTACTAACATTATCTACAATAACATTATATCCATTCGCCCCCTGGTAGCAAAAGTTTTCTGTAAGATATTGGCACATTTCCTCCAGCCAAATCTAGTGTTATATCGAAATCCATAAGATAGTACATTTCTTTTTCCAGATCTTGCAGTATCTTTGGAAGATCTTCCAACAAATCCTTAATTTTAACATTTGCAAGCTCTATTTTATAGGGAATTGCTATAGGATCATCATACTTTTGTTTAATTTGGTCAATATCTTTCTTTATTATTTGTAACACACCCTCGCTTTGGACCCCAGAGGACCTCTCCAAGGAGAATGGTAGTTTGGCCACAACACCATGTCGAGCTAAAGAGAACTTTTTAAATATTCCTCGTAAGTAGCTATTAAACGAGCCACATATTTCCTTCTTAACTTTAAATTTATTCCGAACGTCCCCATCACAATCCGTAACATTGGTTATCTTAACTAACATTATGTTATCACAAAACGCATCCGTTATAGATGTTAAGTTATTTAATTTTGGTTCACCCTCGCAATAGTTTATATTACCTATGTCTGTAAGAAGGTTATTATTACGTAGATTTTCTAATAAAAACCATATACCGAATCTTTCGTTAGTAGGTTTAATACAATTCCCCAATAAATGGCTAACAGAGCACATTTCTTTTATACAAAAAAGTAGCGGAAACATGTAAACAGGACAGATTACACTATAGGCATATAGAGGTTGTAAATATATATTGTATATAAACATAGGCGAGCGGTAAGTGTAACATGTAAGTGGACACCCACATGCAAATATGGAATACCCACAAATTCGACTAAATAGTCTCAATATAATTAACACATTAACATTAGTACCCAAATTGTCGAAATTCTATAATTCTATTCTTAGTCCTTGTATTAGGTTTTGTACTATTAAACCCAACATCCTGTGCAGTAGAGTAATATATGTATTTAATACAGATACGCACATTCTACAAGACCCATACATCTGTTGTATAAGCAGCAGAATAGACGTCTCATTGTGTTGTTGTAAAGTAAAACATAAATGTAAATTGTGCTGGATACAACCGGCCAGATATTAGACAGGAAATGTGTTGGAAGTGTATTGCCAAATAGTAAGACAAACACCACATAGTGCAGCACGTAATCAATCCATTACTATTTAGACAAAGGTCAGTATTGGTACAACATCCGATATATTAGCCAAACCCACAATCAAACTTGGAAAACAAACAGTAAAAGATAAATATTATAGTAACAGAAATAGTAAGAGTATAAGGACATAGTAATATTTAAAGTTTATAAAACAACACAAATGCAGAGACACAATAAATAACACACTCCAACACATTTGGACACAGGCACAGATACTGGTTTACATCCATTTAACACAACTTTACACGTTCTGTCAACTGACACAAAAAATAGTTTGTAAATTGTGTAAGAAATATATGTAATATAAACAAATTTAACACAATCATAACATTGTGGACAATGTTATGATTGTGTTAAATTTGTTTATATTACATATATTTCTTACACAATTTACAAACTATTTTTTGTGTCAGTTGACAGAACGTGTAAAGTTGTGTTAAATGGATGTAAACCAGTATCTGTGCCTGTGTCCAAATGTGTTGGAGTGTGTTATTTATTGTGTCTCTGCATTTGTGTTGTTTTATAAACTTTAAATATTACACTTACCGCTCGCCTATGTTTATATACAATATATATTTACAACCTCTATATGCCTATAGTGTAATCTGTCCTGTTTACATGTTTCCGCTACTTTTTTGTATAAAAGAAATGTGCTCTGTTAGCCATTTATTGGGGAATTGTATTAAACCTACTAACGAAAGATTCGGTATATGGTTTTTATTAGAAAATCTACGTAATAATAACCTTCTTACAGACATAGGTAATATAAACTATTGCGAGGGTGAACCAAAATTAAATAACTTAACATCTATAACGGATGCGTTTGTGATAACATAATGTTAGTTAAGATAACCAATGTTACGGATTGTGATGGGGACGTTCGGAATAAATTTAAAGTTAAGAAGGAAATATGTGGCTCGTTTAATAGCTACTTACGAGGAATATTTAAAAAGTTCTCTTTAGCTCGACATGGTGTTGTGGCCAAACTACCATTCTCCTTGGAGAGGTCCTCTGGGGTCCAAAGCGAGGGTGTGTTACAAATAATAAAGAAAGATATTGACCAAATTAAACAAAAGTATGATGATCCTATAGCAATTCCCTATAAAATAGAGCTTGCAAATGTTAAAATTAAGGATTTGTTGGAAGATCTTCCAAAGATACTGCAAGATCTGGAAAAAGAAATGTACTATCTTATGGATTTCGATATAACACTAGATTTGGCTGGAGGAAATGTGCCAATATCTTACAGAAAACTTTTGCTACCAGGGGGCGAATGGATATAATGTTATTGTAGATAATGTTAGTAAAGACTGTTTAACATGGTTTAATAGCAGGGTAAAAATATATAATAAATTTATATGCCAGATTACAAGCCCTGGAGTAATTAAAAGTATAGGAAACCATATAATAAACTTTGTAAACTGTCCAGATGCGAGACTAAAAGAAACGTTCTCGTCTAAACTAGCTAGAGAGAATGGAATAACAAGGTTAGAGGCAACAATCTATTGTAGAGGTTTTGGTAAAGGGTTTGAACCTTTAAGAGATTGTTTAAGTCTAATAGAAGACAACAAACGGTACTTCCAAAATGCTCCATTCTATGCTGTACCTCTGCATAAGATGTGGGTGAAAGTTGCCAATCAATTACAAAACAGTTGTTGTTTAGTGTTTAACGATGCATATTGGGGTAATAGTAATACGAAGAAGATAACTGGAGTACAACTAAAACTGCCAAAAGATAGTACACAAAGGGAAAAGTTAATAAAGTATGCTCTATCTGCATTTAGCTTTAACTGTTTACCAACTATGTAGAGGTAATAGAGGAGGATGCCATAAGTGTAAAGCATAAGTGTTACATCAAATCTGGGGGCACATGTTTTACAAAATCAAATACACCTTTCTCCACTATACCTAAACACATCAATTTAGAAGAATTAGGCTTAGTGGAAAGTCCTAACCTTACTCCCTACGTTTTAAGAAGCCGGACCAATAAACTGTACCCATACACTATTAAAGAAATAGAGCCACTTTCCAAGCCTTTCTTAGAGAGTTGTTCCAAAAAGAGGAAACTGGAATTAGAAGACATTGGAATATGTGGAAAATACTGTTGCAGAGGAATACAAAGCACAGTTGGCTAAAGAAAGAAGGGAAAGAGAGGATAAATTAAAAGATTACTTCCTGCGACGAGGATCTAGAGCATTATGGACATTATATAGTGTATGCGTTTGTAGTAAACAAGTTTGTGGGAGTGTTGGCAGAAAAGGATGGACAGAGGGGTGTATACTATGTTAAAGGTGTCTGTAAAACTGTATTTATAGAGATAAATAAGAATAGGCAAGGTTATAGCGTGTTGCCATACAGTGGTGATTTGGACATTATTTATCTACCTACCAACGAGCCACTTGCAGGCTTTAACGGAACCGCAACATTTTATGGCAATTCCTTTCCAAAAATAGAAAGTTTCCGTAACAATGAGTGGGATGTTGGACAAGAAGACATAGAGATGCAAGATATTAAAGGCAATGTTAAATTTAAAGAATGTAGTAGACTGGAGGATTTGGAATGTGGTGCGCTATTAAACAAGTCCAACATGGGGGTAGAAAAAGATATATTGTACAGTTTGAAAATATTCGTAACCTTTATGTCTCCAACCACTGGCTGGAAAGGGAGTTAGAATGTGGGAAGTTTGATTTTAACTACAAAATTAAAATTAAGTTGGATAAAATAAAGACTACTCCAAACAAGCACAAAGAAAGATTAGTGTTTTGGGTTTTAAAAATTTATTTTTGTTATCGCATTGGCTTAAAACATATCCAAAATTTAGGCAGTTCCATAAATATTTTGTGGATTACTTATTATATTACAATGAGAGGTAGTTGAGAGGGTCACAACAATATTGGAAATGTGGCAAATATAACAGCTGGATGTATATAATAAGCTTGTGGCAAATATAATAAGCTTGCATTTATTTTTTTTTTAATCCAACCGCAAAATATAGTTTTGTAAAAACACAAATACCAATGTTAGTTTTTAGGTTGCGGCAAAACAAACAACACATCAACTGTATTATAGGTGGAAATAATATTGTAATTTTAGATATAATAGTTGGGGGCTATAACATATCCAAAAATAAATCAGACAATAAATGCTTAGGACAATATCCAAAGTGTAGGCAAATCGGACAATAAACAGCAAAGTCAGTTTTGGAATTACAGCAAAATAAACAAACAAAAAAGACAAAATACTGTATTGTAGGAGGTAATGGAAGGTGTGGTAGTGTGGTCTTGTTACCTATATAAGAGCTATAACATATCCGAAAATAAATCAGACAGTAAATAAAGAAGTTTGAAATTGTTAGTATATTTTTCAAAATATTTTTTTAATTTGACCATTATAGTTAATTTGTCAAATGTGGATGGTGTGTACATATACACTAGCCTAGAATAATGACATATATAAATTTTAAACAAATCAGACCATAAATAAAGAAGTTGCCAATTGGCAGTATTTTTCCAAATTTTTTTAAAATTTAACCGCAATATTGAATTTGTAAAATGTGGATGGTGCATATACACTAGCCTACAACAATAACATATCCAAGTTTTAAACAAATCGGACAGTAAATAAAGAAGTTGGCAATTGGCAGTATTTTTCAAAAATATTTTTTAATTTGACCGTAATAGTGAATTTGGGATATGTAAGTGGAATTTATTAAAACACTTGCCTAGGACAATAACATATCTAAATTTTAAATAAATCGGACAGTAAATAAAGAAGTTGGCAACTGGCAGTATTTTTCAAAAATATTTTTTAATTTGACCGTAATAGTGAATTTGGGATATGTAAGTGAAATTTATTAAAACACTTGCCTATGACAATAACATATCCAAATTGCAGACAAATCAGACAGTTAATAAAGAAGGTGGCAGTTGGCAGTATTTTTCAAAAAATATTATTTAATTTGACCGTTATAGTGAATTTGGGAAATGTAAGTGGAATTTATTAAAAGACTTGCCTAGGACAATAACATATCTAAATTTTAAACAAATCGGACAGTAAATAAAAAAGTTGGCAATTGGCAGTATTTTTCAAAAATATTTTTTAATTTGACCGTAATAGTGAATTTGGGATATGTAGGTGGAATTTATTAAAACACTTGCCTAGGACAATATCATATCCAAATTGCAGACAAATCGGACAGTAAATAAAGAAGTTGGCGGCAGTATTTTTCAAAAATATTTTTTAATTTGACCGTAATAGTGAATTTGGGATATGTAAGTGTAATTTATTAAAACACTTGCCTACGACAATAACATATCCAAGTTTTAAACAAATCGGACCATAAACACTAAAGATAGTTTTTTAGAATTTGAAAATTAATTTTAAAAAGTATAGAGGAGGGATGGGGACAATATATTTAATATAGGCAAGGGTTGGGTATTAGTACAGGCCAACAAGGAAACTTGTGGCTTATTAGTATAGGCGGGAGCTGGCGTCGGTGCAAAAACGGCTCCCCATAAGAATAACATGGGAAAAAAACGCCGGAAGTGGCGTTAAACCGGCAGTTCACATCTACTCAAATAAGAAAATAATAATAATTAGAGATTATTTGACAATCTGTTTATGTAAATACCCTGATAAGCATACCCTGAATTTCCACATAATAGTTTTTAAAACCAAATTTAAAATATTAAAAAATACTTTTTGTTTACTATTTATGTCAAGAACTCCAAAGAGTCAAATATTAACGTAAAAAACATACCATTTTAGATGTCTGGGAAATCTTAGCGACTTTGGATTTTACATCAACCTATAATTTATTTTTGTTTTTCAGAAATCAATAAAGTGCATCATTTCCCCATATAAAATGCATGTAATTTATATAAAACTCGTTTATGAAAGAGGCCACAGAGTTCTTGTTATGTTCAAATAACATGCATTTTGAATGAGCAAATGTTGATTTTTGTTTATTGCTAAAAATCAAAATTAGATACAAGGTTGGTATGAATTAGAAAGTTACTAGACCTTAAAAATTCCAAGACCAAGAACCAAGACCTTAAAAATTATATACTTAACACCAATTGGGGTTTTGGGAATATAAACATTTTCGAAAATAGATACTGTTATGTAGCATATCGGGGTAACGCTGAGTTTAATATCAGGAAGAATTTGGAATCAGAACACAGATCTAAGGAACTTCGTATGAGTCAGTATTTTTTGCAAAAAAATGCTACCAATTTGAAACGGATAAATTTAAGTGAGTTCTGTTTTCGCCAAAACATTTATCTGTTGTACAGATTTAATCTGATGTATAACATGACATATGTTTATATTTCAAACTAATGGTCCTCAGCCTATGTACTTTTTAACTAACAACCAGTATTTGTAAAAATAATAAAAATATTGTTACGTGGTCGATTTAGTTAGAAATAATTTTATTTATTCCTTCTAGGTCCATTGGTTCATTTGCAATCAGTTTGAGACCTTACGTGAGACACTCTGTTTATGTAAAAAAGTACAATCTTTTATCCATGGATGCATTATAGTAAAACATAATAATATGTAATAAAACTATAGCATTTAAATCAATAAATACAATAATCGTGGCTTATAAATGTAGGGTAAGCTTAATGAATAATTTACTCTTTTTAGTTAGTAAGAGCAGACTAAACTTGACAGTAAGCCGGGTAACACAAGCGGCAACACAACTTCTATTGAACTCATATCACCGTCTGATCATTTATTCATGAGATGAAAACAGGAAATGAACCTTTGTATTGGAATCTAACAATCTACCGATTCTCTATCCAGCCTTACTTCCAACATCTTCCTTTGAAGTAAAATTAATACGATAATTCATTTAAAAAAAAAACCATACAGAGAGTCTATAAGCTTTTTCATTTAATTTGTATGTATTGAAAAAATGCATGTTTCAGTATTAAACAAGACAGAAAAAGCAAACAATTTCGTATAAATCAAGCCTGTATTATCCGGTTTTAGGTATATTTGTCTGAATACGTTATATGCAACAACTGTTATAATTTACAAATTGTTAAAGGTGAAATCATACATCTTGATTATGATTTTAAACAAATACTTGTAATTATTAAATGCTTCAAACATGTTTAATACTGCAGTTGTGATCATCAACGTTAATTATATAAAAAACTAAACATATAAAAAATGACATCATACCACTGAATTAGATTATTCTAAAGCACAACCAACAATACCGTAATTTTTTTTATTTGAATGAAACTTGTAACTAATTTAAATGTAAAGCTTCACTACTGACTATATAAAAAATATAAGTTATATGTTTGCTGTATTTGCCATCATAGTTTCCGTATGAATCTAAAGGCAATACATATCTTTTAAAGAGTTGCAATCTTTTTTTTATTGTCAGACTAAGTAACGGTTAACTGACCAATACAATGATTTATATGTTTTTATATTAAATTAATACTTTTGATCAAGTAAAAAGTGCATGTACATAATGTTATATTCTTTAAATTATCAAACTTTTTTATATTTTAAACCAGAAGCTCTGTTTATAGGTTATTTTTAATGTAATGCCAATATTTATTTTACATGTAAGTCAACAGTGGGAAGATATCAGAGTAAGGATATATGAAGAATAATTGGAGTTTTAGATTACAATACAAAGGTTAATTTCCTTTTTTCATCTCATAAATAAATGATCAAAAGCTCATATGACTTTAACCGTAGTTGTATTGCCGTCTGTGTTACTGTGTTACTTATAGGGGTCGTGGTACCCAAATTGAGACTGCTTAAAATGTAGAATTTTGTTCTTTAGCACACGTATTTCATTGGACCCAAAGTCAAATTTATGAAGGGGCTACACACCCAAAATGTTTTCAAATCTTTCAAAATCGGTCAATTTATCAAACAGTTGAAGAAAAACTAACGAACAGTTAAGAGTCAGCAGAGCATCAGTAAATTGTCTAAAAGTGTTTGTATAAATGTGTAAGGAATCTTAGATTTTGTATTATCTTCCACTATCCTACTCTAAACAATCTTGATGTCTTACAGTAATAAATTATAAACTTATAAAATATCGCCCATTGTGTTTACAATTACGGGGATTAATATTGAAATTCATAAAATGTATTGTCTTTCATGGGTAGGAAAATCTAGGTTTATTGATATTAAATCGTGACGTCACTATGTGTACTACTTCACGAGTACCTTCAAGAGAAGTAAAAAACGCATGAGTAGAAATATTTATGTACATACAAAAATATTGTTCAGGGGCTTACTTGCATTTATCCTTTTTATATTAACTTAATTTACCTTTTTACGTACATTTATAATGTATACCACTTTGTTGTAAAAACACATAATTGCAAATACATGTTTGTATAATACTGCTTGACTATACTAGATTATAAATTTAAGAGCTTTAAAAAAAGTGTTTTATCATTTGATTTCCATAGTTTTGTTTTCTTCGTAACTGTGAATACAAAAGAATCCAAGCTGATTACAGCTGTTTGGTTCATTTCACGCTTGAGGTGGTCCTTGGTTGAGATATGAAGTTCATTGTTTTTAAACTGCAAAACCAAATATTATCCTTTACGACTTAGTTTTTATTTTTAGTCCAAATTAGTTTTTTACATCTTATTTTATGATTTTGAATAAATTTGTGGCATTTCAATGGAATACTAATACTAAATGAATTAGTTCTAAAAAGTGTTTTGTTTTGAACAAAACAAAAAATATATTGTAATCATTTATTTTTCCAGGAAATTATTTGTGCGTTAAAAGGATAAGAAACAGGCACTGTATTAAGATAAATATAATAGGTTAGGATTTGTTTATGACATTAATAAAACAATATATTGGTCAAGATATACAGAACAAATAATTGCATTTATTAACTGTATCCATTGAAGCAAATTAAATCAATATTCCTTTAAGTAATTTACTTTTTTCGTGGATGATAAACCTGTCAGAAGACGCTCCTTAGTACATTAAGTGTTATTTGATTTTAAGAAATTTTCCAGGCAACTTTATTTTTGTGAACACCACTTTACCCAGAAACCCAGAAACTACTAGTGATGTGTTTATTATTTTTAATGTATTATTTTATTTTAATAAAGATCTGGTTTATTCTTAATTTATTTCTTACACCTGAGGGAATTTTTAGGGCAGTATCATTACACCATGCCTTGCCAACCAAGCAGGATGAAAGATTAGACTTTTTATATATAGTTTTTTTAATTGCTTGCATGTAGGCCTACCTATACCCAAAACGGATTTGTTTTTAACTATATTTTTCAATTATTTGTATGTCATGTTTATTAGGTTCCATTTAACTTCAAATAAATGATTCAGGCTTTTAACAAATTCAGAGGAATCCGTTTCAAAAGCATTAGAAATTTCTAAAATAATTAAATGTCTAAAACACCAAAAGTACAACATATCTTAATTCTAAGAATATATTTAACTAGCTGTCATCATGACCGGTTCACAATGGAATAAATCTTGTGCTTCATTCTGAGTTTCCCCGTGAAACTACTAGGAATCATGATCATCTGTTTGAGCTCAAACCAAAGTGAATAAGAATAACGCTGGATTGTAAATTTGACTCCCCGTGGGGCAGAGCTCTATGGAAATTTCTCAAAATACTTTCTTAGTGGTTACCTAGGTTATGGAAAGTGTGTCATATTTCGTGGTTGTAAGTATAGAGTTTTGGCCTGGGGCATGATCTGTTTCTCGTATTAAGTTGACATTTTTTTTTCAATTGAGATTTTTGGAAGATAGTATTTTTGGGATAATTATTGCTTCTTCTTTAGAGATTAATTGATTCTTCTTTACAGAATAAAGATTAATAGATTGAAGATTTTTTGTATGCTCAATGTTTTATTTTATAGTTTAAGAGTTAAGATTTATTTTATATTTATACTGCATACCACCGTGTTTTTATATTCCAAAGTGTATGCAATCATAATCAAGAATTTATAGAAACTGGCCGTTCTCTATTTCTTGATTAGGTGTGCTCCTATAAAATATATTAAAATTGGTTTACTACTATCATGTAGATGCTTGGTCACCTAAACCTACTCCTTAACGGTAAACAAAGTTTACTGAATTTTAATCGTGCTTTCATTGCAACTATTTCACTTACTAATTTTATTGTTGAGCTCTTATAACTATGGACATATTACAAACTAATTAAATAGGCAAACTTAAGTTCAAAGCTCTCAGCTGCCTCGTGCTTCCCTCTCCAATACGAGGCTAATTAAACTATAGAAGAAGCCGCCTCTCTAGCACAGATAGGGCTGCAACGTAATCTAACTAAGTTTCTAATATCTAAGACTAACATCAAAGATTTCCGTACACAAAGAAACTTGTTACAACATAAATTATATTTTAAGTTTCACATTGGAATATATAATTTCCCGTTTAATAAGTGAATTTGGTTTCCGTATTTGAAGGTTCAATGTAGGTATTAACAAACGTAATCAAGTTAGACTTCCTAGAAAAAAGTCAAGAAAAGTTAACATATTTCTGCGAATTATTGTAAATAAAGTAACTTTGAATAGGGAACTTAGTTAAAACAATACTTTGAATTCAGTATGGAAAATAAATCATATGTTATTCTTTATTATTTATTTATATGAGCATTTAATTATATTTTCGTCATACTGCTTCAAAAACAGCTGTTATCAATATATGCGTTGAGATGTTAAAGTTGTTCTTTTTACTCCTAGGATTAACAGGTGATGACCTCGACCGAAAAGTGTTATTTTGATGATGTTTTTAGTCCTTATCCTAAGACTAAAACGTCATTGTATGACACTTTTCGTTCGAGGTCATCAGCTGTTAGTAAGAATTAAACGAATTATTCAACTGGTCAACAATGAAAACATCTGTAATAGCTGTTTGTTTACTGTAGCAATAAGATCAATATGGAAGCAAACTTTTAACTTAAAAAAGTAAACAAAATTTAGTTTTTGAGAACATTTTTTATTAATATTGTTTGCGGTATGACGAAAAACAGTGTTCATACTAGGACCAAAAGTGGCTTTTGGATTCCCGCTCGTTTTCCAGCCTCGGCCGTTAAACTTGAGCTCGCATCAACAAGCGTCACTTTTGGTCCTAGTGATGAAATAAAGCCTACTATAGTAATCTCCTTCCATTACAGAATTTTTATTACTGTTAAATACATGTTTTAAGAAGATTCACAAATTGCTGGTTTTGGTGTGTGTTGTAAAACAGACAGAGAGTTTTTGGGAAGGGATTTATACTCCAAAATGAGTTATTTTATTTTTACTTTCTCCCTCTATGCATAGTATATGGAGAAAGTATTGTTTTAGTCAACATTTTCGAATTTGAGTTGTTAGTGGATTTGTTTTAGTGTTCCCTGAACCCAAAAAAGTGGTTTTTACTTGATGTCTGTCTGTGTCCGTGTGTGTGTGTGTGTCCGTGTGTGTGTCCGTGTGTGTCCGTGTGTCCGTGTGTGTCCGTGTGTCCGTGTGTCCGTGTGTCCGTGTGTCCGTGTGTCCGTGTGTCCGTGTGTCCGTGTGTCCGTGTGTCCGTGTGTCCGTGTGTCCGCGCGCGCGCGCGCGTGTGTGTGTGTGTGTGTGTGTGTGTGTGTGTGTGTGTGTGTGTGGATGTGTACAGAGCTAGAGCCCTAACCAATGGACCGATTTTTAAGAAATTTGGTATGTAGGTACTAATCCACGATATCTCCAGGCGTTTTTTCCTTTTTTTGAATTTTGATTTTTAAGGGTAATTATCCCCCAAAAACTGCCAAAAAAATAAAAATCAAAGTTTCTAAAAAACTGCTCTAACGATTTTGATTAAACTCAAAACAGTACGTTGTCCAATGTTATTCTTATGGGGGATACAAAAATTACTATTTATCTCTTATTTACTGATAAATTTCATCCAAGCTTGGTATGCTTGTCAATTTATCATTGACCAACAGAGGAAATTAAAAAGATGTTGTCCCTTAATAACCCTGGGGGGGAATAGGGGGCATTCCCCTCTTAAAACCACGAGTGTAGTAATGGATTCTATAGTACCTCCAAAGCAGGGATTTGGGTGGATGCTTTTTAAAACAACTTGTTTACAAGATTTTCTGTACATCCAACCGTGCTTTGTATTCTATATTTAGTAAATAAAAAGTAATTTATTCGTTAAAGTTGGGCTAAAAGGGAGAAAGTATGTGTCAGTTTCCTGATGCCGTTTATTACATATAAATATAGGAAAACCTTTCCAATTATTTTCTTAAAGGATAACTTAAAACAATTGTTTACTAAGTTGTAATAGCTGACTGTATATTTTACATCACTGAATGCAGCTAGTGAAGAAACAAAGAGCGAGAACAAGCCCTATAATTATCGTAAACCCCAGCTTTAATCAATAAGCCAACAACAAATGTATAGATATTAATTCTGCATTAAAACGTATAAAACCTTTTTTCGGCGTTTTTTTTATTTCTCCCCCTTATACATAGTATATGGAGAAAGTATTGTTTTCGTCCAAATTTTCGAATTTGAGTTGTTAGTGGAAATAATCGTTTTGGTGCTCCCTGAACCCAAAAAAGTGATATCTGTGTGTCTGTCTGTCGATCTGTCTATCTGTCTGCATGGATGTGTACAGAGCTAGAGCCCTAACAAATGGTCCAATTTTTATGAAATTTGGTATGTAGGTACTAATCCACGATATCTTCAAGCCTTTTATAATTTTTTGGAATTTTTGATTTTTTAAGGGTAATTATCCCCCAAAAAACATGAAAAATCAAGATTTCTTTAAAACGGCTCTAATTATTAAATCTTAGTCGTTTGTAGAACTTTAGTTTTCCAACAAAATTACACCACTCGCATTTCTGTAAAAATTCGGGTTCAGAAATTACAAGACTTAAAATATCAAAAATTCAGTTTTTGGGATTTTTCATTAAAAAAACATAAATGTAAAAATATTACTATTCACCATTAAAAAGAGCTCAAAAACTAAATAATTTAATATCGTGAATTATTATTCTACGATTACTGGTTGCGGAGAAAATTTTAATTTTAATTTTTCAGTAAAACGCAGTACGTTGTCCAATGTTATTCTTATGGGGAATACAAAAATTACTATTTCTCTCTTATTTATTGATCAGTTTCGTTGAAACTTGATATGCTTGTCAAGTTAGCATTGACCAACAGAGGAATTTTGAAATATTTTGCCTCTTAGTAATCCTGAGGGGGGAAGAGGGGGCATTTCCCCTCTTAAAACCACGTGTGTAGCGATGGATTCTGTAGTGCCTCCTAAACAGGGATTTGGGTGGATATTTGTGAAAACAACTTGTTTACAAGATTTTCTGTTCATTTGACCGTGCTTTGTATTCTATATTTAGTAAATAAAAATTTATTTATTTTTTAAAGTTGGGCTAAAAGGGAGAAAGTATGTGTAAGTTTCTTGATACCGTTTATCAAACAAAAGTGTAGTGAGTAACAATAACACAGTTAATCTAATAAAATATATATTATTATAACAGACTCCCCTTTAAATTACCTATAAATTTGTCGATGATTCCTAACTATTCAAATTGTAGAATGTCACTTCCCGTCTGAAATGTAAAAGGCTGTGAGTTAAACTATTTAAATTTACCACAATTCACCCTTAAACTATTATTTTAAAAGATTCGAAATCACGAGGCCAACAGTTAAAGTTAAATTACCAGTTGAAACCACGTCCCGGACTGTGGTTGCTAACCTTGTGACATCGAGAACTGGTTTCATGTTTAATTATAACCTAGCTGGGTTATTTGTATCAGAGAGAATATAAATTTGTATCCAAAAATAAGGAACTGCGTTATATATAACAAGGCGGATTGCGTAACATTTTAACAGGTCTGAAAATTAACTGTTTCCGTGGTTTTAATTTGTTTGAAAATAGTATTACAAAAATTAACTAAAAATAAATTATGTTTTTAAAGCTTCCATTTTATTTCTAAGTATCCCTAAATCTTTTCTAGTCCTTGCTTACTATGTCATATTTATGTCAGATTGCTTTATTTAGTCGTCTACATAAACTCGATTTACAGAATAATTTTCTTTCTATTTACCGGTTTGACATTATTTATCAAAACGACAGATAAAAAACTTCAAAATCAGTTAAATTCTAATATAACAATTGTTGAAGTAGATTTTGAGAAACCTTTATTTTATAATATAGGGAATACTTAATGTCAAGTAAAACGGGCCTTGTAACTTGCAACATTTTCGGAAAGACGATTAAACCAAAGTAAACTGCAGAGTTAAAATAAATTGCTTTCCTTATCAAAGAGTCATCTGGTAAATTTATTCTTACAGCTTTCATCTGTCCTGGAAGATTCTGTTTTCTCTAATTTGAGTGTTCCTCTTTAATAACTTCTATAAAATATTCAATACACACATGACAAATATTTTATATTTATTTTTTTAACAGCTATTACATTTCACTCAATTATAATATACTTTTAATTTAACATACCTATTAATGCCTTATATATGTTAAAAAAAACTACTGACTCACGTAAAATAAAATATAATATGGCTATCTGAGATGAATAACGAGGTGGAATATTCGTTTTAGATTTGAATAACTTGGGCAATGTGCTATCGTATCTAGTTAAATATTTTATTTTTGTTTACGCTCCACTTCCTTAAACTTTGTATGATATATTTCCTGTACACACATAGCTTTTTCCAACTTAATTTCTGTTATGTAATTGTTTACACTCTAACATAAAAATCTGGTTTTATTATGCTCATAGTTATATGCAATGAAACTTATTTACAATAAGTAAACATGAATGTTGGCATAAAATTCCTTCTGTTTGCCTTTATTCCCATGATGGTAAAACGCCTTCAGAATGGCATCGCCTTCATTAAACTGCGTTAAATTGAAATGAAACCAAATATGGCTACAGTGAAGTTAGGACTAGAAAGTCCTCTCTACCAATTAACCTTTAACAAATAAAGCAGTTATTTATAATAAACTGTGCTCCGCGATGATCTAAGAATTGCCAAATTCCACCAGCTTAAACCTTTTGGTCACATAAAACTGTAATAACCTTAGATTTGGGTACCTTCAATGCACCAAAAGGGATGAGGAATGTCTAGGCAGGGAGGAGAGGGTTTGGTACCATAGGGTAACCCGTATTGTTTTCCACTGCCACATTGTGATGCGATTGCGTTGTAACGAGCTAATGGAAAGTAACATTATCAGTCCTTAACTTCACATTGGGACAAACCATAAAACCTATTCAGAACTTGGTTGGACCTGAAAAATAGTTATTATCTATAGTTGTATTCTAAAACAGTTCATTATATACAAAATACTTAAAAACAACCTAAATAATGTTGTCTCGTCAGCTTTAGAGGCTATAACCACGAATAAGTTGAAAACCGTGATTTATACATAAATTACTAATTTCATACGCTATATTATACTGAGTAACCTATTTTAATAATTCTAAAACAATAATATCGTATTCGAAAATTATTATTTCATCACTTGTGAGCTTATCAAATGTAGTTCAAAGTACCACCAAGTTTGAGAACTCGGCATTTAACCGAGAAATACATGAATGTAAGTTTAATCACTCACCTTCAAATAACTTCGGGAGGAATTCAATTTCAAACAGCTCTTTGGCAAGTTTGAATCTCGTAGTTGAGAACTTAAGAAGTTACAAAGTCTCTTGAGACGTTATTCGTCGTTCTGCAATACTGCTGACTTTGACATATTTTGAACAGGGAATTAACATTAAAGTTTTATTTTGAACCAATTTTTTGATGATCTCAAACAACTTATAACAATACAAGTCCAATAAAATCATTGGAAAATATCGGGTTGGTCCCTTTATTTTGTTTAGTGTTATGAAAATAATAAAAATCTAATACAATTGTTCATATATTATTGAACCTGCCCAACAGATATAGATTAAAGATTCATCTTATTATCTCCCTATGTAAAGAGTATAAGGAAATCTTGATTAAGAAGCTGATGAAAGAATGTTTTACTGTGTATAGATTGTAAATGGTCATTACAGACACGCCATTTTTAACGAGACTTGTTATGACCACACTGCATAACATCGATCTTAGTAAAGTTAAAACACCCCCGCCGCAGTAAACCTGCGTACTCAGCAAACTTCCAATGTATGGTATATGTATCTTAATACAACACACAGTCACAAACTAAGTTTCATCAATATGCACTCATAGATAAGCGATATATGCTATTTCAATTTTCCTCCATAAGAATAACATGGGAAGCTGAGTACGCATGTTTGCTGCAACAAGGAACAAAACAAATGGGTTTTTATACAAATATCAATGTAACTCGACTAGGTAAAGCCTCATACCAAGTTTTATTAATTTATTTTCATAATTAAGGGAGATAACAATTTACTTATTCTCCATAAGAATACCATGGGAGCTGAGTACGCAGGTTTGCTGTTACGGCAGCTATAGGCAAAAAACGGAAGTTGTGCAGATATCAATAGACCACAACGATATAAAGCAATATACGAAGTTTCGACCTGATAATTTCATAAATATTCAAACATTCTTATTCTCCATAAGAATAAGATTCGACAACTGACTGTATTTAGCACTTTCAATATATCTGTAACCAATTGACGTAGAGCAATGATCAAAATTTGATGGTGAAAATGAAAATTTTACTTGCTAAAAAACTCAAAAACCCCTTTCAGTGGTGCAAACCCCCCTTGTGATGAAGCGGTCTGGCTGGTTTTCGAACCATAGTCATAAATCTTGCTTTACATGTTTGTACAAAATTTCATCAAAATCGGACAATTTTTACGTGAATTATCGTGCCCACGGACCGGCTTAATATTTATTTTATCGTAACATATAAAGCCACAAAACTCCACAAATCAGCAGTAGGACCATTAATCTACTTTTTGACGTAAAAATCTTGTTTTTCCTCCTTTACGGGATCGGCCCACGAGGAGTTGGAAGAAATTCTTAAATAGCAGCATGGGTCGAGTTTGATATAAAATTTTGGGTATTTTTTAGCAGAATCCAATGCCGCAAATCCGATCTCAAAAGGTTTACCCTAAATGAAATGGTGGCGGTTTAAAGGTACGAAATTGATAATGTTGGATTTGTTGAAGATCAGCAAGTTATAGTCCGTGACTTAATTTACACCCTGTATAAACAGTTTTGAACGAATTGTGTTTTTTTGGCATCTGGGGATCTCAAAACGAAAAGTTATCATGGTCCCGGGCCTATAGGTCTTACCATGCCGACTACGGTAATAGCTTCTTCCCAGTAGGGGAAATTCGCTAAAACAAATAAGTCGCACTAAACTCGCAGGGGCATTATTCCATCAAAAATGAGACTCTGTATTTTCCTAATGACTTAATGTTTGACATCCCCAATAAATTCTGAATTAAAAAGTTATAACTCGGTAATTTTAATTAGTTTTTTTATTATTAAACTGGTGTCTGTTAATTAAATGGTACAGGTAGTCAAAAGATACTCTTATGCTAACTAAAAACTATTAATTTAGCTATAATTTTGTAATCTGTATTTTCTCTCCGACCAAAGTGTTAAATTATTTTTAATTTTTCCTGCTGAAAACAGTTATATTACAAGTGTAATCATAACTAGTTTAATAAATGTAATATATAAATAAATAATCTCATAACTTTGTGACAGTGGTGGATGCATTCTAAAAAACGTACAGCTAGTATTTAAAACATATATGGAAAAACCAGTTTTTAATATTTATCATCCTCTAAACAAATTACTCGGCTCGCTACAATTATTTACCATCTGCGGAAATCCTTCGAATGTCCAACATTAAGTAAAACTCGCTTTGTGAATACTAAAGCCCGATGGACGCTGTCCCGGCCCGCACCCAGTTCAACGTAATGTTAAATATTCAATAACCATAAAGTGGGGGTTGAACCAACATGGCTACAACAGCAATACGTATACAACAAACTATGTGACAGCGCCATAGCCATAATGCATTAAGTAGTTATGTTTTGATGTGGAATAGTTAATTTTCATTTGGAAGGCTAGACAGGACTGCATACCTTCTCCATTAAAGTTTTAAATGGTTTCACAAATCTGAAAAGGCTACTTGTGTTTAGCATGACTAGTGTTTTTATCTTCTTAAGTACTTATTATTTTATTAGTAACTTTTATATGCTCATTAGACGGCCACAAGTATACATTGTTTAATTAAGGACTTTTCAAATGACCATCATTGTTTTGTTATTTTTCTTAAAGAACATAACTTTATTATTATTATTATTATTTATTGTATTAGTCCATAAAAGGCATAATTTAAGCTATTTATGGTTGAGGTACTGCTGATACATAATTTTAATACTGGCTTTGAAAAGGTTTTGACCTTTATAAGATTAAATAGTCTTAATTTAAATACTGTAGTTGCGTTGATGAAATAAATTAAAATAATGAGGTTGCAAAAGTGGGAAGGGTTTTGTTATTGCTGGTATAAGTTTAAATCTTAGGATATAAATGTGACAGAATATTTGTTTTGATAGACCACCTCGATAAACGGTATATATAAATAAAATATGGTGAGATTATGTATCTGTAAGGATGATGTATAAATTATTTCTTCAAATATATACCTTTGTAGTGAGGTTTTCATTGTTCTTAAGTTACCGTTACTCACCATCATAAACGCAAGTGGAGAAAAGCTTAACATTTAATCAAATTATTCTTGGGTCTCCTCATTGTTGACCTCTTACAGAGAAAAACTTGAAGTGTGAAGAGTTGATTCTTAGTGAATGAGATCTGAGCAAGTTCATCGTTTGAGTGAACACACCGGTAGGCAGCCCGAAGGAGCCAACTTTCTTGGGAAACTTTTAAGCCCTACTTCCAATATTTATGGCCCTTCTCTTATCAGCATTCCAGAACATAAATAGCTACTCTTGCTTTGAGCTAGCTGCACCACTACATTACTCAATGTGGACAAATTCCTACAGTGGTTACAATGACCTACGTTAGATAATATGTCAGTACCGTGAACCATCATACATTTTCTTAAATGGTTATACACTACTAAAAATGCTTTTTAATTTCATGAAAATAGCTAATTAAAATCGCAAGTTTCTATTAATATTTAAGACTGCTTAAAGATAGTTGACTATTAGCGTTTTGTTTTGTTATTTTAATTGAGAAAAAAGCAATATACCACAATGTAAATGTCTTCAAAACTTCAATAATATGTAAATCGGTATAAATATAAATTAACGAGTTCGCACCCAGCACGCTAACGTGAGGGAAGTGAATTTCCACATAAAAAGCTTTTAAAACTCAAAATCAGTGTAAAACAGACATTTATTCCAATTTTTATTGAAATCTGAAAACATTGATTTTTTGGCTGTTCTGATGCTCCTGGTTTCATTTACCTGCAATGCTGGGAATACAATTTTGCGCATTATAAGGTTAGGAGAAGGTCCAGTCAGGCTTTAAAGTAGGCGTGAGGTTGCTGGGGATGATGAAAGTACACCAACAAATGAATAACAGGCTTTTCTAATGTAAAACCCACGTAAGACAACGTACTGTGTTTGGTCAATACATATTTTCTTCTATAACTTGGCAAATAGTTATGCTAGAATGACAGGAGGGGGCTTAAAAGTTTCGCCTCACTAATTCCCATCTTTATTCATGGATTAATTATACATCCAGGGCTTTTATGACCCTTTTTGGGCCCAAAAACTCAAAATTTGAAAGATTAATCCCCAAAAAAGGGGTTTAGAGTTTTCCGATTGTTTTGCCCAACGAAATTGTCCAACTGATTACAGAAAGGAATGTCCCTACCAAATTTGAAGTAAATCGGACAAAAAATGCGACCGCTAGAGTGCAAACATATATATACATATATATGTCTATATATATATATATATATATTTATAACATTTTGAACGACCCCCCAAAACGTGCTCAGGGGGTCACGTTAGGAACTTCTATGGTGGTCCCGGGCTTAAGTTTCACCGTGCGGGTCATGCTAATAGTTCACTTTCCATAGGAAATTCACTAATAAGTCAGTGTTACAGACATTTTAAATAAACTTGCACCTAAAGTAGAGTATGTCTATATCAGTAGTAATATATATGTAATATCTGATAATTAACTGAAGCTGTAGGCATGTCTTCTGATGGGCTATTAGATAATTATAAACTGGAAGTTGACAAATATTTTCTCTAAAAATATTGAATTGTACAGTTTAGAGGATTTGTCATTCTGAACAGCAACATAATGAAAATTAGTTGAATCACATTAACTCTGATGTCACTTACGCTATAGTTTATTTAAATAATATATTTGATCAAATTATACGAGTTATGTTCCAACAAATAAAGTAATGATTTTTATTTAATTCAAAAAAATTTAGATCTCTGGAAGGTTTGATTCTTAACAGAAACGTGAATATTTTTCCACAACACCAAGATAAAACAAAGGCAAAAGTAACGGCCGAACGTGAATTGATATTTCGTTGCTTTATAGAGAGGAAACCATTAAGCTTAATCGGCTTGTGTATGCGGTCCGACGTATTTTTTCAAGTTTAGATAGGAACAGAAAGCTAGGCAGTTGTAACAAAACCTTTATTAAACCAGAAACAAATTCATACTTTTGTAATTTCATTTTGAAAACAAATCTATTCAGTAATAAATATACTAAGCATTATGCATAAGTCACCAGTTCAACCTTTTCAGCGAAACTGAAAACCTGTATTTGTACTTTTATTACAATAACTACAAAATAACAGCAATTAAAATCAACATTGCACCAAAGATAGACCAGTTTTTAGAGCAAGAAGTAATTCTTAGTTTTAGCATTTAGTTTTATAACGACGAATTGAATCATGGTAGGACTGTCGGCGTGGGTCCGCCTATGCACTTTGATTCAAAACAGAACCGTGTAATATATGTTGTTGTTAAAATTATTTTGCTTTGGTTGTCTAAATTTTTTTTCAACAAGGTGTTCTAATTTTATTACTTTGGGACTGATTACAATAAAGCGTACCCTTGTGATTTGCTTTAAGACGTTTTTGAGAATGACATAGCAATTTTAGTAAACAAGCAACGAAAATGTTATTAAATACCCCCGTTGCAGCAAACCTGCGTACTCAGCGAATTTCCAATGCATATATATGGGTATCACTACTACCTAGAGCCACTTACCAAGTTTCACAAAAATACATTCATTAATAAGTGATATATAGCATTTTATTTATTTTCTATAAGAATAACATTATAATTGAGTACGCAGGTTTGCTGCAACAAGGAAGATAAGAAATGTGTTTTTTTTGCAATTATCAATATAACTCAACCAGGTGAAGCTACATACCAAGTTTTATTAATTTAGGGTCATAACTAAGGGAGATATAAAACTTTACTTATTATCCATATGAATAACATGGGGCCCGAGTATGCAGGTTTGCTGCTACCGGTAAAATCAACAAAAAACATTTTTTTGTGCTACTATGAATATACGACAACTAGTTGAAGCCACATACCAATTTTCATCAATATACATACATAAATAATCAAAATATAACATTTTATTTATTCTCCATAAGGATAACATTGGACAACGTACTGTGTTTAGCACTTTGAATATCACTGCAACGGTTGGGCGTGCAAAAAAAATTATAACGCCAAAATGATTATTTTGTACAGCTAAACTGATAGATAGAAAAAAATGTGGAGTCTTTAGTGAAATTATCTGAGGAAAATCCAAAAACCGTATTCCCATAAGATTAACATTGGAAATTTTATGGACACATTTTTTGACTTTTCTCCACAACCACTAAACCTAGCTTAATGATTCAAAATACTAAATTGTTTGTTTTTTTAAGCTCTATAAAATGGATATAACCAAAATCTAGTGTTTTTAAAATTTTAGGGTAAAAAGTTCAAAAAACTGATTTTGGAAAGTTTTAAACCCCCATAAAACCCCCTTCCCATAGACCGATCGATCTGGTTTTCGAACGTAAAGTCAAAAATGTTACTCTCCACATTTGTGCCAAATTTCATCAAAATCGGGCGCTTCTTTCAAAAGTTATCGTGGTAAAAGACACACACATATATATATATATATATATATATATATATATATATATATATATATATATATATATATATATACATATATATAAATTTGAACGAATAGTGTTTTTGACATCTGGGGACCTCAAAACAAAAAGTTATCATGGTCTCGGGCTTAAGTCTTACCATGCCACCTACGGTAATAGCTTCTTCCCTATAGGGGAAATTCGCTAATTCTTCCCTATAGGGGAAATTCGCTAAAACTGCAAAATGTGATGATAGTAATTATATAAATACAGGTAACGTCACCAGACAAGACTAAAGCCATACACTGGGGACATATACATTAGTGTATCTATGAATAGTGTACGTGAAGTGTATGTACGTGTACATACATGTCGGGGAGCGCACCCAGTTCATTAAATATTAGCCTTCTTTCCGAGTGTTTTAGAGCTTTAAAATGATTTTTTCCGTTACTTGCAACTTGAAGCTAATTAACTATTCTCTTTTACCAACGAATATTTCTTATTTAAGTAAAAAAGTTGTGAAATATGTGACATGAATTTCCAGGTGAAGTTGTCAGGTTGTGTTAAGTTGTGTTTCTTTATTCAGTGATAAATAAATAGTAAACTTTATCACAATTAACTCGTTTCAAATATTATCGTTACGTACAAATATTTAAAAGGTATCAAAGGATTATATTTCTCTAACAATTATGCAATTTTTCTCAATAGTGTAAAATAAAACATGCTTAGGTTTTAAACCTAAATTTACCAAAGGATATGTTGCCATTCCCAGAAATAGGGAGGAAGTTGTAATAGATAAGTGGAAAATATTTTGATTGTATAACGTATCCTTGAAGTTTTGGACATGACTTGAATTATATGCTTCATTCAGATCTCACTTGAAGACGTTAACTAACACACTCTCTCCAGCTCATGCATACTAATCTGCTTGCAAATTCTCATATATAGTTCCAATTAAAAATTCATCTCACATTAAGGCTAATTTTATCCAGGACTTATTATAAAAGTGAAATGCAATCTTTAAATGTATTTGCACTACCAATTGTGCTAGTAAAGTTCTACGTTTCTTTAAATAATAAATTGTTTAACTCCATGTATTCTTGAGTTTGTAATAATTTGATTATTACAGGATATAAAACAAGACGTCTGATAGTTCAAAATATTTTTAATTTGTTGATTGCTTTTTCATATCTCTCTACCCTTTATTAATATTTTGTTATGTTACTGAGAAAACATAGAAAAATGTGCCTAATTTAATTCAATCGAAAATAAAACTAATAAACCAGACGTAGGTAATCATTTATAATCATTGAGTGACTCTATAAAAACGAATTAAAATTTAAAATTATAAAATACATTATTTTTATCGAGATTTTAAAATATTTACACTTAACAAAAAATTATTATTTTTGTGGAAAATTTATTATATTACTTAAGTAATTTAATGGTGTAAACCAAAATTTGGGTTTAAAAATAATTATATGTAAAAAGATCAAAAGACCATTTTTGGGGTACAAACCCCCCCCCCCCCATAGTAGAGCGACCTCTCTGGTTCTCGAACTCATGAAAATAGGTGCTGCCTTACACGTTTATACCAAATTTCATCAAGATCGGACCATTTTTACGAAAGTTATCGTGTCTACGGACATATATATATATATATATATATATATTATTTTAAAAACATTATTAACAAGTACCCTTTTTTGAATCATTTTTATTTTGACTGACTAGTTTCAACCATAATGGCCATCTTCAGAGTCACATAACCTCAACAAATTTTCTTTTATATAAATTACAAACATATGTTAAAAATAAATAATATATGATCACTAATTCTAAAATTGTGCATATATATATAAAGGTAAAAATAAAATAAAAATATGTATATATGAATTTGAATGAATGATGTTTTTGGCATCTCGGGGCCTCAAAACGAAAAGTTATCATGGTCTCGGGCCAATGTCTTACCATGCCACCTACGGTAATGGCTTCTTCCCAATAGGGGAAATTCGCTAAAACCTTTAACAGGTCAATAAACTTTCTTTCTTCACAGAAATTGTTTGGAAAGTTAATGTTGCAGCAAGAATCGAATTTAAAAAAGATACTAGTGTTGTATTTGACCAATTGTCTTAAGTGTTTCCATTTAAATAATTGTATATGTTTTATTTCATACAAAATCAATTTAATGACATTCATTTTACCCCGCATGTCCAACTTGTAATTGTTTATTTGAGTAATTCTCCTGCTTCACTGCATACATATTAAAATAGCATAACGATTTTGAATAGACACGTATTTTTTTCAAACTGGTTTGCAATATTACAATACTGTATATACAAATAGTTTTTGTATTCATTGTTACATATGATAATCATTTTGAGTACTCCTTCATTATTTATCTTAAGTTTCTTCTCACACAGTATTTATAAATACTCTGGAAGCTCTTAGTTTGGCAGGAATTCTTATTTTCCTGTGTCATGTCGTTGCTCCCTAAGTGTGTTTCCTTCCATTAAATTGTATTTGGTCAGCAAATTTGACCTCACAATTGGAAAATAAAGCTGTAGCTACTCGTATTACTCAGATTTTCTTGACACAATAAGTTGATGACCGGTAAAATGCAGAGTGTCGTAAACTTATCAAAATTATCCAAGAAACTTCTAAGATAGTGCAGGGCATTTGGAGTAGGTATATTTTGTTCTTAATTAACAACTAATTATAAGTTAACACAACATGAGCTACAAATCCATTTATACTATCCGTTATGATAGGACCGACTGTAAGGTGGAATTCCAACGCGTGCATAGTCAAAACGTTGTAAAGTTGTGGTTTGTTAAGATGCAACAGATTAACATGTTTAGATTGAGTTTGCTCAAAGCTTTGCCCTTGGCTCAATTTAATAATGCCATCTTAATAAGTTCTCTTGAGGGATATCTTGTGACTGACTTAAACTTTAATGAATTTCTGAAAGTTAGCTTGGAACATTAGATATACTAATATAAATTATGCTTAAGGGTTTTCTCTGTTTTTATTTTTGACACAATTTGTCAAATAAATTGATTTGTTTAATCCCCGTTATACTAGGTTTCATGACGCAGAGTACTCCAGAATACGTCAGTATATTTAGATAAATTATTTTTTTAAACATTTTCAGGCAGAGCAGAAAGTTTTGCACCTGAGTTGTATTTTATTACAATATATACAATATTTATAATATAATATATATACATACATATATATATATATATATATATATGATATAAAATATTTTTATATATAATATATATAATAATATAATTTAATATTTATAACAATATTTTAGCACACGAATTTAGTCTGTAGTTAAGATTGATGAAACCTTTCATTATGATTTTATATTATGCGTCCGAGTTTGTATACTCTTAATTTATGTCCTTACTTGTTCTCAAGCAGCGGCGGTATACAATCCCTTGTACGTCAAAAGATTCAATGAATTTATTTATTTAATTTTTAATATTTCCAAACATTTACCTGAATTAACTAATACTGTCGTGCTAGATTAATTATAAGTGTTCAAAAGTTGCAAGAAGTTATATTAATTTTCTTAAATTTGTCTACAATTAGAGGAATCAACCTTTTCAGTTCATATTTTTAGGGGTGATGTTGATTCTCTCCTCCCGCAGGATAGGAAGGGATAAATTTCCATTTATCCTATCAATGTCCATCTTTCTTATATATATGTCTATATATATATATATATATATATATATATTGATTAAAAAGACCAAAAACTTACTACATTGTTACATTTCGCTTTAAGCTTCTTCAGACATAATATACAAAAATATAAAAAAAACTTGTTACAACCTAACACTTAACAAAATTGACATTTTCTTAATTTAAATAAAGCAATTGATAAAGAAATCTTTTAAAAGTAATGCCAGCTGATTAGATAAGAAACACTTTAGTCCGGTTTTGTGTAAATTTAGAAGAATTGATATGAAACTATCTCAAATTAAGACCTTGTGGATACTTCGATTTTGTTAATATTTGGTAGGCTTGTATATCTCTTAGTTTTGAAATGTTTGATTTGTTTTGTAATTGTCTAATTGGTTTGACTTTACATAGTTTTTCAAAGCTGTCGTTATTTTTGAAGGGGTTAAATTTACTTTTAACTGTCACCCTTCGCCTAGCTTTAAAAATCTCTTTAAAATGAGGGGTCACTCAAAAGGGGATTACATCAGAAAATCTTGAGTTGCTCCCAAAATCCCCCATTTTTGCGGGACACTCAAAATTTTAAATATCATCAAAAGAGACCACTTCTTACTTTAATAGCATTTCTTCAAGAGTCGTTCCAGTTTTAAGTCACCAAAGGTGAAATTAAAACTCCAAAAGTCTTAGACGCCAAGTTTCAAGAATGAGTTGTATTCAAAACTTTGACAAGCTGCCATTTTGGATAGAAACACGTTGCAGACCTCCAACCTCCACCATTCGCCTATTTTTTAAAGCTCTTTAAAAAGAGGGGTCACTCAAAATGGGTTTACATTTGAAAATTTTGAGTTGCCCCCAAAATCCCCCATTTTGGGGGACACTCAAAATTTCTGACAACGTCAAAAGATACTTTGGGTTAAGTTAGTATCGTTCCCCAAAGGTGATTTGTTTGGTTTAACAAACAAAAAAATTAAAGGGGGGGACGGATTTTTTTTACACACTGTATAATGGTATGGTATTATTTCTTTTAACCTTTTTGAAAACAAAATAATTTATTTTAATACAATTTGCAAATAAAAAATAATTAATCAAAATTAAGGCCAGCCGATAACGGAATATTGTACATATTTATCTAAGCAATCGTATGTGCTAAATAAAATTTTCAATGTTCAATACATTTAATCCATATCAGTAAATCTAGAGGTACGAACATTAACTGTACAGGTATGCTCAGGTGCGTGTTATTTTAACAACACATAAGTACTTGCCAATTATTTCTCTAATTGTTTATGATTGAAACACTTAAGATTTCAGTATTAAAGTGCAATTTATTAGTAAATTCAATGGATACCTTTAAATCCATATGGTTTTATTCTGTTATGGAACATTTTCTCATAAATTTAATTTCTCTGATAAACACAAAACTCACAACCGTCAAGTTTCATAATAAGATTTGGCCTGATATTTATTTATTGAACAAATAAATCTTATCAACTGACATTTAAATTTATAGTTTGATTAAATCAAAGTGGGTTCTGCCAAATAATCAAAGTGGAAATTAATGTAGTATATTTCTAGCGAAACTTATAATTCATTTTTCAAATCATCTATTGGAAATATTGCGGAAGCTAAATTATTAAGACTTACCGCAAAGGATATTAAGTTTTATACTTCCTCGTAGTACAGTCATTGCACAAATTTATAGACTTGCTGATTTCTCTTTATAATTTGTTTCATAAAACACAACCCTTAAAACCCCTTATTGTTATTAGTTACAGATCGTGAGTTTCACAGATAATGAAATTGTGTTTTGAGCAATAGAATAGTAATATAATATAAGATTAAATTAAACAATTACTTAATAAACTAACTAGTATTTTAACGTGTATACGTTATATCTATTTAGTTTATTATATAGGCAGAGTTATAGCGTTAACTTTAATGCTTAATCCCGCACACAAAAGCTCCCTAGTAGCAAAGGAAAGCAGCTTTATTTATTAGGTTTAGTCTTTGGAATTTTAATCCTCGTGATAATAATACACAAACATTCAACATTTTTATATCCAGCTATTAAGTATTTTAACTGACAATAAAGCAGTGATTTAAACTCTCTAAAGTACTAAAATCTAAAAGCTATTGGCCATCATTAAAAGCTATTGGCCATCATTAAAAGCTATTGGCTATAATTAAAAGCTCGGGAAAACAGTATGTTTTAACTGCTTGCTAGACTGAAAATAGTTTCCCAAAGAAAACACAACTTTTGAGGACTGTAAATCGTATTATTTGATTTCATTTCCAATTTGTTTATTTACACGTTTGACCCAAGCGTTTGGTTTGCTTCGTATTAACATGTGTTCGTATAATCTAATTAATTCATTTTTCTCAGCGTGTAAACAGTAAGTAGTATCTAATTAACACTACACTAAAACATTTCAGTTACGTAGCCTCTAAAATGCACTGGTAATTTTATTGGTGAAATTTCGTTTCTCATTCATAACTGATAAGGTAATCCAGCAAACACAAAGTTTTAGCTGTTAAAAGTTCCCTCAGTAAGGTATTTTGTAAAACCAGGTTGACGTTTAGTTACTCATTGTTTAATTTCAAATTGAAGATTTGCTTTTTATTTGTTGTGTGTTGTTTGGTAATTTATCTGTAAAATTGATTGTTCAATAATATTGTATAATTTGAACTATAAATATTGTCAATGTAAGGCATGATACGCAAATTTATATTCTCAAGGAAATACTCCAGAATATTTGTTTAAGATTGATTAAACAAAGTTTAAAACTCAAAGAGACTCGTGCCGAGAAAGAAGAAACCCCTTTCTTTCCTGTTTAACTCATAATGATGCAGAATTAAAGAAACTGTAAGTTCACGGTGACATTTCAAGAAAACTCTTTGTTAAAAAATTAACCCTGCTCTTTGAAATGTAAAACAAATTTGTTGTCTAAGATCACACGTAGAGTTAATAAAATATGAATTTGGGCACAAGGTTAGTACATCATTAACTCACATTCATAATTTGTATGAACTTTGTTATGCTTTAAGTTGGCTCAAGACTAATCCTAAAAATAAATTACAAATATAATTCTAACTCAACCGTAGTATTTTTATATTTAACTTTCAAGCCAAATTTATGATATAAACAAAATTAAAAGGTAACACCATTAAGGAATTGAACTAAATTCTTTAACATAACTTCCTTTTAGTTATTTTACATTTTATAAGTGGGAGCCCGTTATTACATCCACATTTATCACAGTAATATCAAATGAACTTCCAAAATTTATACATGTAATTTAATACTTTCCCTACTACTACTATGAGTATAAATGTATTATTTCGTAATGGCGTAGTGTCAAAAACAAAAGTTGACGCGTTTAAGTGAGTTAATAATATGTAACATGTTGTAAATAAACATGTAAGCCTATTTAAAACTACTTCCGGCTGTTCCGTGCGCACGTTTTATTATCCTCTCCTAACCGTCCGGTACCTTTAAATATTGCAGTGTAAATATTGACAAGTCAATAAAAATATTAAAACAGTGCAACAACAGTATGAAAGCTAAAGTCTGGAAAGAATATTTAATTTACAAACATTTTTTAGTAGACAAATAGCTTATTAAATAAGGAAGATGAGTTCACTGAAAAAATAACTTTTAAGATATATAACAGTCTAGAGAAATGTGGCATATCTAGGACATCAGCTGATAGGGGAAGTGACCTTGACGTGACCACTGGAAGAGATTAGTAGATCTACAGGTGCCGGTCGGTTAGGACAGGATGATAAAACGTGCGCACGGGACGGCCGGAATGCGAATAATAGTTTTAAATAGGCCTACATGTTTTGGTTTTGTTTTTAATGTGTACTTTGTTTTCGTGGTAAATGTCGACAACCGCGCAAGTGGGTTTCAGTTTTAATAGTGGATAAGTGTGACTGAAGATGGGTTGTGGCTGACCCGAAACCGGCCTCGCAATTGTTCAACACATTGACACCTTAAGGCTACAACCAAAGGATTTTGGTGAATTTTAGATTAATATTAAAGTTGTCGAGGTTTCAGCAAAATAAAATAAACATAGTATTAATTAACCATTAACACATAAACTGACAACACCAAGGCATGAATCGACAAGAAACTTTATTCATTCCGATATGGAAAATACACCAACTCAAGCACATACAAGATTTGAAAGCAGACATCCAATTGAAATACCTAACAGTTTTAATCAATCAAGACCTCACTTTGATAAAGAAAACAGCTCAAAGGTAAAGAAAGGTAAGTCAGAAATTATAGAGTTATATATTTTCATTTTGAAAAGGAAATTCACTAGAATTGTATCCTCTTTGAAAACGGCTACGCGGTTTAAGCACTCTTTTGGCATCGTTAAGTAAAAGGACAATAACATAATGTTTATATAAATGTATAACTAAACTTGCAGGGTGTCGTCTAACAACATTTATTCAAGAATTCTGTAAAAACAGCACACTTTATTTTTAAAACCACAATTAATCTTAATTACTTTTTAATACAAAAAAATCATAATTGCTCTGTGTAGTGCTGTGTTTTCCAGAACATTTTAAAAACCTGAAAATTGTTTCATCAATTCATTTTTGTATTCAAGTGTTCGTTTTAAGTTTTGTAAAGTTTCAACAACTGTGGTAAACTTCTGGACGTTTCAATATTTGTTCGAAGTGACTAAGTACACGTCCAATGTAAGGGAAAATTCACTTCGCTACCGCTTAGGTTAGGTTAGGTTAGGTTAGGTTAGTTTACGTTACGTTACGTTAGGTTAGGTTAGGATAGGTTAGGTTACGTTAGGTTAGGATAGGAGGTTTTCTGGCTCTCAATTTGTTTTAAAAATCACAGGATAAGTAACGTACGGTGCATAATTTGGAACAGACGTGAACAGTAGCGACTCACGTCGGATGTGTACGTAGCCTCTGTCATATTTGTTTAAAACCTCTTATCTGTGTATCTTTCTTACTAGAAATTGTGAATAGAGGACTTGTTAAAGCTTAGTTTTAAATGTTTTCGATAGTTTTCCAAAATACACTTGTTGGTATCTCAGTGTATTTTTGGTAAAAATACTATGATATCTGGTAATATTTTATATGAAACCTTGTATGATCTTCAAGTTTTAAACAAGTTAGTACAAATATTTGATTTTTATTATAACTTTTTTTAATACGCAATTAAAATGTTGTTAACCAAATTTACTTTTTCCTCTTATAACTAAGTATATATCACACATTGAGTTTGAACCATCTTTGGCTTATTTTGATTGAAACTTGTTTGCATATAAAGGTAATTTTTTTAGTTGAGAAAAAGTACCGAAGATGAGATTTACAATACAGAGAGTCTTAGAGGGCTTCAAAGATAGAACCAATCTTCCGCTGTGTTCCTAAATATTTTCACTTAATGAATATACCTTGCATCTTCAAAGATTACTACTTCTTTACCTTTTTTTGATTTCCGTCAAATAGCTCCAAAATTACTTTTAGTTTTTGAACGTTACATTATAAATAACTTATTCACTCTCGTACCCTATAAGGGATCAGATAATATATTATTGTGTATAATATGCATGTACATTAGAAAAAAGAAAAGATATGACTGATAAAGCACTTCAGACAACTTAATAGTTGTAACATAATAATGTAACATTTAACATTTATTGTTAAACGTTAAGACACTATTTATATTATTAGACAAAATATAACTGATGTCGGTTAAATTTGCTTACATCAAATTTCAAATTTTGATTCGTTCTTATTACGATGTAAATTTGTACAATTTAAATCGAATCATTGTTCATAAATTGTACAGCTTTTGGTAGTTTTTTATATGAATCACTTCAAATAAGTTGCTTTTTTGTAGTAGATCAACATAGAAGCCATCAACAGTTTTCCATTTTGGTGAACTAATGGACTTTAATTACTTTTAAGAGGATCCCCAGAGTAAACTGTTGGTAAATCGCTGGCTGAGTGGTCGGGCGCGTCTAGTGGAGTTTTATTGTATCACTCCATCAACAAGACTAATATATTTTTATTACTTAGTGAATATTTCAGAGGTTCATTAAAATATGACTTTAAATACATATACCAATTATATTTACTATAAACATAGTCTATAACAAATTCTACACACTTGATTGTTTTTTTTTTTGTAAATTGTTTTTATTTTAATAGTAATTATATTAACATTTTCTTCTTCAAAAACTGGTAAAGTAGGAAAAATAATAACTATCCGGTAACTACTACATTTGTAGTTCGATCAATCATATATAAAGAGTCATAAAGCTTGAATTCACTCTGTATACCTATATAATCGTAAGATTCATACGATCTGTCCCGATCCGTAAGATCTGTACGTACATAAAAAATATATGCCCAGACCAGTCCTTTGAACTGTAATTTTTCTTGCGGTTTCACTTTATTGGCTTTCAAAACTCCTTATTTATATAATTAGAAAGTTTATTTCATTAGTTTAAAACTTAAAACATTAATTCATTATGTTCACCACAGAATACTGTCAAACTGTTTAATGTAAGTTTTTTTATGTATGGGAACGCATAATGTTTGTTAAAAAATATCTTCACATTTTTTTTATAAAATCAATTTAATTTCTTTCCAAATTCACTGTGAAAGAGTGTCATTATAACAATCACTAGAAAACCAGACAGTCCATTATTTTTCAATGACTGTGTATAGAGATGTATTGAAAATTTATATTTTTAAACCTTGGGAAAGTACTTAACATGCATGATAAATTTCATGATGCATGTTGGGGAAATAATTCTCGCATATTACAGTCATAAATTCATGTAATTATAGATAAATTTAAAAACATCAAACTAAAATGTACTCTTAAAGTCGTCATTTTAGGTAAGAATTAAGTTAATATACAGTGTGTAAATTAAGTATTGAAACAAATATGTATTTCTGAAACTAAAATAGATAGAAATATTTTGTTCGTGGCATTGACTGATAACAAAGGTTCCGGGATTTTTTACATCAAAAAATTCTTTTCAACTAAGGGGGTGGGGGGTAGGGGGTAAGTTTTTTTTTTTAAATAGCAACCACTATTGAGTGACCCTTCATTTTATAGGCCTTTTCACGCTAAAATCACTGATATCAAGATAATTAAAATCCGTTGATCCTAAACAAAATGGCGACCGTTGATAAAAATGTCATTCATGTACACGATCAGCTGTTCTCTGTTATAGGGGTTGCACGTCGTGTGAAATTTCCGAGCCACATTCCAATTAAAGTTGTCACTATGAGATATCAAAAAATATTGAGAAAAGAAAGAAAGAAAGATAACAGAAATAAAATATTAATCCTTTGTGTGAACTAAATTATTAGTACTCTAAAAATGATGTCTCATTTGCTCCAATCATGTCACATTAATAATCGCAGTAGACAACTTTTAAACCTTTTCTATCTTTAGGTCGTAATCAGTTTATAAAATAGTTCACGACAAAACTTGTCAACAGATAACTTAAACACCGTATATTTACTGAAATTGGGTTTACTAATTTTATTTTCCCTCCCGAAAACGACTACAAGATATCTCTAATGAACAACATAACTGTTGTGTACTCCATGCAACAATGAAGTTTGCATAAAGATGAAATATATCTCCCCCTAAATTTTAAAGTTTATCAAATAATTACCTCAGAAAAGGGAAATGAAGAGGTAAGCGACAGCATTTGTTGCCGTTTCAGTACAGACTTTGATAAGAGAGCTACGTAAAAACGCATAATTGATGTCCACGCCAGGTTTGTAGCCTTTTTATATTCTTGGGTCTCTCTTTCAGATATAAATTTAAAATATTAAATTGCATTACTATTTTAGCTTATTTCCCTTATAAAATGTATACATTAAGTGATTTAAAAGACTGTATATGAGGAGATATTCATAATATTAAACACAGAGACCTGACCAATTTATTGGCGAATAAATAAAATAAAATATCTTGCTTATTCTTTTTCTAATATATTTTGATAATTGTATTTTTATGTAAGTATGATCTTATGCTATTTACATGAAAACAGTTAATTTTAACAACATTTTTTATACATGTTTTTTTCCGATCCATGTATGAAAAAAGATCGCAACAAATAGTTGATAAAACGAAGTTCTAAGATGCAATTATAGTTATCAATCTTTGTTCAATTTAATTTCTTTTTAATTTCGCTGAGTATGTCTGCTTCCTACATATTTGATATCCATTTGTAAAATTATGACATACTGTAAGAGTTTTATTAAAGACAAAACTTTATTAATACATAGTTTAGGCATTCTAGCCGCCTTGAAACATGATATTAATTACTATAGATCTTTCCACCGTTTATTATGCTGTACACATTTTTTTGCGTGATTTATTACCATTGAAATTTTGCCTTTATCTATTGAAGAAAGAACCGGAACATTTACTTCTCAAAGAAAACCCCTTTAGTTGCAATTTGTGTAATGTTGTAATTCCTTACATGTTTTTAAAGCACTGCAAACGAATTGTCTCATGCCTTGCGTTCCAAAAGAAGGATTCCAAGAAAATATTTCAAAAGGCTTCTCAACTGCATTTCTTGTCTTAGATGTTTTATCTATTCCTGGGAGAGTTCGAGAAGTTTGCAGGTTATCTTAAGATTGAATTTATAAAAAATATTATTTTGAATTATTTGTAAGTTTTAGATTCAGTTTATTTCAAATGAGCCATAATCACTTCCTAATTCACGATTTCATTTAAAACTTTGTATCTGTAACGTTAAACTTGGTATCGTTTTAATTATTGTACAATTTACTGTTTTAAAATTTTGAGTTAATAATCGAATTAACCTTGTTTAATTTAACTCTATGTATTTTTTTCCGAAAGTTTTGCAACTGAACATTCTGCAATATTTTGTATAGCATAATAATAACAAATCATAATAGTTCTCGTAGAAATTAGACGTCATTTTACTGATAGTGTACACAATACGTTTGTCAGAATTTATGTTATTAACTAGAATGGAAATAACAAATATATTAGAGTCGGTATAAAGTGTGGCTGTTCCTGAGAGGAAAGCGAACATTGAAAAAACTAGTAACTACGCTACGCATAATAAGGGTAAAATTAACCTTAAGCTAAGGTTACTATTTGCCGAACCTTAGTATGGTTATTTTCAACCATAAGTTATAGTAAAATATTTTATAGTTAAACATACCTGTCATAAGGAATCAACAACCTTAATATGTTTAATTTGTTAATTACACATTACCTTAAAGCTTTTATAAAGTAATAATAACCTTAACTAAAGTTAAAATTAAGGTTAATTTGACCTATTCTAAGGTTAATTTGTTAAAGTAGATATTTCCTTGAACAAAAATATAAGGTCCCGGTCGGGTATCGAACCCACGACCTTTGAATCACTGTACGTTCGCCTTTACCCCAACAGCCATTTTGACTCATGAGAATGGGATGGTAGTAGTAGACTGTACCTACACGACTTGTACTACGTACTTTTGTTTTATTCTTCTAAGATTGGATAATACTTTCATTTTATTCTTCTTAGTGAATCTAATCGTGCAAATCACTGTAATAAAAGTAGGAACAAATTAATTTGATATATGTATCTGTGAAATATGAAAAACTACGAGCAAATTGATATATTTTTGATATAATTATAATAATAACAATATAATGCTAATATAAATATATATTAATATTAATATATAATTAATAATAATATAATATTGTAGGATTTTCTAACAATAGCTTATGATGGCCCAAAGTCTGTTTATGGTTGGATTTGCCAACGCGGACTACCCAACGATTGGTTGGTTGGCCCAACCGCGGTAATACCAACTGACCATTATCCAACCACTTCTAACCATGCCAACCATTCCCCATTGTTGGCTCAACGATTTGTGCTGATGGGGCAAGTTTAAAGCGAAGTAAATAAAAACCTTAAGTGTTGTGTGCATTTTACCACATATAGATCAAATAAGGTAGCGAATACATATAATAAGGTTGATTTTAGTTTACTATTAACTAAAGTAATGACAACCTGAACAGCTGAGTATTCCTTACCATAGTTATATGAACTAGTGTATCCATTACCTTAGTAGGGTAAGACTAAATTAACTATAAGGTAACCTTAAGAGTTTTATAATCTTTTCCATAATTTTACTATATTTTTATTTACGGTTAAAATAACATTACTAAGGTTAAATTTTGTTTACTCTTTAAAATAATGTAAAAACAACCTTAGAGTTTTTTCAGTGTAGGATTTCATCACCTCCATTCAGTCAATAAAAATATTAACTCAGAATATTACATGGTAAAACTATTAAACTAAATTTTGCTTAATATGTTTTCCCAATAAACTGCGTCAGTATTAAACGTGTTAAACATATTAGTGTTAAAAGGAGATATTACGATACTTTAGTTACAATACTGGAAATATTAAACTCATCGGATGTCTGCTAATTCAGTTCAGTATAAATTTAAAGTCTATATTTCTTATGGTTTTAATTATTTATACAATAAAAATTAAAATAACATTACTTGAGATAGTATTTATTTAAACTTAGCATTTGTACTGCCTTGAAGTCATTTATAAAAATACAAGTGCATAAGTTTGCATGAAATATTACTTGCAAACTCTGTTCAAAGGATTGAAGGCTATGTTTGTAATGAACACTTCAAAACTAAACGTAACTTAAAATGGCGTACCAGAAAAACTACGATGTAAAGACGTCTCAAACTCGGGCCCAAGTGTCTGATGAATCTTGTGCGACAGTTGAGAGATTAAAAAACTTTGTTACTTTGGCCAAAGTTTGCGGACGAGACAAAAGAGGTGGCCTTGACTTTTCAGTCTTGATCTTTTACGTTTTCTTTAATCCAAAGAGGTCTAAATAAGTTCGAAGTGTTGATACCTTTCACAAAGCATGATTTAATCACAAGGCTATCATCTTAAACCCGTTAATTATAAGCCGAGCTAATGCTAGTTCAAATAAAATTGCTGTACCAGGAATGTTGCATTCATCCGGGAAAACAATCTTCAATGTCATGTAAATAAAATTAGTTACTCATACTCTCACTCGAATTTTTGTGATATTTTCATAACAGTTATACATTTAAGTTATTTTTCTGTACTCGGTCATGATTACGTTCAAAACTACAACAGTAAAGGCAGAGGGTATGACAACTTTACGACCATTCTAAGCTACGGAGAAGCAGGAGGCTCAAGATAGGTGTCAAGTTTTGCTGCAGTGAAAGTAAGGGGCGAAGAGCGAAACCGGATGTATATAGAAAGCCCATTTGCTATTCCTCTGTGATGTTAGGTCTTACGCGCAACATTCTGGTGTAGGAAAGTGACCTCTGGTTATTGATCATATGTGACTCCCACATTGATTTTTCATTTTTTTTATCATACAGATTGTTGTGAACTTTTATTTTAACATCTAGAAAACTTTTTATGTTTTCTTTTATAACAAATTCAAAGGCTGGTTTAATTCGTGTACGGTATTTTGTATTGAAGGTTTTTTAAACACACTTTGTTCTAGTAGTCCCGTTTGTTAGTGTTGCTAACAACTATTTCAGCTCATTATTCAATATAAGTATGAATCTGTTCATCGGGTAACTGAAGTGTGAGACAGTAATATAAAGAATAAATAACCGAGACGTTAAAAAGTACAACTTTTTTCATGTTTGAAAATCCAACTTTGATGAGTTAACGACATTGTTCATGAACCCATTATTAACCTAATTTATGGTCGTTAGCGAGACCTAACGATCCCAACGGTGATGCTAAGTGGTTGGGATCACTTCGCGATATCTGCTCGAATATAATCTGGAGTCATACTGCCAAATCTATCACCTATCTGTAAATTGTTTAATACATGTTAACTAATAGTAAAACCACTTTAAAATTTGTACAATTTAGATAAATACACCGTGTTCCGTCAAAGTTCTTTCTTGTCCCATGAGGATGACCTGGGTTTCGGTTTTCATAAGCCGAAACAAGTGTTATAAATATATATATAAATAATCAATATATGGGATTGAGTTAATTTCATCCGTTGAAATAACAAAGGGCTTAACATGCAGGTCCCTTCTACGAAAATACAATTTATGAATAATTAAAACATCACAACCATATGAAACCTATTACTGAAATTTAACACGGTACCATCCATAACAATATTACAGACAATGTTCCGAATTTACCTCTTCAAACTTCTAAGCAAACCAATAAACGTAGAGAAATAACTTAGAATTCCATCGTCTCTTCTCCCTAACCTGCATCGTGTAAACGCGGCTTTAATGGTGCGAAATTTATGCTATTTGATAAAATAGAATAACCACATTAACCAGTCCACTAAATTTTTTCTGAATTGCATATAGTTCTGACCTTAATGTTATCGTGCTTACGGTCAAATATGTATGTTTAACTTAAACATACATATTGTCAAATACACACATTACATACATACATTACATACATAAATTACATACATACATTGTCTTAACATACATTGTCAAATTTTGACATTGCTTTGAACTACTATCCCGTCTCGCGTTGTGGGTATAAGTGTGTCTAAATCACCAAACATTTTGAATACAACCTCTTTTGATATTAGTGTTAATTATATTTTTCAATCACCAGTGTAGAAAATTTAGAATTTGTCTCCATTCAATTTTAGAAAATGATGTCGTTCAGACACCTGTCAATTAAGAGCCGTCCAATTAAAGATCTCTGAACCAATTTAACGTTGAGGAACTATTTCATAAATTTTCGATTAAGTGTTTTTTATTAGTTTTCTTTTGCATTTGATAACTCCGTCCCATAAATAACAGAGCATCATGCACGTTTGCTCCGGTGACTGGCGCCGGCGTTGGCTGTCGGAGACATCGCACGAGAAAAATACGAGCAAGGTCAATTTTACGTATTTGTCTTCCGTGAATTTTGACTTAATGCAGTTTTAGCTTAATTATTTGATTGATTTGATTTGATTTATTGGTTTTGAGTTTCATAAATAGAGCTATAAAACCCTCTCTTACCCGTAAAACTATTTTACATACATTAAATAATAACTGCAACTAAATCAAACACAAATTAACGATAAACTAAATTAATACAACGATTTAGAAAAATTATAGTTTTAAATTAAATGTTATTTATAAAAACTCAAATAATGTTTCACTTTTCTATAAATTATTTACTAAGATACAATAAATTATTTATAAAAACAATTTATTGTTGCTGCAAAATGATTCGATTGGCAATAATTCTTAATTCGATTGGCTTTAAATTCTTTATTAAATTACAAAATGTATTGTAATTTTGCTCGGTCCCGGGTGACACAGAAAGATGTATTGAATATCACTGTTCTGTGGGCTGGAAGAGTTTAGAAGCAACTTCTCACCGAATTCAGTTTTAGCGAATTTCCCCTATAGGGAAGAAGCTATTACGGAAGAAGCTATTACAGAAGGGAAGAAGCTATTAGCTATTATGGACTGAACATTCGTTAATTTTATAATTTTTTGCTCCTTATTCTTTCTACAGTATCAAAATAGTTTTAGTCCACATCATCTGATCTTAACCAAATGTGTCAATAACATCTGATCAATTGTTTTAATATTTTATTTTTCATTCATTTTTGTGCTTGATAAAGATATTATATCGAAATATTGCAACGAAATGGTTTTAATTTCTTAAATGTATATATACAGTAAGTGTGTGTGTGTGTGTGTGTGTGTGTGTAGGCACGTTAAGTTTCGTAAAAATGGTCTGATCTTCATGAAATTTGGTATAAACTTGTAAGGCAGCATCTATTTTCATGAGTTCGAGAACCAGACAGGTCGCTCTACTTTAAGGGGGGTTTTGTACCCTAAAAATGTGTTTTTTGAACTTTTTACATATAATTCTTTTAAAACCCAAATTTTGGTTTACACCATTAAGTTTAGCTTAAAAACAAACAATTTTGTATTTTGATCATTGCTGTACGTCAATTGGTTACCGCGATACTGAGAGTGCTAAACACAGTACGTTGTCCAATGTTAATCTTATGGAGAATAAGTAAAATTTTATATCTTTCTTATTAATGAACATATATCAATGAAACTTGGTATGTGCCTTTATATGGTTGGGTTTTAATGCTATTTGCATACCAAACTCATTTTTTATGTCCCCATGGCAGCAAACCTGCGTACTCAGCAGTTATAATGGTATTCTTATGTAGAATAATAAACATGTGATTTGTTTATGAACATAAATTGATAAAACTTGGTATGTTGCTTCATCTGGAGGTGATCCATTGGTATTTGCATAAAAACCAGATTTTTTGGACATTGATGCAGCAAACCTGCATACTCAGTCCTAATGTTTTTCTTATGGGGAATAAATAAAATGTCATAACTCGCTTATTTATTAATATGCTTTGATTAAAGTTGGTAAGTGGCTTCATGACTTAGTGAAGTGCCATTTGAAATTCGCTGAGTATGCAGGTTGCTGCAATGGGGGTATTTACTAGTTTAATTAATGTTACATTTAGTTTAAAATTTATTCAATTCAGTGAATTATAAAATTCAGAGTATTATAAATTAGTTGCAATTGTATTAACCTTAATAGTTAACACTATATTATTACTTTCAAGCTAAAAATAAAAATATATATGTACAATAGTCACCTCGTTTAATTTTATTCCTCGGTTAACTGGAGCTCGAATGACCGAGGGTGTAATGCACGTCGTTTGTGTTGCCAAATGGTTTAAATTATTGTAAGACTCTTCTCGCCATTCTCGCCTACGAGTAATCTGAGGATGGTATGTTTATCTTGAGAGACTCCTAATACTTGCCTGCCTCGTTGCTTATTCTAACAACAACAAAAAACAATTTAACATTTAATATTACCAACCTACCTCCTCAACGGATGATCCGAAATTATTGGTAACATATATTTATTACTTGAAATAACAAACACTTAGCTCCTGTTAGTGGAAGTTTGGTATTACAAAAATGTTATCCCATAAATTATAGCAAATATTGAATATTCTGATATTGTATTAGACGCTTATTACTTTTGATATCAAAGTTATGTTTAATAGGGTCCTCTTGAAACGTTGAGCTATGGTAAGAACTGGATTGACCTGAAGCGTTCAGATCAGAAGAAAATGAGTTAAGCAAATCTGCTCGTCAGTACGGGGCGTGGCGAAAAAACACTCCAAGTCATCTTAACAAACTAATTGACCTTTTCCAAGCAAATTCGCCCAGGTACTAAAATATATTTAAATTAATAAAGTCCTATTGATTTCAATGGAAAAATGTGTTTATATTCTTTAAGTTAAAAAATATATAAAAAAAGTAGAATACGGTACTTTTTTCAAGCAAGCATTTTATCTTCAAAAATATGTTATATTTTGGGTCTTCCCATTGAACTGACCGTTTTAAATAATAAAAAGTTGTTTTCAAAATGGTTGAAACTTAATTCAAATACCCCCGTAGCAGCAAACCTGCGTACTCAGCGAATTTCCAATGAATATATATGTATCTTAATACCACTTAAAGCCACAGACATTTTATTCTCCATAACAGTAACATGGTGTCTGAGGATGCAGGTTTGCTAAAACAAGGTTCTCAAAAAATTGGATTTTATGAACATTGTTTATAACTCAATTAGGTGAAGCCGCATACTAAATTTTATTAATTTATGTTCATTAACAGATAACATTTTACTTATTCTCCATAAGAATAACATGGGGGCTGAGTATGTAGATTTGCTGCTACGGGAACTATCAGCAAAAAAATCGTTTTTCTTGCAAATATCAATAGACCACAATGGTATGAAGCAATATGCCAAGTTTCGTCAGGATAAGTTGATAAATAAGCAAGATATAGCATTTTTCTTATTCTCCATAAGGATCAAATTGGACAACGTACTGTGTTTAGCACTTTCAATATCTCTGTAACCAATTGACGTAGAGCAATGATAAACAAAAATGTTTAAAAGCTCAATTCAATGGTAAAATTGAAATTTGATTTACTAAAACATTATATGTAAAAAACTCAAAAAAAACCATTTTTGGGGTACAAAACCCCCCCAAAATACACCATGGATAAAGCAATCTGGCTGGTTTTCGAACTTAAAGTCATAAATGTTGCTTTACATGTTCGTACCAAATTTCATCAAAATCAGACCATTTTTACGAGAATTATCGCACCCACGGACACATATAAATATACAGTTTTGAACAAATTGTGTTTTTGGCATCTGGGGACCTCAAAACGAAAAGTTATCATGGTCCCGGGCCTAGTTCTTACCATACCGACTACAGTAATAACTTCTTCTCTATAGGGAAAATTTGCTAAAAACTGTTTTCAACCTTTAGAATCAAATTATTCTAGGTTTTAGTATATTGTGAGTAATTGTTTATCATATCTTCATAAAAACTAATTTTTTAATTGCATTATTTTATGGAAAAATTGTAAGCTTATTTCAGCTATAAGGTAGTTAATAAATAAACAACTTAACCAACTTTAAACATGCACTTCCATTTGTATATCTTCCAGCTGATAGCCCCCAAACGGAATCTCTTTGAATAAAATTTGTTTTTTTAACGCTGTTGAAAAAATCAAGGACAGTGACAATCATATTGCATCCTAAACAATGTTTCAATGTAAATAGCTCGTTTCATAAATATGTTTATAATCCCATCACAACAGAGACGGAGACGTTCTTTGAGAAGGTTTCATTTCATTCCGAGCAGCGCTAAATCTCGTTTTCTTCTGTTTAGAAAACGCTAACGGAATTTCCCTTTGTTCTTACAACCGTATTAAATCTAAACATCCCATTTCGCTTTACAGCATTACTGTGCAAAAGTGTTATTTTTATTTAAAACAGGTGCGAAAATAAAATAAATGTTCCACAAAACCTTTTATTGAAATTGCAAAAGAAAGAGCACAGGAAATAATACCATTTACCGAAATATCTTTTCTTAGCCCGTTACCTCTATAGTTACCCTTTATTTTCATAAACCTGGATCTACTTTAAGACAATGATAATTTAATTACATTAATCTCTATCAACTGCTTTGAGTTAGCTTAATGAGTCATTACTAAATTATTTACCCTCTGAAGAGATGAACCACGAATCCAATGTACCAATTCGTCTCCAACACCGTTTGACGGGCGTGACACGTGATGGTGAACGCACGTGACATTTCAGCTTCTTCGCCTATTACACCTCTGTGATAAACAACCTCATCTTTGTTTACCAACAGAGTATCATGGGTCTCGTCGTGATTGTTGTGTGTGCTTTCTTCTTCGGCGCTATCGAAAGCGCTCCGGCTGATCCCCCCACTTATGGAACCCTCGCTGCAAATGATTTCTCCAAAAACCTAGCAAAAATCAATCAAAATATGTACACCGGTGTGACGGGAGTGGCCAACCCTCTGTTCAAATTTGCGATAGACACAGCGCCCAATCTGGCACACCTGTATGCCATTTTTAACGGCGTCAATGTACCTCCTTCTCTAGCGGATTTGGCAAAGAAACTGTACGGGAATGTGGCAGTGGGGGGAGGACAACTGGCAGGAAACGCTGCAGTGCTGGGGTCGTCGGTGGCAGAATCCTCTATGAAGTTGGGGAGTCACGGTCTTCAAGCGGGCAACGACGTTCTGGAAGCTGTTGGCAAGTCTGGAATCAACCTGGCAGGAAAGTTGGGTGACTACGCTGCATCCGGCACTGCGGTTGGGTCGGATATCATAGCTTCAGGTTAGAAAGGAAATTTTAGAATCACACAAACTCAGTCGTGCTGAGCTAAAATATTTGTCATTTGTAGTTAAACATACCGTAACAATGCTAGCTTCTCCAATAGTATGACTCATTAATAGAACAGTCAGTTGACTATACAAATTATTAATCATGGCAAACACTACTTAACTTTCAAATGAAAGTCTATACATATTTAGTACCTAATTATATCACCAGTTTCTTTATATCTGGCTGGGTCAAATTCAAAATGTTAATTTTCCTACAACTGCACCTAAAGTGCTTCTTTACGATCTAAAAATATCGTAAAACAGCTGATTTATGTTTCGAGTGTAAAGTGTCTTTATCGCTTTCGGAAAATTACCACGATCTGCATCTCAGAAGTACTAAAGACCTACTTTACTCTCTTAATAAATACCAATTGTGCTTCAAAGCTACTTTTGCGACTCCAAATCGGTATACGTAAAACTTTGGATTCGCTTTTAGAAATAAAATAACTCAAGTACTAACAAAACTATTAATCCAGTTTATTTTAACACTTTAAATACTTTGATACATTTAATCTTTACATTCCAATAAACTAATATAGTAATGTAAAGAAACATTCAACCTGAACAACGTTGACAAACCATATTCCTTTTATAAAATTACCATTTTTGCAGGAACCATGCGTTCGGCCAATTTGGCGTTGGGGCAACGATGATGAATGAAAACATTGATAGCCAATGAAAACGTTCGGTATCGTTAACAGATTAGCTTCGTTTCGTTACTTTTACTTATAGCTAACATACATAACTATGGATATAATGCCTGGTACATTATATGACGTAAAATGTACTATAAAACATCAAATTTAAACTAGGCACTTTACTACACTAACTGTGATTAAAACGTTATCAGGTAAAATAATGTTATAACGTGATATTATTACTCATATCAATCGATGTATGAATTAGGTTGTATTTGTTATGACATTCATCTGTTTACTATTCTTTTAACTTGATTATTATCTTAATGTTCTTTTACTTTTAATGCACTATCGTTTAAAAATAATAAAATAAACCTTCTCTTACCGAACTAATTAGGGACATTTTTTTCTCCGGTACTTATGTTGGTACTCTTAGAACAGAGTGTAAAATTTATCAATGAAAATATATTAAAGCCACGACTGACAGGTGCTTCGGCAAGCTAACAGCTGATTGGCTCTGATCGTTGCGTCAAGCTCGCGTTTGATTGGCTCCGCTAAACGGGACCCGGCGAGAGACTACCGTTGCCCCAACGCCAAATTGCCCCAATGCCGTGTACATTTGTACAAAGGTCCCCATTTTTGCCGTGTCCTGTTTTCATAATTGTAAGTAAGCAATTTAAACTTAGAATCAACCGTGTTAAAAACATATGACTATTTGGTTTTATTTAAATAAATATAAATCAATATATGTATGAAACTGTTCTCAATATCCTCCCCACTTTTTAAAATAAACAAAATTACAACAAAATAATAAGAATACACAATGAAAGCTATAAATTTCCTAAGGACTAGCAGTCGTTCTTGGGTTATAACCATCTGACTCTTCTTGTTTTTGGCCTACCATTTTGTCTCCCTTTGCATGCAAACGGCACAGAAGCTGATTTGGACGAGTAACCTCAACAGTAAAAGTTTGTAGTCTTACCTCTCTTATGAGAGTGTCTTTCCCCCCGAATTGAACTTCAGCTTTTTCTGAACAATAAAAGTTTAAAAGAGAATTATGTTGCTCCACTTTCCTGCACTTTTGCTTACACATTACAGTTCAGGCAAGACAGGTTTCCACTGCTGAGAGACCTTCACTGCCTTCTTCACATTTCCAGTGTACAGTTCTTCAATTATATCTGCACCTAACAACACCTTAAAATCAGGAACATATTTCCCACCACCAGTCAAAGCAATACCTTTTTCCTACAAAGCTACACACTCCCCATCTTGAAGCCGAGGCACAAGGTTGCATATTACATCCTGGTCCATAACAGGTTCTTGAAGGATGAATTTACATTGTGTAGGGTCAACAGGTAAGATTTGTGAGTAGTCTCTTGTGTACCTACTCCCCCAAACAAACTATGTTCTATAACCTCCCCATCAACTTCACTGAGACCTAGCTTGTTTACACAGTCTTTAGTGATATATGACCTCCGGGAGCCTGAGTCAAGTAATACTCTAGCCGTATGCTTTTTACCACTTTGGCTTACCACTTTTACTAAGAGTGTCTGCAGGAATGTTTCGCTGTTCTGGGTGGTCAACACTTTAGACTTGCATTTACCATCGTTATCCGACTTAGTGTTAACTGGAGGTTCATAGTTTTCTTTTAACGGCTTTTTATGATGAATCGTCCTACACGTAACTGCGTGATGTTTTTTGTGACAGATACAATAGTTAACAAACACTTTACAGTTCTTTGACCTATGCCCTAATTTCAAGCAAGAGTAACAAGCCTTCTTTTTAGAAATGAAGTTCCTTTTATCTTTCAAGTTAAGCTTATGAAACCCCTAGTAATATTGAATGGTGTGTCCTAATATACAAGTACACACCATTCACAAAATATACACAAAATATACAAGTACTCACCCTCTCTTTCTTATTTGCTGATGTAAGAATGGAAGCTGTAGCAGTAGGAGTTTGATGTTCATGTATCTTTGCTTCGGATTTAAATTGTCTGTAATTCTCATCATCTTTGGTGTACATGATGCTCCAACGTGTGAGTGCCAACCGCTCCTCACTCTCAACTTCTGACCTTAAAAAGCTTAACAACTCCTGTAAATATTCAATAGAAATATGAACAGATAGAACAGATGGTGAGTTATTCAAAGCCTTCGGGGATCTTTGAGATGTTCTATAACGTTCACGTTAACGTTCCCACGACCTTAAGGTATACTCAGGTAATAATGATTCTACTAAGGGATAGAGCATTGCAGCATATTTATCAGATGTAACACCAAGTGTTTCAAGAGCCCTTAACTGTGTTTCAAGTTTGTCATAAAGTTTACAGAGAGGCATACTTGCATCACTAGTTGCCTGCTGCATAGCTAGTGTTAGTAGTTCTCTTACATACACTTCAATGAGGAATTCATCACGGACGAACCTCGATTTAAGTTGATCAATGGCTTTGCTGCAGTTTTCTCCCGAGGGAGGAAAAATTTCAATCAGTTCTCTAGCAGAACTACCGGCCTTTGTGGCCTGAATGAGGTATTGAAGTTTACCATCTGGTTGCAAGTCAGGATCATTATGTACCTTTTTGGACTGGCCCCAGAAGGCTATCCAGTTCCTAAAATTGTCATCAAATTCAATTCAATTCAATTTGGGAGGTTAAAGTTCCTATATGGTTTTAACGACTCTCACTCTGGCAGTAGCTAAAGCCAACCTGATTTGTAGTTTGAGCCAAACGAATTTTCTACTCTTGACTGAATAGAGAGCCACTTCTCTCTGTAGTCTACTGTGGAGTCTAATTTTGTGTTAAATTCCTTTTCATCAATGTTGACATCATCATACATCAAACTTTTAATATCCTCATCCAGTTTAAGCATACAATTCACCTTATCTTGCAGCTTGTGTAGACTACTTTTAACATTTTGTACATCAGTGGGTTTGGTTGCCATTCGATCTTTAACTTCATTTAAAGCCTTGGTAAAATATCTTCTAGCTTGAGATCTTTCACTTTTCAATTTCTTCAGCTTATCCATTTTATAATTTATTATAATAAAAACAGTAAGTGAAGAGTAAATGTCCCGTCACAACGGTCGCCATTATTTTACGACTCCGAATCGGTATACCGTAAAACTTTTGATTCGCTTTTAGAAATAAAAAAACTTCAGTACAAACAAAACTATTAATCCAGTTTAATTTTACACTTTAAATACTTTGATACATTTAATCCTTACGTTCCCATAAACTAATATAATAATGTAAAGAAACATTAAGCTTTAACAACATTGATAAACCATATTCCTTTTATAAAATCAGCATTTTTGCCAGGTCTTGTTTTCATAATTGTAAATAAACAATTTAAACTTAGAAAGAATCATATGTTTTAAAAACATATGACTACTTGATATCATTTAAATAAATGTAAATCAATATATATGTATGAAACTGTTCTCAACAGCTACCTTGATTTTAAGATGCAACTTCTGCATAGGTTTCTAGGTAATGCATAGAAATACGATTAAGGATGAAAGAAATGACAGTGCAGGTAATCTTTCATGAGTTGATAAGTTGTTTCACTATCGCAGGCCTGAAGACCCTGGGGGATGGGATGCAGGTGGGGTCGCTGGGAGCCAACGTCGTGTCCCAGGGCGTCTCCGGTGTGATCGACGCCATCGGGGGGAGACTGGTGGCTGCCATCGCCTCCATGGAAAGCACCGCGGCGCAGCTGCTAAACTCTGGGGTTAAGGTAATGAGATAAAAACTATTTTCTTCATACTGCTTCAAAATCAGCTGTTTTCAACAAATGATTTGAAATTAACGAGGTTAGAGACATCTAGAGGTCTTGTCTCGTGTAAAAAAGGTGAAGCCTACATGGTCAAACACCACTTTCCTTAGGTAACCAATCAAATCCCCTCTTCACAAGTTATATTAGTCAGCTGAAAAAATAACTTGTGAATTGAGGATTTGTTTACATTGGTTACCATGGAGGAAGAGTGGACAGAGGGGCAAAATGGTGGTCAGCTTGTAGGCTACACTAGTTTTACCACAGACGAGCCCTCTGGATGTGTTAACCTCATGTAAAAAAGTCATTTAAAACTTCCAAAACATTGTCTTTGTAAAAGTAGCGTAAATGGATTACTGAAACGTAATAAAGTGTTTGGGTAGTATAAGTCAAATATGTTTATTTTTACCATATTTAATTAACATTTTAAAATGTTCATGTGACGTAATGTGTGTATGCACATTTCAATGAAATTGGCGCTTTTCAATAGCTCGATACTGTGTCCATTTTTTAATAATAGGTTAAAACATGTCTTTGGAAAGATTTATTAACTCATGTGTATGTTCGCCTATGACTTTTGTTGCAATTAAGCTAGATGTGCAGATTAGATGGACGAAATCATAGGTTAAGTGTTAATTCATTGATACGGATCAAATATACATTACCATTTAAAAATATCGTTAGTCATGCATAATATTGTATTCAGATTCATTTATTATTGTTTTTAGCAAATTTCCCCTATAGGGAAGAAGCCATTACCGTAGGTCTCATGGTAAGACTAAAGCCTAAGACCATGATAACTTTTTGTTTTGTGGTCCCCAGATGCCAAAAACATCATTCGTTCAAATTTGTATAGGCCTAAATGTATATATATTTATATATTATATATATAGATTATATATATATTATATATATAATATATGTGTGTGTGTGTGTGTGTCCGTAAGCACGGTAACTCTCGTAAAAAAGGTCCGATCTTAATGAAATTTGGTTCAAATGAGTAAAGTAGCATTTATTTGAACGAATTTGAAAACCAAACGAATCACACCATCTGAAGAGGGGTTGGGGGGTGTTTGTACCCCAAAAAATTTGTTTGGAGGGTTTTCACAAGCAATTTTTATTTAAATCAAATTTGAGTTTATACCATTGAATTCAGCTTAAAAAAATTGGTATCTTGATCACTGCTCTAAGTCAATTGGTTACTGAGAAATTGCAAGTGATAAACACAGTACGTTGTCTAATGATATTCGTATGGAGAAAAATAAAAGTTATATAACTCGCTTATTTATGCATATAAACTGACGAAACTTGGTATGTGGCTTCATCTGATTGTGGTTTGTTGTTGTTTGCACACAAAAAAACAAATTTTCACATTTGGTTCCCGTAGCAGCAAACCTAGGTACTCGTCCCCATGTTATTGTTATGGAGAATAATTAAAATGTTATATATCTTAATTTATAAATGTATTTATAAATGTATATGAATGAAACTTGGTATGTGACTTTACTTGGGTGAGTTTTATTGATATTTGAATAAAAACCCATTATTTTGTGTTTCTTGTTGCAGCAAAACTGCATACTCATCCCCAATTTTATTCTTATGGAGTATAATTCAAATTGTATTTATCGCTTACTTGCGAATATATTTTTGAGAAACTCGGCTTTATGTGGTAGGTATTTAGAAATTGGAAATTCGCTGAGGACACAGGTTTTGCAGGTACGGGGGTATTTATTTATAAGGTTTCTTAATTTTTTTTTTTTTTTTTTGTAACTAATTCCACCCTTTGTTCATTGAAATGGTTCCAAAATGGAATTTAGCACATGAGAGTAAATTTACAATCTGAATCGGATAATATGAAATTTTCAACAGATGTATTTAAACCACATTATGCCTTCCATAACTCCTTATTGAATCTTCTATTCCAGTTTCTCAGATCCAAAACTGTAATCACTTAGTGAATCAGCGAGACCCTAATTGATATTACTGCATATGGGATTAAGTTCATGTATGATTTTATTTTGTGTTCTATAAGATCAAATACTAAAATATCTTCCAGACCCAGTCTTCTAAAACAATTTACATCTTTGAGATTCGCGGCTCATGCCATAAACTGTAAGGCTTATAACTCCTCAAATTTATCGGATAAATATATTTGTTTTAAAAAAACATCCTATGTGAATATTTTTTTAAAACGTCAATCTCATTTGTCTTATTTGTTAACGCATGTATGAATCACTCTTGTTTTTCAAGAACTTTGGGATTAAATCAAACTTTGATTTCTTTCCAGATATCAGAAAACGATGCTTTGCAATTTGCAGATAAAGCCCAAGAGAGGGTCTACAAGGGTTTGGTTGCATACTCCCAGATCTTGACACACGTCCAGAACCTGATTAACCACTTGGCCTCGGCCGTAGCTGGTGTGGCCTCAGCCGCCTCGGTTCTCTCGGCCTCAGGCTCTAACCTCGGCCTCGGCCTAAACGCTTCGGCCTCAGTCGCAACCTAGGGCTATAATATCTCTGGGCTTCTCGAAAATATGTAGCACTTCTCATAAAGATGATGTTAACAAATCTAAAAAAAATTGTGTTATGATTTTTTAGAAAAGACTCCTTGTTATTTGTGTTTTACTTAATACTGTATATTACTTGAGCACCCAACAGTTATAAATACTGTCATTGTCAAAAATTTCAAAACACAGTTGTTTGCTTATTTTTATTTCTGGTCCTAAACCCTAAACTGTTGCCTCCATTGAGTTATGGAAGTATCCAGCAAATTTACAATTCAAATTTATGGATACAGCAGTCAGATACATTAGCATAGTTATTGTTGGGGATAACTCGTGTACCCTGGAAACTAATTGTTCGTAGCGGAATAGGTGAACAGACACACAGTGCGAAACCCTTTATTGTTTAGGGATTATCATGCATGGCAAAACGGTCAAGCGTTTATTCACCATGCAGAATTTGTTATACAAGACTGGATGGTTTATTTATTACATTTTCAGTTTTTATCTAATGGTTAATAGCTACTAAATTAGATGATTATTCAATAAATATTATATTAACCTCATAATGTTCTCTAATTCACTTCTGAAGTCAATAACAATAAATTCTATTCTAAATTAAACATAAGCGATTTGACCAAAGATTTTCTGGTGTAAATGGGTTTTCAGATTTCTATCTGAGGTTTTTTTATAAAGCTAGAATATAATGAAGGTCTGAGGAAGATGCAATATGAGAACCTTTTTATTAAAGAGAAGAGCTCAATCCAGGTTTACAGCAACAAGTCTCTCAGGTGTTTCGGAAATTGTTTCCAGCAAGCCTTCGCTTATTGGCTCCGTTCTTATGACACTAAGGTGGTTTCATTTTTCAGATAATAACGGAGAGAATTCAAATATTATAGTAAATTTCGCTATACAGTCCTAGTGATTACGCGATAAATACAACTTAAGTATGCGTTAAAATTACTCTATCAAGCTAAAAACACAAAAAATCTAAACCAAAAGATTGTTGAAAAACAACATTTATAGTGTATGTTTTATAGAAAAACATGTTCCTTTTTAAAAATGAGTTGGTGAGTACTAAAATTGGCGCAGTGGAACTCTAGATTTTGTTCAAGTTCCTATTTCAAGCTACTTAGCCATGAATTATTATAAGGTAGTTTCATCATCAAGTCGTGAATTGCTTGTCAAAAATATTTTATATTAATTTTATTTCTCGTTTTACATAATTATTTTAGCGCTCATACTGAACTTATTCACATTCTTATTTGAATATGTTATTTTAAAAGGGATTACAGAGATGCGTTAACTTACATGCAACTTTTAGCCATCACCAAGTACAGTTTTTCATGTTTCCTTATTGTTAAACTTACTTAATGTTTAACGACTCAAAAGTTGCCATTTACCAAATATTTTCTTCGTGCATATTAAATCAATTTATAAATCACATGGATATTGGATATAAAATGGATATCTACGATCCACTATAATATATCCATAACCTAATAATAAACTGAATATCTGACAGATAAAGGGGTAATCAGGATTTTACCTACATACCCAATGGACATACTGGATGTCCTGCGGAAATGTTTGGACGTCTTCAACCGATAATGGACTTATTTAGGTATGGCTGGATAGGTAAGACGTAAAAGAAAAGAGTCACTATTCATTTATAAAAAATACTTTGAAGAATAAAAATAGTTAGAATAATTGTAAATATTGTAGACATGAAACCTTTTTTCTCAAAAAGTTCCAATACTTGCTTAAATAAACCCCTTATAGCTTCCTTGTGATATGGTAATATTTCACTTTATTTTTATATCTTTTAAGTTGTACACAATTATTAACCGTATCCTTTACCGTCTGCTGCGCACACAAGTTGCCATTTTGTTTAGTAATAAGTGTTTCCAAACTCTGTGTGGGTAAAAAATGCCCTCTTTGTCTTTAATCCAGTTTTTAATCAATGTAGTCACCATATTACATCAATTAGCTTTACCTTTAACATTGTAACTTTTCCCCACCTTTTAAAAACCAACATGCGTAACTGCGCACCTAGTTGCACCTATTTTGGTGTTTAAACACACAGATACGATTGAAAAAATAGAAAATAAACATAGAGTTTAAACCACTAATTAAATGTTCCTACTAATATTTAAATATTACATTACAGTTCTGAGACATGTCCTTGAATTATTATCCCGGGGGCTATCTCCGTTGTTATCTCATCCCCTCTGGCTTTCTTCACAGATTCCTTGTAGTGGTGGGACATGTTCTTGCGACAATCCCCAGAGTCCTGCCGAAGCAGCGGTTTTGGAGCTGCGTTCCTGTTCCGCACCGCAGAGCTGTTGAAAACCACGTTGTTGTTGTTGCTGTAGCTGTTGCTCTGGTTGACAGACCGCTGCTCGGGGATGACCGGGAATGACCCGTACCCCTGGCTGTTGGCCATTTCCATCTCCGGAGAGCGCCGCAGCGACGCTCGGTTGTGGTTGGTTTTCCTCAGCATCGCCTGGAATAAGTATATTCAAAGTTCATTTAATTTCTTTAATTAAAAATATTTATACCAGAACCTACCCAGGTTGTTTTGAGTATGTTCGTGTGGTGATAATTCACTTTTATATTTGATGTTGGATAATAGGATCCTAGGGGTATGTAGAGGCTCTATATCTTTATCCTAGATTCTCTCGTTTGCGATGTATAACACAAATTGTAATGACAAAATCATTAAAATGAATAGTTAGTAAAGTGAAGGACGCTTTCTTTAATGAATCAAACGAACAGAGAGATAGAGAAAAGGCAAATCTAGAAAAGGAGTATCAGAAGAAGTCGGATAAAAAAAGCTAAGTCACCTAATTGTTTGTAAAGATGATCAAAACACGTTGCCCTTCTTACAAATTGGATAGAATCACATGACTATACGTATTCATTAGTTGTGCTTTTAAATTAAGTAAGTGAGTATTGTTTTTTTCTGAAACGATGTTTTCTTACATGTTTCAACTGCTAATCATGCAGCCGTTATTAAACTTTGGCCGAATATTTTGCTGACGAATTCGCCAAGGGACTCGTCGGGTCATTTTACAATGTACGATTCATATCAAACCACCCATGCACAAACTCACGTTCGTCTTTGCTTGTTTAGATTCAGCCAAAGTGTAAAGGTAGCTTGATATGATATATAAATCACCAAATGTCAAAAAAATACCTGGAAGTTGAAGGTTGGAGCTTCTTCTTCGTTATCTGATTTGTTGTTGTTTATCTGTTGGAATTTCATCTCCAATTCTCGTATCGGATTCTGCCGATTTTGATTTCCACCCACAGGTTTTAATTTATCCCTAAACAATACACAATACTAAGGGATATACAAAACATTGCTTTAAAACAACGTTCATCAATTTGCGATTAAACCACTGAGAGTCTTAACATCAAGGTAAATCGTCCCAGGAATCTTACCGAAACCTGAATGTGATTGTAGACTATGGATTTATTGCATTAATTTGAATTAACTGGCCAGAAAATACTAAGAAAAAACTTGTTTTATCTATTCTTCCCTGTCCTAAAGGGTAATATTGAATTAAAGCCTTTGAATTAATGAAAGTTGAATACTTAAATAAGAAAATGTACAATATATAACAACAATTTTAATTCTTGTTTGTTTATTTAGTATTCTCATCTTCTTTTACACAACTGTATTAAGTAAAACAATTTAAAAAATATATAATTTTAAAAATTAATTAATTTTAAAAAGGTAATAATAATAATAACTTTCTGAATTCTTCTGAATTATAATAAGCTTCATGTAAAAGTATATTTTTAATTTCATCTTCAATTTTTTCAAGTCACTTTCTTCTTTTAATTGTTGGGGAAGTTTATTGAATAAATGTTCCATTTTATAATAAATTAATTTTTTAAGTTTTATTATGACTGTGAATTCTGAGGTTGAGATTGTTTCTGATCTTAGGTAGTATTTGTGGTGTAGTGAACAAAGAAATATTTTGTTTAACAAAAGTTAAAGTTTCCAAAATAAAAATACTAGGGAATGTTTTTAAAATTTGATTGTTTTTAAAAATTTGCTTCCATGAATAATTTCTGGGTTTCTAAAGATTGTTCTAATTGAGATTGTTTGAAAGATAAATATATGTTTTCTGTACGATGAGGATTTACCCCATTTTGGTGCTGCATACATTAAATGAGAGTAGATTAAACCATAGTATACAGTTAAAAGTACACTTGAGTTGCAAAATTTTGATAGTCTTCTCAATACAAATATTCCACTGGATATTTTTCTATATAACATGTCCATGTGATTCAAAATTTATATTCTTATCAATAAGAACTCCTAAAAATTTCACTGCCTCATTTGTTTCTTCTGCAAAATCAAAATTATTTATTGAAATTTTAATATCATTAATATGGTTGGTTCTTTTTTGAGAACAATTTTGAAATTTAGTCTTTGACATGTTTACCATCAAACCATTTTCTTGAAACCTTTGTATCCCTAATTTTTAATTTACATAACTGTTTATTTCTAGACTGACACAAGAAAAAAATAAAGTGGTGTCATCAGCATAAAGATAAATGTCAGTACCCTGGATTGTATTTGTTAAATAATTATAAAGATATAGCAAAGATAATAGCATTGGTCCCAAAATCGATCCTTGGGGTACTCCTGATTTTATCATGAGTTCATTTGAACGTTTGTAGCATAAAATGTTGTCTTCATTTATCTCAACAATATTGAGTCCTATCAGATAAGTAACTCATGAACCATTTAAGAGCTTTTAAGAGCTCTTACCCCGATCTGTGCATTTTGTCCAATAGTTGTTCATGTCCTAACTTATCAAAATCTTTCTTTAAGTCGAAAAATACTGCAAGGTTTTTTTCTTTTTTATCAATTGAACTAACTGCTCTTGAGGTTAATTGGAAAATTGCCTTAGTGGTAGACCTTATTTTCTAAATCCATGTTGGCTATTGGGCAAAATAAAATTTTTTTGAAAAAATTTATCAAACGAATTAACACAGCTTTTTCAAATATTTTACTTATGCAAGACAGTATAGAGATAGGGTGATTGTTTGTACAATCCAAAGGTGGTGCATTCTTATAAATTGGTTGAATCTTTGATCTTTTTCAAGCATTTGGGAACTCGCCTTCTGGCAAAGATTGCTTTATTAGGTACGTTAATGGTTTTGTTATATTACTACAGCAATCTCTGAGTAGTTTATTAGATATTTCATCAAAACCACTGGTAGCTAATTATTTAAGTGATTGTATTATTTCAGATACTTCAATTTCACCTGTAGGTACTAAATACATAGACTGAGGGTAGATTTTGTCAGAAGGTTTGTAACTGACTTTAGTATTTAAGCTATCTATACCTACATTAACAAAAAAAATTGAAAATATCAGCAATTTCTTTGGGAACCTTTATAGTAATTCCTGGGGATTTTTCAATAGATAATTCAATGTTTCTTTGCCTCTTTTTAGTTGTTCTATTTTCATTTATAATACTCCAAATCGTTTTAGATTTGTTGCTTGCCCCTGAAATTTTTATATTTATCAAATCTGATCTTTCTGATCTCAACGTCTTTCTACATAACAATTTTATTCTTTTATATTATTTTCTCAATGGATCAATTGAGTTAAGATCTTTTGTTTTAATATATAGAGCCTTCAACTCTGATCTTAACTTAGAGGCAGATGTTGATAGCTGTATCTTACTTCGTCGGTTTTCTGTAATTTTAATTCAAAATCTGGGAAAACTTTTCATATTTTTCATCAATAGTATTAGAGTCACTATAAAGCGATTCCCATGTTTCATGCAACAATACATTTTTAAATGATTGAATTTGTTTTCAGAAAAAGATTGGATTAACTTGAATTGGGTTTTTTATTTGAAGACAGAAGCTACTTTAAAATTGCAACTTGTGCATGATGGTCTGCCAAATAAGAGATTAGTACATATCTTTCAACTTCAATATCTCCTACCTGAACTTTTGTAAAAACATTATCTATTATAGATTTTGAACTTTTAAACTCCCTGGTAAATGAAAAAATAGTCTGACTTAGGCCATAGCTCTTCATTAGGTAAATACATTTTCTTGTTTCAATATTATTCTCAGCACAATTTACAGGTATTGTGAAATCTCCATTAATTAAAGTATGATTATTGTTTGTGCTCATTTTATCAAGACAACTTTTTAACGTACTAAAAAACAGATCAGTATTTCCTGATGGAAATCTGTGTATCTGTATGGTAATTATCAATATTGGTTTAAATTATTTATTTATTTTAATCACTGCTAGTTCACATTGTCCTTGCATACAAAACTTTGTTACATCGATTGGGTAAAATCCAAGGATTCAAGTAAATAAAGTATTAGTGTCGTCTGTTTATTTTGTCATTTCCCCAATTTTATACTGAAATTTTGTTGGACATCCTGATGTATAGACTTATATCTTTTAACCTGGTTTGGGACTTCTTTAACCTGAAAATTTCCTTAACTTATATATAAATTATCTCTTTTCTCTGGTTTTTCTTTTTTAGTTTTCACCAAACTCCTTGAACAAACAAAATCAATACCTATAATTATTGTTCCCATTATCCAGCGACTTCTCTGACTGTACAAAGTTGTACTGCTGACTGACAAAGTTCTTTGAAGGACTCGGAGGTTGGTAGGAAGGCGGAGCCCCGGGCCCTTTACTGAAGCCTGCATTGCCAAAGTCGCTGGACTTGCCGGGCTGGGAGTAGTTGTTAACTGAGATCTGAGGGGCTGCTGGGGCCACCCTGTCCTTCCTAGAGGCCCGCCTCTGCTTTGGCGTCCTTGATGTGAAGAAGTGGTCACCCTTGAACAAAATTTCACTCGTTTTTCCTCTAATTGTTCAAAAATGCAGTTATTTTTCAAAGAAAACAATTGTCTAAGATTATAAATGAGAATATTTTTGCTGGCTTATTTTTTAATTGAATAAACAACACATTGCTAAAAACGAAAAAATTAATGTTGGCAATTTTTGAACAATTGCTGCTGGGAAAACTTGTTTTTTTGAATATCTAAGAGAACAACTGATGTGTTTGTATTGCAGATTCAAATTCAGGAAATCACTAATAGCATTTTAAAGGAGGGAGCTTTTATAGACTATCTTTTTCCAACAGGTTCGCTTGTTCACCTGATTTCAGTTACATTATCAAATCAAATCACACAGCTGATAAAATTTGAATATTTCAAAATGTGATTTAACTTATTAACACTCCCATTTAATTTATGGCTTTAGGAGGATTATAAGGAAGAAAACTAATATTTAGCTCAAGTGTGTAGGACTTGGTTTTCTCAAAAGGTCCTGGAACGGTTTGGTTTTATATATAAATAGAAAAATTAAATACGAACCTGTAAAATTGTGAGACAAAATTTGAGTCCAATACATCTATCTCGTAAAAAACCATAGTTAAAGAAATATCAAATAGAAAATGTACCTAAGACTTTGTAGTTTTCTATAAATATTTATCCCATCTTAGAAAACACTGTGTGCTAGGCGTTTATTCTTAAAATAGACTCATAAACTAACACTATTGCATAATATTTTTGAGGAGAAGTGAACCGATACCACATTTGTAACGAATGATAGGTTTACATATTATTTCTCTGTAGATTACCTTCCTGTAAGGCTGGCCGGAGTACACCACCTCCACGTAGTTAGGATCTCGAGTGTATGGAGTTTGAATGAATGAAAACACATCACCACCTTCCTCAACTGGCAATCCTCTGTTTTCCAGCTCTAAAAGTACAAATATAAGATGTTAGATATGTTCCGTTATTGTTCACAAGGTTTTTCAACTTATTTAAATAATAATGCATTTACGTTGTAAAACAAAATTGGGATTTATACCTAACACTTTTAATTTTGTGCTCTTCTAGTATCCTGATGATTTAATCAAAAGTTGAAATAATAATGACTCAAATACTTTCATACCAAAGAGTATAAGAATCTTCCTTTTATTTTATCCTGCCTTCAGGTTTAAAAATACCTAGAACATAAGAAAATTAGTGTTACGATCAAAGCAAATGCCAGATTCGAAACGCTGTGAAATTTTTTCTCTTATAAGTATTGGAAGATGTCTGCAATAATGTATTGTCTATGAAAATATGAAATTTAAAGAATCAAGTTTAGTTATTGGGTACCTGTTGTCCGACCACTGGGAGACAGAAGCCTCGACCTTCTTTTGTACGGGTCATCCCAAGGAGTGTCATCTTTCCCCAGGGTTCTACAAAATGAACATTAAATCTAAATACACCAAATCACAAAAGCATTATGGGTGGGTATCTCTTACTCATAAAATGAATTGGAGGTTGGTTTTGCAGTTAGTTATCGGGCAATGATCTAAAAACTGCATTATATGCAGTTATCTCTGGCAGAGTGAAAGAAACGTTCGCTATTATAAACAAGTCTAGAGTTTCTTCCGGACAAAAATTAAGTTTGAGACCATTGTGAATTTTGAACTATTTAAATCATAAGCCTTTGATAAATCAAATACATTTTAATTTTGATTGAAATTTGTATAGTAACTACAAAGTAAATTTGTTTGCTTAAATGTTCCTTATTATTAAGGTTGTGTTGTATTATTCGGCTGATGAACTTTGAATTGTCCATCTCTTGCAGTCACATTTAATTTAAATTACATAAAATATTTAATATTAATAATAATAGGTCTAACTTTAAACCTTATGTTTGCCAGATTGGACATATTTAAAAAATTGAATTTACCAAAACTATCAAGTTGAATTAAGTTTTAGAATTTTGGACATTTACCCACATTATATATTTAACAAGTTATTTCAACTCAATTATTTAATAAGTTATACTAATCTGAGGTGATTATTAGCACATCTATGGATCATGTATAAATAATAAAATAAATGTATGAAGACATAGGTTAAAAAAAGGTGTATGAGGTTTAAAAGGCAAATGTATATGAGAATCATATTAAAACTATACCTTTTGATGTGGTTTTCCTGCTTCTAAAATAATCCAATATTTGCACCACTAGTTCAGAGTCCAGACTAATTCTCCTAACTCTACTTCCTCCAGGATCGCCAGGATAATTGTAATACAATCGACCGTAAATAAGTTGTGTATGTAATACCCGTATCCGTCATCCTGTATGTGTCTAATGATTTTGAATGTACTTTATCACAATGACGCTCTTCTAATGAAGAGATATATGCCTCCTTGGACAGCCTGAAGGTGACTTTGTCAGCTAGTCAAGACTAGTTGCTGGTGCAACCAGATTGGATTACTTTAGAAGCAAGTATTTAAACCATATCAATTTTTCTTGGCAGCCCCAAGGCTACCCACCAAAGCATTACCTTTTCCCTATGGTATTGCACAAGTATGAAGAATCGACGAACGGCATGTCGTTTAGGCGGAACGGCAGTTTCCACATTCGCGGAGTGAACTTGCCGAGGAACTGCGACGCGGTTGTGTCGGTCCTGATGTTGTGAAGTGTCACCCTCTCCTTGTTGCAGATCTGTAGAGCGCTCACTGCGTTCTGGTTGTACAAGTGAACCTGGGGAACGTCAAACCATAGAAATAATATCGTCTTTATCTCCTCTATACAAATTCTTGAACAATTTATTAATATTTTTGCATTTTATAAAACTCCTAGAATTTTTTAAAATATATCCTAGTTATGTTTTCATAAACCGAGATGATTACTACTGTGTAGTTTATCATATATATATATATTACTAATTTGTATGAAAGTTTTAGAAAGGTACTTTATGGACAATTGGATAAATGACAGGATGATGGGAGGTAGCTCGAGTTAAAGCTATTGGCCCAAAGGAGACGGGGAAAATAGTAGTTTTGTTTACTGTGTGTCAGCCAGAAATAAGGACAAATCTTCTCTATAAAACCTCTTAAAAGTTTTGTCTGCTATCCCTTAAAACCGTTTGTACTGCACTCTTGATTAAAATGCCGTTTATGTTAAAAAAAGCAAGAAAAACTCATTATTGGGAATGTAAAACGTCTTTGTTAGGCTACATAAAACATGTGTTCATATGCTGTTTCACTTTCCTCAGTATGTAAACAGAAAGAAACCAGACAAAGCAGATTAGGGCAGCAAAAGGTTAGCGGCAATATCCCCTATAAGACACTAATGCCTTATCAAATTGTATAAAGGTATACGTACTTGTTGGGACATATATACGATATCTTGATGCTTCGCTGCTCTATACATCAGCAAAACTTGAAATATGGACTTTGATTTCCACTTGCGGCAATATTGCTTGATAAATGTGGCATCTTCGTTGTCCATTTTCTCTGAAAATGTAAATTACTATGCAGTTTCTCTATAAAAATTCCTTACATTTCTAAATTTCATTATAATTTAAATATAATTGCCGTTCTTTTTAGTTAAAAAAAATGTAAATTGGTGCTTTAGTTTTCTCACCACAACAACGTTGAAAGCAAAATACAGTTGCGAAAACGGTTGAAACAAGATTAAAAATTGATACAGAGTATGTTTTTATTCTTGGCAGACTGCCGCAAGTTTCAGGGACATGCAGAGCAATTCAAATACAAGCACCCAACCTCAACTGTGGACAGTCTGGCGCTCTTAGCCTGACACAGTTTATTTTGATAAATTAAAACCAAAGTAAAAGAAGACCGAGGAGTGTGTCAAAGTATATAAAAATTCTGTTGGGAGATGTCTTCCAAGGCCTTCAGTTGTTCAGTTGTCCACAAAGTTGCGATGAATAGCTTGCCTAACAAGGTTTGAGAATTTAAAAGGTCTAAATTTAAACTAGGTTATTACCAGTTAGTAAAACTGTCACGTGACTTGCATTACAGTCTTCTCGTGGTTCAGAGTTACTTACACGATTAACATCCACACATTTTTAAGTTCAGTCAACGACAGCTTTAAGAGCGTTGTGATTTTCAGCTCCTCGGTTTGGTAAAACTAACATTGTGTTATTAGAAACAAATTGAAGGTTTTATTTCAAGAATGTAAGAATGTGAAACTTCGTGAATATTTGTACTTTGGATGATCGTAACATTGGCAAATACCCCCGTCGCAGCAAACCTGCGTACTCAGCGAATTTCTAATGCATAATATATGTCTTAATACCACATAAAGCCACATACCAAGTTTCATACAAATATAAGCGATTTTAATTAGTCTCTATAAGAATAAAATTGGTAATGAGGACGTAGGTTTGCTGAAACAAGGAACATAAACGATTGGTTACTATGCAAATATAAATAGAATTTAACTAGGCGAAGTCACATACCAAGTTTCATAAATATTCAATCATGAATAAGCGCTATGTAACATTTTAGTTATTCTCCATAAGAATATCATGGGGGCTGAGTAAGCAGGTTTGCTGCAACAAGGAACAAAAAATGGGTTTTTATGCCATTATCAATATAACTTAACCAAGTGAAGCTATATACCAAGTTTTATTAATTTATGTTCATAATTAAGGGAGTCTTACATTTTACTTATTCTCTATAAGAATAACATGGGGGCTGATTACGCAGGTTTGCTTTCGGGAATAATCAATAAAAAATAAATTTTTTGTGTAAATATCAATATACCAGAACTACTTGAAGCCACATACCAAGTTTCATCAACATACATTCATAAATAATCAAGATATCAAATTTTATTTATTCTCCATAAGGGTATAACAGTGGACAACGTACTGTATTTAGCACTTTGAATATCTCTGCAACGGTTGGGCGTAGAATCACAATTTAAACACCAAAATGATTGTTTTGTTGAACTGAACAGATTGGTAAAAGCAAATGTGAAGTTTACATTAAAATAATTTGAGGAAAATCAAAAAACCTTTTCCCATAAGATTAACATGGGAGATTTTATGAGTAGGTTTTTTTGGATTTTCTCCGCAAGCACTTAACCTAGGTTAATAATTCAAAATACCATATTATTTGTTTCTTTAAGCTCTATAATATGGTCGAAACCAAAATTAAGTTTTTAAAAACTGTTAGGGTGAAAAATGCAAAAAACTGATTTTTGGAAAATTTAAAACCCCCATAAACCCCTCTTCCCATGGTCCGACTTTTCTGGTTTTCGAACTTAAAGTCATGAATGTAATTTTACACGTTTGAGCCAAATTTCATCGAAATCGGACGTTTTTTACTCAAGTTATCGCATTCACGGACACATATATAGATATATATATTAAATTAAATTCACATAGAAGGGCTACTATATGATAGATGAAAAATAAGTAACATGAGTACCCTGGAGAAAACATTTTAATTAATTAACACAACATGTTTCGACTTATAAAAGCCATGATCACGTGCTGATTTGCTAAATACATAACATACATATATATATATAAATTTGAACGAATAGTGTTTTTGGCATCTGGGGACCTCAAAACAAAAAGTTATCATGGTCTTGGGCTTAAGTCTTACCATGAGACCTACGGTAATAGCTTCTTCCCTATAGGGGAAATTCGCTAAAACCAATGGTAAACTCTTATGTGGTTAATAAATTCACGAAGTAGACACTATGTTTTCTGAAAATAGGCAAAACTTCACTTGACCTTGAATATACTTCATTAGAAGAACCAATTATATAAACGGGGGAAATAAATGGGAACAGGGCTTTGAAAATCTGAGGGTTTTTTTGAAGATAAAGAAAATTGTTTAATGTCATTAAAAATTTACAAATTTACAGAAAGACTTTATATTCACTTGTTGTGAATAGTTCAGTTTTAGGTTTTCACTTACCTCCAGAAATTAGTGGTCCATATTCCTTTCTTGCTTTGTAGCCTCTAAATTCTGAAAAATTAACAAAGCTAATAGTTTTATGGGATTAGGAAGAAAAGACATAGAAATATATTTATACATTTTTAATATTTTGTTATATTTTACCTACTAAATAAACAGCTCATGTTCAAAATAAGAACCGCTGAAGGAATTAACGATAATTGAAACCCTGACTTTATTGATAAAAAGACTGAGATTTTACGTTCAATAGTTTGTTTTTTTATACAATCACCATAGTTCACTTAATAGTTGTCTAACCTAACTTCTTTTATGTAAAGTGAAGCTAAATCGCTTCTAAAATTGCTTTGAAGGAGCTCAAACATAAGTAATTGTAAGCATAAGGAAACCTTAAAACTGATTACAAAATTAGTAACTATGTTCAATTGTAAATTAAACCTGTTAAAATATATTGAAATCAGTTTCCGCCATAAATACATCAGGGCTTTTACCAAAGACAAAGACGTACTTAAAATGGGGATCCGGGCCTGACCCTAAATACTTCCGTGTTATTTACGAGAAAAATATGTTTAGGCGGATCGTACTTTGATTGGCAAAAAATTCAAAATTATTTCAAGAGTTCTAAGTGCTCTATTTTTAATTTTATTTATAATTTCAATTAATAATAGGGTATCTCTCCTTGGGACTAGTTAGTGTGACTAGTTAGAGTATATGACATTGACTACATTCTATGTCGACTATGTTGATCTCATTCGTGAATAGTTTTTATTTTCTCTCCACGTTCATAAATGATATTAAGGTAATGGAAATGCTAAACGAACTAGACTGGTAGCTGGACTATCGCCAATGTGATCTCCCAGCTATAAAAGCTTCTTAAAAATGTCAAACAGTCACCACAGAAGTGATTTTATAAACCTAATTATTTTTCATATCTATAGAAACTTCCATAAACTGAGTAATTTGAAGGAACTCATGCTGCCACCAAATTAACACTCTATTGGAAAGATAAAACCCAAGGCAACAAGCTTGTTTATTTAACTGCAGGAAAACAATTGCAAGAGACAAATTGCATTCACTAATAAGTACAGACAATTAAAAAATAAATAACTACATTCGTAACTCAGCCATCAAAACTTCATCATTTAACACACAAGAGAGGGAGAGGTTAGGGTTTGAATCTGGTTGCATCTTAAATGGACCAACTATTGGAGTTTTCATGGAAATTTTCAAAAATTTCAATCTCGTATATTTAGAGTCAACTAGGGTGAACGTAAGGGAGCAGAGAGGGTAACTCTGTGATTGGTCGCTTACTACACGTCCGCTCCAGAGGGAACCTATTTTTGAAACGGGTGAGAGGTGAGTATATTTCACCAGTCAACTTTCATACCAGCTGATTTTGACATAATTTGAAATCAAAATATATGGTGTATGTATAGACGGATGGATTTTTTTCTGTCATTTAAAATAACCAAACATAAACATAAATATACTAAATTATAAACATGTTGTGGCTTTAGGAAAATAAATAAGGATATTTGTTTATATTAACTTACTTTTTGAACATTTAAATGACAAATCATAGGTTATTCAAGTGTTTTGACAAAAGTTCGATTGACAACTAACTAAACATAGCCTATAGTGTGATTATCGAATGAAAGTGACAGGTAGACCTGGCGGCGACCTTGTTTATGTGCAAACATTATATTTCGTAACTAACCTAGTGGAAACATACAACACATGGTAGAAATAAACGTTATTTAAGTAGTCAGTTAAACAGGTTTTTAGCACATGTTTAAAATATGTTGTATCTTATTCCAATGATTTTATATTAGTAGTTATATTTTTGTTTAACACAAATTAAAAATTACACGTGCGGCCTCCCCGCCGGTCACTTTCTTTTAACAATCGCACTATAGTTAGGCAGTTTGCTTATTATTATTATTATCATCGTTTTTGTTGTTAAGATAAGGTATTTATTTATTGTTGGTAAATTTGATTCAAACTAACTTATACAGTGTGTAAAAAAAGTCCTTCCCCCCTTTAATTTTTTTGTTTGTGAAAACAAATCACCTTTGGAGAACGATAATAACTTAACCCCAAGTATCTTTTGACGTTAACGGAAATTTTGAGTGTCCCCAAAAAATGCGGGATTTTGGGGGCAACTCAAAATTTTCAAATGTAAACCCCTTTTGAGAGACCTCTCATTTTAAAGAGCTTTAAAAAATGGGCGAATGGTGGAGGTTGGAGGTCTGTAACGTTTTTCTATCCAAAATGGCAGCTTGTCAAAGTTTTGAATAGAACTCATTCTTAAAACCTGGCGTCTAAGACTTTTAGAGTTTTAATTTCACCTTGACTTAAAACTGAAACGACTCTTGAATAAATGCTATTAATTGAAGAACTGGTCTCTTTTGGTAATATTTAAAATTTCGAGAACCCGCAAAAATGGGGTATTGTGGAGGCAACTCAAAATTTCCTAATGTAAACCCCTTTGGAAGGGGTTATATTCACTTTTAACTGTCACCCTTCACCTAGGTTTAAAAAGCTCTTTAAAATGAGGGGTCACTCAAAAGTGGTTTACATCAGAAAATTTTGAGTTGCCCCCAAAATCCCCCATTTTTACGGACACTAAAAATGCTAAATATCACCAAAAAATACCACTTCTTCATTTAATAGCATTTCTACAAGAATCGTTTCAGTTTTAAGTCACCAAAGGTGAAATTAAAACTCCAAAAGTCTAAGACGCCAGGATTCAAGAATGAGTTGTATTCAAAACTTTGACAAGCTGCCATTTTGGATAGAAACACGTTACAGACCTCCAACCTCCACCATCGCCTATTTTTTAAAGCTCTTTAAAATGAGGGGTCACTCAAAATGGGTTTCCTTTTGAAAATTTTGAGTTGCCCCCAAAATCCCCCATTTTTGGGGGACACTCAAAATTTCTGATAACGTCAAAAGATACTTGGGGTTAAGTTAGTATCGGTCCCCAAAGGTGATTTGTTTGTTTTAACGAACAAAAAAATTAAAGGGGGGGACGGACTTTTTTTACACAATGTATAATGGTATATGGTAGCATGTACAATAGATATACTATTTCTGATGTAAATTAATTTTTTCCCCAAAAAAAAACTTTAAAATGTACCGTATGATCAAGAAAAATGTTGAATTAAACAAAAAAATATAATGTTTAAGATTAATGTAAACAAAACAATTTGAATATGCATTTAAACTACACTAAGTATTTTCTCTTAAATAGCTTTAAGCTAGAGAGATATTCATGCACTGCAATGTAAAATTGAATCATCATCATCATCATCATCATTATTATTATTATTAATTCTGATAGAGAAGATGGTTATTTCTGGTCAACTCACAAATTTTCAGCCACCATCGTTTTGCCTAGTGTGTAAAAATGTGTAATTTGGTGAGTGATTTCTAAAAAGATTGATTTTTAGTTAAATATAAATTGCAATTGAAAATACTATCATGAATATTGTATCGTTGGATGTAATTGACTGAACATTTATCTAAATGGTACCTGTACATTTATCTATTGATCTGAAAAACAAAGTTAGTGATTAGAATGTCTTACTCATTCACGTACCACTCACTAGTTTAAAAAATTAGATAAGAATCTGAGCAAGTGCAGTCAAGTGGACATTTAAGTCATCCAGTAACTGCCCTAAACTAACCCTCCCAGGTATCTGGTGGGGAAGTGTAGTGAGCGACCAATCACAGTTTTGCCCTCTCCCCCCACTCTTCATCCTGTTTGACGCTCTCTATAATTCAAAGTCTTTGGGTGAATAAACTTTCTTACGTTTTTGAATAACAAGCGCAGCCTCATCCTGGCTCATTTCAGATGCTTTTTTAGGCGGTCGCGATGGTTGCGGTTTGTTTTTGTTAGGGCGAGCTTGCTTTTTAGCTGAAATAAAACACAAAAATATAAATTTTACTTTTGAATATCAAAAATCACCGAAAAAATAGTGTAAAGTTGTTATTTATGTAGGAGTAAAAATTGTAGTGAGATAATTCAATGCAAGCGGTTTAAAAGGAAATGTTTATTATATATATTAGATTTTAATATGTTGTTATTTATGCTTGTTTGTTGTGAATTTTGCTTTTGTAGGCGAAGGATTAAGTATACTGACGATATAAAAAAATGATATGTGTCCTTTCTCTAATGCTCATTTAAAACCAAAATAATCTACTACATCCAGTCCACTTTGTTTTTGTTGTTGTAAGATTAGTTTATGTTGTAAGCAGACGTTGTGTGATCAACGGGCAGACACAAGTAGGAGAATTTATAAGTTCACAGAAAAAATAAATCAGAGAGAACTTTCATATAGATAAAAGCTACACAGAACAGCTAGACACTCTAGAAGTAGGGAAATGGACACAGACATCCCTTTCTGCTCCTCAGGTCCCCTCCATGATGACATCACTAGACACATACACCAATGACACCTATTAAGTTTGTCACTTATTCATTTTAAAGGGTGGATATTTATAATTCCTAGGGGCCGAGCTTTGCTTGGAGGAAAGTCACATAGTGATACTTTACCACATAAGTTGTAATTTGACAGGTCACTGGTTGTTTTTAATCATCAGTTCTATGATTATTTAGTTATTATTTAAAAGACCATAAAACCAGTATGTTAACATTGCAAAAAAAGTGTTTTCCAGTGGTTAAGGTCTTTATCGATCAATGTATGAATCCCAAACACCCATATTTTCAAGGATTAAGCAAAATTCTTTCATTGGAATATATGATCCGTTATGCAATCATTGCTCACTTATGAATATAGGATTACTAAAAGAATTTGAATTTATTGCATCATTCTGGAACTGAACAAAAATATTTAAGTGTTCTCACTTTATTACATGACCTCTTAAAACTGCACTGGAGTTGAAGTTCTGATGTTATAATAATAGATTTGACCATCTTATTTTACAAGATTAATAAAATATACTTTAATTAACTGAGAGAGTTAATTAGGGATTCAGCAACTTATTCATACTAGTAGTAATGGATACATTAATGAGGCTGTAAGGGCAATCGACCGTGCTTTGTATTATATTTAGTAAATAAAAAGTAATTTATTAATTAAAGTTGGGCTAAAAGGGAGAAAGTATGTGTCAGTTTCCTGATACCGTTTATTATAATATAATATTGTTGTTTTTTTTATGAAAGACTTGTATATTGATATAAGTATAAAAAACAATTCAGGTCAGGTATATGATATTTGTATTATTTTAAAATGTTATGTTGTGTGTTAGTATTAGTTCATTCTCCCCATTCACTTTATTGTATATTAAGAAATAAATTAAATCACTTTCTGAATAGAAATTTGTTATGAAAATTTTTAATTTGGTTTGTACTGAACCAATTTGAAAGTCCTGTAGAAGTCAGGTTTGTTGTTACTCATTTAAATTAAAATACCTCTAAAATTAGGCAAACTTCACTCATCCTTGGTTGTATTGAACATTTTTGAGACTTCCTCTGAAGTATGTGAAGGATAAGATATGTCAAAAAGCAGTTAGCTAAAGTAAGTATATACAAAATCTGTGTGAGTTTATAAAAGAAACAGAATTTTAGACATTTGCATTTTAGACAAATATTTTTTATGTAATCTCCATGAGTATGTTTTTAATTGAATAGCAATAAGGGTTTATAGTGTGGATCATTAAATAATAAAATACTTTTTTTATTAATATACCATTTGATTTTTTTCTTGATAATAAATATACCTATATTAAAAAGGCTTTTATTTATGAGTGTCTTTCATATGGAAGATTTTCAAACTCAAGTGATTGTGGGGTCTTATGTATTGTGATTACAATCAATGAATCCTGTAGTGGAAAAGACTATCATTGTGCATCCTCTCTCCCATCATCAGGCTTTTTCTTGCATCAATGGGAATCACTGTACCTTTAATAAGTTATTTTTCACATCCAAAATTGTATTTTTATAAAGCAAATTGAGAGTCCTTTAGTAGCCCCTCCTATAGTAGCTGGGTTGGATCCAGGAATGCAAAGCATTGACTATAAATACTTCAGTATTACTGAAGTATTTATACTGAAAGTATTACTGAAGTATTTATAGTCAATGATGCAAAGTCTACCGGGACACAAGAAAAGTTCTTTCAGACATCTAAATAAAGGTAGGATATATATTCTTCATACCAAATATCTTTCCTGGCGCCTCTATTTTATTACATTGTCAATTTCCTATATTAACTGAATCCAGCATATTAATCATGTCCATGATATTTTCCTAGCCACTTAACACAATAATTAATGCACTGGATGAATACGCGGAAGGAGATTGAATTGTTGGTTAGGATATATATTTCTCATACTGTAAGAATTGTAGTGAAGAGTCTTTGACTAATCACCTGTCAAGCATATTTGATGTAATGTGATAATTGTAAATAAATAAGTAATGTATGAAAACCAGAGTCAACTTTCATACGATTGCGATACAATCTTCAAAAAATACTTAAGAATCTGCAAGCAAAGGCTTTCATTTGAATAACAGACTTACAAACTTTAATCTTTTTATTAACGTCTGCCTTCAACTTCAACATAAAACACCCACGATACTTGGGAGTTTTAAGACTAGGTAGTTCTCTTACAAAAGCCATTGCCAAAAGACTACAGAAAAATTTAGAAGAGGGGTAACACAGTTCAGCAACTACCAATAGCTTTGAAGTCAAAGGAAACAGCCTTGCCTCTAGTATTTTTGACTATAAGTATTGTACCCCTTTATTGCCATACTTTATGCCTAACTACATGGGCACAATGGAGACGTCAGTGATCAACCAAACAGGGTCATGAGAACGTAAGTGACACTCTAACAGAATCCTCACTTTCGTGACAATGAGAACTGTGTGTCATGGTTTCTCAGGTGATTTTTTGTTGACCCTCTTGTCCAAACAGCCTGGGCTGAATATTTGGAAGGATTTCTTTGGCAAAAGCAAGTCTTAGTGTCCCACTCTTTTGATCAAGAAATGGGAATGAATCCTTCTCATTCTTTCCTATCTTCTTTGGAAGCTTGAATAAATTTCACACTGAAAGGGGTGTATGTGATTTTTGGAAAGCATCAATAAACAGTTCTGTGACCTTGGGCTGACTACCAAACTATAAATTATATATTTATCTTCTATTGCTTGCCCTCTTGGGAAATTTTGGGATTCAGGGTTCCAGCTGGTTAAATAAGCTGACCTTGGCTGTATGAAAGATGATATTATTACTTTTGCAGAAAAGTTATTTTATCTACAAAATTATTTACTCAGGAACAAGATATGTTGAATTTAAGGTATTAGGATTAAGTTTAATTAGGTCATTGTCACTTACTAGCGTGTAGGGTTAAGATTTAGTTCTATTAACCCTTCTTTATAAAATCCCTAATAGTACAAAATTAGCTTAACATAAAACAGTTCTTAAATAATCTATTGTTGAAATCATATAATGTATTAATTAGTAGCGTTGACAATTATTACCACCCTCATATTGGATTCAGCCTTTTTAACTTTCCTTTAAATGCCATGGTACCCCTGTAGTTCATCATAATTCCTTGACAGAATTTTATAAAATTGGTTATTAATACAGATATTCTCTAAGTGTGTGTGGTGCCTAGTTTTCACATGCTTAGTAGTGACTTTTCCCCTCCAAGCATCTTAGTACAGTTACCTTACCAATCTGCAATTATTTGTGAGAACATATATTGTGATTATTTTGGTTGCTGATTTCAGTTTTTTTGTATATAAACTTGGCACATCGCACAGTGTTGAGTATCTTAGTGATCATTATACAGTACAACTAGACAGGGTTAGCACTATAAGCAAGTATTGTTTATCATACTGAAAACTAGATCGCTTGTGAACAGAAATTTTTATTTCGTAATGCTCCAAAACCGGGAGTGTTCATATTCGTATGTGAACAAATCAATTCTCAATATGATAAAAAATGCTTACTTATGTAATAAAACATTCAAGCCATTCCAAACAATACATTTATTTTCAACAGAGCAAAATTTTGACAGTTCTACAGCAACGAATATCAACATCAACAGATCTTGGATGCATTTGAAGTCGAAAGACTCGATATAGGTGGATGAAGCCAATGTTATAAAAATGTTAAGTCTAACTGCAAATATTGTAGCATTGATTTCAACACATCATTTTCTTTTGTTTAAGATGATTTGCGTATTGCCTTCATTCACCCATATATTGTCTCTCGACTTTAACAGGCAATCATATACCTACTGGGGGATCATAAGTAGGTAATAACCATATTGTAGTACTTACATGTGAACAAATATAATACTTTGCACCAAAACTGATAATGTGAAGTAAAGTCTTCTTCAATCGACACAAAAATTCAAAATAAAGTCGTCCTTAAAATTTAAAAAAATGTATTTTTAAAACCGATAAAAGATTTAACAGAAGGCTTCCAGAAAAAATGAAGAGTATGAAATATAAACTATATTTAATTGTTTGATAGTTGTTCTATGTCTCATATTTAGATCAGCAAAGGAGTTAGAGGAGAAATTTAATAATTTTCTTGACCTCTGGCATTCAATTGATGCTTTCTAAATTGTACAATAAAAGTTTAACTTTAACATTTTTAATAGTAGTTTGTTCAGACAATTTTAAAAATGATCTAAGATGTTTAATTTCAGTTCGCCTTATATTTAAAAAAATAAGTTGAATAGTTTATAGTTCAAAAGTGTTCTCCTAAATCAAAAATACATACATTACTCAAAAGTCACAAATAATCAAAATTGTGCATTGAAAATATGTTAGCTCAGAAGGAAAAAAATAGTATATCATTTATAGAACAAAAACGTAAATTAACGTTGAACCAATACTTGATATAGTACTAATACAACTGATACAATTTACATGTAACATACACTTATATCAGCGATTCTCAAACTACCCTGGGGCTCATCTAGGGTGTTAGGGTGTTTCAAGCCTCTAAGAGAACATAACAGTTATTTCTGCCCCATTAATAAACAGGATATTTGTTTCAGAGATGCTTCAAACACAAATTTGAGAGCCGCTAAATTACTGGCTACGATTCATTTGCTGCAAAGCTATTCCTCGTTTTCCTCTTCGTTGTCGTCTCCTACGATCGCGGTCTCATTATCATCCCCCTCCCCCCCATCAGCCCCCTCCTCCTCCTGACTAGCGTTCTCCTCGGCCTCCTCCCCTAGATCATTGGGGTTGTAACATTCGTCATCATCGTTACCTGGGTCCGGTGCCTGTGACACATTTGGTTCGTCCTGACTCTGCTGTTTCATCGAATCCTGCCTCGCTTTTACCTTGCCCTTGAAGTTTCTTTTAGCAAGGAAAGCTCTCATCATGCATTGCACTTTAATGATCTTCTTGACTTGGGTTTCATACAATCTGAAATCAAAGAACGTAAAGAACGTTTTATTAAGGCATTAAAGTAATTACGGTTTAAAACAGTTCAAAATATATTAATACTAGTACTTACTCTGCTCTCACATATCAAATAATAAATGTACATATAAGATGGTATGAGGCAACTGATATTGATTGGTCGTTCCAATTAAAATCATCCAAATGCAATCATCTTTAAGAGAAATGACAGCGTATGATTGTGATCAGTGTTGTCAATCAATATTGATTGCCTTTTGCATTCCTATTTGTACATTGTGAGTGTAAATATATCTGCCATGGTTGTGAAATAAATTCAGTCATCAAACTAGAACATTGCTATTTTCCTGAATATTGAATAATATATAACTGATCAGTGACATATTTTCTGTATCACAGAAATGCAGAAAAATTAAATGTTTCACAAGTGTTCTTGGCTTAAATATTGACATCACATAAGTGCATGCATACTGATACTCTTTAAACGTTCAGTGATAACAACTATTTCCATTCATATTTTGGTTTATTTTTTAAAGCTGGAATGCTTATTCACTAAAAACAACAAAAGCTCGTGTGGCTGAGTTTAAAGCAGTAAAGGAGGAATATATATATGGGTATTTTTTACCGTGCTTCTTAATTCCCATACAAACTTTGTTTAAATAATAATAGTATTTATTCGTTGATAATGATTTACAATTTATCTCAATATCTCTGTAAGACGCCGACATTACTATGATCTATTTTAAGGTGAATATGAATGAATGATGAATGTATAATGTATCAGAATTTACAAAACCTTATTTTATGTTTATATTGTTTAACCAAGTAAGGTAGGCTTGAGTCATATCTCCCCTTTCCTATACATAATCCCAAAGAACAAATTAAAACTATTCAACTACTCATAAAATTTAATTTTTCAGGCTGATGTGATTTTGCAATATGATAGATAAGCTAAAGTAAGAGAAAATAAAATATGTTACCGAGAGAGATACTCCTCATTGTAATATTTGAGGAAGACTTTGGACTTTCCGATGACCCAGCCCTCCATCTTGAGCCTCACGAGAAGCAGTCTGCAGTTGTCTTTGGTCACTTCAACGTTCTCATCAAAGTCAAACGCCAGGAACTTGTATCTGGAAAAAGAAGTATGGTACGTTCTCAAAATTGTATAGCAGATGATTTTTCACTAAATAACTGCCAACTAATTAAGAAGGCAACTGATTTGAAAACTTGTTAAACTTTTCCTAAAATGTTAATGTACTAAATATCAGAAAATTAAAATTAGTAGTTGAAGTAGTTGGTCTAATAGCAAGTGAGAAAATTGAATTTCAACAGTGGTGCGATACGGGCACATCGGACTTAGACATAACTACCTTTCTATTATATACTGTAGTTCCATTCAGTGTTAACCCTTTAATTTAATCTATTTTTCAGTATCATTTTTTCAGTTGAATCATCCCTTTGATTTAATGTAAACATACAGGGTATGTCCCCTGTATTGCAGACAAACAACACAATACAGAAATACTTTTAAAACAATCATCTTACCAGAGATACCACAATTGTTTGTAATTCACGTCTTAATGGCAGCAAAGGTTCGTCCAATGACAAACGTCATTATTCAGCATCACGTTCACTGCCAAACATGTATAGATGAGGGAATCACTATAGTACAGTTTTATTTATGTAGGTGTGTGATGGGCTTACAATATAATGCCTCGTTACATTTTTTGGCTTAATCTTTCAAACAAAGCTGATGAGTATAACTTTTTCTCCCATCATGCACAAATTAATAGTCAGATAGAGTTAAACTGTAGTAGGACAAAAGCTAATAAACCATGATCAAATGTGGGCTTGTTTCCATTTGGAGAATCCTTTATGACCCCCTCATTGGGCTTAAAATATTAAATATTAAATGTAGCAGACCCAAGTGTCAAGGAGCAGCAAATGAGTATATGAAACTCCTTTAAGTAGTAAATGCTGATTACCACTGTGAATTAGCTCTTCATGGGACTGGAAATTGGCTAAAAAAATCCTCAGTCTTATCTGAGTCATTGAATATAGATACTGAAGTAAATGGATGGGTATAGCAGCTAATACTAATACACCAAAAATGTAATCTATAAAATAATTTGAATTCAAAACCAACTCAACTCAGAGATTTAATTTTCAAAATAATTTGTCTTATAGGAGAATATATTGTGCTTACAGAAAAATTCAAGAACTGCACAAGCAGACGCGGATACAGGGGGGCAGTCGTAGGGGTCATGACCCCCCCCCACCAAAACCTCGGCCCTTCACGTATTTTACCCATTTTTACCATAAAGGTCATTAAATCTTGACAATTTATATATTTTTCCTACTCATGACCCCCCCTAAACCGATAGTCTGTATCCACCACTGTGCACAAGAGTAAGGAGACAATGAACATACTGTACACACCCTCTTGCTCTTTAACACAATATAGAATATAACATCCATCCGCATCAACATCGAATACTCAGATTGATACATGCATGAACCAAACTGATCCCACAAACCATTCAAGAACTCTGAGGGTTCAGACACAAAATTATAAAAATATGGACGCTACACACCGTCGAATGAATTCAGCAAAGCCGACTCGGTGAGAGTAGCCCTTCGCTCGAGCACGGGCTGTGTCGATGACAGCTAGAGCTCGTAACTGCTGTCTTACGACCTCCGGCTGGAACCCATGGGAACCGCCGGTCAAGTCGGCTCTGGAACGGAAGTGTACAGTTAGAGCAAGCTAGGATGAAGGAAGGCAGGAGGGGTGGGTCAAACATTCTCGAACTACATGTCCCCTCCGACAATCTGAACGATTATAGTCAGGGTTGTTACTAGAGTTGACCAGGGTCTACCGTATATTGAATCTGGGTAGAGAGAAATGTAGAGGGAGGAAAATCTAAATCACCTTTGTATACAACGCTTCATCTTAATTGGCGCTATATGTTTGTATGAAACACACAATGTTTGCATGATCAGGAACAACATGGCTTCAGAACAAAACGATCCGTAATAACTGCTGGTATTGATTTTATTAATTCAATCATAAACTCTGTAGATAAAGGAGAGAAAACTGTAGGAATTTTCTTGGACCTAAGCAGAGCATTCGACAGTATGTCTCATATACTTCTTTTGAAAAAAACTGCTAGCCTGGGTATTAGAGGCAATTCATTAAATTGGTTAAGTTCGTATTTAGTAAATAGAAAACGGTTTGTTGAGATAAAAAGTAGTATAAAAAAGACAAATAGTTTGCAGCCATTCTTCACTAGCTCAGATTCATCATGGTGTACCACAAGGATCAGTCCTTGGCCCACTGTTGTTTCTTTGTTATTTAAAAAGTATTCCACTTTCATTTCCGAATAGTCCATCAAAGAAGTTGTGTCTGTATGCCGATGATGCCAGTCTAAAATAAGTGATAGTATATTAAATAACTTGAAAAATCGTGCTATCCAAAGTCTAACAGGCATAAACATTTGTTTAAATAATCATAAATTATTATTAAATACAAGTAAAACTAACTATATTATGTTCAAAGCTGGAAAAAGGAAACCCTCTGTGGATCCTGTAATAAAAGTTAATGATCAAGCTTTGAAAAAAGTTAGTTTTATACAACATTTTTAGGTCTGATTGTAGATGAAAATTTGTCATTTAATTTCCACGTTGATCATGTAGCAAATAAAATCACCTCAGGTATATATACTTTGAATAGAATGTCTGAATTTTGTTCAATAAACACTTTAAAAACTCTTTACTTTGCACTTATAGAATCATCAATCACTTTTGGTATTGCTATATATATGGTGGTACATCAAATATCAAAACAGAACTTAGATAGAATTCTCCTTCTTTAAAAACGGGCAATACGTACCATGTTGAATCTGAATTTTGGTGTTTCTGTTTGTCAGTATTTTTCTAGTATGGGTATAATGACTGTCTATAGTCTTTATATTTTTCATACAGCTCTCCACTTAAAACAACTGTGCAAAAACAATTTGGTTTCCAGGCTAGGCGACAGTCACTCATATTTCACAAAAAATAGAAATAGAATTGTCATTAATCCCCCCCACAAGCTCGCATTCTTTAACAACAAAATCTTGTGCTGGTGCAAAATTTTTATCTAGGTTACCTGTGGAATTGAAGGACATAGATAATCTTGAGGTATTTAAAAAGAGGTTAAAACTTTATTTGATAGATAATCCTTTATATGATTTTGCTGAATTGTAGCTAGATGTCTATTTTAAGATTATTGACATTGTAAACTGCTGTTAGTGATAGTTAGTATAATGACGCCATTCGATGTATACCATTGTATACTTTATGAACAGGAGGGTGGTTGGGGTGGGGGGGTGGAGGATTGTTCATGGCTGAACTGTAGCCTGCAACTTTTGGGGATTGGCTGATGCAACACAAAATCCAGTTAAAAATACAATTACTAAAAGAAATCGGTATTTATTTTAGTAAGTAATGTTATATGGGAAATTTGGTATATCCTTTTCACACAGATATTCTCTAAAACAAACTATATTTTTATCTCTTTCTCCGTACAAAAATCCCTGAAGTAGTAGAATACAGAATGAACGCTTTTAGATGACGAGAAGAACAGTCTTCCACTACATTGTACAAAGTCGTCATTAGGCTAGCAAGATAGCCAGATGATATTTTAATATAAAGGAAAAACAAATCTTAATATATAAAAATGAATCCCTATTTCACTTTGTCATTCCATAACTTGAGGATGAGTGCATCAAATTGAATAATTCTCTTTTTGTTGTGTTCGTTAATGTCTGTACAACGTTCCTATCAAAGACAATTTTTTATCCGACCTAAGGGCTCTGTCCCACTGGCCTTCAAAGTTCCCATTGGTTTGATCAAAGTTCAGTTAGTTACACCAAACAGCTGTTAACAAGGATTATATCTAAAAATACTTGAAAGGCATTATCATATGTTCATTATGGAAATAAAAAACCTACTTGAATGGCAACTCTCATTATGGAAATAAGAAAACTACTTGAATGGTAACTCAAACTCTTCTTTCAATAGGCGAGTGAGCGTAGCAAACGAGCTCATCCGGGAGGCGAGTGAGCGAAGCGAACGAGCTCATCTTAAAAATGAATGAGTATTTGACATAAAACAAATTCAATGACATTAGGACAGAACAACGTCTGTCGGGCCTGCTAGTGTTGTTATAAAACTAAATTATGTACCTATAATAGTTCATACAAAATAAAAAGGACATGTCAAAGAATATATATGACATACTGATAGGTTCTGGGTTAAAAACAAAACAACAAATTATAATTATATTTATTTTTCCTGATGAAATATTTACAATATTTAACTGAACTGGACATATTTGATTCAAAGGGATCACAGGATTATTATTTGACTATTTGGTGTTAGTTGGTTGCTATGACAACGACATGTCTAATTTGCTTTCAGAGCTTGGCTATTTCAAGATTAGTCTTTGACAATTCTCTCCAAGTGGTTTTATGGAAATATTCTCTTCAGACCATACTTATAGGAGAGTATTAATGAAATTACAACCATTCCCCTAACTTTTTCTCAGGATTCACAGGATTAAAAAGTTATCTGACTTCTCCTTGATTTCCAGATTGTTTCCAGTTGCTATAGTCATGCACAGTGGAGTGTTAGGGCTTCATTTACACATAGTTTTGTAATATTGTGAAGTACTTAAGGAGGAAGGGAGTACAACATCACATTAAACTGCATTATTTTGGTATGGGAAAGTTTCGAACGACAGGAGATGCAGTCAGTATAATGTAAGGAATTTTTCATTTCACTTTGTTTATAATTTAAAGCCTTTAGATTTCAAACAAATTCCTGTTAGAATGATGCAAACTTCAAAGTTTACATATCATGAAAACGGAATGCTTGAAAAGGTTCTATAATTTAATTTCATATTTTTACTGACACAACAAATAACAATTTCATTCAATCAAAACATCGTTGTCTGTAAACTCTAGTTTTATTTGTAGGGTTTTTTTGTATAGTTCTTTAATCTGGTAGTTGTTTAAAGACATTTTTCATCTTCGGAATAAATTAGTCACTGATAGCGTAGCCAACTCAAGAAAATGTGTCAATCCCTAACCTAAATGGAATTGTTATTTTCATCAAACTAAAATAGTTAGGTACTTGCAAGTCTACTGTTTTGGATAAATGTTTTTCAAGTGTATTTTTTACATAATTTAAGGAAAATTCTGTATTGTATAACACAAAGGTGGGTGGTTAGTTATGTGTTATGATGCATTTTATAAAGTAGAAGTGGGGATTACAGTTTTAACAAATGTTTTTCAGTGTGTTTTGCGTATAGCTCCTTATCATTCTTCAGTGCGTACCTGATGCAGCGTACAAAATGTGTTCCACCCAGCGCGATGCTCCCATCCTGCCCCATCGCCAAGTTCCGCAGAAGCTCCAGACTCGCAGCTCGGAACGTGGCCGAGCCTGTGCGCATGCGGCGCGTCTGCGAGTACTCACCTCGCGACTGCGTGTTGTAGGATCTCTGTGAGGAAAAAAAGTGTCACCATCAGGAATATTGTTTATCTTTAAAGACAATAGGATTTACTACAGATACTGTGGGTGACTTAATCAAACTACGTCCACTTCAAATTCTGGCTAACACTTAAAGAAGACAGCTGGGCCATATAGACGGGATGTCTCCTTCAGTATCTATAGTCAATGGCAATAGGTTTATTTAAATTTTTATTGATAGTCAGAAAGAAAAGAAAGGCGTGATTACCTATTTGAGAATCGACCTTGAAAATGTAGTTTTTAAAATGAGTTCTGATGAATTTAATTATTATTTTATTCATTTTGGTTTATTATAAGCAATAGTTTGTTAACAGATGTGTTAGATCTATAATAATAGTAAGTACAGTGTGATAGTAGATGAGGGAGAGGCGATTTAAAATAAATTATTGTTTAGGACGGGGTTTGTTAAAGACCTATGCACCAGTATGCAGATGATGAAATCCCACTGAAATTCCAATAGCAGATAATTTTGACAATATGTTTGTCTTTATTTACAAGTTTCTATAAAGTCAATTGAATGTGGATGTTTTGTATCTTTATAAATACCACACCAAAAACCATAGAAATTCTTATATTAGGGAATATCCCCTATAGGGAAGAAGATATTACCGTAGTCAGCATGGTAAGACCTAGGCCCAGGACCATGATACCTTTTTGTTTTGAGGTCTCTAGATGCCAAAAACACCATTCGTTCAAAACTGTATATATATATATATATACAGTTTTCTATAGGCTATATAAATATACGGTTTATAAACTGTTATAAACTGTAACTCTCGTAAAAATGGTCCGATTTTGATTAAATTTGGTACAAACTTTAAAGCAACATTTATGACTTTAAGTTCTAAAACCAGACAGATCGACCGATCTAAAGGGGGATTTTAGGAGGATTTTGTACCCCATGTGGATTTTTTGAATGTTTTACATATAATCTTTTACAAAAACAAATTTTAGTTTTGACAATTTGGTATTTTGATCATTACTCTATGTCAACTGGTTCCAGAGATATTGAAAGTGCTAAACACATTACGATGTCCAATGTTATTCCAAGGTTCGTAGATCTTTCAGACAAGGTGTGCTGAGGTGTGCTGAGTCGATCTATTTAAGGTTTTCTACTTTACCGGAAGAGAACTCGTAAAAACAGCTGGAAGGTCACGTGATCACCAATCCAATCTGCAGTGTTGCTGGAAACACGATATTTATCGCATGAGTACCATATTTTCCTCATCAGTGTAATTAGAATTAGTATTGTTTAACTGCTTACATTCTATGATAAGCTGTTATTTTATAAAACTAATATATTGTTTTGATTTATTTGTATTATTAGATTAATGGATTAAGGGTTTACATTTTCTTTCTGCATGTCCAGTGACAATTTAAAAATAGCTGTACCATTATTATACCCTTAAGGTTGGCAACACTTTATGGTATGTTGTTGATTTATGAATCAGCTGGACGCCCTCGTAAGACAATTTTGCTGCGAACATTACTCTTATGTAAATAAGCACACCTAGTCTGAAAGCTCTTCGAACCTTGATGTTATTCTTATGGAGAATAAGAACAATTCCATATCTGGCTTATTTATGAATGTATACCGGCGAAACTTAGCACAGTTTGGGTCACGATGCTTGGCACCTGGGAAAAGCGAGAAACTACTGAAACTGTTCGTAATTAAAAGTAGACATTAACAAAAATAACCAAAACAAATGTTTTAAAATAAATAAGTGATTTTTGCTTTTTGTTGACAAATGTAGACTGTAACACTAACGGTACTAAGCCAAATAGAGGCGAAAAGTCATTCCAGAGTCAACCAGCTAACCAGATGCCAGATGCACTATGACCCGAACTGTATGTGGCTTCATCTGGTTGTGGTCTAATCTTATTAGCACAAAAAAACAAAATTTTTACTGATGATTCCTGTAGCAGCAAACCTGCATACTCAGTCCCCATGTTATTCTTATAGAGAAAAAGTAAAACATCATGTCTCCCTTAATTATGAACATAAATTAATAAAACTTGATATGTGGCTTCACATAGTTGAGTTCCATTGATATTTGCATAAAACTCCAATTTTTTGTTCCTAGTTATAGCAAATCTGGGTACTCAGCTCCCATGTTTTTAATTATTCCCATGGAGAACAATTAAAATGGCATACATTGCTTATTTATGAGTGTATATTGATGAAACTTGGCATGAGGTTTCACCTAGTTGAGTTATTGCCTGCTTATAATATTTGCATAAAAACACTTATTTTGTATTCCTTATTGCAGCAAACGCGCATACTCCGCCACCATGTTTTTCTTATGATGAATAATTAAAATGTTATATATTGCTTATTTATAAATGTATATTGAAGAAACTTGTAAGCGGCTTTATGCGATATTTAGACATATATATGCATTGGAAATTTGCTGGGTACACAGGTTTGCTGCGACGGGGATATTTATATTATAACTTGTACTAAAAGAACATCTTTGGATTTTAATACTGCACTATTTATATTTTACCACCTACTGTTTGATTATATTAATAATAGAGTAGTTTGTTACAGTAATTGAATTTAGTTATTTTAATGTAAATCATGTGATTTTTAGTATTCGCTCTTGTTAATACAAACATTTTGATAATTCAAATATCTCAATTAAACTAATGTTCGGAACGTTTGACTCGCCTGTAGTATGTTGAATGTTTTATTGTTACATTATAGAATTATTTTTGAAACTAGTTGAATTAAGGTAAAAATACTACAAACCTCAGATATATGAATGGATAATCCAAGTAGAACGTACATTAATTGTCAGGCCCGCTCAGAGAAATTTTGGGCCCCTGGGCAAATGAGAGTATGGCCCTATTTACCCCTTCCAATATATAAGGTTCAATATATTGAATTATATATGGAGTGTGTGTTTTTATAGGTATGTTTGTGTCAATAGTCAGTTTTGTTTCTTGTTCTTCGAGCCTTGCTGATAACCAAGAGTATATTGTAGTTTTACAAAATCAACCACCTGCCCAGCGCCCCCATAGAGACCAGGCCCCTGGGCCATTGCCCCCCCTGCCCTCTCCTTCTGGGCGGGCCTGATAATTGTATTCCTTTAATTTTGTGTTTGTTTAGTGCACTTGAATGAAATGCAATAAACCACGATTATTGTAATTGCATAGTTTAAGCACGGTTATTGTAAATTTCAAGTGTGATCAAGCTTCGTTTTATTCTTCTACGTGAATCTACTCGTGCAAAAATCACTGTAATAAAAGTAGGAACAAGTTAATTTTATTTCTTTATCTATGAAATATGAAAAACTATGAGCAAATTAATATATATTTAATATAATTATAATAATAAAAATATAATGTTAATTTATAACCCATCAGCACAAATCGTTGGGCCAACGTAGGAAAATGGTAGGTCAGCGGTTGCCGCAAGGTTGGCCCATCAGTACAAATCGTTGGGCCAACGTTGGGCCATCATTGACATTGTAGGATATGGTAGGGAAATGGTTGGTTGGCATTAATGCGGTTGGGCCAACGAACCAATCGTTGGCTTGCCCTAATTGGCAAATCCAACCATAGCAGACGTTGGGCCATCAAACACTATTGTTGGAAAATCCTACCAATATATTATTAATCATACTTATATATTCATATGTATACATAGAGTTATGAATATATATATACAAATATATAATTAATAATAATATAATTGTAGGATTTGCCAACAATAGCGTTTGATGGCTTAACGTCGGCTATGGTTGGATTTGCCAACGTGGGCTAGCCAACAATTGGTTTGTTGGCCCAACTGCGTTAATGCCAACCGACCATTTCCCTACCATATCCTACAATATCGACGATGGCCCAACGATGTGTGCTGCTGGGGTAAGTAACAATGCTCTTGACACAAAAGAACGCTATGTTTTCTTTTTACACTTCTGATTCATTCCAAGTTGTAAGAAATCTATTCAGGAAAATAAGTATTGAACTGCGCCGAGCGGGTACCCCAACACTCACCTTCTGCTTCTCAGCCACCAACGCAGCTCGCCAAACAAGTATCGAACTGCGCCGATTGTGTACCCAACCTCTCACCTTCTGCTTCTCAGCCACCAACGCAGCTCTTAAACAAGTATTGAACTGCGTCGAGTGTATACCCCCACACTCACCTTCTGCTTCTCAGCCACCAACGCAGCTCTTAAACAAGTATTGAACTGCGCCGATTGTATACCCCACCACTCACCTTCTGCTTCTCAGCCACCAACGCTGCTTGCCAAACAAGTATTGAACTGCGCCGATTGTGTACCCCAACACTCACTTTCTGCTTCTCAGCCACCAACGCAGCTTCACAAACAAGTATTGAACTGCGCCGAGTGTGTACCCCACCACTTACCTTCTGCTTCTCAGCCACCAACGCAGCTCCCCATCTTTTTTTCTTGCCCGTTGCCACTTGCTGTGCTTGTTCAACAAGAACAGTCAAATTTCCACTCTTTGACAGCTGATTGGTAAACAGCTGTTTGATCACTTCGTCGTTGGAAAGGCGCATGGTTTCTATCATTTCTGGAGGTAAGAAGTCCCGGTTTTTGATCGGCATGTCCTGGACGTCATAAGCGATCTTCCCAGTGTAGTGTGCTACTGTAAACTCTTTCGATGTTGACATCTTCACCCTTGGGCCTTTAGGAGCACTCTGAAGTTTTTCTGTAATTAATTAAAGATAGTGTATTACTGCCTCTGGTGTCCTAAAATGAACAAATGTACGGTACAATTATGATGAAATAAATATTGTTCTGTATAGTTTATATTGGGGAGGTTTCTAATACTGAGGCAGTTATACTTTGCAATAAGAATATTAATTTCCGAAACTCACCATTGAGTTTGTCTTGTACATAAGTGAACCTCAAGCTGAAGAGTTAATTGGGTTCAAAACCATTGGATTAGACAATGTCACATTGACACAAGCTTTTAGATATTGGCTCTGGGATCCAAACTAAATATTCTGGTCGGACTCAAAGAGAGACACAGTTAGCTCTGCTAATAATTATAAATTTATTTATTTTACAGGGAACTATGTTATTATTTAAGACAATTTTAGCCATTGAGATATCTTATTCAGAGGATTTGACTCTAAGTAATGTCAGAAAGAGGTCATCATGTCAGCACTTGCATAAACTAAGTGCTGACACTATGTGGTTATGGTTTTGAACATTGACCAAATGATCAAACTTTTGTTTGCGAGCCAAGAAGATGCCAAATGTATTCGCCTGTTGTCTTTATTTTTAGTCACTGATGAGTTAACTGAATGCTCATAATAAATCATTTGAAATGTTTTCAATAATTTCTAAAAAAAGTCTCTGCAAAAAATGAATTCTAAGTATATTTTACTTTTTCTTATTTAAAAGTAAGAAATTGCCAATTCTTTACATAATTAATTCACACTCTTTGAGTGAATGAGTAGTTTTTAACATACTTGCTACCAATGACATATTGAAAACATCACCATGGACTAGTGTCGAACATGGGCAGTGCACTAATCTTCCAGGGACCCAGCTCAATCTTTTCAAATGTCAATAATTAAATTATTTTGGCACAACCATTGTATATAAGGAACAATTTGCAATTATTCAGGCTTCTTCAACAACCCAATAAAATAAACGCTCCTTCTGTAAAAATACATTTCTAGGTAAATAAAAAGTTATTGAAAAGCAATCCTACCTATGATGAAATCAGCTCCCTGGCTATTTTTGTTGGATTCATCAATGATATACAGTAGGCCGTCTGGTTTGCTCATCAGTTCATCTATGGTTGGCTTGTTATCATACCATTGCAAAGGCTGCAATGGGATGTTCTCTTCTATTTGTTCTTGCTGAAAAAAACTCATTTTCCAATAAATTGTGATATTAATCATTAACTAAGTACTAACCTGGCTAAAACTAATCTTAAGAATTTCAAAAATAATTTCATAGTAAAGTTAACACAAAGAAATGTGAGCATCTTAAAAACTTCCTTCTAGAGAATACATGAAGGAAGGAGGTGTGAGAGTAATTACACTTAATTTATAGAGTAACTTTTTTGGCCTGACCCCAAAAGCCGAAATTGAAATGTTAAAATCAAAACTGAATGTTATCAAAATTGAATGTTATCTACATGAAACTTCCCACTTTATTGAATAATTTTATTTATATTTTTTGTTGTTTGTGCATCTTTTAACCTTACATTTTTTTCTTTACAAAGTATTTTAAAAACCATAGATAGTTAGTTATTAAAGAAGTAAATTGAGTGTTTAGAAAAATGTGTTCGAAATTGATAAGCTATTAGACACATCCTTTGCAAATGTTTGTTAATCTTAAATATTTTACAAACCATATGAAACCATTTCATACAAAATTATACAAATAATTAATGAATTACATTCTTACCATTTCCCAAACGAATATCCTTTGGTTGTAATGATACTGAAGTTGTTCATTCACAGTGTTGACAAACAGTTGTTCAATGCCATTCTTTGGGTAGCACTCAAATCCAAACAGATCTAGTAGGTTGATGTAAAATTTATCACCACTGAAACAAGCATTTAGGTGTTGAGTAACTTTGTTTATATTTAATTTGAATTTATCATATAGATATTAATATGAATAATAAATTTGTTATCATATTTTTTTAAGGGAGAAAATAACAATGTTTAGCCAGTAAGCATGTTTTATAATATATGAAATGTAAGCTATCATAAAACGACCTTAATCTTTATGATTCAAGACTTCAAAATACAGAATTAAGCATTTAAAAACCATTTTATAAAGCTTTCCAGGCAAGTGTAGCACAATCAAAGGTTTTCCTCTCCCCCCACTCCTTAAATTTTAATTTTTTAGACAATTTAGACCCAATGAGGAGTCCTCAAATTTTGTGTATACTATACTAGAGGTTGTTTATCAAACTGTTTTATCCACGACAGAGGCATTTGTTCACAGAGATTTCCAAACTTGTTGTCCAAACTAAACAGTAATGTAAATACCGGGAATCAAACCCATGACCCTTTGAACCAAAAGTTTGTGAAGCTAAGAATCTATGACATGCTAACGAGGAGCCCAAATAAATTTGTATTGCTGAGAGTGTTTTGCAACAGATCAAATGACCCATCTTTACCACTCTTGGTACTTAAATCAAATCAATTAACTTCTTCACTAAAGAGTACAAAACTTCTTGAAGGTTTTAATTGCATCCATCAGAGCTGACATTTTGTATATCAAGAAATGTTACATTAGCAATAATATACAAAAATTTAGTTTTCTAAAGGTTTTTTTTATTTGACAAATAATATGCTACTTCCCCATCAACCCCACACCTCTCCCTTCCACTTCTTCTTCCCCACGATTCCCTTGTAGTAATACATTTCCTAGAGATAAATAGATTACAAATTTATTTTCTTACATCATAGACTTATTTTGCACAAATGGTATCCACGATTAACCGTGGGTTTATGTACCACTTACAAGACAGCCCGAGTGAAGGATAGCTTGAGGTTGATTGTATTGACTATCCAGTCCACCAGTCGGAAGTACAGTCCGCGCGCCAACACCTCTCTCGCCTCTCGCGCCTCTTCTACGGAATGTTTGCGCCGCTGTGCCGTTCCCTTCACCACCAGACAGTAGTTGCACAACGCCCAGCAGAATTTCTTCTCATCTAGGTCCAGCAGGCCTGCCACTGGGATACAAAATGAGAATCTACAGATTGCTATAGGTACTTGTATTTAGTTAAAACCAGTTGTGTAAATACTAACAATATATGTTATCGGTTAGTTGTAACATGCATGTTCCAAGTAGAGGGACAAAATTATTAAATAACCCTAACATGATAACTACAGTGATGAAATAGAAACAAACTACTCAAATCATTAAATAATTAATGTTAGTAAATAACAGCAATATAATGGAGTGGGGTAGCAAATTAAAAACAACTGCAACTCAGATTCAGGAGAGCTGAAAAATCAGACTGGTAAGATTCATAAGACTGGTTCTTAAGGTAAGATTTTATTCTGTATTATCTCACTTAGGGGAATGTCGCAATTGTTTCCTAAAGGGCTGTACCACACCAATTTGACTGGAAGATAAAACTAATTCCTAACTAAGTTACGCCCTGGAAAAGAATGAAAATCACAGCATTAAACTTTAACACATTCTTCTTTTTCAACAGATCATTTCTGCCATTTACAAACAGTTCCCAATTGACATTGATAAAACTGTGCATAGTCATAGAGTGCACAGTGATGACTTGGCAGTTAAACAGCTCCAATGAATTCCCAGTAAGTACTATTTGTTTATATGTCCATGTCCTTAACTTTATTTAATTTTTTACAGTCACAAAACCTGACATTAGAAAAGTTTCAGCTAACTAATGCTTGTTTTTGTTTTTGTACTTGGTGGTAGTGACAGTGACTCAATGTAAATTGGTGATTCAGACAGTAGAAGTATTTTACTGCTAACACAGGGCCACCACTGTATTTTATTTGGGCCACCATTGGTATAGCTAGCGGCAAAGATATCTGCTTGTGAGTGACTATTTCACTTGCACTCTTTGTTGTTATAAATTGCAAATACCCATGTTGTATATCAAATAATAATTATAAAATAGCAGCTGTAATTATATAAATATTGGTAAAACTCATTTATACATGCTAGTAGATAAAATAAATATATTTTTGCACACACATATTGGCCGCTAGCATTACCTCAGAAAACAGCTTCACTTTTTTTAGAGTACCTTGACACGTGAACAATACAAAATGTCTGATGAAAGTGAATCTTAAGTCAAAATTAGCAAAAACGAGTTAAAAAGTCACTTAATTATTGTAGGTGAATAGTTTAAAATCACACAATGAGATTATTTTCAATATCTTTGCCTTTACACTTAAAAAAATCCTATTTGATATCTTCTACAATACCTTTGTTTGCTACGTCATTGCCGGCAAGCCCAGCCTTGCCATCTTCCGCCTTCTCAAACTTAACCTCCCCGAGCAGCAGAATTGCTGCGATGGTCTTGTAGATACGATCTCTTTGATACTGATCAAACTCAAGGTCCGTCAAGGATTTTTCAAATTCCTTAAACTTTTTTGGATTCTTGTGAGGTTCCTCTCGTGGGCCGAATGGAACTTTGTGGTCGTCTTCAGAGCCTGCTGTTCCCAAATAGCGATAGTTTCTGCCCCCGTCCAAACCGTACTTGTCCAACGATCCATCTTGCGCCAGGTAATCATATAAATAGTAGAATATATGGAAGTTTGCATGTGCACGAACCCTGCAACAAGGTAAATGCAACTATACAGGTCGTCTCAGAAAGAAAGAGCAGATTTTATATATATATCACATAAATTTAATTTTTATGTCTATGAATAAAGCAAATATTAAAGTTTTGTTAATTTATCAGCTGATCTGTTGTTTTTAGTGAATTTCCCCTAGAGGGAAGAAGCTATTACCGTAGGTCTCATGGTAAGACTTAAGCCCAAGACCATGATAACTTTTCATTTTGAGGTCCCCATATGCCAAAAACACCATTCGTTAAAATTTGTATATATGTATATATATATTTATATATATATTTATATATATATAATTCTAAATAGATTTTAAATACCTATGAGTACCCTTTTAAATTCATTTTATTTAGCTGACATGTGTTTCGGCTACAATGCCATTTTCACAGCGTCTTAACTCTTTTATACTAAACCTATAATTTAAAAAATACAAAACATAAGTTAAATGTAAATAAAATCATATGATTCGATCTACATATGTCGAGTTTTTAATACAGGGTGTGGGGTCTTTTACATTTAATTTCCATGATTTTTTCAAAAATTGTATTTCTTTGTTCTGCTTGCATAACATTTAGTAAATTATTTTGGTCATCAAAATGGTGCATACATATAAATACCCCCGTCGCAGCAAACCTGCATACTCAGCGAATTTCAAATGCATAATATATGTCTTAATACCACATAAAGCCACAAACCAAGTTTCATAAAAATATATATTCACATATAAGCGATTTTAATTATTCTCCATAAGAATAACATTGGTAATGAGTATGTAGGTTTCCTGAAACAAGGAACAGAAACAATTGGTTTTTATGTAAATATAAATAGAATTTAACTAGGCGAAGCCACATACTAAGTTTCATGAATATTCAATCATAAATAAGTGCTATATAACATTCTAGTTAATCTCCATAAGAATAACATGGGGCTGAGTACGCAGGTTTGCTGCTACGGGAATAATCAACAAAAAATCAATTTGTTGTGCAAATATCAATATACCAGTACTACGTGAAGCCACATACCAAGTTTCATCAACATACATTCATAAATAATCGAGATATCAAATTTTATTTATTCTCCATAAGGATAACATAGGACAACGTACTGTGTTTAGCACTTTGAATATCTCTGCAACGGTTGGGCGTAGAATCACAATTTAAACACCAAAATGATTGTTTTGTGGAACTGAACAGTTTGGTAAAAGCAAATATGAAGTTTACAATAAAATAAACTTAGGAAAAGCCATAAACCTTTTTCCCATAAGATTAACATGGGAGATTTTATGAGCAGGTTTTTTTGGATTTTCTCCGCAACCACTTAACCTAGGTTAATAATTCAAAATACTAAATTATTTGTTTTTTTAAGCTCTATAACATGGTTAAAACCAAAATTAATTTTTTTTTTAATTTTAGGGTGAAAAATGCAAAAAGCTGATTTTTGGAAAATTTAAAACCCCCATAAACCCCCCTTCCCATTGTCCGATTTTTCTGGTTTTCGAACTTAGTCATGAATGTCATTTTACACATTTGAGCCAAATTTCATCAAAATCAGACGTTTTTTACTCAAGTTATCGTGTTAACGGACACACACAAATATATATATATATATATATATATATATATATATATATATATAAATTTGAACAAATAGTGTTTTTGGCATCTGGGGACCTCAAAACAAAAAGTTATCATGGTCTCGGGCTTAAGTCTTACCATGAGACCTACGGTAATAGCTTCTTCCCTATAGGGGAAATTCGCTAAAAGATCTTCTTTATATATATATATATATATATATATATATATATATATATATATATATATATATATATATAAATTTGAACAAATAGTGTTTTTGGCATCTGGGGACCTCAAAACAAAAAGTTATCATGGTCTCGGGCTTAAGTCTTACCATGAGACCTACGGTAATAGCTTCTTCCCTATAGGGAAAATTCGCTAAAAGATCTTCTTTTGCGTTCATTTTATTGCATTTGTTCTCAAATGATAAAATTTCTAAACTTTCATGTGGGTTACCGTAGCTGTGGTCATTTGTTAAAATATGCTCTGCAAATGTAGACTTATAGTAGCCCTATTAAATGAACTGAAAATTTCAATCTATTTATATATATATATGTGTCCGTAAGCATGATAACTCTCGTAAAAAAAGGTCTAATCTTGATGAAATTTGGTACAAATGTGTAAAGTACCATTTATTTGAACGAGTTCAAAAACCAGACGAATCACACCATCCGAAGGGGGGATTTTGGGGGGTTTTGTACCCCAAAAATGGGATTTTTGGGGTTTCCACATGTAATTTTTATTTAAATCATATTTTAATTTTTACCATTTGAAACAGCTTGAACAAAAAAAAATTTGGTATTTTTTCATTGCTCTACATCAATTGGTTACTGAGATATTGAAAGTGCTAAACACAGTACGTTGTTTAATGTTATTCTTATGGAGAAAAAGACAAATTTTATATCTCGCTTATTTATGAACATAACTGATGAAATTTGGTATATGGCTTCATCTGGTGGTGGTCTATTGTTGTTTGCACAAAAAAAATTGTTAGCCTATGGTTCCCGAAGCAGCCTAGGTTCTCGGTCCCCATGTTATTCTTATGGAAAACAATTCAAATGTTATATATCGCTTATTTATGATTGTATATGGATGAAACATGGTATATAACTTCACTTAGATGAGTTCTATTGGTATTTGGATAAAAACCCATTATTTTTGCGTTCCTTGTTGCAGCAAACCTGCGTACTCATCCCCAATGTTATTGAAATGGAGAATAATTAATATTTTTAATATCGCTTGTTTGTGAATATATTTCTTATGAATCCTGTTAAGTGGGTTAATGTATTATTTTATATATTCATTGGAAATTCGCTGAGAATGCAGGTTTGCTGCGATGGGTCTGCTTATATATGTGTATATATGCGTGGGTTTTATATATAGATAGATATATGTGTGTCCATAAGCATGATAACTCTCGTAAAAAAGGTCTGGTCTTAATAATATTTGGTAAAAATGTGTAAAGCACCATATGTGTGATCGAGTTTGAAAATCAGACCAATCGCACCACTCGAAGGGGGATTTTGGTGGGGTTTTCACATGAAAATTTTCTTTAAATAAAATTTGTATTTTCATTATTGAATTCAGCTTAAAAAACAAGCAATTTGGTATTTTGATCATTGCTCTACGTCAATTGGTTACTGAGATATTGAAAGTGCTAAACACAGTACGTTGTCTAATGTTATTCTTATGGAGAAAAAGACAAATTTTAAACCACGCTTATTTATGAAAATAAACCGACGAAACGTGGTATATGATTGTTCGCACAAAAAATGTGCAAAAAAGTGTATTTCTTATAACGCCTGGTAAGTGGCTTAATGTGTTACTAAGACAAATATATTCATTGGAAATTCGCTGAGTACGCAGGTTTGCTGCGACGGAGGTATTGTTTTTAACTATTTTATTCTTATTTATTTTAATTTAATTGTTGCAAGGGAAAATTATAAATCCACAATAGAAACAATTTTGTGATTTAGAATTTTCTAAATGTGAATCAATTATGAAAGTTCAACAAAGATTTTACCAAAGATTTAACAAACAGCCATCTCAGCACAAACAAATTTATGAATGGCATAGAAAGTTTGTGGAAACTGTTTGCAAATGCAAGAAAAAAGTCATTCTGTCTTGAGTACTCTAAGAAAAGAACTACCGATTCGATGTGTGCCGCGCTACACATGGTTGGGGCGCATGTCGAAAGCCTCTACCTCAGTAACAATACTGAAGACCTTCCTATATATGTGTGTTCTTTAAATGTTATTGTTACATAAAGTTTAGTTTAAAAAAATAAGAAAATAAAGTATACTCTTTCATTTTGAAACACCCTGTATATAGTATAAGAAGGTTAGGGAAATACAATTTCTTACTTACTAATAATAAACACTGCGATAAAAGTTAAGATTTATTCTTAAATAAATGTTTTTATTTAGTGTTTAAAGTAAAATTTAAGTTAACAATTCCTGAAATCAACTGACTAAATCCTTCAATATCTCATTCTCAAAAAATGTTGAAAAGCACCAACTTTTTTTGCTTAGTGTTCAAGTTTATAAAATCAATCAAAGTTGTCGATTCCTTAAATCAATAGATTTAAGCACCAACTTTTCTTTTACTAATGTTCACTGCCAAAATTATTAAAGAAATTGTGATTTGGGAAAAGTAAGTAAACAAAGCCAGAATGGATAGTTACGGGCATCCGGTGACTCTCCACTTCTCCAGCTGATAGACCCAGAAAATCCCTCCTGAGGTCTTGCCGGTGTTGGAGAAAGTTACTTGCAGCATCATGATATGGCGAGTGGAGTCAGCGTTGACCGGGGTCGCAGCGTTGCCAATGGCATGGACCACACTCAGAGCTTTGATCAGCTTGTCCCCGACCTTGTTGGGACTCTGAGGCAGAGATCAAACTCAGTGGAAACAGTGAAGTTATTCAGTGTCAAAGTCTGATGGCTGTATGGTTTAGTAGTTTAGACTTATACATTTTGGAAGTGTTAATTCATATTATTGTACTAGTTAGGAATTTAAGAAATGATTAGATTAATTATTTATGTAAAACTAGTTATTGCCCGTCGATACTCGATGGATACAGCTCCATTCGTGGTGAGTAGAGCGCTAGGCAGGTGGTGCGAAACATGTATAAAATGTACTTTTTAAACTGCTATTTCCTTCCAATTATTTTTCTTGTAGCAAATTTTAAGAAGAATAAATTGGATTCAACAATCAGTGAAATTAACTAATATTTTATACAAATAATCTAATTTTTTGGGATATCAATACAGAAAGGAAAGAAAGGAGAAAAAACCATTACCTTGCATAAGTAATCTAGTAGCCAACTACCATGAAAACACTGTATTTTCCTTTATAAATAATAATAGCTTCTAAATATATATAACAAAATAATATACGGTAATGAAATGCGTTGATGGTAAATTGAGCTAATGGCGTGCATGGTATGACCGCCATGTTCACCATCTAGGGACATTAGATTCCAAGCAAGTTAAACACTTAAACTGTGATTGACTCAGCGTCACAATTTCGGAAACCACTGAAAGACAGTATGTTTACTTTTTACCAGAAACCGGAAGAGACGTCAGTGTTTAATGCAGTGTGGTGGCAGAAGTGTAAATGATGAAAGTACAGCATATTACTATTTACAATTTTAATAAATACCTTTGGATGTTCCAATGTGTAAGTTCCAGTGTGTAAGTTTAAATAACATACCCAAATGCCAAGAACAAAAATATATTTCACAGAAAATACAATGATTTTAGTTAGAGCGACTGTCAAAGTATTCCTTAAAAACAATAAGGCTGCATCCTTACTATGCATACACAGATAATCTTTAGTATTTTATAAACATAACAATGTAATTGTTTACTCAGACCTAAACCTTAGTAGCCTAATGAAAGTGTTCTGTTAGGTTCAAAAACATCAGAAATAAGTAGGTCTAAACTATCAATTTGTACTGGATAAATGGTTTTAAAATGTTCAAGACACAAGCCTTTCGAGAATTTGCAAAGGCCTATAGATATTGTAATCCCTATAGTTGACCTAAAATAAATATCGGTATTATTAGTAAAACAGAGCTTAGTGACACCGTTTATAACCACGTAACAAAAAGTTTGACGGCGATGGTTGGATTCATACCCGGCTCGTCTGTTTTGTAGACCGGCGAGCGTTCGACTGATCTACGAAAGCTGACATTTGAAGCGGCAAAGTAAAGCATTACGACGTGACATCGGAACAATTGACTGTACTTGCTGAGTGGAATAAATCTATTTATTTGTATTATTTCCTCACAGGGTTGGGAGCACACGTCGAATTAAAACCAGTGCATTAGTTCCTTAATATGCTCAAAAATGGTATTTAATATGAATGTGAACCATTTATTTAAACTGACCCTTTACAATTTGCCATTGTAGTAATCATTTATACCATTAATATTATTTCAATCAGCTGTTTACATAATTAATTAACTTTAGATGTAGTACAGTACTAAACAATTTAACAATGAAAACTTAATTATTTTTTAATTCACCAACTATAAAACTCTATAGTTTAAATAATAGAAAAATGTATTATTTGTTCTTTCCATTTAAAGGGTAATACATAATAATTGTATACGTTTTTAGGTACTGGCCATGATAAACCAAATGCTTCTTGAGCGTTTGCTCTTCTTCTGTTGTTTGACAAAATACCTCGTGCCTTTACAATCAGCTGATTGAATGACTGTAAAATAAAATCTTTGCAAAGGTTTGGAAATGTCGAATTTTTTAATTTAAGAAACAAGATAACGTGAAAGTAAATAAAACCTGCTAATATAGAAAAGTTTAGCTTTTATTTGGTACAAACTGCATGTAAATCGGTCCACTGGAAGTCTCAGACGAACTGTCCAAAGGATTTAAAAAGTTGACTTTTCCCCCATGTTAAATCTCTATAAGAAAAGTTTATTTTTCATGTTTGACCCATTTAACATAAATATTTTCAAAATACAAATAAAACCTGCTAATATAGGATCGAAAACCTTTGTTTTGGTACAACCTGCATGTATATCGGCGCAGTAGAAGTCTCAGATGAACTGTCCAAAGGTTTTTTTCCTTACGGCTTTAAATATATAGATATATATTTCGATAGAAGATACTAATGATAATAGTGATACTAGTTATAGTAGTGATAATAGACTATAATACATAAGGAATAAAACTTTTGCTGTCACAGTCAAATGATTTATCGTTTTTTATGTGTCTGTGGACAGAATATGAGCGGATGGTTGTAAATGTGATGAAACAAATAAAAAATAAAAATACAGCATACGGTATGTGTAGGAATTTCAGGCTTACAATTTCATGTGAGTTTGAAACCAACTTCTATAAATAGTTAACTAAGCAAATAAACAAATTTCAATTTGAATAAAGTTAGACAAGAGCCAATGGCATGATTAGTGGGCGTGACTTAAGGAGGGAGGGGTGAGCTAGGGTTGCGTTCCTATCAACTATGTTGTTTGCTACCGATCCAATCAGAAATTAAAATGATGTATTACAAGTTTGAACTATTAACAAAATAGTATTATTTTATTTTTGTACAAAAGTCCCATTTATTACATGCCCAATATATAAGTAACTTATAAGAACCAATTATATTAGGATATTTAATGTAATTAATACAAATTCATTTGATGACATATGAGATGTATGGGTTTAGCAAACAGAATAAAAATCATATAAATGCGGAACTAATCAACGATCATAATCTGGGATTTGCCAGATTGATCTTGAGCATAATCTGAAAATACTTTGAATGTTTTATACTGGATGATTTAGATGTAATTAATTGGTTGTAAATAATGATGATTTCTTAGAAAAGGTTGACCTTGGATAGTAAAACGACAAGGATTTATACCATTTTCTCCCAAAACGATAAAATATGCCAGTGACACACACAAAAGCCAAAACTTACCAGGCCAAGGTAGTTCAAGTGGTTCAAGAGATGTTTGATGTTGGTTGTCTTCCCGGACAGTGTTTCCCCAGATAGGACGATGTGTTGGGGCTCTTCATGATGGAAGGCGTCCTGGTAGGCGCTGTCAGCCACACTGTAGATGTGAGGAGCGTTGTCTGACCGGCTCTTGCAGAAGTATCTCGTCTGGGTCTGCAATCAACCGGTCGTTGCAATTGGAAGCAAAGAGAATATGTGGACATCTGACTAACAATGAAAAGATGAGAATATTCAAAATTATGGTTATATGCAAATTTTATCTGTCATACCCCAAGCCTAAACAGTATATTTTGATGAATGAAATCTCAGGGGGATTGATGACACTGATCTGTGCCAGAGCTAGTGGGAATTCCCATGTATAATAAACGAAAAATACCCTGCTTGATATTGAAGTTAATGGGATCGCTTAGTTTTTATCAGTTAACACTGATTTTCTACTTTCTACTTTTGTATATTGCGCCTCTATCGAGTATACAATTTTTTACCTCAAAATCGTAGATGTCTTGGTCCACGTTGGGATTGAGAAACAAGAGGACGTCTCCGATGAACGAGTAACTGTGGCCCTGCTTGGTCCTCTCCTGCAGTTCACATAGGACTGTGTCCTCTGTGATGTCTTCCAGTGCAGCAAGGTCCTCCACATGCATCTCCTCTGGTCTCGGGTGTGATTTGGTCTAAAGTTTATAGCAAATTTTATAATTTGTATTTTAATTTGATTAAATTGTGTATTAAACCATAATGTCCTAACTACTAAGGAGTTGATTTATGGTCAGCTAGTAAAAAGTTTGAGGGGAATGTTACCCTTTCCACAGTTCAAACTATTTACTTACGGGATGTAATAAAAGACGTCTTACAACACTTAAGATATATTTACACTTATACTGATTCACGTACAGACGGTAAACATATATAAAAGATGGTACTAGGCTATCGATTTCGACCAGTCACACCAGTCATCATCAGGCCAATGAGAGTTCTCATTCAATGACTTCAATGACTGGTGTGACTGGTCGAAATCGATAGCCTAGTACCATCTTTTATATATGTTTACCGTCTGTATGTGAATCAGTAAAAGTGTAAATATATCTTAAGTGTTGTAAGACGTCTTTTATTTCATCCCGTAAGTAATAACAACACGTAATATGCTAATAAAAAAGTTGTTTAACTATTTACTGACATAACCAGCCAAGAAACTTGCAATGATATGTAATTGTGTTAGCTATCACCTCTATGATAAAATATTTCAATAAAAAACAAAAAACAGATCAAATTACTTTGTCCAATGAAATAAGAAAGGAGGGATCTGGTGAGGGGTAACTTTCTCTTCACCCATTTTTTACAAGGTGGGAGACAAGTTATCTCCCTGCAGTATGTAATAGGTTTTTCACATTGATTCTGAGAGTCACACATAACCAGTTATGTTTTAGATTAGGATCAGTGAGGGAACTAATGATGGGAAGAATCAACAAGCTTGTTATAAAGCAGAGATGTTCTGCCAAAACATATTGTAAACTGAGTTCACTCAAGACAGTTATTAAGTTATATAACCATTGGTTGTGTTATTAAGAATAACAATAAATTAAAGGTGAAAACCAAAGTTGAAGAGAAATCCTAGTCTTAAGATTAAAAACTTTCTTTAGTATATTTTATAAAAGCTTAGGATGGGTAACTGATTCAAAATTAATTTACGTTCTAACTCTCACATTCAGGTCCTGGGTTCAAATACAAGACAGCCATCACACAAACCTTCATGAATTTCTTCTTGACCACCACTTCCTCCTTCCTGGTTGAAACTATTTCATTGGTCACCATATCCAGTAGACTCTTCAGTTCTTGAGTCAGCTGTGAAAGAAATGTTAAACGCTCAACACATTGAACAAATTTAATTATTATAAGCTAGCAGCTTATGTAAAAAGAACAGACATTTTACTATCTGAATGTTTGTCTTGAGGAAATTTTGTTCTCATAACTTCCTTTGATTTACAATTTTGGAACTATTTTATTTTTCAAGACTCATGGGCCTCTTGGACCATTGGTTTGAGAACATCCCATTCCTGCAAAACTTCAACTTATCACAGCAATTTCAGATTAGTGGCTTGTATGGTGCTATACTCAAAGTCTCTTTTACATGATTTTAAACCCCTAGAACATCACAACATATAATTGTAAACCAAACAAATACAGTGGAACCTCTACTAACCGTCACCTTCGGGACCGGAACTGTGACGGATAACTGAATAGACGGATATTAGGAACATCATAAAATAAACGTGTACAGTAACTACATTTTACAATTTTTGGCAGAGAAATTAAAATAAACTTGTGTACAAAAGGATAATACTTCCGACTACATACATATTTATGTTGTTTGAAATAATATAATAGCTCATAAAGACACTGCCATACGGCGCAAATCCTGAGTCTAATAAATAGTAATATCCTCATAGACGGACGACGGATAACAGAGAGTGACGGTTTAAAGAGTGACGGTTGATCGAGGTTTTACTGTACTAGAAATATATATTATTAGCGCAGACATTTCTTTGTTACAGACATTTTGTTTTTTAATTTGATTTCTTGTTTTAGATGTACAGTTTGAACAAAATCATTTGTTTCAGTTCCTTTATCGGGTTAAGGCCTTTCATCTAAGCCCTGCCCTGCTACTATATAAAGTACAATATTTCCACAGGTAATCTGACAAAATTATACTTACAGAATTATGAGTAAAATATTAATTTCAAGAAAAATAACATAGTTGTATGATTTTGGTTAAACATTAATATAAGTAAACTTATTTAAAACCGTAACTTACATGAAAATCATTTTCAGGAAGCTGCGTCAGAAAAGGGTGCTCCATTATCTCTACCATGAATGGTCTGTTCTCGGGGTTTTTCTCCAGACATCTACGCAGATAAATTTGCTGCCTTATTACAAGTTGAGCAACTCTTTTTATATTTAAGGAGCAAACTTATAGATTTTTGTTTTAGATTATTTGGCATATATCACAATCTTTCTGCATTTGTGCTGTAACGATAAACGTACTTATAACAGAGATGACTTGAAGGCCAGCTAGAAAACAAGGTGGGAGGAGAAAGTTGCCCCCACTACAATCCTTCTTTACTTATGGAATTTGACAAAATGATTTTATTTGTTCTTATTGCAAGATTTTATCATAGCTGATCACTAAACACCACCATAGTTTCTCAGTAGGCTTTGTCAATAAACATTTTATGAATCAGTGCAAGGGGTAACTTTACTCTCAACCATTCTTTTACTAGCTGGCCATCAAATCAACTTTGTTCAGTAATTTGTCCAGCATTCTCAATATTCACACTAATGAATACTATCATATTACAATAAAATGTTAACTACAGTAAAATCTGAGCAGTTAACAATATTTTGTTTTGACAGTTTTTATTTTTCAAACAAGCTTGAATTCCTGACTTTTTATACTTTCGCTTTTATTACTTGAAATTTACTATTGAACACTCTTACTCATTGATGAAATCATTATAGTTCTGGCTCCAGCTGGCTGGTCTATAGAGGGTGGGGGGAGGGTTCCTCACTATTTGAAACAGAGCTCGAGTCGGGTGGATTCCCTCAAATGGAGCTTTCCCATCACCCAGTTCAATGGCTGTAATTCCTGTAACAGAATGTGTACATGTAAACCATGTCTAATTAGCATTCTTTAAAGTTTATCATCAAACACTTGTGACCAATATGGCGCTTAACACGTTCACTGAGTTAATCATCATGTTTAATCAAACATGAATTAGTTAGTTAGAATTAGATAGCTGAATTAGTTTCCTTGCCAAGCAACCCCTAGAAATCCCTAGCGCTGCACTTAACATACCAAGGCCCTCGATGGCTTTCTGACTGGACTATACTAGTACAGAAGTCGTCATTAAATGAAGCTGTCACACTATTGGGAAGTCTTTTGGCTATCCAGTGTGACCAACTTCCCTTCCTTGGTTCCTCCTTTTCTCTTATAGGGGCTTGACTCCCAGTTGAGCCTGAATACCCAGTCTAGTCCGAGTCCTTGGAGGGAGTAGTGGATCTTCCTTGCAGCCTGGGACGGGTGCCTGGGAGGAAAGGCCCTTACCTGATGGTCTCCGGTCTGCCGGGCTGGGGGGTGAACCGTTCTGGGGCCACCCAACCCCTGAGAGGTTGGAGGCTCTGTGCGATGGCGGTCACTGTCTGATAGACTTGGGAGGGGGGTTTTGGGTTAGAGGGTGAATCATCGTGGGGTTCTGTCACCCATAGAGCCTAGGAGCTAGATAAGGTTCTCTCTCCCTTTCTGGACATTCCCTTTCTCTCTCTCTTTCCAACATTTATCTTTTGAAAGATCATTGAATGTGAAAAATATTTAAAATTAAAGGAATAAATTTATTATTTATCAGGTCTGTTTCAAAAAACGTACATGTTTTAAAGTTTATCAACAAATGTATAAGATACTGTATTTAATTCATAAAAGATTATTTGTTTTCATCATTTGGTCTCTACTTACCAAGGGCCCACACATCAGCTCGGTTGTCATAAGCGTTGGGTTCGGAGCCCTCCATTCGCTCACTGGTCACAACTTCAGGAGCCATCCAAGACGGTGACCCTATCACTGTGTTTCGTTTATCCATTGTACTCTTTAACTCTCTAAAAAAAAATGAACACTCAGGCTGGAAATTCAATTACATTTTTTTCATGTTGTTACCAATAATAATTCATCTAGTTCATCTAGTTAACGTTAGGGGACAGCTTCCAGGACATTTTCCAGGTGACCATGCTCTAGCATCTCTACGCTGTAACTAAATACTGGAGGCAACTTTGTTGAACTATTTCTCATGAAAACCTGGCCACCAATTGTAATTTTCTGTTACTCTTATCCAATGTAATCAAGTGGAGAATAAATCATATAGTTTTACGAAATGCCCTGTATTATTTAAATTGTATACCTATACATAGCACGTACTTTTAAGGTATTCTTGTAATTTTGACTACACAGTGGCTAGCATATATCCAACTTTTGAAAATAAGCAAATACCTAGACAATCCAAAGTCCACCAACTTCACCTCCCCAAGCTTAGTCAGCAGGATGTTGCTTCCCCTCACGTCTCGGTGCATCACGTGATTCTCATGAAGATGAACCAGGGCCTGAGAAAGGAACATATGAAAATATATTTCATATTTATCATTTTCATAAACAGGTAGGAACCGGAATTGATTATAAGTTTTGTATTAGGACAACTAAATGTCGTATTATATGTAAAACAAATTAACTAACTAATTTTATGACAAATTTAGATTATGGTTTTAAAACTGAGCAAATTATCAACAATGAATCTTAAATTGATAGGCTAAAAGCTACACTTTAAAACTAATAGGTTGGCAGCCTCTTTTTGCCTTACTCCACATCTGTGCATGGAACATGTACCACAAATAAAAGGGTGAGCCTCACAGTAATAATTGTACAATACTGACAATATTTACTTGTCAGGAATATTCAAATCCACATCAGGGCCACTGCCTTGATTCTAGAGTACTTCGCCTTGACCACTACACCAACGACTTACACTTTACCTCCAGATCATTTTTATACACAGTATAATTATAAGTTTGTAAAAATAAAAACAAATGTTATCTAATTAATCACAAACAAATTTAAATACTATAGTTTGCTTAAAGAGACCTTAAGGTTGATCCTGTAGTGAGGGTTAGCTGAATATTTATAATAAGTGCAGAGTTTAACTTCAACAATTTTTCTTTTCTTAGAAACTGGTCTACTTTTTGAGTGAAGACAGCTAGAAAACAGAGACATATCGAAATAGACATCACGTGTTAAGAATTTTATGACATCATACAGGTACCGGGATGATGAAAACTCCGTTAACTTGTGGATATCAAAATCCAACCAAGATTTCCAACTTGATTGTAATTTAAGTTTATATTTAAATTTCACTCAATTCTTTGGTTTGCATTTGAATTTTCAAATAATATTGCTTTCGTCATGTATGATTATAAAAAATATATTTACATATACATTAAGCATAAAGCAGATAGATGACTTTAGCAAATTTTTGTCGGTTTTATGGTTTTTCTCGGATAAAGCTGCTCCATCATTGGACAGGCTTGAGGCTAGTTTTAGAGTTCTAGGTTACCAGTAACTACGTGACAGTACGGTCAATTACTAGGAGTACGCTCAAATATTCGCGTAATGGGATGACCGAACTCAGAAATGGTTGATGAAAGTTTCTGCTGTTAACGTAAGCTCTAACCAAAATTTCATCTTAAAATATTAAATAAATAGCCCTGGGGACTCTATAGGAAAATATCTTCTTTTCTTTTGGTTAATTTTAGGTCATAGGATAAATTGTTCTTTATTGTATTAAATTATATTATATTAGAGGTGCATATTCATCAACAAAAAATAACACGGTAAGTTTCCTATGCAATGAGCTACATTGGAAATTAGCTGAGTATGCAGGCCTGCTATGACAGGGGTATTTAATATCATAAACTGACAAAATAACACAGCTGGCAGAAGTAAATACAAAATAAATGGCTGCTGCAATCTAGGAGATAAACTATTAACTCACTCACATTACTCACATTATAGGAGAAAGTTACCTTTATTTGTAAAAACTTTTATAAGTTTTTTAATATAAAAATTATAAAAATCCTTTGATAAATTGAATTAAATTATGTTAAACGGAGAATAATTTATTTGTTTAATCATAAAACATATGAATAAACCCATTTCTTAGTAGTTTCTTGTAATTATGAAACAATATTGTATCTCATACTTTAAAACCAGTATTTTTTGTCCAATGCTTTAACTTATTATATGGAAATTTAAAACTTTTAAATGTTAATTAATAAAAAACTATTTAATAAATGTGTTCAATTTTTGAACTGGAAGCGTGGAATGTACTAGAAAATAGTTGTGTAAAATCTGAACAACTGTTTTTACGTTATTGCGTTCCAAACACACACAACCACACGACCACACGACCACATACTGACGGACAACGAATCATTGTCTCTGCTCATACATAGATTCCTTCACTTTGTTCCGTCATCAATAAGGCTTCTTAAAACAGCCTACTACTTAATGCAGTCTATTTTATACTTGAGTACTCGCTTCGCTCGCTGAGGGCTCTGCCCCAAGATCCCCGCTTTGGGTCACTCCAGTTATTATTGAAACTCAACGTCCCTTCAAGTATTTTTTATATAGTATACTATTTTGATTCATTTGAGACATATCAACTCTAGATGTTATGTTTATTCAAAGGTTCTTTTATTTATTTACACTCTAACATGTGAAAGTTAATTTGACAGTTTATTGGATATTTTTTACAGCTGTTATGATTTCTCTTTTCTTTTTATTTGAAACTCCATAAGGCCAATGTTAAAATTTCCAATTTTCAAGATAAAAATTGGAGGTTTCAAAATAGAAATGTTTAACTTTTGACAATTTTCCCTTGATTTTTTAAGTACAAGCTACCTGCATGCTAAATTTCACGTTTCTAATTAGTCTGCAAGTGGTCTAAAATTCGTATACGTGAGTGAGTGAGTGAGTTACACATCGGGCTGTATTTAGATTCTCTAGTACCTTGACAGTTTCATGCAGTACAAAAGCAATGTGTTCTTCTGTCATCTTCTTGCCATGTTTTAACAATCCTCTCACCACATCCACTACTGGTCCACCTTCACACAGCTGGAAACAACATGTCAGATATCAACTAATTTGCTAGTGTTATTAAATTTCATCACAGAGTTAAATAACAATTTTATGAGGTTTATATCTTAATTTTTGAACCAAGAAATAAAAATATCAACATTTTAATAACAAAATCATTTTTTTGTGAGATTTTAATTGTATTGGAATTTTTATGTTTTTATATCTAGTTCAAAATTTAAATTAATTCCAATAATAAGCTCTTATAACATTATACATGGTTTGTATTTTGGTTACTGTCATTAAATAAATACAATTTAGCAAATACGTAAAAACTACAGATTTTTCCTTATCTTGGAAAACTAAAAACAGAGGAAATAATATTTAAATGATTAAAATAAGAGAATCGTTTCTAAATAACTGACATTAAATAAAAATATATTGTTAGATTTGACTCTTAATGGGCACATATACATATACCATTAAGTATACACAATTCTGTTAGGAATCATTAGTAAAATAAAATTGGTATTTATAAAAAGGATGTTGGATTGTTTGTTTGTATATATATTTGAAGTTTATGGACTCGGACACCGTTGAACAGTTTGCCATGAAACTTGGTATATATATATATGTCAAATTTTACAGAGAAGATTTTTAAACCATCCATTTTGTCGTAACTGAATTGGGTTCCTCCCAAGAGGTCCAAAAGGGTCCCACAAAAACCTTATGGAATGATATTGTTGTTTACATAAAAGCTAATGACATGTTTACTTGATTTACGTGATCTTGGTGATATTGGTTTTAGTTCGTAATAGTCAAAGGTATGACAACGTCTGCCGGGTAACAGCTAGTAACCTTTATAAATAAAATTAGAGTTGTGTCTGTACGTTGCTTGAAATTACGAAATGATTGCATATTTTTATGTTTTACATCCTAGGGATGCCAAAACAAGCCTTATCTCTGAATTTTGTATAGTGGAAACTATCCTATATTTGTAGTCTTACCTGCATAACAAACCAGATTTGGTCACCATCCCTGTTTTTCTGCAAGTAGACTCCGTAGAAGTCCGGGAGGTTGGGATGACTGGAGAGGTCCCTCAGGACTCTATATTCCTCCTGGATATCTTCCATGCGGTCCGGAGAAACCCTCTGGATCTTAACAGCTACTTTCATCCCATCTGGAAATAAAATTGTCAAGCTATAGAATGTCAAAGAAATATGTTTGTGTGATTTTTATAGGTTTAAATATATCTCATGAAATGAAAAACTGAATTCAACCAATCAAGTTAAATAAAAGTTATATGTAGTGAAATTCAATTAAAAAATTAAAATGAAAATAATTTTAGAGCTTCTAAATTAAATGAGAGCCTAAGAGCCTTTCCATATTAAGCGACTTTGGTCACGTGTGTCACATCCAGTCCCGGCTCTAGGGCAGTGCGAGCCGTGCTCCAGCACGGGGCGCGCAGGGCGGTGCGCTTTTGGGGGGGCGGCACTTGGCGCTCATAACAGGTCGTGGGATGCGGCAGTGGCGTACTATCGTAGTTGGGGGGCTTGGGGCGGCGGATATATTTGTAGGGGCCTAAATATACATTAGGGGTTGAAGAGGAAGGCCTATTCATATATGTGTATACTATGTATTAGGGGCGTGTGAGTACTCAAAATTTGAGTACTGTATTTAAATAGTGGAATGAACTCAAAGTTTTGAAAAATACTCCGAAGTTTGAGTCAATCTTTGGACGATCGCGACCTGCCAAATCACGTAGTAAACGGCCGCCAAAGACGATCGCACCACGTAAAATTGGCCGAAAATTACGAGACATAACATTATGTATTACACATGAATCAGACATAAAAACCAACTTAACTGTGCAAATGGTGACCGAACCACGTATTATCGGCCTAATTGAAGACGTTACTGATGATATAATCTGTAATTAACGTCCTTGACGCGTAATATCGGCTATACACGACGACGGAAAACAAAATACTGTCCAAAAATTACGACTTTACTACGTATTAACGGCCGAAAATACGACAGTAGATCGGTAGCGATTTTCCGGAGATAGGCGGGAAATACTCGCTCAGATTTTTTAACGCATTTTTTTTAATTTGGGGGCCTATGCCAAAGCGGGGCCTGGGGCGGACCGCCCCCCACATCCCCCCGTCGGTAAGCCACCTGGTGCGGGGCGGGGCACAGGCAGTAGCGCCAACATAAAGTATTTGTATATAAATAAATAAACCAAACTGATTTTGTAAACTGTTGTATATTAGTATTATAAGTTGTTGAAAGGCATTATTTGAAAGAAAGTTATGAGTATTCACCATGTTGCACCTTCATCATATTAAACCTTAAACATTAAATTTACATATCAGATAATACAAATTCTGCTCCCCTCTATTTCAAAACGAGAAGTTGTTTGACCTTTATTGGTTTGTGACAACTTCAGGGCATTCTGATTGGTACTGAGAGTTTGAATAAATCTCGCAATATGATGCAAGAAATTTTATATTTTAAAATATAAAGTAACACAATGCAACTAGTTGTTTTAATCCGCCCACCTCGATTGTTTTAAACTAGTTTCTATAGATGAGGAAAGATATGGTTTGGAGACTGGAGAGTACTAAATATGGATTTGATCTATTTGAGTTTAGTATTATATGAAATAAGGGGGAAATGTGATGCAACCTCCCCAGATTTTGGCGCCCCCTTACATTGTTACTTGCAAGGCCCACTTAATTAGCTTACTTTGAAATTATGGTTTATCGTTCCGTCTGTTTAGTAACCATTTCAGCCAAGTTCTTATTTATTAACTGAGCCATTTTGGAATATTGGAAATTGAGTGGGAAATGTTAAGAATTAAACATTCAGATTAAGACTATTTGAGCTCTGGTCGTGGTTAATTGACTAATCATCTGTATTTCTTACAAATTGGCAATTCTTTAAATAAGTTGCGGCAGTATATCACAGTATAGTTCTAACGAACAAACATGTTGCAACCAACTTGAGTTTTTAGAGTCATTGGTTTTAAACTTAATTGATCCAAACACTTTTAGCAGATAAGATTCAATATATCACAGAATAAAAAAAATGAAAAATAAGCTTTATAGCTACACAAAACCTTAAAGATTAAATAATCCAAAATAGAGTTTGTATAACTGAAAAAAGTTTGTATAACATTAGAATCAATAAGCAAATATTATATTCAGAAAACATTAGTTTTTTCCAAAAACAAAAATAACTATAACAACAAACTTTGCTGTATCCATCGCAAACTTCAGCCTCACAGATTCCAGGAACCGTCAGAATCGTGGTCGGTTTTGATCAGCGTTTTGATTTTTGTTTTGGTTCCCCTGGACGAAATATTTCCCACGCTCAGAACAGATGCACTGTTATCAGTATGTACTTCCAGTTTTAAGGGTTTGTTTTCATTATTATTTTTCTTAAAGAAACATAATTGTTTTATGACATACAGTGTATTATGATATGTTGACTACAAGTGTGCACAAATGTTGTTTTTAAAAATTTATATTTTTTTAATTATAAGGTTTGAGTTTTGTTATGGAAAAAAGTTTAGTGGCGCGGAAGATCGGAAACGGGATACATTTCCAGGACAATAATATATGAAATCAAGATTTTGAACTACACAAGTCTCTTTAACTGAATGTGTTCCACAGCTTGTCATTTCAGGTGATCAGCATAGCACGGAATCAGAAACATCGCAAACGCAACAATAAGCGAGGGAGCGAGGCGCGCACTTGTCAGTCTATCTCAGAACTATGGGGTAGGGAACTTTTGGTTGATGGTGGAGGGCGGGGGGCGGCAAATTTGGCCTTTGCACGGGCGCTGAAAAACTGACGGGCCGCCCCTGGTCACATATCCCTCCGCATCTGGTCATGTCAGTGTGCGACTTTCTCTAAGGGTTGCGGAGCACTAGTTTAGATTGGAACATTCATACTGCATGACTTTTGATGCCACATTTGGTTCAACTCATCCAAACTTCCTCTTGGGTATTTTTGGTTGTTGGAAATTTTTTTGACGAATGAAGGAGAAATTCTGGTTTTGGACCAGGAGACACAGTTTGTCTTTGCCTGTGTACCTGTGAGCGTTGTTGTATTGGAAGCATCGCCAAACGAAAAGCTAGTATAAAGTATTGAAAAGACCTTTCGATTTCCTTTCAACCAATAGTGGATGTAAGAAAACATTTCTAATGTTTTTTTCTCGTGTAGCACTGTAATCTTTTTCCTAATAAGTAGGAGTAGCAACAGAATTTCTTCATGTTATGCCATCGTGGGCAGTCTGACCTATGGATGGTTTAGATACTAGTCGTACACCGTCACGACTGTGGTCACGTGTCAGTGCGACTCTGGCCTTGCGCACATGCGTCTAGAAAGTCGTACATACACACAACCAAAGTCGCGTAATATGATAAGACTCTTACATCAGTAACTACGATTTAGATAGAAACTACTGTAATTCCTTCAAAATATTTCTTTTAAAATGTGTCATTATTTTAAGGATTAGGTTTATTTTATTTTGTATAGTTGTAAACCTAGCCTGTGACACCACTACTCATGTACAATCTTATGCTGTATGAATACAGATATTTCAAATTGAATAGACTCCACTCACTGGCTTCATTGTCAGTGGCAGTGTAGACTTGGCCGTGGATTCCCGAGCCCAGGAGCTCTCCGATGGTGTAGCGGTTGCACGGGTCACTCAGCGAGTCGAGGTTCAGCTTGGCGGCACTCAGCCCCCCTTTCCCCATCTTGGCTTGGCTGAAACTGAACATAGAGTGGTTACATTATAACTTGCGATCGCCTAGTGGTAGAATTCTTCCAGAATTATTTGATGGATGATGTGATGTGTGATTATTTTATGTGTGAATCTTTTGTCACATTCCTGAGCAGTTGACAAGAAAACTTTTGAACTAGTTCCTTTATGCTGAACTTCAGGAATAATTAAATAAAGTGGTTTATCATTTAATGAGTCTTTCTCTCAAGCCAGAACAACTGACAAATTGTCAAATTGATATACAAAAGTATCGTGTATTAAAGTATATTAGTATTACAAATGTTTGTCCTGTAATATTCGTATACCGGTTCCTGTACAGAAAAACCTTGGGTGATTTTAGATAAAGAACAAAATAACTACACATTCCCTATTATGTGTTGATAGAAATGTGATTAGTATTAACAACTATTTACCACTTTACTGCTGGCTAAGAAGAAAAGTTGTCTTCCTTTATAGTTTAAAACACAGTAAAATTCCTGCTTTAAATTTGTTGATTTGGAATTAAAACAGATAAAAGAAGGGGGTTGCCATTCCAGTAGTCTTTTTAATTACATTATGCCTAAAACATATATTTCTGATGTTCCGCTAGAGCATACGCTAATATATAAACAGCTGTCAAATTTACAATTGAATACTGGTAATCTATATGCTTCAAACTGAAACTTTAAAAGCCTGTGAGGCGTAGCCTTAATGTCCTGATGTAAATTATAAGGGATTTTTGAAAATTCTTCGACAATACTTTTCTAACGGCATACATACATTTTTCCTAAGACGCACACAGAGGAAAGTGTACCACAATTTTTGGGTTTGTCTATTAATATATAACAATTGTATAAAGTACCCCCTATCACAGCAAACCGCATTCCTAACTACCACATAAAGCCATATGTTCAAGTTGCATCAAAACTCACTCATTATAAAGTGAGATATAATATATTTTATCAAATTTTCTAAAAACATAACATTATGCTGACTAAGCAGGTTTTCTGTAATATGGACCCTAAAAAGTTAGATTATTAGAGAAAAATCAATGGGCTACAACCAAATGAAGCCACATATACCATTTCATTAATATGTATTCATAAATAAACAAGATATAAAGTTGTACTTATTCCATAAGAATAAAATTGGACAACGTACTTTCAATATCATTGAAATGGTTGGACGTAGAACAACAATATTAAACAACAACTGAAATTTTCTAAAATTATGTTAGAAGGTTTGAAATAAATTCGGGGTTAAATTTCCTCCTATATCCCATATACACAGGGTGTCACAAAGATGTGTAGCGCGCTATGCAGAACCGGATTCTACATACAGAAACAATTCGAAAATGTATAGTAACATTTTTGCGATTTCAGATTAGTTTAGGCGTAATCCGCCATTTTGTATTTTTTGACAATATTAATAATTCAAAAACCCTTGGAGATATCTTTATGAAACTTGGTATAAACTTTAAGTTTTTGGTTTTTATCATTTTCCATAAATAATTTGTATTAAACTTATCAAATTTCAAAATGGCTGCCATTTAAGTATTTCAAAGTCAAATTCCATGAAAACTAGCAACTAAAACAAAATTTTACCGGACATCAAATTTAAAGCACTTTGTAATCCAAATACAATGATTTTTTGTAAAAATCTGTTAAAAATAAAAAAGTTATGGTAATTTTTATAATAAATTTCAAAATGGCGGTTTTTTCAAAGTCAAATTCCCTAGTGCATTTGACCATATAATTACAAGTGCTTTAAATGTTATGACTTGTAAAATTTTGTTTTAGTTGCTAGTTTTCAATGAATTTGACTTTAAAATTGTTATATGGCCGCCATTTTGAAATTTATTATAAAAGATTACCATAACTTTTTTATTTATTAACAGATTTTTACATTACAAATGCCATTGGATTTGGATTACAAAGTGCCTTAAATTTGATGCCTTGTAAAATTTTGTTTTAGTTGCTAGTTTTCATGGAATTTGACTTTGAAATATTTAAATGGCCGCCATTTTGAAATTTGATAAATTTAATACAAATTATTTTTGTAAAATGTAAAAAACCATTAACTTAAAGTTTATACCAAGTTTTATAAAGACATATCCAAGGGTTTTTGAATTATTAATTATTTTCACAAAAATACAAAATGGCGGATTACGCCTAAACTAAGCCGAAATCGCAAAAATGTTACTATACATTTTCGACTTCTTTTGTATGTAGAATCTGGTTCTGCATAGCGTGCTACATATTTTTGTGACACCCTGTATATTATAATAGGTTTTAACAATAATTACCGTTTCATCACATTATGTATATCTATTTTTTGAACAAATTAATTCCTCATTTCCAATACAATGTGCATGTTCGGTGAACTAAAGACAGCGAGGTACTAGCCACATATGTAAGCCAGTGGAGACCGCTTGTGGAGCACAATCCGGGGCTACAGAGCCGGGGTTGAACCAATTCTATCTTTTTTTGGCTAAATCCTTCCTGGCGAGAGGATATGGAAAACATTTCTAATACAATAAATTGATCAACAAAATGCCTAAAACTCAGCAAAGTTTTGTTTAAGTAAGTGTTAGTTTTATTAGAGCAAATTTCACATTGGAAAGAAGCTACTACTACTGTTGGTGCAATTGTAAAACATAGGCCAGGGGCCGTGATAACTTTTTGTTTTGAGGACCCAGATGCTGATATCGTCTATTCTCGGTTCCAGCAAATTTTGTTTGAATTTCTATACAAGTGTCATTGATGAAATATGATTAGTTGCAAAAAGGTGGTTAAAAAACATCCCATCAGAGGTGACGCAGAGGTCAGTCTAACCTCCAGGTATATAACGTCAGTTCCAGAATTGTTTAATTAGCGAATTCCCTAAAGGGAAGAAGCTATTACTGTAGTCAGCATGGTAAGACCTAGGCCCGGAACCATGATAACTTTTCGTTTTGAGGCCCCCAGATACCAAAATCACCATTCGTTCAAATTCATATATATATAATATATATATACATAAGGGTGAATATTTCTTAACTGGGTAATTTGCTGTCCCTCTTAATTTGCATTCCAAGTTTCATTAATGTTCAGTAATAATCAAGATATACAATTTTACTTATTCTCCATAAGATATTAACATTGGACAACGTACTGTGTCTAGCACTTTCAATATCTCATTAACCAATTGACGTAGAGCGATGATCAAAATACCAAATTGTTTTATTTTTTAGGCTTAATTTAATGGTGTAAACTAAAATTTGGGGTTAAAAAGAGTTATGTGTAAAAAGTTTAAAAACCCCAGTTTTGGGGTACAAAATCCCCCCAAAACCCCCCTTAAAATAGAGCGACATGTCTGGTTCTCGAACTCATGAAAATATATGCTACCTTACACGTTTACATCAAATTTCGTCAAGATCGGACCATTTTTACTAAAGTTATCGTGCCTACGGACACACAAACACACACACACACACACACATATATATATATATATATATATACATATATATATATATATATATATATGTGTGTGTGTGTGTGTGTTTGTGTGTGTGTATGTGTGTGTATGTGTCCGTAGGCACGATAACTTTAGTAAAAATCGTCCGATCTTGATGAAATGTGATATAAACGTGTAAGGCAGCATCTATTTTCATGAGTTCGAGAACAAACAGGTCGCTCTATTTTAAGGGGGGTTTTGGGGGAATTTTGTACCCCAAAAATGGGTTTTTTGAACTTTTTACACATAACTATTTTTAAGCCCAAATTTTAGTTTACACCATTAAATTAAGCTTAAAAAACCAAACAATTTGGTATTTTGATCATCGCTCTACGTCAATTGGTTACCGAGATATTGCAAGTTCTAAACACAGAATGTTGACCAATATTAATCTTATGGAGGATAAGTAAAATTTTATATCTCGCTTATTAATGAACATATATTAATAAAACTTGGAATGTGGCTTTATATGGTTGGAGTTTACTGATATTTGCATTTAAAACCCATTTTTTGTGTTTCTCATGGCAGCAAACCTGCGTACTCAGCAGCTATAATGTTATTCTTACGGAGTATAAGAAACATGTGATGTCTTGCTTGTTTATGAATATAAATTGGTAAAACTTGGAATGTTACTTCATCTAGTGGTGATCCATTAGTACTTAAATAAAAACCTGATTTTTGATGTCCTTGATGCAGCAAATCTGCGTACTTAGTCGTAATGGTTTTCATATTGAGAATAAATAAAATGCCAAATCTCGCTAGTTTATGAATTTGCTTTGATGAAAGTTGGTAAGTGGCTTCATGACATAGTGAAGTACCATTTGAAATTTTCTGAGTATGCAGGTTTGCTGCAACGGGGGTATTTAATGGTTCCCTCGCGTCAATGTAGTATAAAATACCGAAGACTCAAGTCGAAAAGTGTTGAGTCAAAACATGAAGCCTCATAACGTCCAGATTCCAGGTCAGTAATTCATTATTCATTCTGTTCCTGTACAAATGTGGAAAAGGTATTTGGAGTGGATTCAGGTTCAGTTTGGAGTGAAATGGACGCTATAGGGTTTACGGTTTAGTTTTTGAAACGGATCCTATCATGAGCCCCCGCATCATTTATCACTATCCTAATGCTGATACACCCTCAAAAACACAGTTCAAAAACTTTACACTAGGTTTTAAAATTGTTATGCAAAATGGTGATATATTTGTTAAAAGAGCTCACTTTAAAGTAATTAGAATCGAGGAAAAATAATAAAAAATACTATTTATTAAATACTAAGCACAGCGAATAAGAGATCTTGGTAAAAATATATTAATTGTTCAAGTTTTACTGACAACATTATTGCTATTTTGAAACATTTTGAAAATTAAATATAACAATTTCATCCAGCCCATATGCGGGCCCTTAGGCCCTTGGGCCCCCCTGCACCGCGGGCCCTGCGGGGCCGGCAGTTACGCTACTGAGCTGCACATATATAGGACGCCAGTCTTAGGCAAAATTCCAGTGGCACATAGATATTTATTTTTTAACATCTCGATGGCGAAGGTGTTAAAGTATTAAATGAGCTTATCTTGTTATTACTGTGACCATTTGTCTTCAGCATAAAGACAAATTTCACTAGTATAATATCAATGCATTGTCGGTATATTGAATGACAGTGTATTTAATTTCCTCAAAATACACTATTTGAAATAGTATAAAACGTATAATATATACTGTATGACATACCTTACAAATAACTAAACAAAATCCCTTCTATTCAAACACCACCGCTTAGAACTATTAAAAAAGGAACCATCTTACATTAGAAATTATTTCTTAAGAAATCCTCCTAGCATAGTTAAATACCCCCGTCGCAGCAAACCTGCTTTCTCAGCGAATTTCCAATGGAGATATAAATGACTTAATACTACATAAAGCCACTTACCAAGTTTCATAAAAATATATTCACAAATAAGTGATACATACAATTTTAATTATTCTCCATAAGAAAAACATTGGGGCTGAGTACGCAGGTTTGCTGCACCAACGAACACAAAAAATGGGTTTTTATGTTAATATCAATATAACTGAACTAGGCGAAGTCATATACCAGTTTTTAGCGAATTTCCCCTGTAGGGAAGAAGCTATTACCGTAGTCGGCATGGTAAGACCTAGGCCCGGGACCGTATAACTTTTCGTTTTGAGGTCTCCAGACCCCAAAAACACCATTCGTTCGAAACTATATACATATATATATATATACATACATACATATGTATATATATATCTATATAAATATATATAGCTACATATATATACATATTATATATGCGTCCGTGAGCACGATAACTCTTGTAAAAATGATCCGATTGTGATGAAAGTTGGTATAAAAGTGTAAAGCAACATTTATGACTTCAAGTTCGAAAACCAGCCGGATCGCTCCATCCGAAGGGGTATTTTTGGGGGGTTTTGTACTCCAAAAATGGGTTTTTGGAATTTTTTACATATAATTTTTGAAATAGTCAAATTTTAGATTCAGCTTAAAGAAACACACAACTTGGTATTTTGATCATTCCTCGACGTCAATTGGTTAACGAGATATTGAAAGTGCTAAACACAGTACGTTGTCTAATGTTATTGTTATGGAAGAAATGAAAAATGTTATATCTCTCTTATTTATGAAAATATACTGAAAAAACTTGTTATACGGCTTCATCTCGTTGTGGTCTATTGATATTTGCTCAAAAAAACCATTTTTTGCCAAAGGCTCCCGTAGCAGCAAACCTGTGTACTCAGCCCCATGTTATTCTTATGGAGAATAATTAAAAGCTCTGTCTCCCTTAATTATGAACATAAATGATTAATACCCCCGTAGCAGCAAACCTGTGTATTCAGCAAATTTCCAATGCATATATAGGTATCTTAATATCACATAAAGCCATATACCAAGTTTCATCAATATACATTCATAAATAAACGATTTATGACATTTTAATTATTCTCCATAAGAATAACGCGTCTGAGTATGCAGGTTTGCTGAAGCAAGGAACACAAAACATGGGGTTTTATACAAATATCAATATAACTCAAGTAGGTAAAGTCACATACCAAATTTTATTAATTTATGTTCATAATTAAGGGAGATAACACGTTACTTAATCTCCATAATAATAACATGGGGCTGAGTACTACGGGAACTATCGGCAGAAAAATGTTTTTTAGTGCAAATATCAATAGACCACAACGATATGAAGCAATATACCAAGTTTCATCAGGAAATGATCATAAATAAGCGAGATATACAATTTATCTTATTCTCCATAAGAATAACATTGGACAACGTACTGTGTTTAGTACTTTCAATATATCTGTAACTATTTAATGTAGAGACATGATCAAAACACAAAATTTTACGTCTTTTTAAGCTGATTCCAATGGAAAAAACTAAAATTTGACTTTTTCAAAAATGATATGTAAAATCTCAAAAAACCCATTTTTGGGATACAAACCCCCCCCCCCCCTTTGGATAGGTCGATCTCGCTGGTTTTCAAACTTAGTCATAAATGCTGCTTAACACGTTTATACCAAATTTCATCAAAATCGGATTAATTTTACGAGAGTTATCGTGCTCACGGACACATATATATATATTACAGTTTCGAACGAATGGTGTTTTTGGGGTCTGGGGACCTCAAAACAAAAAGTTATCATGGTCCCGGGCCTAGGTCATACCATGCCGACTACGGTAATAGCTTATCCCTGTAGGGGAAATTCGCTAAAATGTGTTTTTTTAGCGAATTTCCCCTATAGGGAAGAAGCTATTACCGTAGGTCTCATGGTAAGACTTAGCCCAAAACCATATTAACTTTTTGTTTTAAGGTCCCCAGATGACAAAAACACTATTGGTTAAAATTTATATATATGTATATATATGTAGCTATATATATACATAGCGTGTCCGTGAATGCGATAACTTGAGTAAAAAACGTACGATTTCGATGAAATTTGGCTCAAATGTGTAAAGTGACATTTATGACTTTAAGTTTAGAAACCAGAAAAATCGATCTATGGGAAGGGGGTTTTAAATTTTCCAAAAATCTGTTTTTTGCATTTTTCACTCAACAATTTTTAAAAAACTTAATTTTGGTTTAAACCATGTTATAGAGCTTAAAAAAACAAACAATATTATATGTTAAATTATTAACCTAGGTTAAATGGTTGCGGAGAAAATCCAAAAAAACCTGCTCATAAAATCTCCTATGTTAATATTATGGGAAAAAGATTTTTGCTTTTCCTCAGTTCATTTTAATGTAAACTTCACATTTGCTTTCACCAATCCGTTTAGCTCCACAAAACAATCATTTTGGTGTTTAAATTGTGATTCTACGTCCAACCATTGCAGAGATATTCAAAGTGCTAAACACAGTATGTTGTCCAATGTTATCCTTATGGAGAATAAATAAAATTTGATATCTCCATTATTTATGAATGTATATTGTTGAAACTGGGTATGTGGCTTCATCTAGTATTGGTTTATTGATATTTGCACAAAAAATTGATTTTTTGTTGATTATCCCCAAAGCAGCAAACCTGCATACTCAGCCCTAATGTTATTCTTATGGAGAAAAAGTAAAGTTTTATATCTCCCTTAATTATAAACATAAATTAATAAAACTTAGTTTGTAGCTTCACCTGGTTGAGTTATATTGATAATTGCAAAAAAAACATATTTCTTATCTTCTCGTTGCAGCAAACCTGCGTACTCAGCCCTAAAAAAATAAAATGCTATAGATCACTTATTTATTTATGTATTTTTATGAAACTTGGTAAGTGGCTTTATGTGGTAGTGAGAAACATATTATGCATGCATTGGAAATTCGCTGAGTACACAGGTTTGCTGCGATGGGGGTATTTTGCAATTATCAATGTAACTCAACCAGGTGGAGCTACATACCAAGTTTTAATAATTTATGTTCAAAAATTAAGGGAGATATAAAGCTTAACATATTCTCCATAAGAATAACATTAGGTATGATTATGCAGGTTTGCTGCTAAAAGGATAATCAACAAAAAATCAATTTTTTGTGCAAATATCAATATACCAGTACTAGGTGAAGCCACATACCAAGTTTCATCAATCTACGTTCATAAATAATCGAGATATCAAGTTTTAAATATTTTCCATAAGGATAACATTGGACATTGTACTGTGTTTAGCACTTTGAATATCTCGGTAACGGTTGGATGTAAAATCACAATTTAAACACCAAAATGATTGCTTTGTAAAGCTAAACTGATTGGTAAAAGCAAATGTGAAGTTTACAGTAAAATTAATTGAGGAAAAGCTAAAAACCATTTTCCAATAAGATTAACATGGGTGATTTTATGAACACGTTATTTGTATTTTCTCTGCAACCACTTAGCCTAGGTTAATGATTCATAATACTACATTATTTGTTTTTTTAAGCTCTAAAAAATGGTTAAAACAAAAATTGTGTTTTTAAAAACCCCCTTTCCCATGGTCCGATTTTTCTGGTTTTTGAACTTAAAGTCATGAATGTCACTTTATACATTTAAGCCAATTTTAATCGAAATCGGACGTTTTTTACTCAAGTTATCGCATTCACGGACACACACACATATATATATATATATATAAATTTGAACGAATAGTGTTTTTGGCATCTGGGGACCTCAAAACAAAAAGTTATCATGGTCTCGGGCTTAAGTCTTACCACGAGACCTACGGTAATAGCTTCTTCCCTATATAGGGGAAATTCGCTAAAAGGAAGAAAACAAAGCTAAGTTTGTATAAAGCAGCTGAAATTATATTTACTTCTTTATAGTATTGAAGAATTCCGGAATGCTAAGTTTAAAAATATTAATTAGGTATAAATATTAATCGTTATTTGCACACTGCTTTTGGATTTGAAAGGAGATAACACTTTTGTACATTGACACCATTCATGTATATGTGTATGTTATGTGTAAAGTAATCTTGAATCTTGAACCACGTTGAAATCGCACACAAAATATAGGCTACAGATTAAGGAAACTATTTGCTCACATTTGATTTAGACAAGCGCATACTCACTCAATAATTCATAAACACCACACAACAAAGATTAAACTACTATAAAGTATGACAAAACACTAACATCGGGTTTAGTTTGAACACCGTTTGATCCGACTGTTGATGTTTGAACGTTTTATCAACACCCACCACTATCATAGCCATGCCATTTGATCAATGGAGGGATCGTCGGAAGCCTTGCAATCACAATCCTATTAGACAGCTGCTGACTGCAGACCTAACCTGATTTGGTCTGGAAGACCCTCAGCACTGACTGTTCAACAGCAACACATTCTGTGACTGCCGAGTTTATTCGTTTGACCATAAATGATTGATTATTGAATGTTTACTTAGAAGTGGATTGTTTCATTGGAACTTATGGCTGGACCAGCTGAACAAGTTTTAAAAGAGGGCTAAAACTTATGGATACAAATAGATCTTCTGCACCATCTATAATAAAGCTTGGATGAGTGAATATGAGTTGGAGATTTATACCTCTACTACACTTTCACAAGTTGAGTACCACATGGAAAGACACTTAAAACAAACACAACAACACATCTTTAGTAACTTCCTCACCTAAAATCCTCGCGGTTAGTGCGAAGGAAGTGTAGTGGAATCAGGGGTGCCCACCCCCCCCAAAGGCAGTAGCGTGATTCCCCCCCCCAAAATTATCACTGGTCCTTTACTAAACCCCCCCTCACTCAAGGAGTCATTGCCCATAAAATGTAGTGTTTAAAATGATGTTAAATTAAATAGGGTTATTTTATTAATGCACCCTTATTTGTATCATGCTTACTGAATAAAATACATCCAAACGAGTTAGCACGCAGCACGCTGACGTGAGGGAAGTGAATTTCCACAACAAAACTTTTAAAACTCGAAACCAGTGTAAAACATATATTTATTCCAATTTGATTGAAATCTAAAACAATGATATTTTGGCTGTTCTGATGCTCCTGGTTTCATTTACCGCAATGCTAGGAGTACAATTTTGCGCATTATAAGGTTAGGAGAAGGTCCAGTCAGACTTGAAAGTAGGCAAGAGGCTGCTAGGGATGATACAAATACACCAACAACACAACTGAATAACATGCTTTTCTAATGTAAAAACCCCATAAGACAACGTACTGTATATAGCCGATATACATTTTCTTTAAAAACTCAGTAAATGTTTATGCTAAAATGACAAGAGAGGGCTTAAAACTTTCTCTTCACTAATCTTAATACATGCATTAATTTTACGTCCGGAGCTTTTCTGACCCTTTTTGGCCCCAAAAACTAAAAATTTTAAAGAATAATCCCAAAAAAGGGGTTTAGAGTTTTCCGTATCTTTTGTCCAACGAACTTGTCCAATAGATTATAGAAAGGAACCTCCCTAGCAAATTTGAAGTAAATCGTATAAAAAATGTGACCGCTAGAGTGCATACACATATATATATATATATATATATATATATATATATATTTATGTTACATCATTGCAACAGCCGGTTTATATATTTTTTATTGCCATCATTATAGCAGCCGTTTTATATGGTCTTGATATACCGCTATCATTAAAGCAGCCGGCAATGTTGCCAAATTTCTCAAAAACATTAAATTCCTATTCCCTATATATATAATATATATACATGTATATATAATTTTGAACAACCCCCTAAAACGTGTTCAGAGAGTCACGTTAGGAACTTCTATGGTGGTCCCGGGCTTAAGTTTAACCGTGCGGGTCATGCTAATATTTCACTTTCCATAGGAAATTCATTAAAAACAGAAATAAAATTGCTAAATTTGTTATTATCTAGTTTATTTTGTATTTTTGAAAATAAATTTGCAATAATTATAATTTCATATAGCCTAAACATCAATAGCATTTATTTTCTCTTCATATTTTTTATCGTTGCTAAATATATTATATAAATAGGCTAAGATGAATGGTATATAATTATCTGTTTACGATACGTGTAAATAAATATGTTAACTAAATAGGCCTATAACTATTCTTGTCACAAGACTTATTTTTAATATATTTTTTAATAATAACTATAATCTTTTTGCGATTGACATGATATTAGCCAACAGGATTTTGTTGAAGTGTTTACATGTGAGGTGAAAAAATTCCCTAATTTAAAATTAAAGTACGCTTTTCTATTCCCCATTTCACAACTTTCACAAAGACCACAGTAAAGGCTAACTCCCCTCGAAGCAATTTCAAATCATCCGTTTGAACCCATAATTTTAAATTAGGAAGACCCCTAAAGATAGGAATTTTTATTACAGACTGGCTGCTATGCCTGTGCTTGACAACCAAGGTCCATGCGTACTTTGTACAGGTTTGCTGAGTCAATCTAGTTAAGGTTTTCTAATCAACCGGAAGAGACCTCGTAAAAACAGCTGGAAGGTCACGTGATCACCAATCCAATCTGAGTGTTGCTGGAAACACAATATTTATCGTATGAGTACCATATTTTCCTCATCAGTGTAATTAGAATTAACATTGTTTAACACTGCTTACATTCTATGATAAGCTGTTATTTTATGAAACTAATATATTGTTTTGGTTTATTTGTATTATTAGATGAATCGATTAAGGGTTTAAATTTTCTTTCTGCATGTCCAGTGGCAATTTAAAAATAGCTGTACCATTATTATACACTTAAGGTTGGCAACACGTTATGGAATGTTGTTGATTTATGAATCAGCTGGACGCCCTTGTAAGACATCTTTGCTGTGATCATTACTCTTATGTAAATAAGCACACCTGGTCTGAAAGCTCTATGAACCTTGCTTGACAATGGGGTGAAAATTCACAGTACACTTATTCACGCGGAATATCTTGGGCTGTGGGAACTGTGGGGCCTGTGGGAGTTCAAACAGTTGGAGCAGAGCGAGATTGCTATCTGTTGTTTCCATCATCTGTTCAGTCAAACTGAAGCTCGATATGGCTCGTGATGTGTAGACAAATTATTGTATGATTTTATTTTTATTTTAACAGCCTTGACACCTGATAATATTTACTCTAGTAAGAATGTTACTTACTGAATGCCTGAAGGTGTCAAATTTTCAAATCATCCATGCCAATACAAACAAGCCCCTTTCAGATCAATGGTCCATAGATTATTAAACTACAGTCTATCTCCTACAAAATACTCTAAAGAAAAAGAAATAATTAAATGTATTGCTGTTAATAATGGTTATGATTATACTTTGATTGATAATTGAATAAGGAAAACAAAAATGAAAATGATACAACCCAAACAACCCAAAGCAGACAAACGATTGGTCCCTTTTGGCTACACAAATAAATACACGGAAATATTTGGGAATGTATTAAAAAAGAATCAAGTACAACCTTGATATGAAATTAACAGTATATTTCCTACAGATAAAAATGTTTTAATTAAGAGCAAAGATAAATCCAAAGGTGTTTATCTCATTGTATGTAATAAAGGGGCTCAATGTAACATGAAATACGTCGGAGACACAAACAGAACTTTTTGAGACCGTTTTAAAGAGCACAACGCTGTAAACCAAACCAATCCAACATCCAAAGTTGCCTAGCGTTTAAAGGAAAACAAGAAGCATAAAATTGAATTTAACGAATCTGAAAAAGTTTTGAAAATATGTAACGACAAAAACAAAGCTAAAATTTTGGAGGAATATTTTATCCGACTGATTATGCAATACAGTGTGATAAAAATGTACTATTAAATAAAAAAAAGAGGAGTACAGAGACAAAATCACGTTCAGGCTGTTAGAGGATATTGATAGCAAAACTCCAGTCCAGTGCCACCCGCATCAATCAGCTGATTAGGACATTCCCAAACCTGCCTTAGAAGCAAGCCCGCAGTAGGCCTACGTTCACCGATAGGTAAGGTGCGGTGCGGAAATCTGAACCATTACCGGGTTTTTAATGTAAATGTTTGTACTATGTGTTCGTGTGTACGTTTTATGTGTTTACATAATTGTGATGAAGACCATCAGTGATGGAATAAACATAAATGTAAGAAAACAGCGTCTGAAGATGATCTGTGATTAGATCGAAAAGTATCCCGCTACATTTTGAAAATTTGACACCTTCAGGCATTTGGTAAGTAACATTCTTACAAGAGTAAAAATTATTGTAAACAAAACAATGACAGTCTATAGTTAGATATTAATCCTTATAACAGCTGTTTATTGAAATTAATTGAATTTTTAAAAAAATACACGTGTGGCATAAACTAAATAAAACTTTCTTCCATATATGAAAAACATGGGGACTTGGAAGTCCCGTGGGACAGAGCCCTGAGGACTTTCCTAAACGGCCTATACTCCTGGGTACATAAACTATATTTGGGACAAAACTTCAGTAGAATTGGTCCAGTGGTTTTGGCATGATGGAACAATAGACAGACAGACACCACCTCATTTTTATAATAGTAGTGATTGATTTAAACATAGTTCTCTGATTGCAATCAGAACATGAGTGTTTGACGTTCGTCAGAGGCAAACATAACTTTCTCAATTAACCTGTATTTAAAATTTTCAGAGGATCAAGTACATTTAAATGTAATCAAAAAATAATAATAATTTGAGAACAACAACCTAAAATAGTATTTAAATTGAGAAACCATAATACCTAAACGCTTTATAAAACAAAAGCCTACATCAAGAGTTGTTGAAAACAAACCATTGACATGCAGGTTTGACAAATCAGAAATATTTAGGATTGTACAAAATCGTTACAAAATCTGGGAACATTTTACAATGAGCTAATGAGTTTTTGTTTACTGCTATACATTTAAATGACCGTACTTGAAATAAGAAGTGTAAATTCCTTTCCATTTTTTTCAGATTTTTAGAGGTGAATATGTATATCCCCCTCCCGATTATGCCTCTGTTTCCAGAAGCTATTTTAAACATATCATTCGATTTATTGCAATGTATTAGTTAAATTTAATACTGAAAAGTTACTTCTGACTAGCTAACTAACTTCTTACTTTTGAATTTGAATGTAAAATGTCTCACATTTAAATAAAAAATGTGAGTGGCTACTACACAAAATATTTATGCAGGGAATTACACATGTAAGATATAGGGAAATGCAATACCATAGAAAAATAAATGAGGTTTATTTTTCTATGGCAATACTAATGTTGGGAAGTACGATCAACTAAAGTTGTCATGCGTGGAACAATTCAGACAGCCGCCTGCAGAACTATACTACGCGATGCACGACGAAGTTGAACAGAAAGATCTAAACAAGAACAGACGTTGGTGTTCTCATAAAATAAACTTTAAATGCTGTTTCGTTAACCAAATAAAAGTATTTAACACATTTTGTACAAATCCCATTATTTTTATTTTAAAAGAAGGTATTTTAAAAATTCCCCCCCAAAAATCAAATTTTCCCACTAAAATCGAAAAAATCCCCCCCAAAATAATTTTATAGCGCAACCTGCGCTATTATCCCCCCCTGTGGGCACTCCTGAGTGGGATACAAACTTGGACACCCTCACACTATCCCTGCCCCCACCCAAGCTTCAGTGTAGTTGGCTACATCTATTAATGGACATTTATCTCGTTACAATCTAGCGGCTAAAATTGTTGGTCCAGTTTACTTTAAACTTCGTAGAAACCTCCTCTTTGTTAACAATTGGTCTAGTTTGTCATAAAAAAACTTCTAATTATATTTTTGACACTTTTTAACTTTAAATTTTGATGGTTTTAGGACCAAAAAGGGTTGTATATGATAAGTCAATAATATTATTTATTATTATACATTAATTACATTACATTTGTAGCATACATAGCTATTTCAATGCCCACTAGCAATAAATTCGCAGATACTGTAGTAGCGCTTGGCATTAGGCAATGCTCGAAGACACCTTTTAAAAATGACGGGATCTAACTAAAAATTATTTTTCTTTGGTAATGCTTTACACAACACTTTGGTAATAAGTCTAAATGGACAGAGAGGGGAAAGCAGGTCCACTGTATAACCCCACCTCACTTATAATAATTAACTGTAGTCAATTAAATAGTAACTGTAACTTCACTAAAAGTAGTGAAGATGACAAATTTAAAGAGAATGCGTCATTGCCCTGAGCAACTGTTTGAGAGAAAAAAATCAAAGAAGTGAATCAATTGATTTGGAGATGGTTCTCAGACCATGGGCGGGACCATGCTGTTCATGTTCACTGGGGACCCAAGGAAGTTTCAAGCCCAAGGATGTAGTAAACAATCCTTTAACCATTCACATTAAAATACTTCCTTTAGGTGTGGTGGCTCAACCATAAGAGCACAAAAGAACGAGAACACGCATGATAATAATTACACGATATCAATTATACATCTTTATTGATGATAAATGGCTTATTTTCAGTAAGTTGAATAGAGTGGTCAATGAAAAACTGTGTAGAAATCACTAAGTGAGGTTGAGTGTATAACATGGTTAGAAGCTGATGAGTGGACTGAATGTTTCACTCTCGATGCTGTATGCAAGAGATGTGTGATAAATGAGTCCAATTCTCACTTTGGTGAAACCATATCTACATTTGGCTCATGGAGAATACCTATGAGCTGCTTTAGGAGTAGCTTTAATTTGTTTTACAGTTTGTACTTTCTATTACTGTCTGCCTTAAATCATTAATACTAATATGGAATAGTTAATTGGTGTCAATTTTACTATCATAACTTTTAAATTATTAACACATTCGCTGCGGGTCACGCGACCTTCGCTGGACGCTGCCAAGCTCCAAGTGCACACACCGCGCCAGCGTGGAGTAGGTCCGCCTTGATTACATTTAGCCACTGAAGCTGTCAGCAGTCAACGAAATTATCCAATACTGCTTGCACCATTTGGTGATGACTTTTGCTGTATACGAGAATGAGGTTAGTTTCGAATTCCACCGCATTTAGCTCCACGTACCGTGTGCATCCCTCCTGCCATCACGTTTTCAGGCAGTAACATGGTAGTGAACCGGCTATAAAGTGAGATTATCTTAGGAGTTTATAAGTGACACTGAGTTTTTAGGTGATAGTTTTCTTTGTGCTCTATGATGGATCATCCTGAACCAAGTGCCGCTCACGCCTATCACGCGCCAGCGCGGACCGGAAAAGAAAACAGCTAAAAATTAGGAAAACAAGCTTTTAGATAAAAAAGAATATAATTTCCTGTCTATATCCACTCAAAACTAAGTGATTCAACATAAATAAATTTTAGCACCCAGGGCACCCTATTACCCTTTTTTAGCAGTGAATGTGTTAATAACTGTGAACCCCATGTAGATGTACTCACGAGCTCCCATCGCTCTTTAGTAAAATGAGTTTTTAAAACTAATTTGGTAGTGAGAAAACTCATTGATATAATTACCATTTATATGACTTTAAACATGTTACAACACATGTTACATGTTACATGGTGGATTTGCTTGAGTCCACCAAAAAAAGACCACCAAACAGTATAACAGTATAACAGTTTGGAGTTCATGCACATAAACACACCACACAACACTGAACTCTGATTTTTTTAACCTTAATTTTACTTTAAAGAAGAAGTTTTAAGATTAATTTTACTACACCATAAAACTGCATAATATTACTGACACTATGCACAAGAGATGACTGACTCATCACCTACTTTTATTTTATGTACATATCGGTATCCATCAATTCCTCCTTAGCCCTACATTGGAAACTTACCAAAAATGGACAACATGCGCTTTAAATTAAATGCTAACTCACTGACAGGCAACCATATAATATATTTTAGCAGGGCAGAAATGGCATTGCATCTATTGTTTTGTTACTCTGTGCATTAGAGTAAAGTATTATTATGAAATGGTACATAGTTTATTTGAATTAATTTTAATGGTACATGTATATTTGTACATAGTATATGTGCAAATACAAAATGAAATTATTTAAATTTATTTTTACGGTAAAAGTATGAATTCCAAGATAGTTAAAAAACAGTATAATTTAATTAAACAGAGTCAATCCCAATTTGTCTAAATTAGTGAGACTCTAGTGTATCTTAAGATGACTTAGTGGTAAGGAAATATTTCTGACAATGCTATTTGGTGAAAATGTAACAAACAGTCGAAATATCTATATGTACATAAAATAAAAGTAGGTGATGAGTCAGTCATATCTTGTGCATAGTGTCGGTAATATAATGCAGTATTATGGTGTAGTAAAATTAAACTTACAACTTCTCCATTAAAGTAAAATTAAGGGTTAAAAAAACAATCAGAGTTTAATGTGGTGTGGTGTGTTTATGTGCATGAACTCTACACTGTTATACTGTTATTCTGTTTGGTGGTCTTTTTTTGGTGGACTAAAGCAAACCCATTTTCTGTAACATGTTTAATATCATATAAATGGGAATTATATCAATGAGTTTTCTCATTCTCAATAAGACCATTCCAAAGGGAATGTAATAAATTTAAAAGTGGGTCTAGAGCAGATTTCTGTCAAAAGCAAGTGATTTGTATTCGACTCTCTCCACTTCATCATGGCTACCGTGGGCGGGAAAAAATATGTGTCAAAATGTTGCCAACAAAAATAAAGTCTCAAAACGGAATGTTACTCACTTTTTTATTACAATAACTTTTTTTATCAACTTCTGTTACTAACATTTGTTAGTAACTCTGGTACAAATGTAGCTTAAGCTCTGCAAGCTGATGTAATCGGCTGCTAGCAGTTTTTGGCAACTCAGCGGGCTTATATCATCGGCCGTTAGCTGACATTACTGTTACTGAAAACTTACCATCCCTTCACTAGCCTTTCTCACCAATAGTTGTGCATAAGCAGTACAATAGTTAACACTTCCCCTCACCCCTCTCTTTATTTTTTGTGGCTTAAGGAAGGTATAGAGAGGTCTACCTTTTCCTTCCCTACACAGGACAAATTTTCCATGCAGAACACTGTCAGGAAAAATCAATCAAAAACAATCAAACTTGTGAAGTATGGTAAACATATTGAGAGCAACTGACTGAATTTGACATTCTACGGAAAAATGTACTCGACTGTTGTAACCTGAAAGTTATTTGCGGAACAATATCTCGACATCAGCTGCCGCAGTAGAATTTTGTCTATTCTTGGAAGACGGGCGGTTAATCCGACGGGCAGTTAATCCAACAGGCGGTTGATCCGAGGTCAGTTAAGAGAGCTTCCACTGCATGACACTTTTATTTTAATATATAAAATCCAAATCCCACTGACTGACTGACTCACTCACTCACTCATCACGAAATCTCAAAAACCACAGAACGGATTGCAATGAAATTTGGACATATCTTCCTCTTTGGTCTTAGATGCTCACTAAGAAAGGGTTTTAAGAAATTCCCATAGGGCTCCGCCCCACGGGGAGTCAAAGTTCCAATCCTGTGTTATTCTTATGGACAGCTTAAGTTTGAGCTGATGAAAATGTAAACAGCTGATCTTTCTTCGTAGTAGTTCCATGGGATAACCTCAGAATGCAGCACACACCACTATCAGTTTTTATACATTAAGATTATTTGCGGGGCGAAGCCTGCGGGAACAGCTAGTAACTTATAATTATAATAATTTATAATTATGTCAGAATGAAATCACTTTCTAACATAATAGCTCATACTGACACTCAGACACTGCCGTACAGCGTAAATCCCGAAGCTAATAAATCGTAAAATTCTCATAGACGTACAACGGAAAACAGAGAGTGACGGTTGATCAAGGTTTTTACTGTATCTCTCAAACATCAAAATGAAACTAAAAAGCTGAATAGCGACAGATGCCTATTGTAATGAAGAGGGCGATAGCTAAATAGTTTGTTAATAATTCGCTAGTTAAATATGCAAGAGGGAAGTCAATATTTTGTAAGGAGGAAGTATATAGCATGTTGTGTGAGTAGGCTAGAATTGTTATTAAATGTTCCTTATGCAAATGAAAGGCATAATTTTGTTACCTGTATTACGAACACCACACTTTCAAATTAAAAGAATGGAAAGTTTCCCCACTGGATAAAAAAAAACCACTGAAATTAAATTGTACTAGAGAACCTCTGCAGCATCAGTCAATATGTTGCACCTTGAATTAATGAGTAAAGGCTAATCAAGTTAAAATAATATATGTTTGTTATGGGAAAATATAAAACTAAATATATACTTTTTTATTAGTGGTGATTCTTTCTAAAGTTATATACAGGGTGAGTTTGAATTTCCTTTCCCCCTATTTTTTTTTACGGTATAAGTTAGAAGGTTTAAACTCCGCACATCTATATTAGAACTAAATCTCTTGTTTTTAATGTGTTCATTGACTCTCCATCTCCAATGGGGATGGCCCACGAGGAGTAAGTCGAGATCCTTAAATGTAAGCATAGGTTGATATGCACATAAAATTATCTCTGTTAGTAGAATACAATGCCGCAAACCAGACCTCAAAAGGTTCATCCTATGGAAAATTACAGGGTTTTAAAGTTTACAAAATAGTAAAGTATCTGCGTATAGTAATATCTGCGTTTTATCGCACTACTTTTTTAAAACTTAATTTCAAAACTATTTTTCTGTTGCTGTTTGTTAGGAGTTCTTAAAAGAAACTTTCTTTTCTTGTGTTTAATGATTTTAAGGGATCACTGAAAGTCCAAGATCTAGGAGTTAACTAAAATATTTAATAAGAAGACGTCATGTGATGTGTCGTTTAACATCGCCTTGTAACGCTGGAAACGGTGCTGCAATCTGAATTAAAAAAGGATAATTCGTAATTTAGTCAAAAATAGTTTTGAACAGAATTTGTGGTCTGATTTTTGAAATGTAATCTTTGACAAGATCCCTGTGTCGATAAAATGCAGATAATAGCACATTACTATTTTGTAAACTTTAAAACCCTGTAATTTTCCATAGGATGAACCTTTTGAGGTCCGGTTTCCGGCATTGTATTCTACTAACAGAGATAATTTGATGTGCATATTAACCTATGCTTACATTTAAGAATCTCGACTTACTCCTCGTGGGCCGTCCCCCATCGGAGGTGGAGAGTCAATGAACCCATAAAAAACAAGATATTTAGGTCTAAAATAGTTGTGCGGAGTTTAAACCTTCTAACTTATACCGTATAAAAAAATAGGGGGAAGGGAATTAAAAGTCACCCTGTATATATATTAGTGAAAAGATTTATAATTTTTGAACTGGAAACACTAACCAGTTTTAACCATAAATAAAGGTCTCCCTTATCCTTGTAATATTTAGACCTAATATTTTTCTCGCTGAGTTCAGCAGCAGGGTTTTATTTACTTTAACAGCTGTGATTTCTACGGCCATTTTATCTGCTTCAAACAGTTAGGGAGATAATCTATGACCATACTATAATGGGTTTATTTTGGCTTTGAATCTTGCTTTGTGATGACCTCTCAAAGTTGCCCCCGTTTTTGGGTTCAATGTGGGACTTTAGGAAATAATACCAGAGCGCTAAACATTTTCAGGTTTAAAATCAATATCCAAATACAAATGCATGCCTACAAATACAAATGAGTAGTCACATACGCACAAGTACAAATACCCATACGGAAACCCCACATTGAGAAACCCCAAACATTTATATGGGAAAAATATTTTATGACATTTGCAGAGAGAATCCAGAAACATATTAGGAACGTAAAAGAAAAGACCATTTTGTAGAGAGGTTCATTAAGGAACGTAATGAACTAGAAGATCACGCATGTGTTTTAAGAAAGCTTTTAACGCCAATCGATTATAAGTTGTTGAAAGAGCCTTAAAGTTAATAGCAAAACCTAAAACATAAAATGTTCCTATTCAATACACAAAGCAAGCCCTCTTAGCTCATTTAGCAGACTTTCTCAACCTACCATCATAAAATATTAACTGGATTGTACGTACATTCTTTACTATATAAACACCCAAAAATAATGTATTTGTATTATGTGCTGCATTATTCTTTAGCAAACCAAATGAACTCGCTTGGTTAATAAACACATGTTTTAAGTAATCATCGGATGTAAACAAACTTCCTCCATAAGATTAACATGGGAACTTTAAGAGCCACTGGGGCAAAGCCCATTGAAGATATGTAAGTTTGGATCAGTGATGACATATGTAGACATAATTACCTATCAGTTAAAAAAATAATCATGAAAATTGGCCTAGTAGAACTGTCTGACGGACTGGCCAAAGTTTTGGCAATTTTTTAAAATATATATGATAGTGTAATCCACACTATTAATCCTGTGTTTATATGTGAAGATTAATCAAGAAGGTTTACATGTTCACATATACATATTTAAAAAACTACAGGAAGGTGAATGAGCAAAACAAGTACACCCAACATTTTGAAAAAATATTTGTTATATTTCAAGGCTGTTTGCCTTTTGCTAAGCATACTCAATCACTTTTTAACACTTTAAATAAAACATCGGTCACTTTACCAAACATGATTTTGTTCATTTTAATTATAATTTTTTTATTTATTAAACATTTTACCTTGTCACCTATCATGAACAATTCCTTCCTTTAATCCTTACAACACAAACTATCCTTGAGTTGTAATCTTGCTTGATTTTAACGAATGATTTACTATAATGTTTGGTCAGAAAGAAGTCTACTGTTAAAATGAAGTGTTGATGATCGTGACTCTTACTGAAAATTCCAAATATGTCACAGAAACTCACCAACTTCACCAAAGTAGAATAAATAGAATTGATTTACAGCATTTGATATGGTAAAACTCACTATCCTCAATCTTTGTTATATACCACAAGGTTAAAGGCATTATTGTGAGCAGAACCAATTAAATATAATCTAAACACTTTTAATTTTGTTCTTTGAAAATAACTCAATTGAAGAGGTGTTAAGTGATCTTTTACTTACCCTGTACCTTCCTGTAAGACACTGGGATGTGACCTGACTGCAACCCTTACAACAGTGGTTCGCAATGGCTTCCCTAATCTTATTTGCCAGCCTATTTAAACTCTTTAAACCTATTACACCATATTCACAAGTGAATAAGAGTGACAGACAAAGTTCTTAGTTATGACAATGGTTGCTAACTTTTAACTATTGTAAAACTTTTAGTATTTCTTCCTATTAATTGTAAATGTAAATGTGAGGGTGTCACTAAATCACACGAAATATAATAGAGTGATTGAGGTGAAATTTAGGTTCTTTGGGAAATCAAATTATAAAGTCAAATTACAAATATTTCAGTTTTAAAAATCCTTTAGTGGTACACTCCAATTGGCCCTCAGATTTCCTTCCTATTTTAATCCTATGAGCATTAACTCTTGTTAGATCACATGATTAAACGTAAACATGTGTTCACTAAGGCACATGTGTGCTCAATGGGTCACAGAAAAATACTGGAAGTACAACTACACTTAGTTATAACTGGAAAATATTGACGGTGTCCTGCAATTATGAAATAAAATTGGGAAACCCGTCTCACCAAATTTTAAGGTGCTATCATAACAAAACCCTATCATATTGCATTTTAAAATGTCCATTAGGTTCCTACATGTGTCAAAGTTCAGATAATTAATGACAAAACTCAGCCAGAGGGTGGGGGGCCTGACTGGCTTTAAAAGGTTCAATTTTCTCTATGGCACATGATAATTTTATTTTGTTAGAGGTAATTATATAAACATATGCAGATTATTCTAAAAAGGTCATCAGTTTCTCCATAGTTGCAGCCAAATAAATTTTTTTTCCTCTAAACGATCGGAATCGAAAGGCCTAGTATTTTTGTTATTATTTTGGTTCTAAATAAAATTAAATAGGTACTAAGTAGTTGCAAATATGTAACACATCACTATAACACATCAGTATGTCTGGGCCAGTGACATTAGTGGTTTATTTATAGAGATTGTTGGTATAAGTGACTATATTAAGTTCTAATTCATTAATGATTTGTGCAACAAGTTCTACCCTTAAGATTGACTGACTGTTTTTGCAATTTGCTTTGCAATTTCTAGTTGTAGAATAAAGCCAGTAATATTTTCAAGTTATTGCAAAACTAGATATTAAGTTAGTTCTTATAATTTTTTTCCCGTATGAGTATTTAATTTAGAGTTGTCCAGAAGTGCTATAAAAGTACCCAGTTTGCTGGGCATAAAGGTTTTTTGTGACAATATTTTGAGCAAAAGCAGTTGTGGATTGTGAAAATCCTTATAAAATTGTTTACCCTGTAACAATACAATTAATAGTTTGCTTTACTTTGTGTTTGAAGAATATCCAAGCAAACAAATAAACACACAGAATATATTGGTTCCACCAAATGTACTCGAACAGTAATCAAAACTAAGTATTTAATTTGTAACAGAATAAAATGCTTTTACTGGAAAATTGAACATTTATTCAATAAATATACAATGATTACACTTAAACTAAGATCAATAAATTACTTAAACTCTAATCCTTAAACAATAATACTTTTGTGGTAAAGCATTTAGGAATTAAATTAAGATGAACAATAATAGTTTGCTTCAATAATAGTTATTCAAAAGTTCAGGTACTAGAAATATTAATAAGTACATTAAAAGATTAAATTAAAACCAGAACAAAATGTCAAGTTAAGTAGGCCTACAACGGTATTAGGTATTAACAATATTTGTTTAACATAAGAGACCCACCTTACTGTATACCCTCTTGTAGGTTTATGTAGGGCATTTTCATTAAAGCCCTAAACTTTGGCTGTGATATAAACAGTCTTTATGGTTTCTTTAAAGTTACTTTTGATTCAACCGTTCCACCTCTAGGAATGTCTAGAGTAAAATATATAATTTGTCTGTTTCAGTTAAAAGTACAGTGATTGTAACGCAATACAGTAGAATGAGACATGATAATAGCATTATTGCATTTTTATGATTATACTTTGTGCTTACTTTTATTTGTTGAAACTTTGAGTATTTTGACTATTGAGTTTTTATTTACAATATTTCCAAACAACAACAACAAATATTTGGAAAACCGTTTTTGTTATGAAAAATTTGTTTTCATCTTATAATTGGTTCAGATGAGCACAGTAAGAATAATATATAAACACTCACACTAAATAATGTTGAATTTTCACTTTTTTCTCAACCCAAATGCTTTTTCTTTAAACTGTTTACATATTATGTGAATCCAAAAAAAGAAGATGTTAGTTTAAAGTTAGTTACCTAAACATTCATAATTAGATATATTTCCATATCTGTGTTGAGTGTGGTTTAATATTAAGCTAGGTACTAAGGACCCATTACATGAGGAACAATTTATATTATTTTCAAAATTTTGCATTTAAATCTTCAAGTTTCATAAATTTTACCACGATGATCCTCATCCATAACATCAATTTTGAGGGATTTGAAAAATTAAAGATTCACCTACCTACTTTGGGAGGTTGATTTTAATCTCTTCATTTCTATCAGAACTACATTATAGACAATTTAGACAGTAATACCAACAATTAAATCAATACAAAAATTATAGGGACAATTTTTTACTGAGAACAACTATTTTTGTCCGTTTTTAAAAGTGTCCATCTATTTAGGACATTTATACTAATCTCAGGAAAAGTTATTGTAATGAAACAAATCCATCTTATATTTTTCTAATGCACAATAAGATAAGAATTTTTAATAGGAAGACAAAGATTTTTTGAACAATGGTTATAAATACAATGTAAAAATTAAGTAATATAAATACAGTGACTATGAAAATGTTTTTTTTTGTATTTTTATTCAAACATACAGAATTCAATTAAAAAATAAGATTATAATTTGTTCTTATTCGTTCTTGTTCTGTAGTTTATCTAGACAATTTATAAGCTTTAAACAGAAGTGACTCAAGGAATCATTATGGACGATGTTTTTTCATCAGTTTGGTAGTCGACACATTCCACAAACCGTAAAAGAGTTGGGATTTTACAGAGTCTATTTACAAACAGTTATCCACTCTTCGACAGTACAGTTTTGACACTCGACGTAGCAACACCAATGGAAGCGACAGTGGCAGCGGTCTGTGCGGCGTTGTTTTATCACATTGTACCTGTGACATATAAGTTTAATTAGTTGCATATACTGTACAAACAACATCAGAGCAAAGCATAATAAATATTTTCATCACACTGTACCGAACTTAGCTATTTTTGGTATCAACCATGAGTTTCCAAAAGTGAATATTCCCACTCTAGATCCGGAAAAAGAGACAAAGATTATTCCCGCACTGTTATTAGTTATGCACTCTGACACCATACCACAAGTAGTCTGTTGCTTTTATCAATATAGTAGACTCCCTCTAGTCCGGCCTCCTCGGGACCGAACCCTCGGCTGGATTATAAAATGGCCGAACCAGCCAGTGTTAATTGTAAATGTCACATTCAACGCATGAAAAAACTACTTTTAAATGGTCCAATCAATTAAAAAATTAAACCAAATTTTCCGGTCAGATGAACTCAGATGTTTGTTTACATTTTGGCTTGAAAATAAACAAACAGGATGAATAAAATACGTCTTACAACACTATAAAGTGTATTTACACTTATACTGTACTTATGTACAAGACGGTAAAATATACACAAAAGATGGTACAAGGCGATCGATTTCAAACAGTTACACCGTAATTTGAAAATAAACAAACAAATTGACTTCAGTCAATATCTGCCGTGGGAAACCCTCCCGTGGGCGGCTATCTGCCGTGGGAAACCCTCCCGTGGGCGGATATCTCATTTCTATGAGGCCGGCCGGACCATCCGCCGAACCAACCAAGGTCAGACTAGGGGGAATCTACTGTAATAGTGATGCATTGGTATCAGCTGTTCTTATTAATTTAGTTAGCAGTATAAATGGAAATACAATGTGTGCATTCAAAAATCTGCTGTTCTTATTAATTTAGTTAGGAGATAACCGTAAAAATAATGTTAACACTATTGTTGTTAAAAATATCTGAAAAATATATTTCATCATTATCTTTATATATAATTCTGTAAGCAACATTTTTAAGTTAAAATTGTGGGAGTTGGCAAATTGCAGGATGATTAGAGACAACTTAAATTAAAGGTCCTTATCCCAGGGACTCGGGAAAAATAACAGTATTTCTAAAAAGTTTCCAGCAACTATAAATAACGTGAAACTTCGCCCATCGTCTTCATATGCTGTTTTATGAATTTTCTTATCAACGTTCTCTTTGGAGCTCAATAAAGAATAAACTGAGGTAATATAGTGTACATGGAGACTTTTCTTATTCAAGCATTATTCTTTCACACCTCCCATTGTCCTAACAGCCCTTTCTGGACGACACTTCCCCAACCCATCTCATCATATGTTCCTTCTAGAAGGAATTGTGGCAAGGGCCTGTTTCCCCCTTTCCTACTTGTAGTATATTTGTTCATATAGGGTAACATTTAGAAAATTAAATGTCATTTGTTAATTTATATCTATTTTAATTTTGCTATATAATTACCCCCTTCCACAGCACAGCGATGCGCAGCCGTCTACCCCTCTGCTTGTCCTGTTGCAAATTCGGCCCAACGTTCCCTCCACACTTAGTGAAGAGTCAGCCTCACAGAAGTTGGGAGACCTTTCGTAGTAAAGCAGCTCTGACGACAGGTCTCGTCTTCTTTTTTTCTGTCTGAAATATTTCAAACTTTACAGACGAAAGTGGGCTGTAATATTTAGGAAGAGAAAAAACTAGGTCTTTCATATTTAATTTGGTTTTCCTCATTTTGATTTTATGGAGATACTTCGTATTTAGAGTAGAATGCATGCAGAACTTTCAGTTGAATTATTATTTACATTTAAGTAAGTCCATGCATGTTTTTTTAGAGAATTTTCTCTACCTATCAATCAACTAATAAACTATTTTCAGATGGATGTATCTGTGCTTAACTGAAAAAAGATGTGTGAAGGTGCAGTGATAGTGACCATAACCACACTGTATATTGATGGGTACATAGTGGGAGCCCACCATAAACACTCACCAAAAAGATAAGCATTTCATGACGAGAAGCCTACATATATTGCAACAACATTTTTAAGATACAGTATTTATATATTTTTTAGACCTAAATATGACACCCCTAAATAAACAAAAAACTGCTTTAAAATTATTTATTAGAGAGATCGATATGAACATAGAGGAAATATAAAGATTTGAAGCAGCCTTTAGTTTATAAGTTACTTGATGACACTATGTGAATTATATATTCATATTGTGTATAAATATATTTTGAGTTTGAGTGAAAAAATTAAATGACTTGTAGCATCTATCAGGTGTTTTCCAAGTACCGGTACTCAATATAGAGCTTTAGTCAAGGTTTATAAGTACTGTACAATAGCTTGGCTTGGTAAATTAATTGGTATTAGTGTTGGTGATCTCATCAGTGCTAATGATTATTCTCTATCCAGAAGATGTTACTGCCTATAAAATATTTACCAGTTTTACCAAAACCTCGGTCTTACAGGCCCACTTTAAAAGTTAAAAAGTTACATTGGCAACACTAGTGGTCCAAAAGTGATATTTCCTATACAGGGGTGGACTGACCCGCAGGATACCAGGAGAGTTCCCGGTGCGCCTTCCCTGTAATGGCGCCCTGTCGCCCTCCTCGATGGGGGAAAAGTAAACAATATTGGTACAAAAAATCTAAAGCCAGTTTATTTTAAAAATTGTTATAATTAGAATAAATCACATTAAAATAAGTCACATTAAATAAATTTTGTTTCATAATTAAATTGATTAAAAATAGTTTTAAGTTGGTAACACATTAAATAATAATACAATTAAATAAAAACAACTTCTGAGAGGAATTATTTTGCAAAAAAATTGGGTTTAAAGTTCCTACCGTTTACATCTAACATAACCTTAAATTGGATGTTTAAAGCAACTATTATAATTTTGTTTTCTGTGGAGCTTTGTCTTTATATACAGACAAAAGAACTGTCTTCGGATGAAGTCATTGCAAATAGTAAACTTCGATTTGAGGTCTCTGTATTTAAGTGCGTAATCGATCAAGTTTCCAGCAGTAAGGAAAGATGTCCGGACAATCAGCGTCTGTACCAAGATGTAGAGTGCTTTGACCCAAGACATTCGGTAAATTGAACACCTATTCCATTGGACTATCAAGAATTATACCTACATTTGCTACACAATTTTAAAGAGGGGAAATTTAAAGAGGAGCTGATGTCCTTTTATTCTATGTGGAAAGATATATAAAAGCTCATTAAACAAGATTGTACGACAACCATCCAAAAACACATAACTGCTTTTGGATTCCAAGGACCTGTTGGAGGGAGATAACAAAGAAAATAGAAATGAAACTGACCTCAAATCAGTTAAGTGTAAAAGCGTTGCAAAATGCAATTCCTGTTTTAAATGTGTGTTCCTTGTTCTCTTGGAGTACAATATATATATATATATATATATATATATATATATATATATATATATATATTCTCAACCGTATCTGCAACTATTTAAATTGTATATATTTGTTTTAACTTTGCCTGAATCGCAAGTATCCTGTGAAAGAGCCTTTCCGCCTTTCCTAAATTGAGGAAGACTCCTCTATCAATTAGGACAGTAAGGTAAGACAGTGTGTAATAGCAGTCTGAGTGTGTTGTGAGTTTGATATAAATGCAGATGCATTTTTTTAGTTTTGTGTTAGGCCCGGTGCACATCAGCGGTTTGCGGCGGCGGCGCCGCTGCGGCGTGCGGCGTGCGGCGACGAGAAAGGTAGTGCACATCAGCGGCGGCGGCGGCGGCGCGGCAGCGGCGACTATATAGTATTAGCATTGATTATACATAAGATCAATAATCAATGGTATTAATCAATCTTTTACTCTATAACAACAACTTTGGTAACAAAATAAATAATAAACAACAATTTTAAGAAATTGATAGGTTTTCCAACTCGATATTTATTTGTTTCTTAAAATATAATCGTACGAATCTAAAGTAAATACTGTACTTAATTGAATATTCAATCAATGCTATTATTAGTTTACAATAATATTTATGAATGATTGTAAACTTTGTTTTTGTTGTTATGGTATAAGGTATTTATTTATTGCTGGCATGTTTAATACAAACTAGAGACCGCCCAATGGTCGAAATTCGACCAAATATATTTTGAATAAAAAGTCGACGAATACATATGAAAACAAGTTTAATATCTAGTGGGCTCATCTTTACCTCCCCTTCTCCCATCCTCACTTCCAGATATTTTTTTAACGTGGAGTTAAAACGGATAGCAGAAGGCGTAAGATCAGTGGTCTTTTTATTTAGCCTATGACTGAAAAATCTCCACATAATCATCTCCCCGCTCCTCTTACCACCCTCACAAACAGGTTTTTTATGTAGAGTTAAAACGGAGAAGGAGTTAAGAGAAGGGTGTTACCATTCCAGCAGTCAGTAAAATTTGTACTTAAGAATCATCTGTTCTTTCTGATGTGCTACATATTTATTTGAATAACGCAGCTTTTTATTAAATGTAAAACAACAAAAAGCAGAACGCAAGTTCCCATAAGGATAACATGTAAACTTTTAAAGCCAAAAACACACCCAAACACAACATTATTTTCATTTCGGCACATCCCCTAATAGTACTAACTAAGTGTGCCAAGTTTCATAATCTTGCGATGCCGCACATCCGAGAAATCGGTACCACAAAAAGTCTTTAACCTATTATTATATAGATTAACTTAAAATATACTATAACATGTGTTTTATGTTTTATCTAATGATAAATTTTGTATCTGCAATAATACATGGCTAGACCAGTCGGCCCACGGGTTAGTTCCGGATAGCGTCACTTCCTCCCAGTACAATAGATAGACTACACCGGATGTAAGATTCTAGTTTATGCCCGTCAGAATAAAATAATTTAAATAAGTAAGATCAAGAAAAGTTCTTTAATTCTACAAAAATATTAATAATGTAAAACAAACGGTATGTAATATGCATGCAAACTACGCTTGTGTTTTCTCTCAAAAAACTTTAGCTACAGAGATAATTATGCAATGCAATATAAGAACTGAATGGGCATGCGAGAAAATAAAGAGAATCTGAATTATTATTATTGAATGGATTATTTTATAAATTCCATAACACAATTTAGTTTTGTACGATATTACATAGTTAAAGTTAGTTTAAGAATATTATTATAGTTTAATAAACCAGTTGTTATGTAAAAATAACGGGGCTCCCGAATTTTACTAATAAAAACATCTGAGAATAAGACGTTTTCCATCACTACTGGAGTGGTCCGAAGCCTGCGGCGAACTCGCCGCCGCCGCTAGTGTGCACTGCTCCATTTGATTCTATGCCCCGATAGACCTTGCGGCGGGGCTGCGGCAGGACAAAACTGCGGCCAAGATTTCGCCGTCGCCGCGCCGCCGCCGCAAACCGTTGGTGTGCACTGCTCGGCAATTCTCCATTTGCTCCCATGTATCTAAGAACGCGCCGCTGCCGCGCCGCTGCCGCAAACCGCTGGTGTGCACCGGGCCTTAGAGAACCGGGGACCGAGCGCCCATTGTGTTTGAAACAAAAACCTGAAAATCATCTAAAAAATGTTTGTAACATGTCAACTCTATATTCATTGAAGGTCCTCTATTTGAAGCCCAATTTAAAAATATATATTTTTTTAATAAGCCTAAAACAATTTTAACAACACCCCTCGATCTTGGGCTCATGTTTCTTCTCTCACCGTCCGCTACACGGAAACGTATACTATGGATAAAACGGTTTAGATTCGGGTTTGTCGAGGTCCGTTGTACAAAGATTTGTCCTTTTATAGGTTTAAGATTATTTTAAAACTTATCATTCATAGGCTACTAATAATTTTAAAGGTTAAAGTTTTGTTATTGGGTTTCATTTTACCACAATTAAGCCAAGTAAGTTAATTAAATCTTTAATGTATTTATGCCTCATAATATACTTGTCAATGTTTGATTAAAATTAAGAAATTTGTAACGCTTTGTGATCCATCCCGAATTAGCTTTGTGATCAATCCCGAATTAGCTTTGTGATCCATCCCGAATTAGCTTTGTGATCCATCCCGAATTAACGACTGAAAGATATATTAATACCACGACAATAGCTGAAATTTAGTTGTTTTTTTCAGTAACTTATTACAGTCTATTTTTAAAATAACGGTCTGAGCAAACTTGCTGTCAACCCGTCTTCGGATAATTAAAGATAAGCAAATCAATAAAAAATAGGTGTTGTCACTAGGTCCTACTCTTCAGCTGTCACCATTTTCAACCTCCCAGGTAGTTCAAAGTGGCGACAGCCAAAACGTACGTACTTTGAAACGATAGCACGTTCTGACAGTCTGTATTCAGTTATTTTGTGATTTGTATATCGACTCACTGATATCAGCAGTCGGAGATCTCTTCATTTTAGGGGTTTCATGTGCTATGAACCATATTTTCTTACAGGCTCCTTCTTGTGTTAGTCAGATATAAATAAATTTTGTGTTTGATCTCTCAATTTTATAAGTGGGGAAACTTCAAGTCCTAACAAACCTGTGAGGACTGTTAATCCCCTCACAGTCCCCTGTTAAGGACTGTTAATCCCCTTGAAAGCAAGGTTGCAGTAACTTGCACCATGCTGTCTGTCCCCTTGAACTGCAGCTGACTGCAGCGTATCAACCCCCTACCCCCATTCCAGGGGCGGATCCAAGGGGGGGGCGGTAGGGGCGGTCGCCCCCCCCAAACCTAAAAATTATTGTGTTTTATTTGATTACTTAGGCTTAAGTAGAAAGTTTGAATACATCCGAATGAAAATTGAAGTAGAAAAAGTCTCCCTAAGTCCCGTTTTTCGGTTGCAAAAGTCAATTTTGCTGCTCTCGTCTACATTGTTACATTCAAATTAAAACTATTGCACCTAAACGTTCGATAAATGGAATAAAAGATATACCATTAAACAGATGAGATTCTAAACTTTCATTTTAATTTATAACGCATTACTTAGGCCCATATCTTTCACCTAAAAAGCGACTTACAAAAACATTTATATTCCCGAGTATCGTGAAGGTTGTTGCAGTTTTGCCAGTTGACAGGCCAAAAATTCAGTGTTTTCAACATGGTCTTGGAGGTAAATTTTAACCGCAAACAGAAAAGGTTGGTCCCATTATATTCGTTTGTTATTTTTTACTGGATTTCAACACTGATCTCTGCTCTATGTTATCTGGAGTCACTACTCTTTGACTAAACAATTCCCAAAAGTGTGCCGTCTAGATCATCTTTTTGCTTTGTTGTATTGTCACCTTGGCGTTAGCTGGACCAATCAAAATTCATCGGGTGGACGCTATCAAAATTAAAAGTCGCCGACCGATTTTCTGCTCTAGTGTTTATTGTCAACAGTTATCATTGACATTGGATTTGAATTTAATATTTGAATTATCTATTATTAATAATGCTACTGTGTTGATGTGTAAGTAAAATAAATAATTAAACCAACCACCCAAGTGTACGATTTTCAATGTCATCCACCAACGACCATAAACCTAGAAACAAGACCATTTTTATGTTACCTAAATCATTACTTAGCTTCAAGATGATTGGTTACTTTTTATTTAAAACTATTCGCAAGGTTTCAATTTTAAGTTTATAACACAAGGTTTCGACTCGTAATGTACTTAAAAACAATTATAAAGGTTTTTAAAAATCGCTAAATTAACATTGATTTAAATGGGGAATAAAATTACCATACCGCCAAAACTCAAAACGTCAAAAACTCCCATAATGCATCAGTAAAACAATTTGGCCAACATAACGGCCGAAAAACACAGTGGCAAGCTTTTCTGACACTGAGTGGTGACTGTAGATATAACCACAAAGGAATGTTTCTCTGTGATATAACATAGAGCTCAGTGGATTTCACCTGTCGACCGCAGTTTGCTTCAGCTGTAGGTTAGGTTTTATTTTTGTGTAAACCTAATCCATTGTTAGGTATTAATATCCAGTGGCTTGGTTATAGGGGCAAAAATTTCCTCAAGTTATACGTAATGAAATAAAAGGAAACAAAGATTAAATTGCGTGCAAACGGAAGCTCATACGCCAATTATTTCATTTTGTAAACGTGGTACATTTCATTTTTCAAGTCGTTGACCTTGGCTGTCAGCCTCATTCCTCATTGTATCTTCGAGTTGCACAGTTCAAATGCAGATTTCAAATAAGTTTTGTAAATAGTAGTTTTTCGCATGTGTAATAACTGAAATTAATAGTTTATTTAATTTAGGCATCTTACTTGTTCATAAACGTCTACAGATAACGTAGATAAAAGTTTAATGCCTAAATATTTGTTATTTTTATTTACGGTCGGGCGAAGCAGAAATAAAGTTATTTTTTGTTTAGTACCTATGTTTAGAAAGTTATGATTGTTTTTTCTTGAGTACAAGGTTATTGATATATTATTTTAACTTTAGTTTCATTCGTTGAATAATATAATATAGTTTTAAATTAAATAATGGGGGTGCCAGTGACCACCCTTGAGGAGGGGAGGGGTTAATTTCGGTGACCGCCCCCCCCAAACATGACCTCTGGATCCGCCCTTGCCCCATTCAACCTTTCTTCCAGTATACTGGTGCCCTCTTAGGACCTATTCCACCGCCCTCTTCATACCGTCAATCCACCCCTGTTCCTACAATTTATTGCAGCCACCTAACCTTCTCTATAACTTCATGGTAACTGTTGATTTTTGTAATTTTTATTTGTGTAAAAAAGGAAATTACTTTCAAAACTGTCTGTGAGGCCCAGGTTTTGGTTAGTGTCAAAAAAATAGTTATGCCAAAAATAGTCTAATTATAAAAGGGGTCTCCCAGATCCAGGGTTTTGGTTGGCATTGTAAAAATGGGGTTTCGGTAAAAGTGTTTAATAGTAAAAAGAGTAAAAATTAAAAAAAAACTCACACTCATTTCTGGTTTTACTATTTATTGATTAGAATATAATCCATTGTCACAATCAACCCCTAATATTGCCCTTTCCCAGGGTTGTTTGGTTATTTTAAGTAATATATGTGATTTTAAATTATTAAGAGCCTTCATCTGAGGAAATTGCTGGACGCCATCTCAGAGCTTTGTTCCCTAAGACCAACATTAACTTTGTGCCTCCATTTCTCCTCACCTGATCGTTACATCCAATTAAGGCTTTGTCGTCCTCTAGAAATGTAATATGGAATTTAAAACTGTTCTAGAAATTAATGAGAAACTGTTAAGTGTAACACAATTGAAAATTAAACAATTGATTATAAAATAATAATGCCCAAATTAAGGAAATCAAAAATGTAATTCTCTTGAGAAACACCGCACCTTTATTTCGACACCTAAACGAATGGTTTCTGAAGATCGGGTGGGGAGTAACGAAGTCACAAAATGAACATTGGGCTTATGGAACTAAATTCCTAGATGGAATCTGGCAACTCCTGGTGATGAAGACTGTTGATTTAAACCAACTACACACTTGCCTCTTCCTCTTTTTGTAGCGTATCCTCCTGCGCCGGTGTATCAGGAGGGGGGATCCATTGCCCATGTTGGACTGGTCCACCATCACGGCCGTCCGGAACCGGTCCTTCAGGAGCCCTCCGACCATCCGGAAGTCCGAAGCCGCCTTCCAGCAAGTCTTGAGCTCACAACTGCCCGACATCCCGTGGCATTTGCACCTTGTCTGCATCTTGTTGGCTACGGCCTGAAAAAATCGGCACGGCACGCTCATCAGAAAAAGTGCTTATCAAATGGTCGCATGTGGGCAGTTCAATGAAACTGCCATGCACATTCATAATTTGAATGTGTGGCACTTGGAGCAAGGAGGAGAGGATCTTTGGAATGTCCAAAGTAAAATTCATAAAATTCCAAAAAATGTCAACCTACTACTTGAGCTCATCAGCTCAAGTTTAGGAAAACAAAACTAGGGCACTGGAGCAGCACAATAAGCCAAAAGGCTGACGTGTTCAGGCCCGGACACAGAATTATCGGGAGCTGGGCCGCAGCTCCCTTCAAATCTTATCTAAAGTTTGTGGCTACTAAGATTGGGGACTGTATTCATCAAATATTTTGAGTTTCATCAATAAAACCAGTGTTAAATTTGTAGTATATGGCATATTTTTTGTAAGTTGTCACTAGAGGCATTTTGTTATTTACCGCGCAGCCAATCTCGCTTGAGTGGTTGCGCTGTGCAGCTCCATGTGCCGTGTGTTCTGTTCAGTGCCTGGCTTTTGTGTCTGGTTTGATTTTATTTTTCCATTTAGACTGCTTTTACAGTGCTCTGTTTTAGCTATTTTTCTGATTTTTCCAGCTTTGCCTGGATTGTACCACTAATCCTTTGTGTAATTTTGTTATGTTCAAGGTATTTTTCAGGTGAGAAAAATAGATTCCAGATCCTAAATGTTGTGAAACTTTTTTTCAGTAAGCGATAATAATAATTTGTTTGCAGAAAAACAAATTTAAATTGTGTGGGCTTTTACAAAAAAGTTATTCTAAAGTTGGTTTTGATGACATTATTTAGTTTTCTTCATGTTATATTTTTTCTGTAAAGAATTATTTATTACAATTTCTTTTACTTTTTTTTATTTATTTTCTTCCGAGTTTCAATTGGAATAATGGCAATTCTAAATAAAAACTCACCATCACCAACAATGAATTTCAAAGTAGAGGCATTTTGTAACAGAGATTGCTGAAATTAAATTATTTTATGGAAAGCTGTTCAGAACCATATAACAGTGATATAATATTCAACAAATTTTTCAAAATCATTGATTTTCTGTAGCCTTTCTCTCAATAGGTCGCCTTTGAAGTGGAAGTTATATATTGCTTATTTGTGAAAGTATATGGATGAAACTTGGTATGTGACTTCTCTTAGATGAGTTCTATCAATTGATATTTGCATAAAACCCATTGTTTTGTGTTCCTTGTTGCAGCAAACCTGCGTACTCATCCCCAATGTTATTCTTATGGAAAATAATTAATATTTTAAATATCGCTTATTTGTGAATATATTTCTTATGAATCGTGGTAAGTGGCTTAATGTGTTATTAAGACATTTATATTCATTGGAAATTTGCTGAGTATGCAGGTTTGCTGCGGGGGTATTTATGATTTATGTAGCCAATCAGTAAACACAGTAAAAAGGTGTTTTATTCTGTATTGTATGAACACAAAAATCTATATCTAATCTCTAAATCAACCTTACTGTGATTATGTACAGTAGAACTTGTAAATAACATGTTGTTTTTACAGACATTGAACTCTACTCCACTAACCTGAAAAATTAAAACCTAGATCATTGTTAGTCATGAAGTAATGCTTGATTACAAAAGACTTGGTAAAATTTAGTGTGATATGGATATTTGTAAACACTACAGATAATTTACGTGCATCATAACATAAATTACTTGCATTCTGCCTATATAAGTAACAAGCAAACTGAATATCACAGGACCCGAGTTCTAAGAATCCATCAATGTCATATATAGGTACTGTAATAACAGATATTTAATAGAATAATTTTGAGATAAACCAAAACAACACAAATTATATGAATTTAACGTAGTCTTAAATAAATTAAGTATTATTCTATTATATGACAGTTTTATTGTGTTTATGAATACACAGGTTCACTAATAGATTTCATGGGTTTTATTGTTATAAAAGTAAAGGAGCAATTAGAATGAATGTAATGAGCCCATTAAAATAAGGCAATAAATACTGTCACTGGTGGTTTTATTTGATTTAATTATTTTTATTTATTTCTCACAAGGCACGATGAAGATTTTTCTTACAAGAATAATTAATAATAAATTTAATACTTCAAATATTGGTTTTTTACTAAAAAGTTTAAGCAATTCCAATTCCCATGATTTATTTTTAAAAATTAAAAACAAACAAGGAAAGCGGCAAGGCAAATGTGAGCGCTACCTATGAGCGAGCGGCTGAACTATGTGGCCCTGTGGCACACTGCGCTCTGTTGGGAACAGAAGGAACTAGGTTAGTTGAACCGCTCGCTCACAGATGGCAGTGGCGGTTCAATCGACCATTCATTCCTTGATCACGTCCACGCCGCGCCGGCGCCGGCGCCGCCTCCCACCGTTCCTTATCAATCGTAATTATTGTAGATAACTGACCGTAAAATCTAGATTTTATTATTTTTGTTCAATATTGCAATTTTGTATTATTTATTGAGTCATTTTACTTCATTTGTTAGCTTTGTAAAGATAATAGGTAGCAATTAGCCTATAAAATGTTTTATTAAGTAAAAACTACCATAGGTGCAGAGTTGTTCTTCGTTGTAGTGCATATTTTACGTATCATATAATTTAGCGTTGAATCGAGATATAAACTTACATTAAGGTTATAATTATTGTAAAAATAGTATTTGCAGCTAGAGCAATAGTGTTCATTTAATAGCAAATACAAGTATATCAGTTTAAGTAATGTATTTTTGTGTTTTATGTTTCCACAAAAACATAATTGTTTCAGTTTTAAAATTACATATGATTACAATCAACAACTTAAATGAATTTAAGGTTCAAAATAAATAAAGGCTAAACATGTATGAGTCATGCAATAACATACCATAGTTTTACCAGGCACTAACTAACATAAATTAGTAAATATTTTTATAGAATTTAATTTCTTAATATGATTTTCTATTAAATCCTAATTCATTTCATCAACAAATCAGTGTAAAATATTTATTAAAGTTTTCAACGCCCCTTTGTTTTTGTTATTCGATTATTAGAGCATATTTCTAGACCCGTCAGTTTATCTTGTATGGAATATGAAATAAAAATGAGTCGTACAGAAAACAATATTGGCACAACTTTTAGGTCCACTGATTAAAACAGAATCAAAATACTGTGATTGTTTTCAAACAATATATTTTTTGTCAGATTTTTGCTACTACATTTATTTGATAAGTTTCTAGAAGTACGATGAACATGGTCGATACAAATAAATTTGATATTTGTTACTAAAGGAATATTCTTAGTTGAAAAACAAATAACAAAACCTTTCCTTTGCCGATTCCTGCACAACTTTAAATAAATAATTGTGTTTTAGCGAATTTCCCCTATAGGGTTAGCGAATTTCCCCTATAGGGAAGAAGCTATTACCGTAGGTCTCATGGTAAGACTTAAGCCCGAGACCATGATAACTTTTTGTTTTGAGGTCCCCAGATGTCCAAAACACTATTCGTTCAAATTTATATATATGTAAATATATATCTATCTATATATATATATATCTATATATATATATATATATATATATATATATCTATATATGTGTCCGTGAATGCGATAACTTGAGTAAAAAACGTCCGATTTCGATGAAATTTGGCTCAAATGTGTAAACTGACATTTATGACTTTAAGTTCGAAAACCAGAAAAATCGGACTATGGGAAGGGGGGTTTATGGGGGTTTTAAATTTTCCAAAAATCAGTTTTTTGCATTTTTTACCCTAAAATTTTTAAAACACTTAATTTTGGTTTAGACCATGTTATAGAGCTTAAAAAAACAAATAATATGGTATTTTGAATTATTAACCTAGGTTAAGTGGTTGCGGAAAAAATCTAAAAAACATGCTCATAAAATCTCCCATGTTAATCTTATGGGAAAAAGGTTTTTGGCTTTTCCTCAGTTAATTTTACTTTAAACTTCACATTTTCTTTTACCAATCACTTCAGCTCCACAAAACAATCATTTTGGTGTTTAAATTGTGATTCTACGTCAAACCGTTGCAGAGATATTCAAAGTGCTAAACACAGTACGTTGTCCAATGTTATCCTTATGGAGAATAAATAAAATTTGATATCTTGATTATTTATGAATGTATATTGATGAAATTTGGTATGTGGCTTCATGTTGTACTGGTATATTGATAATTGCACAAAAAATAAATGTTTTGTTGATTGTCCCCGTAGCAGCTAACCTGCATACTCAGCCCTAATGTTATTCTTATGGAGAATAAGTAAAGTTTTCTATCTCCCTTAATTATGAACATAAAATTAATAAAACATGGTAAGTAGCTTCACCTGGTTCAGTTACATTGATAATTGCATACAAACTCATTTCTTATCTTCCTCGTTGCCACAAACCTGCGTACTCAGTCCTAATGTTATTCTTATGGGGAATAAATAAAATGTAATAAATCACTTATTTATGAATGTATTTTTGTCAAACTTGGTGAGTGGCTTTATGTACTAGTGAGAAACATATCAATGCATTGGAAATTCGCTGAGTACGCAGGTTTGCTGCGACGGGGGGTATTTAAGCTTAAACTGTTATTTTAATAGTTCCGTTGGATAACTGCTACTGTTTATCCTGGACTTTTGATACCTAATCATAGATATTTCGATCCAAAAATTAAGAATCTATTGCTGATTACACGCAAACTAAAAGCAGGGAAAGGGGATAGTCTAAACTTGATGAAGAAAAACATTGTTAAGCTGGTAACAATTACTAAGAAATATAAAGTAAATTTTTAAGAAGTTGGCAGCCCCTTTTTGCCTTACTTTGCCCGCCCACATACACTACAGGTGTGCGTGGGACGCAACCATCAGATCCAGCAAATCAAGAGGTGAGCCAATAAAGTACGGGCTATCTTGCCAAAGGCAAGGTATAATTTTAATGATAAGGGTAATACATAGATAAATCATCGAAGGTGATGCTATTTTTATAAATTTGTTAAAGGTGTAATACAATTATCCTACAAAGCGCTTCTTTACGATTCTCTTTCCTAAAACAGCTTTTTTTTGTTTAGCGAAGGAAAAGTATTTTTCGCTCGCTGTGCCTTACTTTTCCGCTCACTGAAATCATAAACAGCTGTTTGACTGTTGTTTGGACCAAGCTAACTGACTCGGTGTTTAAAATCTCAATCTTGTGAATCCAGCATGATTGATGAAAGTGAATTTGTGTATGTTGAGGCGTATCCAAAATTTCACTTGAAGGAAAATTCTCTTATTCGAGTATAAAGTGTCATTTAGCTCGTAAAACATAATCTATTGTACACTATTGTGTATTTTATGCTTTATATAGGCTACACAGGGGTATGTTCGTCAAAACACAACATAATTAATCCTACATTAGATTTACACTGTAGGCATTAAACTATGTAGTCTACAAGAGATTGTCTCTACATCATATTATACTGTGTGGGATATAAACAGCTAGCGGGTCTCACACGGTCTGTGTTTATGTTGGGTCGAGTGGTATCGATACGTTGTAGCCGGGCTGCTGGTAGACATAGGCCCTACCTACCGAGCTGAGCCCGAGAAGATACGGGAGAGTTGAAGGGAAACATTGTTTGTTTTAAGGTGCATTTCGTTTTGTTTATAACTTAAGAGGGGCTCCAGCCTCCTGCTTCTCCCGTAAGACCAATGTTAACTTTCAAATCCCTTCCCTTTTGAACGAAAAACACCTATTAACATTATGGTCCTTTAAGTTTATAAATTTAAACCATAATTTCAGCTATTTTGAAACGGATAAATACACATCAGGTGTTAGGACCCGATACCTAAATATACATATTTGCAAACTAATTTCCAATTGTATCTTGGTATTATTTATAAAAATAACTTACAAATAGACATACGCAAATCGATGAGATTTTGATCAAAATCTGTTTAAAGTTTGTTGTGTCTTTTCTCAGCATTAAACCAAATTCCGAAGTTATATCAACTCTCGCAACACTTCCTATTAATTTTTTTTAAATGACAACACTTGCCACATAATTTTCCAAATCGGCGTTACTTTGCAAATAGTTAAAGTAATACCAGCATGTACTGAATACCAGTAATACCAGTAAACTGAAACAGATCTACGGATAGATTTATTGCTCGACAGCTAAGCGCAAATGCATAATCGACGAACATGTAATAAAGGTTTGTAGACTAGAGTTCAAAATTCATATTGTGTAAATTGCAGTCCAGTCTTTCGTCCTGGCGGAATTAAGTCCATTAGGATAATATACCGCAAGAATGTAAAACAGTTGTGGTTTTGGAACTAATAGAGAGAAAACCGCAGTGGGACACCTGTACAGAGCGATAAAACCTCAAACCGCAAGGAACCGCAGGGATCGCTTCCACAGACCGAGTTAGTTTTACCTTACCAATCATTTAATAACATTCATACATATAGATTTAGACATTTACGATCAGAAATCAGTATGGAAAATATATCAAACTTGGAAATCACGGATATAATCAAAAGAATCCCAAAGTGTCAACATTTTTACCTCTTTAGATGTTAATTTTAAGCACTATTACTTTCCTTGTACTCAAACTAATAATCACACTGATTTTAGTTAATTTAAAAGGGTTAAAAGGTAAATTAACATTATACTGTGTCCTGTATGTTTGTTTGCAAGTCTGTCAGTGTCTGTATACTTTATTTTATAGGTTGCAGTTTTTAGTGTGTACTCAATAGTTGGAGTTTATAGGTAAAATTTGCAGTTTTTAACTGTATTTAAAATTTTAAATAAATGTATATTACATTTACATGCTACCATGTCATTTGTTTTGTTAAGAGTCTTATCACCGGAGGTTGCCGGACGCCAACTCAGAGTTTTGTTCCATAAGACCAATGTTAATTTTGTGCCTCCGTTACTCCTCACCTGATCGTTTCTTACAATTTATTCTGGTGTCAAATCGAAGGGTTCATCGTATTCTAGTGACAATTTAGAATTTATATTGTTATAAAAATTAATGGGAAATTGTACAGTAATGCAATTGAAAAAAAAGTTACTATGAAATCGTAATGCCTATATTAAGGAAATAAAAAATGTAATTCTCTTAACAACATCTGCATATTTATTTTGACACCTAAACGAATGTTTTGCTTTTGTGATGATCGCATGAGGATGAACAGGGGCACGGATTTGCTTATGGAACAAAACTCCAAGATGGCGTCTGGCAACTTCCGGCTTTGAAGACTCTTAAGAGTGAGCTCCTATCACGAAACATTTGGGGTTTCTACCTGCTTCCCCAATGTTAACTTTCAAACCCCGTCTCTTCTCAATAGATTATCCGATGAATGGCTCATTTTAAAGAACAAAAAGATAACTAGCGATTTCAGTGAGAAAAATTGCGATTTCACAAACAATAGTTGTTCATTAAAAATCCAAAATATTCGATATTTACGATTTGTTATGTGTGTTATATTTGTGATATCGAAATTCTGCTTCCTAAAACTCTAAATCAAGAATTTCGGATAATCCCCGTTGAGGAGGGGGGGCTTTGTCAGTTAACATTGCCCTTATGGAGAAGCAGGAATAAGACTGTACTCGTACTAACAATAGGTAATTTTGAAGTTAATAACAAAACAAATCAAACTCAAAATATAAGCAACCAAAAATGTTAAATCTGCTGAAGATAAAACGTCAAATCGGTAGTGAAATAAGACAATCGTGCCTTGATGAATCACAACACACTATACTGAACACTAAATATTTTATCTGCACAGATTATTTTACACTTCTGAAGCGATGGTAAAATGTACCTGTAACATTTACAACAAAACACTATTGAATTAAAACGAGTCATTAGAAGACTGTCCACTAGCAAAACAAATCATTAGCAAAATACACAATTGGGCAAGCATGATTCGCCAAAAAACACATACTTACCGCTGAACAACTGTACTAATACGATCCGCACAGAATGGTCAAACGAAACGCAACACCTTCGATAGAGTTGCGTTTTTGTCAATCACGTAATCAAAAGTTACAAGTGATGATGTACTTGATATAGTGTGGCGTGCCGGTGACGGTGACAGAGTTATCAATCACACAGGCAGTGGATGACAGATGGATTGGCCATGGCGGGACACGTGTCATAATATTGGCTCACGTCGCTCCTCTATAAATAATTAGACTCTTCTTGTCACCCCCTCCCCCCATTTATTGAGTCGTAACTCTTTTGTTGAACTCCGTTTCCAATTGTGTCCACGGATGGTTCGTGCGTGGTAAATGGCAGGAGTATCTGTTGTATTTTTCAGGATTCGTAATTGTTTTTGTTGTAGAAAAGTATGGAATAAAACTATTTAACTTTCGTTCTTGGTTTAAATTCTTTAAGTTAAAATTTGTGAATACATTTTATCTATTTTTTTACATGAAGCTGGATGCTTCGAGCTGATATAACTAGATGCAAGTTGTTTTTTTTACACCACCATATCCATCACTTATTGTTTAAACTGTTTTGGCTTATTATGATGAAAATGTTAAACTGCAAATACTTTTTGATAACAAAGCTTTACTTTGACACTAATTGGCGGTTTAATTGCTTAACAAAGAAAAACTCTCCTGTTTTAAATACGAGTATTCATCTCGAGTCTGTAGAATGTGTTAATTGATTAAATAATTATTAATAATATATACAAACAAAACTAAGTAAAGTAGTTTCCATATTAATAAATAAACTACGCGGATATTATTATGATGATAGGACTTTTTTTATGATACACAAGTAAACACATTCTTAACGATATTTTAGAAGAAAGTAATTAAATTTTACAATATAACCTTTGAAATCGGACTTTGAAAACATACGGATTAGGGAGACTGTATTTTATTCATTTTTTGTTGACATAGCCTCGGTATTTTCAAATAAAGCAATAGAATATTTCATAAAACAATGTTTATTTCAATATTTAATTAATGAAATATCAGCAGCCAATTCGATTCAATTAATGCAAATCCATCAGATATCGTTGTAATACAGATCCAATAAATTTATGCGAAATCCATGGACATAATGGTTTTATGATCTATGGACATAATGGATCTATAAAAGATGTATACGGACTAGGTGAAATATAGCAAAATATGTAGTAGCTTTTGAAGGTGTCTCAAATGACAGCAAAACCTTAAACCCCCATGAACAATAAAGACAGATTCAACACATTTCCGACGAGGAACCATTGTGAAAATTCTTTGTTTAAAATGCATTTTTGGTAATGGTGAGTTTATGTAATTTAAAAAATTATTTCTAGCACTTAATTGTGTATTGTGGCCATCACTATATGAGAAAAACAAGTTTCACGACGTTTCTGGATCTGGAATCTGATCCAACCTTCATCAGGTGAGAATATTCCTTAGAACATAACAAAATTAGTAGCACAAAGTCGCGGAACTTGTTTTTCTCATTCAGTGATGGCAAATGTCCGCGATAATTTCCCAAATAACACTATGAAAATAGTTCTAACCTATAACGATACAACGAACCAAACTCCCGTGTTATGTGTAATGTAAAACTTAAACTCCTCGATGAATCTTAGAAATACCTTCAGAAATATTTAACACAAAGATGGCGGGCCCGATAAATCGCCAGACACTGTCACGGGCATTCCTGATGGTGGTTTCGCGAGGTTCGGACCCTCCTCTTCATTAATACAGCAATTCAATTATGACCGGCGTGTAGCGTATAGCTGTGGCGGCGCGGGTGGTCGGGGCGGAGCCACCCATATCTCTCCTATTGTCATCTCTTCTCACCTTTACTGTTCCCTCCTCTCCTCTCCTTTACTGTTCGTCGCTTTCACTCTCCTCTTCCCGGATTAGTCTGGGTCATCTTTGGTTTTTTCCACTCCGTTTCAACTGTACGTTTTTATTTTTCCTGATGATTTCTGTATGTTTCGGTTGTGATTGATTTGAGTGGATTTTGTACTGAATTGAAAATTAAAAATTGCGTTAAGTATATTTTTTGTATATTTTAAATTATATGTTGTCCGTTTTCAAGTTTTTAAGCAACAACTGACCCCTTCCATTTCAGTATCTGTAGTCAATGGAATTATTAACAAATGTATCTTAAAACAATATACCTTACAACTAAATTTAGATTTTGAACAGATATTTGCTAGGAGGATAATCATAATAATCATGTCACTAATCTTTGTAACGGGGAAAAATCACGTATTTTACAGTTTAATATAAAAATTACTCAGCTCTTCTCATACTGCAACACTTTAAACGAATAAATTAAACATGTTTGAACAAAAGGAGTTTTAATAGGAAGAAATCACACTATCGGAAACATCAACACCTTTTACCGTCAATTTACAACGTAATCGCTCACTCGTTTCATCAAAAGTCAGATGATATTTTCTCAACAATTGGATGGATGTAAAACATATATAATTTTTTGGAAACATTTTCAAGAATCTATATAGGCTGGTTCAAAATTGTCCACTTTATTAAATCTAAGACACAAACTAGATTGAAATGTGGATGAAGACCACAGAATGTCCAAGATATGCTCAGAATTTAGAAGATAAAGAAAGTGGACAAAAACTACTGATAGCTGTGGAGATACAGAATACACATGGAGACTATGGTAGACCGAGGAAGTTTTATCCACACCTAGACTTGTAGATGAACACAGCTCGGTTGTAAATGCAGATGTAGACATGGATGTAGCGGAAGAGGCGGCGGGGGGAGGTGTAAGGGACCACCGGTCCATAACATATCGCGTTATCCGTGTAAATTCCAGGGGGGCGTGTCCCCCCCACCCTACCACGATAAATCTGGAATTTCTGTAATCTTTTTGGATCCCAATAAACTACTTGGTGGGCTTCTTTTGTGGTCAAACATGACTAATATATTTAACACCCCCCCGCTCAATTCCTCCGCCTACCTGGCTGTGGGTGTAAAGATGATTTTTGTAATCCTTCTTTTTATTAGGCTCCTTTCACCCGAGTTATAAATGTGCTCGTAATGCCACAGCTCTTAATCACCAGTGAAGTCCCGGCTTTAAATTGTTAGGTCTTACTCGAGATGAAAATCGTAGCAAATTGTATTTTTTTATCATCTTAGAGCTTCAGAGAGGCTTTACGATTAGGGCGGGAGTACATTTCGTTTACAACTATGCCTGGTTTTTTTCATAAAAATGAAAATAACGATAATGCATAGCGAAAATACGCTATAAATAACTAAGCTAACGCCTCAGTAATTCAAATTTAGTGCATAAAATATGCTCAATCTATAAATTATTCTACTGTACAGAAGCTAAATTTAACTTTGACACATTTTCTTCCAAATTATAGTTTAACAAAATAATTTATCGTTAGGCTCACTTATTGATAAAAAATAACTGACTCTGTGATTTTACATTCTTTACCATTAAAAAAATGTAATTTAAAACTGGAGGAATCATCTTTTCTGCTGGATTTCTGAAGTAGTGAGGTTTTACTCACACCCTTGCAGGGCAAAGAAGTTCCCAAGACAAAAAGGTTCTTTAGGACTAACAATTGTGGATGTGTAGGCATTTATTTAGTGTGTTCTTCATTTTACTTATTAATATGCATAAAATAAACTGCCTTATCTACTGACCAGTCTCCCGGCTTGGTTGTTGTGTAGGTTGATCCTCGACTGGATGTCCACCCCTCTCTCTCTGGAGTCCAGGAACATCGTGGAGAACTTGATGCCGAACTCCAGGTTGTGCGAACATCCGCCCCACTTCCACCGGTTCCTGGGAGAGCCTCTGGTGCGGGAGAAGGCCTTAGGCTCGCAGCCGCAGGCCAGCAGATTCCCCTGGCCGCAGGCCCGAGCCACACTGTGAGCGACCCCTGCGGCTGAGATGGCGTATGAGAACGCTGACTCTCTGTATCCTGGAACAGAGAGGCAGATTGGATTTGTATTGGATTTCTTCAGGTTATCAATGGCATATCGGACCCTAGTGGTTCGATGATAATTCGTTGCGTGTTAATTCTGAGAAAACCAAGCTGCTTGATTTTTCGATTGGTCATAAAGACACAGCTTTTCTAACTTTACCGTTGGTGAATGTGTTCTTATTGCATAATATGAAGTTAACTTCCTTGGACTTCTCTCGGATACACATTTAAGCTAGATAGTGTCTTCTCTCACATAGATAGTGTTGCAAGCCGTTTGTCGTCAGAAATTGTTGTGATGGCTGTCCATGTTTGGAAATATGAATGTATTTCTTTAAGCACACTATGCTCTCATTTATCCCTTGTCTCATTTGTCCCTTGTTATCTATCATATGCAGTCGTGAGTTGGGGTTCTGAGAATTTTCATTCAAAGGTTCTTTTCGTTCTCCAGAAAAAGGCTGTGAGAATAATGGCAAGAATTGACAAAAAATTCCTCTACTTCCTATTTCAAGGCTTTTGAACTACTTACCATCCCTTAAGTTTTTATTTCTGGAGTCATTAACCTTCTTAAAAAATTAACACATATTAAATGATATCTTTTCATTACATAGTATAACCAAAAATATGAATAATTATATCATATCCAGCATAAATCGCCCTTTTCAAAAACCACACGCACTACAACTCCATAAAAATTGTCAGTAATCTGACAACCCCTCTGAAAAAGAAACAAATCTAATATTATTTAAGAAAAATGTAAAACTATTCTCAATCAAGCATTGTTTTTATAGTGTTAATAATTATTTGGATATGAAATATATTTAATTTGATAATTTTCTTGTAATGACGAATGATGATGCAACCTTGTTTGTTCTATGGCAATAAACATTTTTGAATTTGAACCCTTAGGAAAAAAGTCATTCAGTTTTGTCATAAGTGCCTAAATATTTGTTCAATACATCATCTTTACATTTGAATATCAACTTTGGTATTCGCTTTTTATCCACGCGGGAGGTAAATCCATACCTAATCCGCCTTTTCCTACGCTGTCTTCTAACATTCCCAGTATAGTATTTTGCCTTTCTCTGCTTGACGGGAGTAGGAAGCCTACTACTACTACTCTGTGTACTGTACTTTACTAATTACTACTTGAGTAACACAGATCGATCATACATTTTACATGTACAATAAATCAAGTGGACACGGAAATCTTCTATGTTTTTTAGTGAACGAATTGTTTTTCATTTATCTTGCATAGCTAAAACTTATGTGTTTTACCCGTCATCCTTGAATCAAGTCAACTGCATCTCCAACTCACTATTGTGAGATATCTGGTGTGTCTTGTGCTACAATAACACGTTGATCGGCAGTAAGATTTACTATCACTGCAAAATATTATAATTAAATCGTGTTATTGAGCAATGGTGTTCTTGTAGAATAACGATTTTAGAAGGCTTAAATTTAGAAGGCGCTATTTACCACCCAAAGTAGGAGAAACCTCTTCCTATAAAAGGGGAAATTATTGTTGGTCTCTGAGTTCAACCAGTTAATCAATCGATCAGTTAAACCTTTTAAGTTACAATTTAAGTAAATATATTTGTATGGTTTTATTCTTGTTTGTGTCTCGTGATTCCTTAGTTGCTAGTAGTAGACCAACATTTCAAGGTTTAGTAACATTTGGACAAGTGGGGCGTGCATCAACAAAGAAGTCCTCACTGAACTTCGGGTTGAAGAACCGCGTCTGACTTCGGCTCGGTTCCTCTCTCACGGTATTGTCCGGAGTCCGCCTGTCCGGGTCCGGGTGTCCGGGTGCCCGTCCGTCTGTCCACGGACTTTGACATTTGACAGCGACAGACCGACCGGTATTTATGGGGCCCCGTGGTTATTGCATAGTATAATTAGACCGATTGGTATGCTGCCTACCCATAGCGTCGCGTCGTTGTCGTCGCGCGGCAAGACTTATGCGGCCATTGTCGCGCCGTTGATGTATGTCGACATATCGGTATATTTAATACACTCATTGTCCGCCAATAAGGTTAATCAAGGCGATGCTAATGCAATGAGCGTGGGAAAGCGGGAGGGAACTTTCGCGATGAGGCGATGGTTTTATGGGGTTGAATTCACGGTAACTCGCATAATTGTGCAACTGTGTTGTGGAAAGTAGTTGGATTTAGGTAAGTGAATTTGAGTTCACGCATTGATGATGTTAGATGGATTTATTAAAGCCAACATCATCCAAAAATATGTTTAAAGTAAACTTTAATTATATTTCAGCTAAGTCTAAGAATACGTTGCTGTGCTGTTTAGGTAAAATTAAGTGGGTTTTCGTTCAGAACAATTAAGTAATATTTTGCATACTTCATTCCACGTAGTCAAGAAGTTCATCAATATAGTACAGTTACTATATTACTGGTTATTTCAATGGTTGTCCTTGACCCGCCAGTTCTAGTTGCGTTTACTATAGTGTCCTATTGCTCGAGGAATCTATCTATATTATTAAAAGAATTCCTTGAATTTAGTTCGAAGATTTTAGGCCTTAAACTATAATTTAATTTACATGTTTGGTATCAATAGGAAGCTTTTACCCTCAAGATGTGCCTTATGGTTTTGGAAAACATCAGCTTCAGGGCTCTGCCCCAAGGACTTTTAAAGGTGTAGTGTTAATCTTATGGACTTATATTTTATGTCGTAAAACAGCTGATTATAATTTAAACATATCAATATATCTGAGCTTGCGAGATTTCCTTGCAGAGAGCAGGACACCGTATAGTTTGAACTTTTTTATTTGAATATTGTTATTTTGAATACCTCTCTATTGCAATACAGTTTTTCAAGGGAAAAACGTTATCTAGCCTTTCGAGAAAATCCTCCCAAGCATGAACTCTGTGAAACCATAAATACGAAAAACATCAGTAACAAACTGGGGTAAACACTCAACAACTGGAGTAAACATTCAGTTGTGCGAACTGCAGTCTGAGGTGAACGTCGATACTTCTCTTGGCTAATGAGAACATGTGCTGATAAACAAAAATATTATCTTTGGAACAGCTCTCATTATTGTATTAAAATTATGTATTTATTTTCCCCCTTTGAAACTAAAGTTTTCCTTACATGTGTAGTCCCCTTCCCCCCCTTTCCCTTTCCCATTCCCTTTTCTTTTAGACGTAATTTTGGGGATTTCAAAATGTATACTTTATAACTACTTCGTGTTAAATGATTTCAAATTTCCTACTCACTGACTCCAACTTTATATGGAGCTATTTAATGACACCTGCTGAAACTTTTTTACAAATTTTCTCTACAGATTTTATACGATTCTCCATACCGAAAGCTGGTTTTAAACTAACTTTTCAGACTAAAATCATATAGTAAAACATTGTTGTCTAAGTTGTTTATTATATAAATAAAATTACTAACACGAACACAGTGCGAGAATTTTCTATGCATGTATTCTACTGGAAGCATGTACCTCAGGCATGTACTGGAGGCATGAAGTGGTGGCATGTAGTGGAAGAATGTGGGAATCTCGACAATGTAGGTCCACTGTTCTACACGCTGTTTGCTTTGTTTGCAATTGATTATTGCCACCTTTTCTCCGTAACAAATTAACGCTTTCACTTTCTTGAGAACGGGACATTGTCTCAACAAACCCTCTGCAAAACTTTCAATACGATTAGTCTGGGATGGTTTTGCTACTGTGAGACAATGTCAGGGGTTTCATTCTACTGTGCCTCTGAAGGAGGTCTCTCTCGGTGGATATAATGTTCTTTGAATGATCGAGTAGTATAAGTTATTTATTAAAAGCAAACAGCATGCTTGAAATTAAATAATTTATGAAGAGTGCAATTAATTGTGCGTTAGAACCGTGGAACACGTATGCTTTAATACCTTAGAACACTTTTATAAACACATGATTTATTACTTGGAGGATTAAACCTTTATCTTTGTAAGCAAAATTGTAGCTTTTCTTTTCTAGCAAGAGCAAATGTTAAGTAGGAAGTATTTTTTATCACTGTTACTGTCAAAATTTCAAAAATGAATCAGATTTTATGTAAGACAATTGTGAGTGTACAATAGTTCAAATAGGCATGTAAATCGTTGATTTTATTCTCAGTTGAATCAAACGTAATTGTAAAAATAAAATATTATCAATATAAGTATATTGTAATATATTAAGTTATTAATCAAGTATTCAGTGTTGTAATTACTAATTCAAATAGATTTCCAAGTACTTTTGAAGGTATACAAATACTTATAAAGCGTGTGTGTGGATTTTTTAAATTTTTAACAACTAAATTTTCTTTTCGAGGTGTTTTTGTCTTAAAATTCTACACAGTAAAATTACGCGATGAATAACTGTTTTGTTTCCTGATTAGGGATTATTGATTATGAATCAAGTGGATTATAGGTGGGACCTTCCTAAGCTCTTAAAATTGGTATATACTTACTCATCTTAGTTCATATCTAAGCTAGTAGCATTTACAAACAATCTAAATTTGAAATATGCGTGCGTACCTATCAGAGCTTTTTAGTCCTAAAAGAAATAACATCGTTGGTTATTTAACAAATGTTCAGTTTACATCCATTTGTTTTAGTTTATTGAAATTAAACTGTATACACAGCTATAGGGTGATTACTTAAAATGTCTAATGAAATGTTAATTAACTAAAAAAGATGTGCAAACCTTTATCCACAGCCCAGTTAATGGCTTCATACTGTTGTTATTATAGAACTTCAGGTCATCACTAAGGAGTACAAAGTGATATCATAAGCTACCTACCATTGTGATTACCCCGTTTTAAGTCCCTATTGACCATTACAATTGAAACCATTGGTTAACTTTACATACGGTGAACCTGTTGAATTTTTATCCCGCATTTGCTCGCTCAGTCGTGTGGTTTTAAACAGCATGAAAAAAATGCTGAGTTGAATTTCCACAAGTGGAAACATCTATATCTATAAAAGGCAAAGCCTTGGCTGACTGACTGACTCACTCATCACTAATTCTCCACCTTCCCATGTAGGTAGAGAGCTGAAATTTTGTACACTGATTCTTTAGGCATAAAATAGGAAACTAAATGGTTTTAATCCTGATCTGACCTTAGGGCTCTGCCAGAGATCCCGACAAAGTTCTCATGTATTTCTTATGGACATTCATTTTTGTTTGAGCTGATGAAAATACAAACAGCTAATCTTGATTCGTAGTAGTTCCACGGGCTAACCACAGAATGCAGCACACACAACTGTCATAGTTTTTATAAATTGTTTGCGGGGCGAATCCTGCAGGAACAGCTAGTTTATTATAACCCGTTAGCCTCATAACCTCAAATCGCCTTCTCTAATTGTATATGGCAATAATTATATTGTGAATTTAGTGTTCATATAAAATAAAACAGGATGTTTTAGCTTGACTATAAACCTGAACATTTAGTAGTTGTGTAATTATTTTCCCCGTAAGATCTCTTAAATTTAACATCTGGCTATAAAAATCGTTCCCTCAGAGAAAAAAACGCCCCCTAATAGTTAATGAAATTCCGTAAGAGGGGATTGCTGCCCTACTATAGGAACAGTTGTAATCTTCGATCAACTCATAAATACTACTATTTAGGTTTAACCAGTTTACCACTGTTGATAATATTTAACATTACTTATGTTATCTACGTGGTATCTACTTATTTTTATCGGGTCAAATAGCGAATTTTTCACCTTATAGAGAAGTAATAACAAGAGGAAGCTTTCCTACATGTGAAGAGTGTGTGCAAGTGCTAGACGCCATGGAATGTACAATTAACCATCTCCCCACACTTATAGCTGCCTATCTAGCAACCCGTTTAGGCCAACGTGGAAAGTTATCTCCACTTTTACTTACTGTGGTCAAATAGAAATTAACGTTTCTATCCTAATATATAGTAGAACATTTTATTAGAAACGGGAAATAGTTGTAGGTGTAGTACCTTGCATACAAATAACTATAGCCATTCAATTTAAGAATTATTACCAAATACAATAGACCCTCTCTTATCCGACCCCAGATCAAGCGCCAATCGGGGTAACCGCCTCTGCTCGGGTACAAAATAGAGGTCGGTTTATCCGCCCTAAATTTTAAAACTGGTTGGTTTAACCGACCTTTTCTAAGAATCAAGATATATCCGTTTTCATCCTTATCGCTTTACTAAAATAGAAACGAATCCGTTCAAGTTAAGTTTTGTTATGAATCACATGGGAAACTTACAATATTGTGGAATCACTCAACGTCAGTTTATCGGTACTCTGCGTCGTGTACAGTACTTTGTTTTTCCGCTTGTGCGTCGCACGTGTGTACAGCCTAGTTTTTTATTCATATAATATCAATAATACATTTATTTCTACAGTATTTTACATGTTTACGTAGTTACCCGTTTTAACCGACCTTTTAGGTTATCCAACCTAGGCCCGGTCCCGTGAGGGTCGGTTAAGAGAGGGTCTACTGTATGTTGCATGACAATCAAGTCGCGAAAGGTGGCCCACTGTATGCTGATGAGGCGGGTCGACATGCGACAGGTGGGTTAGGTTAGGTCGGGCTGGCGAGGAACCTCCCGGGTTTGGTTATGGTTGCGGTCGCGGTCTCGGCAGCGGTTGCGGTTGCAGGGTTGTCACATACGGTTGCGGATTGTCACCGGTGATGCATGGCCACTCGGCCACCTGCTATTACAATATTTATATGTGGAACCTCCCGCAGGAGCTCGAGACGACCGGCCCCCGTAATGCATGCGGTGCAATACAATCCGATGACAGACAGACAGACGGACAGACGGGAGATACGCGCGATTATGCAATCAGTGAGGAAGACTTATGAGGTTCTGGGGTTTGAGAGGACAAGACAAACTTGAGAATAATATTTGAAAATAATCTTTTTTAAAGAAAATTGGTATAATGTTACTCAGTGGAAAGCAATCCACTATGTTTACGAAAATTATGAGTTGAACTTCTTTGATATTTGGTGGTAATTCTTGAGAGTACTTTTAGTGAGATTCTTCGTACTGAAATTATCTATAGGGATGTAACATTGTTCACGTTTGTTAAAGCTTAAAGCTTTAGATTAATCGTTGAGTACTTATTTAAGAGTCTTTATCGCCAATAGTTGCCATACCATCTTGTAGTTTTGTTCCTTAACGCCAATGTTAATTTTGTGCCTCCATTATTCCTCACCTGATCGTAAAAATATCCTTCGGATGTCAAAACAAAGGTGTGGAGGTTCTCAAGGGAGTTCAATTTTAGATTCCTTTATTTTGAGCATTCTTATTTTACAATAAAGACTTTAATTTCAGTTTTTATTACTTTACAATTTCTATTTAGTTTTTTAATAAATTCGAAATTCTAAAATTTAATTCTCAAGGAGGTTGACGAAAATAATGTGACAACCAAATGAATTGTATTTTATAAAAAGGCGAGGATCAACAAAGGCACTAAGTTAACATTGGTCTTATTGAAAAAAACATTTAAACAGCGTTCGGCAACTTCCGTGAAGAAAACTCTTAAGATATGATCGGCATTTATACAGGTAGCGCAAAAATCAAAGTGCAAAGGTAGGTTCGAGGTTTGTATCCCACTGATCATTTCCGTGCATTGTTCAGTCAATGAATTATGTTAATTTTATTTTCTATTAGTTCTGTCAAGCGTCATCGGGAAAGTCACTCGACTCTTCTTCCAACTGTTTAAATGTATTGGGCCAGGAAGAGGAGGAAATTTAAGAGGGAGACAACAATTTTACTTTTATTTCTTTATATCTACTTTTACTATCATTCACGTTTCTAAATAACTATACAGGCTCCATAACGGTGATGCATTGTTGGAAGAATTTAAAACTAATTTTTTACCATCACTATTAAAAGAATCAACATATTTTTACTAATAGGCATATAAATAATAAAACCTCAATAATAAATTATTTAAAACGAACCAGGTAATTACTGATACCAGCCATTTCCACTCTAACTTCAAAATCCCTTTGTATAGTTTATTTCACTACTAATCACGAAAGTGACCTATTTCGGGGCAAGATAGCATTTTACGGGCGAGGCGAAGCCGAGCGTGGAAAATGCTATCGAGCACCGAAATAGGACTTTTGTGACGAGTAGTAAAAGATACTTTTCATCACGATGCATATAACCACCCTGAACTTTTAAACTTTAAACAAAATTATCTGATATTAACTTTCCATAAGTAAACACAGCAAGGTCTTACAATTAATTTTAGTATTAAAGTCAGCTGTTTGAACATAGAATTGTCAAAACAAATGACGAAATCACACTGGTAGTCCTGTTGAGCAAAACGGGAACTCCAATTGCTTAGGACAGGAAAAGTTTTGTTGGGACAGGCAAAGTATTGTTTGGGACAGGAAAAGTCAGCTGATCATGTTTTGTTTTATTACAAGGAAATAGAACGTTTTCGTAGATCGAAGCTGCATGGTAATGGGCTATTTTCGAATACAGAGTGATGAAAAAGCATTTTTTACAATGATACTGTTAAATAAAACAGATGTCTGAAGAATTAATTGCTCGATCCTAAATTGTTTGAGGGTCGTATAGCATGATACTGCATGTGGTTGTGTCACACCATTACCTGTGGAGTGGGGATTACTTTCACGGTTTACATTAAAAGGTGGGTTTGGTTCAGCTTTGAATCACATGTTGTCTGAACTAAACATAAAATTATATATCCCACTCCTTATAATCTAAAATCTACGATCTATAATTATTTCAAACTGAGCTCTGTTTATGTAGCATTCGAAGATACAGCGCCCGAACATGGGCAGAACAACTATACCCACCCATTATCACAGATCTACAGACGTAGTGAACTGGCAATGCCAATTATCCCTTCTTAACTATTCTATTATTGCTGAAAACGGGAAATTTGCTTGTGTTGTAATTTACAAACACAAGTCTCTTCTGGGTAAAAAATTTAAAATGGCAATAAAGTATATTCTATTTCTAACATGTACGTATTTAATTTACGCATTGCGACTCGTTCAAAATAATAATACAATGTCTTATCTAGTATTATTGCAATTAAATTATACTCTAACTGAATTCATAACCAAAATTGACAATAAATCGTGACACAATTCAACGTAACAGATTCATATTTTCAGTAAATTTTCCTCACTATTTGTTCCACTTCAACTATTCCTTTTCAACTTTCCAACTATACAGAACGTGTTTCGCGTCTCTGGCCGAGCGTGCGAAAACGAGAGTGAGAAGAGATAAGCGGCTGTTTATATCAGTGGGGTTTTACTGGTGGGATCAAACGGCATGTTAAGTAGGGCCACATAAAAGTGAAGTGACGCGGTGAGCGGTGGGCCAGTGTTGGATACACGTAGCTGACATGAAACGGCACTATCAAGATACAGATAAGGAAGTGGCACGGTCCTCCTGGAATGTGATTCCAGACTGTACCGCTCCATAAAGAAGTGGGCCCGGGTAGCGTGGGAATTGGTCAACGTGACTCACTTGGGGAAATTTGGAAACGTGGTTATCTCAATGTTGCAGCTGAATCGGGAAAATCAGGATTGAAATGAATCGTGGTAAGTGCTGAGTTCGATTTTTTCAGAACCTAGTGGGTACATTTCATTTGCCATCCCTGCAAAATAAAACTTGTTTCGCGATGTTTCAGGATGTTGAATCTAATCCGTCATCAGGAACGAGTACCATTTGGAGAATATAATACAAAAGTTAGTTGCAACAGTCCAGGTAATTTTGGATAGGGAACGAAAAAGCTAAAATAAATAACTGGGTATTCATTTAAGAGTTCATAAAACGCACAAAACGAAAATCTAGTTGAAACAGTAGGACAACCTGGCTAGAAAACAAAAATTTCTAAAGCTAATAACCTAGAAAACTATTTTTTTTTATTGTAAAAACAATTCACAAATCACCTGAGAGGCACTGCATAGAGCACTAGTGAAAGTTTAGTCGATCACTAATTTTGTATGCACTGAGTACTATTCAAACCTGATGAAGGAATTAGATTCCAGATTCCGAAACGTCGCGTCGTAAGAATCGATTACCTCTCATCAGTTAAGCAAAATGTCTGTAGTAACGTATTAAATTCTCCATCACCAATAATGAATTTTAAAAATAGAATTCGCTAAAACTGTCCATCTTAGGCGGAATGTGTATCAAAATAGAGCGTAGTGAGGGTAAAAGTTCGAGTGAATCCATCGTAAAACACCGTGGTGTCTAGCTATACGGTAACGTTCTACCGTAGAAAAGATATTTTTGGTTAGTTTATCTCTTTTGATGGTTTGGGGAAGGGAAGTAAGATGTCCCCAAAAAGTGAGTAACCCAAAGCCCTAATTCCCACATTGTGTTTTGTAATTTTGCTAGGAATATATTAACCTTGCATATAGGGATAACTTTTTGAAGGCTTACCAGATACATGTTTGAAATCTTATAAGGTATCTGTCTCATCAGAAGAGGAAATTTGAGTGACCGCCTCTGTAAGTTCTAAGAGAACAATTTATGTGGAATTTCTAATGTCTATGAGTGCGGTTAAAGGATTATTTTAATGACGATAGGAGATATAAATGCTGTGTCTAGCATTTGCGAAATTTTGAAATAAAAATTATGAATTTCATTATCAGATAACAACGCGTTTATAGTTAGCCAATAGAATAGAATGTTTACTAAGTACTATTCTCTATTGAAGTTCAACAATGATGCAATTTAAACTTTGGTTTTTGAGAAAATTATTTTAATGCCCTCACGAGTAAAACTAAGGTAAATTAAATATGAAAGATATCTAATAGAAATGACCAATCTGTAGTTTAACTTAATTTCATCAATAATCATACGCATAAAACGATTAAGTTTTAATTTACAAAGGTTTTTGATGGATAAAACTGAAATGATTTTGATTACATGAAACGGCAAAACGCCCAAAGGTGACTAGTTCATTAGTGTCAGTGTCAAATCTTGCCATCACAATCAGCTAATGGAATAGCGTGTGACCCTCTGTGTGCTCTCGCAGATTCGTTGGCGTCATTCAACATGATACAGCGGGTCATTGCTCAGCAATCAAATCACGTAACAACATGTGACCTGTTAAATAATAGGGTGTTCCACAGGCATAACCAAAGCATGTTTTAAAGATCCTATATTGCAGTTCTAATCTAAAACATACTAATATATATATATATATATATATATATATATATATATATATATATATATATATATTTGTACTGCTTATTTTTACTTTCTCCCCTTATACATCGTATATGGAGAAAGTATTGTTTTCGTCAACATTTTCGAATTTGAGTTGTTAGTGGAAATATTCGTTTTGGTGTTCCCTGAACCCAAAAAAGTGATATCTGTGTGTCTGTCTGTCTGTCTGTATGGATGTGTACAGAGCTAGAGGCCAAACCAATGTTCCGATTTTTATGAAATTTGGTATGTAAGTACTAATCCACGATATCTCTAGGTGTTTTTTCATTTTTTTATTTTTTTATTTTTAAGGGTAATTATCCCCCAAAAACCGCCAAAAAACATGAAAAATCAAAATTTCTCAAAAACGGCTCTAACGATTTTAACTAAACTTTAGCCGTTTGTAGAACTTTAGTTTTCCAACAAAATTACACCACCCGCATTTCTGTAAAAATTCGGGTTCAGAAATTATAGGGCTTAAAATAAAAAAAAATAAGTTTTTGGATTTTACATAAAAACATAAATTAAAAAATATTACTACTCACCATTAAAAAGAGCTCTAAAACTAAATAATTTAGTATTTTTAATTACTATTCTACGATTGCTGGTTGCGGAGAAAATTTAAATTTTCATTTTGCGGTAAACGCAGTACGTTGTCCAATGTTATTCTTATGGGGAATACAACAATTAGTATTTCTCTCTTATTTACTGATCAATTTCGTTCAAACTTGATATGCTTGTCAAGTTAGCATTGACCAACAGAGGTAATCCGAAATATGTTGCCCCTTAACAACCCTGGGGGGGATAGGGGGCATTTCCCCTCTTAAAACCACGTGTGTGGCAATGGGTTCTGTAGTGCCTCCAAACCAGGGATTATAAAACAATTTTTTTATAAGATTTTGTATACATTCGACTGTGCTTTGTATTCTATATTTACTAAATAAAAAGTAATGTAATCATTGGGCTAAAAGGGAGAAAGTTTGTGTCAGTTTCCTGATACCTTTTAATTTATTTCTGTTTTGTTGTTGTTTGTTTTGAATGGAATTTCTACTTGGATGATCCCCTCTTGTATTTGTCCCAACTACCTGATGTAAACAGAAGTTGCCATGATCACGGTCAAACAATGTCAATTTAAACTGTCAAACTGTTAATAACAATAAAGGAATCGGCTTATGATAAGTAGTCGAATTCAAATTATAGTACGGGTTTAATGGTGAAAATATATTACACCTTTTTGGCTACATACAATGTATTCTTTCTAATTTACCTTTTCTAAAGTTATTTACAATTCTATGCCTTAGCCTGTCTTTTATAAGTTCTGCAAGAATAATACTTCAGCAAGGAATATATTTTTGGAAAGCCCTTTTCAAAAAAGTTCACCTCACATTTATAAGTCATAAGAGTGTCTGACACTTTAAGGTCTTCACGTAATTCTTCGTTCTCAGAACATCCTAATTTGAGTTTATAAATTATAAATTAGAATACGGCTTAACTTTGCCAGAAGGTTTTTATTACTCAACTATTAGACCCGTACTCAACTTTAATAACATTTTAAGTCAAAAATATTATTAGCTAATGTCAAGTAAATATCGGTTAAAGTTCACTGAGCCACTATTTCAGAACTTCAAAACTATACCTGTCAATAATTTGTATGCGCTTAAATCTGTACTAGTCTTTTTTGAATAAGTGGAATTAATCCAAATATAATATGCTAGGAAGCGACCTAAAAAATAAATTTGACGTCGAAATGCCCAAACCCAATTTGACTCTATATAATAAAGTTGTTATTTACATTGCACCAACCCTTTTCTATTATTTGAGGGATATTAAAGAAGTAAGTAACAATGAAACATTTTGTAGATTAGTTAAGATATTTTTACTTTATGAAAACATAGGAACATGTTTAATTTATAAAGTGACATTATATTTAATTTTTATCCTAAAGCTAAAAATAAGATAAAATAAGGTACATTTATGTAAGTTAACTAACAAGAACAAAATAAACATAAATGCTGCAGTCATTTATTTATATGAAAAGCTTGCAGTCCATTTTTTATTAAGTTTAATGTGATTCTCCAATGTAATTCATATATATATATATATATAATTTTGTATTGGTTGTTATGATGGTAAGGAAATCACTAGATAGTTTGCATACTGTAAAATGTATTACTAGGAGTATGTTCCAATATTCGCGTAATGGGATGACCGAACTCAGAAATGGTCCATGAAAGTCACTGCTGTTAACGTAAGTTCTAACCGAAATGTCATCACAAAATAATAAACGAGTTCGCAAGCAGCACACTGACGTGAGGGAAGTGAATTTCCACATAAGAAACTTTTAAAAATCCAAATCAGTGTCAAGAAATACATTTATTCAAATTGTTCTCGAAATCTGAAGATATTTATTTTTTTGGGCTGTTCTGATGCTCCTGGTTCTATTTACCTGCAATGCTGGGAATACAATATTGCGCATTATAAGATTAGGAGAAGGTCCAGTCAGGATTGAAAGTAGGCGCGAGGTTGCTGGGGATGATAAAAATACACCATAAATGAATAACAGGTTTTTCTAATTTAAAACCCCCATAAGAGAACGTATCATAATTTAGCCTGTACATTTTCTTTAATAACTCGGTAAATATTTATGCTAGAATTTCCCTATCAAATTTGAAATAAAACGGACAAAAAATGCGACTGCTAGAGTGCAAACACACATATATATATAATTTTGAACGACCCCCCAAAATGCGTTCGGGGGGTCACGTTAGAAACTTCTATGGTGGTCCCGGGCTTAAGTTTCACCGTGCGTGTCATGCTAACAGTTCACTTTTCCACAGGAAATTCACTAATAAATAGTCTTGATCCTGGGGACTCAGTAGGAAAATAAACAATTTTATTTTGGTTAATTTTAGGTCATAGGATAGATTGTTCTTAATTATATTAGAGGAGACTGTTCTTCAACGAAAAATAACACAGTAAGTTTCCTATAAAGTGAGTTGCATATTTGTAAACTAGCTTCGCTCGCTGAGGGCTCCGCCCCCAGACCTCCGCTTGGGGTCACTCCAGTTGTTCTTATAACTCAATGTCCCTTCAAGTATTTTTGTATAGTATACTATTTTTATTCATTTGTGATATACCCACTTTAGATGGCATCTTTATTTACTGGTCCTATCATTTATTTATACTCTAACACGTGAAAGTTACATTGACAGTTTACTGGATATTTTTAAAGCTGTAATGATCTCTTTTGTTTTGATTTGAAACTTCGTAAGCCAAATGTTAAAATTTCCGATATTGAAGATTAAAATTAGAAGTTTTAAAATTGAAATTTGTAACTTTTGGTGATTTTCCCAGGGGTTTCTAGGTTCAACCTACATGCATGCAATATTTTCCATTTCTAGCTTGTCTGGATGTGGTCTAGAATTCGTATGCATGAGTGAGTGAGTTACACATCGGGCTGTATAAATATTTAGAATTGGAAATTAGCTGAGTACGCATGTTTGCTATGACGGGGGTTTTTAAATATCACAAACCGACAAAAGAAACCAGCTGGGAGAAGTAAATGTGGTATAAATGGCTGCTGCAGTCTAGCGGATAAACTATTAACTTACTCACAGTACTCACGTTATAGGAGAACGTTATCTTTATTTGTAAAAAATTGTATTAGTTGTTTAATCTAAAAATTGCAACTAACTCATGTTAAATGGAGAGTACTTTATTTATTTAATAATAAAACACAGAAATAGGTCAACTTTTTAGTAGTTTCTTGTAATTACGAAACAATATTTGATTAGTATCTCGTGCTTTCAAACAGTAAATTTTGCCCAATGCGTTACCTTATGGAAATTGTATAAATTTTAAATATTAATTTGTAAACAACTGTTTAACCAATGTGTTCCATTTTTTAACTGGAAGCGTGAAGTGTACTGGAAAACATTTTTTTTTTAATCTGAAAACGATCCGTTTAGCCGTTTTCACGATATTGCATTACGAACACACAAACCCATACACTGACGGAATACGAATCATTGTCTCTGCTAATACATAGATTCCTTCACTTCGCTCCGTCATCAACAGGTTTTGGTTATGCCAGCCGATCCTAACCTACCGCTAAAGCGAAAAGAAAGTTGTTTTCCATCATTAGTGTATTATTTGTAAAAATACCATATTTATATGGTCAATAAATATTTAATTTAACTATACATCCTAGCAGAGTTCGCCGCCTTTTCATAACCTCTTCTTGCAATAAAGCTGGCTAAAATAGATTGTTATTTGGTATTAACCTCTCTAGTACTATACTATACTGTACAACCAACATCGAGCCTACTTGGAAAACACCAATGTGGCATCCAGCATCCGTCCCGTGGAGTGTTTCCGAATACGGAACGTGTCCGGGAGAAAGACAAAACGTTCCTAATCCGACACGATCTGCGAGGGGATTCAACCGCACGTCTGGTGTCTAGCAGAGGATAGCCTAGGGACGAGACATATAATGGATTGTCTTTATCGAGTAATTGGCTGTTCTACGTAAATCTCGGTCGCATTCAGATGTCTCCCTGACTGATGTGGGCATGCAAATAGAGACCCTCGGTAGCGAATCAATCCCTTGCGCATACAGAACGCGAGTTGTGTCCCACAGCCGGGATATGTATCGATTTATATTCAGTTAAAGCTATATAAATGCATTCGTACATAACTAAATCTACAAAAAATAGCTAACCATTAGCACCTTTTTGGAGAATGATGCTACTATGTGGATTTCTATTTTTGGTGTTGAGCGAGGAACAGTTCCATCGATGCCACCTGAACTGATACTGGCACTCCTCCACCGCCATCTGCAGCCCGTGGAACGCCGCCGCCGTCACGTCGGGGTACTTGTGACACAGTTCCAGCTGAGCCTTGGTCAACCCGGGGATGGTCTTGCAGACAGTGGCGGTCAGCGGGAGCTCGTCACGCAGCCCGGACACTCTGGAACAAGGTACATCTCTGTTACTCTTGCAATTGTTACAGAGAACGTCTTGCAGACCGTGGCGGTCAGTGGGAGCTCGTCAGGCAGCCCGGACACTCTGGAACCAGGTGCATCTCTGTCACTGTTGCAACTGTTACAGGAATAATCTTGCAGACCGTGGCGGTCAGCGGGAGCTTGTCACGCAGCCCGGACACTGGAACTAGGTAAATCTCTGTCACTGTTGCAACTGTTACAGGGAGCGTCTTGCAGACCGTACAGACCGTGGCGGTCAGCGGGAGCTTGACACGCAGCCCGGACACTCTGGAACCAGGTGCATCTCTGTCACTGTTGCAACTGTTACAGGGAGCGTCTTGCAGACCGTGGTGGTCAGCGGGAGCTCTTTACGTAGCCTTAACACTCTATAAGAAGTTTCATCTCTTACACTATTGCAACCGACACAGAAACCAACTGTTTCAGACCGTCGTAGTCAGAGGGGGGTTAGTCACAAGGCTACTAGCCTTGGGTTAGTCACAAGGCTACTAGCCTTGGGTTAGTCACAAGGCTACTAGCCTTGGGTTAGTCACACGTCTGGACACTATGGAGCATGTTACACAAGTGGTACAGTTGGAATTTGATACTCTGTTAGGAACTATAATAATACTCTGCTAAGCTTCATATGTTGATTGTATGAATACGCTATGAACAAATTACCTCTCGCTTACTAAACTAGACAGTTTAAAGTGCAATGTAAAAAATATTATATACCAAGTATACGTATACTGTTAAGCCACCAATAGAAAGGTGCTTTGATTAGATTAGACTGTGAGAATTCAGTTTGTTGTTTTATTATTGCAGTGGATTCTCTAAAATGTCTTAAAAAGTAGATTTCCAAACTAGCCAATCAAATATATTTTACCACACATTTATTTTTAACCAACAAACTCCAATTAATCTTATCTCATTTTGACAGTCAATGTTGTTTAAACGGGTCAAAACCAAATATTGCATTCCTGGAACCTGTATAAATCCAATGCGATAAAAAGTGACCTTTATACGTTCGGAGGTGGTCAATTCGACCGGTCCTGAACGTTGACGCAGTTAGGATATGTAATGGTATTATTTTGTCAGAGCACATTCCTCGCCCGTGGGAACTCAGGTCCTCGTGTTCCTTAATAGCGGCCATATCTCTTGCGTGGTCGACACGCTTTTAGCGAGCCACTCGCTGTCATTGCACCTGCCCATTCACCTCTTTAGCGGGCGGTTTACCATCATCGTTAGGTAAAGATAACCTCTCCGGCCTCCCGGCCAGACGGTGAATGTTTACTTTTGGGAATCGATTTCGAATCCGCAAAAACAATTTGGAGTTTTATTTTGCGTCATTGAATATTTGCATTTAGTTTAGAAGTGATTTACGATGTAGCTGCGGGTTTTGACGAATTTGTTGATTTTACTTGCGGTGCGGCGTCAATCTAAATTGAACGGGTTTCGGTACTAGGCCATCTATACACAGCATCCATACATCGTACACTAGGTTACTAACGTTACCCGTTGTGTAGATCTTCTAGCAAATGGCGTTATGTTAAAAATAACTAACACTCACAAACGTTGTGGACATATATCTCACGATTGGCAAAACAAATAGTTTTATACAACTTCTATTTGTTTTCTTCAATGGTGTGAAATATAAAATATTTGTAAATATAATTTTCTTTAACATCATGACAAAACCTACTCAGCGGAAGACGTATCAACAACTTAGCGTACGAAGCGTGGATGCTGATAGTGGCCCAGTGCTGAAACGCGTTCTTCAGGTACATATTTTGAATGAAGACGTCAGTGAAATGTTAGCGAATAAGCTTAGAAGTGCTGACTCGTTATCATTCAAATTTAAGAATTGGCACGGAAAATTATTAAACACTACATAAAGCTGACTGGAATAGAAGGGTTGTGCCCCCGTGTCAGCGCCACTACTGTAGTCGGGTCGCCGTTAGGGGTGGCAGGCCCCCGTGTCAGCGCCACTACTGTAGTCGGGTCGCCGTTAGAGATGGCAGGCCCCCGTGTCAGCGCCACTACTGTAGTCGGGTCGCCGTTAGGGGTGGCAGGCCCCCGTGTCAGCGCCACTACTGTAGTCGGGTCGCCGTTAGGGGTGGCAGGCCCCCGTGTCAGCGCCACTACTGTAGTCGGGTCGCCGTTAGGGGTGGCAGGCCCCCGTGTCAGCGCCACTAATGTAGTCGGGTCGCCGTTAGGGGTGGCAGGCCCCCGTGTCAGCGCCACTACTGTAGTCGGGTCGCCGTTAGGGGTGGCAGCGGAAGGTCTCGAATGCACTCCCTCTGAGCGACCTAACGCCACTACCGTTTACAGTGGACGATGACCGAACAACTATATTAAACGCATGGTAGTCAGCCTTCTGTGGCGAATTTTGAATTTTCTGTAGTATTGGGAGGTGTAAGTGTAAAACGTTGTAGAATAGGTGGAAGGTTCGAACTAGTATACTATAAAACTTTAGTCGGCCAACAGTTTGATCTAAGGTATTGCGGATTGCTCCATGGGATTTACATTACAATATTTACAGTGTTTTCCTGTAGCACGTAGACATATAATGACAAACAAGCTAAGAGGGGGTAATAATAGTATGCTATAAAACTTTAGTCGGCTAACAATTTGATCTAAGGTATCGCGGATTGCTCTATGGGATTTCCATTACAATATTTACAGTGTTTTCCTGTAGCACGTAGACATATAATGACAAACAAGTTAAGAGGGGGTAATAATAGTATACTATAAAACTTTAGTCGGCTAACAATTTGATCTAAGGTATCGCGGATTGCTCCATGGGATTTCCATTACAATATTTACAGTGTTTTCCTGTAGCACGTAGACATATAATGACAAACAAGTTAAGAGGGGGTAATAATAGTATACTATAAAACTTTAGTCGGCTAACAATTTGATCTAAGGTATCGCGGATTGCTCCATGGGATGCCCATTACAATATTTACAGTGTTTTCCTGTAGCACGTAGACATATAATGACGAACAAGTTAAGAGGGGGTAATAATAGTATATTTCAGCACTAGGACCAAAAGTGACGCTTTTTAATCCAAGCTCAAGTTTAACGGCCGAGGCTGAGCCAAAAATGAGCGAGGATCGAAAAGCCACTTTTGGTCCTATTGATGCACTATATTTTTCGTCATACTACAACCAAATATTAATGTAAGAATTTCTCAAAAACTAAATTTTGTTTACCTTTTTACCATTAAAAGATTGCTTCCATATTGATCTTATTGCTATTTTAAACAAACAGCTGTTACATAAGTTTTCATTGTTGACAACTTGATTAATTTGTTCAATTAATATTAACAGCTAATGGCCTCGACCAAAAAGTGTCATCCAGTGATGTTTTTGTCCTAGGGCGTAAAAACATCAAAATGATACTTTTTCATCAGGGTCATCAGCTGCTAATCCTAGGAGTAAAAAGAACAACTTTACCATCTCAACGGATGTGTTGAAAACAGTTGCTTTTGAAGCAGTATGACGAAACATATGTGTTTATTTTCCACCTCATAACACTTATAGCAATAATCTAAAGTTTTTAGATTCCACACTCCTTAACGGATTATCTGAAAGAGTTATTGATTTGAGACTAGTTTTAAAGACCAAAGAATATCGAAGGAAACAGATGAGCAGTATTTATGACTGAAATAATAATCGTTTCATAAAATATCAATTTATTCTAAATTTGCGAATTTGTGAGATAACTAAATGTGATTATATAAAAGTCTGCTCATTTAGGGCCGATTAAGGGGGGATTTAGGGAGGGGTTGGACTTATCTAGGGATTTCATTTTTGAATGAATCATGGATGTCAAGTAATTTGTCGAGTATCTGCGTCTGATGGAAATCGTCCTTGGTGTCAATGAAGAAATTACAAACAAATCATAATCTTTCGTGATCAGAGCCCCTACTAGCACATAACTTGGATTTATGGAATAAAGCAACATCACATTGTAGGCTTATATGTGAGTCTTAGGTTATTTATGTATTTTTAAAATATAAGATACATCATAAAATAAATTCTTAAGAATAATTTAAGAAAAAAAGTTATTATCGTTTGTTCTTTTAACTTCATAAGACCCCGGCCGGGGTCGTAAAGAATTTTGCAACGCCATCAACAGAGAGGTGTCATCTAAAGACCAGTGGTAAAAAATTACTCTCTAAATTTACTGTCTGCTAGGAAATCGAAGTGGTGAGAGAGCTACCCTCAACTGAGGTTTGCTAGGTCGATCCGGAGCAAACCTGAATAATTGTTTCCAACTGTAATTTCTTGTTTAATGTTGCCTGGAATGAAAATTGTGACTTAAGATAGTACCAAGTCCAGGGATCGGCCCGTTCCTTATTAAAGCGTTGAGAGGGGGCTCCAGTCATGAAACTTTTGGCGTTTCTACCTGCTTCTTCCATAAGGCCAATGTTAACTTTCAAAGTCCCTTCCCAACGGATTTTCCAAAATCGTTGATTTATAATTCACATCAAAGGACAAAAAATACAAGGCAATTTCAGTGAGCAGAATTTTGATATAAAAAATAGTCTGCCCATACAAAATTTTAAGCATTGAATATTTTTTAATTTTAATAAAAAATTATTCTTTGTGATATCCACATTTTCATCACTGAAATCGCTGGGTATTTTCCCCCTTATGATCCAAAAATCAACGAAATAGGATAATCCGCTGAAGAGGGATGGGTTTTGAAAGTTAAAATTGGCTTTAGGGGGAAAGCAGGAAGAAACGCCGAAAGTTGAGTGACTGGAGCACCCTCAAACGCAATTTCCTTAGTGAAGAAACAAACTGACAATCTCAAATCTCGAAGATCATTTAATCACTGTATAAGACGCCGACACAACTAAGGCAAATTGTAAGGTAAATTACGAATGAATGATGAGGTGATTATTTAGTATTAGCTATTAGATTAGATACTGACCAATAATTATTAACCTAATGACCAATGGCAACCGGTTCCATTTTCGAACCTTCAACAGATTTTCTCAGGACTTTGTATAGGATCGATCTGGCAAACTTCAGATTCAAAAGCGAGTACGCTAACCACTTCGCTACCTAGCCGACTTCTGTGGAGAAGGGTCGGATTCCAAACCATCTCAATAGACTCGGTAACAAGTGAGGCATTTGAGGCAATCGTAGTGGCAAGGTACCCGCCCCGTATGCGGACTCGGTCTAGTAACTTACGCGGCTCGTCTGAACTCGCGATGAGATGCAAATAACCGTCAGCACAGCGCGCCGTCCCGGACTGAACTACGCGCGTTGCCCTTAAACGCTGCAATAGCGCGTACAATAGTCATCCGATCCGGGAAATAACGGGACCGGCCAGTCGGAAGGTACGCCGTTGGTCAGGCTAATTGGACAAATCGAATTGTCGAGGACGCTGTGATTGGTCAACTGGAGGAATGTGCTGACTGTTCAGTGTTTAAGGCAGGATAGTTAGATATTGTGAAACCATAAAGTACAGGGCTGCTTAATACCAGATTTGGAAGTGAATATTACCGTTATTTGATACTAACCAAGGAGGTATATTAGTAATACTGGAGGCAATGCTTAACGATATGCGTCGAAAAATCATGCCGGCGATTTTGTTAGGTTGGTACACTGGTGAGGCAAAATTAAAGTTATAAGACCTGCAGTAACAGATTATTCGTGATACTTCTCAGTGAATCTGCTCATTCAAATAACTGGAATAAAAGTAATCAAAAGTGGAACATATTAATTTAGTTTGTTTTACTCACGTATCATGCCGTAAAATATGATAAACTATGAACAAATTAACAAACGTAATTTTAATATTTTTTGATTCGTGAATTATTATTCATTTGATTCTCTTTTTGGCTCGTTCGTCTTCAGGGAGTAGTTGTTTAACGTCCCAAAACGTGGTGCCAAATGGCACTCAATTTTGTTGATTAGTGTTGTCTCCAGTATTGCGAATATACTACTTGATACTAACTGATGTTCTATTCTCTGCATGAAGACAATCGTTTTGAAACGTCTGCATTATAAGAAGCTACTTGACCAAATAAAATAACTCCATAAGATTACCATTACAACTTTGAAACCCATGAGGTACAATTCTGAAGGTGGATATTAAAAAAGGCACATCTAGAAGTTAAGATCTTTTAATGTCTACCAAATATGTTTACAAATAATATTGTTAAATCCCGAAAATTGGTAAATAAAGTCAATATTATTTTGATAATATGGATGGTTTAAATAGGTCATATTGCTACAAGAATATGCCACAACTAATTCCTGCACCTTTATGAACTCCAATATTATTTGTTTAGACTGAGAGCTCAATCATATCACTTATGTTTGAACAGCTATTGAATAGTCCACACTTTCACTAAATAAAATAAACAACTTTGCAGCAAAGCAATCCGACTGATTAGAATGACGGAATGGAGATAGCATGTTGAGCTTATGAACTTGTACTCGTCTTAAATAGAGACTTTGTACCAGTAATTTGAGTAGCGTTATAAAAGACGAGACGCATTGACGAATGATATATGTCCAAATGTTTTGCATTTTATTATTGGCAATCGAGCAATGGTGGTTTATTGTTTAATTTGTATTTAAAAGTTATACAACATCATATTTTATATGTCAGATAACGGTAAGTATTGCAACATTTGGTCTTAATATAAAATAACAAACGAAATATCAATTCTAGTTATCTTAAATTTAACTTTGAAAATCTTGATAAAACGATGAAACAAGTACACAGATGTTAGGAGTGGTGTGATTACTGATAATACTGACAATACTGATATTTAAAGCGGAGTGCTAGGAAGACGTACACTACTGATATTAGGAGCGGAATTATTGGAACACGTAGTACAATACTGATATTAGGAGCGGAGTGCTAGGAACAGTTTCACTATTGATATTAGGAGCGAAGTGATCGGAACACGAACAATAATGATATTAGGAGCGGAATGATTGGAACACGTAGTACAATACTGATATTAGGAACGGAGTGCAAGGAACAGTTTCACTAATGATATTAGGAGCGGAATGATCGGAACACGTAGTACAATACTGATATTAGGAATGGAGTGCAAGGAACAGTTTCACTAATGATATTAGGAGCGAGGTGATCGGAACACGTACAGTAATGATATTAGGAGCGGAATGATCGGAACACGTACTATACTGTTATTAGGAGCAAAGTGATCGGAACACGTACACTACTGATATTAGGAGCGAGGTGATGGGAAGACGTACAATACTGATAATAGGCGGGAAGTGATCGGAACACGTACAATAATGATATTAGGAGCGGAGTGGTCGGATCACGTGTCATACTGATATTAGGAAAAGACTGATTGGAACACGTACACTACTGATATTAGGAGCGGAGTGATCGGAACACGTCCAATACTGATATTAGGAACGGAGTGATTGGAAAACTCTCAATACTGATATTAGGAGCAGAGTTATCGTAACACGTCTTGATATTAGGAGTGGAGTGATAGGCCCATCGCGCGGCGCCGAACACCAAGATAAGCCCTCAGATTGGCCGTCAACATCAACACTCATTCAAACTGACTCCGGACTGGTTTACTGTCGGAATCCAACACGGAATACCTTAACGCCGATCTAATATGGTAATATATCAGGCGGAGTTTAATGGACTGTTTATTACTAAACCACTGGAACCGTGTGACGCTACAACCGCTTCTCTGGGAATCCCTTCCTTACAGTTTGGGCCGAGTTTGGAGACACCTACTTGAATAAATAGTGTACATAACGTAATATTGCAAGTCCCTGTGTGCCGAGCTTCGCTCGGAGAAGGGCAGTCGGTTTGTTTAGTAGTTTTTTAGATAATATTTTTCCTCACGCCCCCCCCCCCCCCAGGATGAGTACAACAGGACATCTCGGGACATTTCTTTACTTTTTCCCCACCAGGGCAAGGGTGACCACATTCTCCTCGCAGCATTGAATATATTCTGTTTCTCCTTTCTTGTTTTCGCAATAATTATTTGCCACACGTGCAATTGGAACTTACTCTTTGATAGTGCAGGATTTAAAACACGTCTGGTTTATAAGGCCAGCCGTTTGAAGGTACTGATAAGAATCGAGTTCGATTAAGACATGGTAATTCAAATCGGATAATTACATTTATTAAAAATAAACTGACCTCCAAATATATCAAGAGTCCAATTTTGAGGGCTAGTACCAAATGCAAAAGATCCTCAAATAATTTTAAGTTAAGTGTTCGAAAGTTATTTCACACTGGTATTTTGACCTGTCTGGGTTGGTCGCGGGTACAAAACACCACAGTCCATCCCCGGCCAATCAGCGAGAGTTGTGCCCGTTGAAACGTAATCAACCGTAATGGACCTGACGACGGCGTGAGCACCGCGCACAAAAACCCGATTGAACCCGACCGATGTCAGGCATTGCGCTAAATGAAGTTCACATTAAGTATGATTTAAGTTAATTTAATTTCTAATTTGTTTTTGTCCCGGGTCGATTATTGTAAGCGTTCGTGGAAGCGGCGCGGCCGTAGTGTGGGAAGAGGACGGGCAGGAATGAGGCTCGGGGACATTCTTATCACAGACTCCTGAGGGAAAAACATCCGCATATTGTTTCCACCCGGCCCCGTAAATCTGCGGCCGTCGAACGGAATTCGTCAGGTTAAACGCTGCTGTTTCTTATGCCCTGACATTTCGCGACGCGACGGCCTTGCCAAGGAAACTGGGGTGGTTGACTTTGATTGTGGATTTTATAAATGATCTTGTAGTTTAAAATTGAGCTCTATTACTCCTTATTAATTTCAACCTATAGGTTTGCATGTAACGTTTTAATCGTTCAACTCTGTCTTGAAACCTTTTGCTGCTGACAATTTTTGATAAGTTTAGCTTGTCTAGTATTATATATATATATATATATATATATATATATATATATATATATATATATATATATATATATATACATTTTGGTTATGTTTTTATTATTCCGTTGCGCATCTATTAATTGCAAAAAGGGGCTAAATTACCCGATTGTGAGAATTTCTCATACAAGCTAATCCTTAGACAAGAAATTTTTCGGACTACTTTCGGTTTGTTTGGATTGGGAAAGAATTTATGCTCTAACGTAAATCCATTACGTGATCCCTATAGATGTCAACTCATATCGATTGAAGAAACAGTTGTTTACTGCCAAGTGGTTAGTTGACAAAATAAAATGTGTAGGAGCCGCACCGTACAGTAAAAGGCTGGAACTGTGTACAGCTAATAGCGACTTTTGATAAGGAGGATAACAATAAAAGTGCATATGGGTAATTTTACAATCTATAATTTAATATGATTAATGCGTTATTTTGTAATAGCTTAACGTTTAATTTCCCCTCTTAGGTATTTAAATCTAAGGCATATACTACTGTAAGTTTGATGTAGCGTGAGTTTGTTTTTTAATTATTTACGTAAATGTATTTTTTGTTTCCTACTCAACCACGCAACACTTACTGGGCCAGTAGTTGTAAAATATTACTTGAGCACTCTTATTATCCTCAGCATTGTTAGGATTCTTTAACGTTGGCGTTGATCACCACAAAATAGAATCCACACTACAAAATTATTATAATTATACTAGTGGGCCTGTTTCTCTAAACCGAGCTATGTTGTTCCATCTTTTGCCGGATAACAAGGGTTTGTCTTGTAATTTCAGTAGTTTGTGCCTACAGGTTTAAAACGTAGATACAGTTAACTGTCTTTTGTTATATATACAGCTGTTTTAGCATTAAATTGAATTCAAATTTATCTCCATGTTATCCTTATGGGTAAAAAACGAACTTTGGGGGTAGCCTGAACAACTTTGACAACTACAAATCAAGGCCATTTATTTGATACCTCGGTGCAGTAACAACGGAGGAGTTCTGTTCTCAAAAGCCACCTAAATGATAGATAGAATGGTTGCAACTTGATGTCCACTTTCATCAATACATTCATGTATAGACCGTTTATAAACTTAAATCCCGCAAAGGATACAAACTAACCCGCTAACGGTCCCGAAGACAAGCTTCACATCCCGATTGCCCGAACTCAAATTCGTCGCAGATAGCGATCTGCGGGGATTACACCGGGGAGGACGGGGAGGGGTAGTCATTACTTGATGGTGGGGTAGTTTACCAGCCATTGTATGCGTCGCTTTGATGTACACATAAGAGGATCTCACGCCTGTTAGTCGAGTGTTCCAATTACGTCCCCGCACCGCCTCGATTGCTCCACATTCCCTTCATTTCTCTTTCGCTACCATCGCCATTGTCTCTCGACCGGGCTTTGACTTCGGCTCCACACCGACCCGTATTCGATTGATGCTTACTTGTCTTGGATTCAAAAATATTCCGTCTGGAAATGTCGTGGCTTTCCCTTTCCGCCGTGGTTGATTCTAATGGAAATCTGTTTTTGTTCGAGCAAGTAATAACCTCATCTGATAATTATTGAGTATAATCTATTTACAGCCAAACCGTCCCGGGTTACTTTTCAAAAAACCATAAGCCCGACACCCACGAACCTTGTACTTGAATGAACGGTCATGGTGGGAAAATTGGAGGAATATTATTGTTGTATTATATCCCTCCTAAGGCCATAAATGAAATTAGAAATCGTCAAGATAGAAAATATTAAACATGTGAATTTGATCAGCTGTGCAATTTTAGTTGACTATAAAACTAAAATAAGCTGAACGAGAGAGGCTGTTGGGAAAAAGTAGTTTAAATTAAATCTCCGATATATATATATATATATATATATATATACTACATTGGAAAACCATAACTCTGACGTTTGTAATACACATATTTGATAAACGTTGGTGGAGAGGAAAACCTTTAGTTTTTGTAAAAATCCAATCCAAAGTGGGTGAAATAAACTCGTAAAATTAAAACACTTTTGTAATTAAAATTAGAAGAGAGTAAAGTTCTTGGGGTGGATTAGGCTTTAAAATTCAATCTTAATTTTAAAACACTGATTTCAAAAATCAAATGCATTAAATTTGATAACCAAAACCACCGGACCAAATGTTATCACGATAAAATTCCATCATGTATAAATAAGTTCGTTTGGATATCCGCTTGTATCAAAATTCTGTATGTGAAAATCGTTTAGGGTCCACTTTGAAGGTTTCAAAGTAGAGACGAGATAATGATGTTCTTTGGTCATTGTATATTTTTCCAATGGTAAACATACAGCCTCATCAGCCGCATCAGGATTCAATCAGTTACCCATAAATACACACACAAAACAATAGGAGTTTTCTCGGTGTGATCGGGGTGACTTTTCTAAAATTTCAAGAAGAAATAAAAATTACATTTCTCTTTCAACTTTCCTGCTATTTCTTATTATTAAATACTTTAATAACATTTTCCATAAATTACACACAAAATATATTCTGAGAGTGCAGAGGTTTTCTATTTGAATGTTTAAGAGTGGAAAAAGTTACTAAAGCGTTTTGCAGCGGCTATGTGTTTTAACAAACTAAAATAAATTATTACGCAACACGTGTCATGTGTAATCCACACACACCTTGGTAATAGGGAAGCCAATGATGAATCATCTACACCCTAGTTGATCAAATTCCTCCTTTCTCTTATTTTTCTTCTTTGAAGAGAGAGATTAAAAATACGACTAGGGCATAGTTAGTCATTAGGACCTAGTTAGAAATTTAAAATTGAACGAACGTGTTAGTTTTCCAGTACCATTAATTTTCTTATGGAACAGAGTCACTTAAAAAAGATCAATAACAATTTAAAAACTTGTTGAAATACAAATGAGGTGTATTTGCGCAGATCCACAGAGTACCCCGTATTTCACACCAGCTGCCACTGCATGCGGCCAATCACTTTGAAGCTCCTATACAGTTCTAGGTTTACGGACTAGTAAACAGTTACGACTCTCACCAGAGTAGACTGAAGTGTTGAGTGGTTCTGTGTCTGCTCTGGACCGGATGAAACACACGGTAATTTGGACCTGTGTAGGGCTATCAGTGAAATTTTGAGCTATAAGTTCACAAACATTTTTAATTTGTATGTTTTTCATGTCCATAATACAGTTCCGATAAACTTATTTATGATGTTTATTAGCTAGTTTTTGGAATTAATAAATGAATAATGAAGTGGTTAGTACACGTTTATACACACAAAGCTATAAAGAACATATAACAAATTCACATTAAAAAGTTTTTTTTATATAACTTTTATTTTATTTTAGCATTAATAAACCATTTTACTCTTTGGTACATTTAAATTTCTAACACAATTGTTTTGAATTTTAAGTCATCTTCATTGAGAGTACAGTAGCCTTATAGATTTAAAATATGATTTCATTTTAGCTATATCAACTAGTAGAATGTGTACCCGTTCTTCGCATAGGTAACACCTGTAATAAAAACAAATGTATCAGCTGTTGGAAATTAAGTGCCTTTAAGTGTGTTTAAACTCATCCCTTTTTTATATTTGTGCCCTTAGGGAAAATGTTATCAAAAAACGAATATTTTTCTCCCAATTTTCTCACTGAGACCTTTCATTCAAGTATGGGGTTGATCGGTGTCAGACTTATGGTTTTCTCAAAAGTTCCTGGGTAAATGAGGCTTTACATATAGATGTCATTTAAATCTGAGTTTAAAGTCAAGCCTTTCCAGAACCATTGGAAAAAACCATAAGTCGACATCGTTGAACCTTGTATATATTTGAATGAAAGTGGATGAGAGATATTAGTTTTTCGAGATGTCCTCTTCTAAGGCCAGGAATTAAAATAAAGTCAAAATACATTTTTAATTAGAATTTAACCATCCTTGTTATTTTATTTCACCATAGCAAATTTAGATCAGGTGAACAAGCAAAGCTGTTAGGTAAATCTAATGTAAGTAAACATAAGGTAACATTCTAACTAACCTTACCTATTTGACTTGTAAAATTTAAACCAACTAAACTAAAGCGTTTGAATAATTTGATTTTAATATATACTATGGACGTTATCCAGTGAACAGTTGCGATGCGTAGATAGTTTTTAGACAATGGATCAAGGAAATAATCAATTATTCTCCTAACCATCTGAGCAAAATGGGGTTGTTAGTGGTGGATAGTTGAATAACCAAAGTTATGAGACCAAAGAATTATGTCATGGTTTTATTTATTTATCATTAATCATTCACTGATAATATATTATTATCTATTAAATTGGTATTTTATTAAAAAAAACACAGTTACAGTTAAAATATTTGTAGAGGGGAGATTTGTCTTTTTCAAGCGACAATGAACTATTTAAAATGTTATTTTATCTATGTAGTCACTTTCTTATACTATTATGGAGATTCTAAAATAACGTATAAATCTTTGGAAGTCACAACATGGCTAAGTTATATCAGAGTATAAATATATTATTTGTTTAGCTCTTTTGCAATCAATTCAGTAACAAGACCAGGGTTTGAACTGTTCCCTATCAAAACGTTAAAAATGCCTCTGGCGTAGATACAGACAAAATAACAAAAGTAATAACACTGCTTCGTGATATAAATGACAGAAAATACATTCCCAACGAGATTTAAACTTCTGTGAAAGCAGAACTCACAAAAGGAAGAGTCAACGGTACAAATACCGACTCCTTTACATATTTAGATAATTAATCATCGCCTATCATATTAATATTCAACTCGGTGGTATGGTATGAATAATGAACAATACCAAAAACAAATTTAAACTACAAACTAAAACATTTATTTCTGTAACTATCAATTTTAACCACCACAAAGATTCTTAGGAAAGTAATACCTTTAGTTTGTTTATAACATAATGTTTTTAAGATGTAGTATTAAGTATTTGCTCTAACCGGATGGATAATTATATATAACTAACTATATTATGTTTACAGTTAAACTTGTTGTGTAAAAGATACTTTTTTCTGAACTTCAGTGGAATTATTTAATGTTCTGAAAGGGAACGGTCCAAACCTTGACCTGTTACTATCGAAAATCGACTGTTCTTCGAAAGTTCAGTTACGAATTAAAGAAACTTTTGGAATTTTTTTGTATCAAATAAACATATATGTGGACCAGGAAAGTTCTAAAGACCAAATCTGTTGTCTAGGCCTGTGTTACTGATGAAAATATTGTAATACTAAGTAATATAAACTAATAGTGCTGGGATAGCTTCCTATAAATTCTCGTCTTTATAATTCAACGAGAGGGGATTGTTTTAAGTGACAGATTATGCAAGGATATTAGGATTAAGTAAGATATTTTAGTGTGAGACAGATTATGTAAGGGCAATAATAAAATCCAACCGATTAGTTACTTTCGCTTAGACACGCAACAGTTTAATTTTATCTTGTGCAAAACTCACCATTTAAACATGGCGTGAGCCGAATTGATAATTTCGTCCAAAACCTTTCACACTTTCAAAACACAAAATTACGAACATAACCTTCCGAAGGAAAATTATGATTTTGCGCGACACTGCCGTGTTCCATTATGAAAATACGTAGCCTGAAGGGCCAACACCGCATGGACAATTATTGTACGCCTCGCCGTCGTGTGTGTCCCTAGCCTGAGGCCCGGCATGTCTACCACACGCCATGCTACACGCCGCTGCGCTACATAGCCTGAAGGGCCAACACCGCATGGACAATTATTGTACGCCTCGCCGTCGTGTGTGTCCCTAGCCTGAGGCCCGGCATGTCTACCACACGCCATGCTACACGCCGCTGCGCTACATAGCCTGAAGGGCCAACACCGCATGGACAATTATTGTACGCCTCGCCGTCGTGTGTGTCCCTAGCCTGAGGCCCGGCATGTCTACCACACGCCATGCTACACGCCGCTGCGCTACATAGCCTGAAGGGCCAACACCGCATGGACAATTATTGTACGCCTCGCCGTCGTGTGTGTCCCTAGCCTGAGGCCCGGCATGTCTACCACACGCCATGCTACACGCCGCTGCGCTACATAGCCTGAAGGGCCAACACCGCATGGACAATTATTGTACGCCTCGCCGTCGTGTGTGTCCCTAGCCTGAGGCCCGGCATGTCTACCACACGCCATGCTACACGCCGCTGCGCTACATCCAATCACCTGAAGGGCCAACACCGCATGGACAATTATTGTACGCCTCGCCGTCGTGTGTGTCCCTAGCCTGAGGCCCGGCATGTCTACCACACGCCATGCTACACGCCGCTGCGCTACATAGCCTGAAGGGCCAACACCGCATGGACAATTATTGTACGCCTCGCCGTCGTGTGTGTCCCTAGCCTGAGGCCCGGCATGTCTACCACACGCCATGCTACACGCCGCTGCGCTACATAGCCTGAAGGGCCAACACCGCATGGACAATTATTGTACGCCTCGCCGTCGTGTGTGTCCCTAGCCTGAGGCCCGGCATGTCTACCACACGCCATGCTACACGCCGCTGCGCTACATAGCCTGAAGGGCCAACACCGCATGGACAATTATTGTACGCCTCGCCGTCGTGTGTGTCCCTAGCCTGAGGCCCGGCATGTCTACCACACGCCATGCTACACGCCGCTGCGCTACATCCAATCACCTGAAGGGCCAACACCGCATGGACAATTATTGTACGCCTCGCCGTCGTGTGTGTCCCTAGCCTGAGGCCCGGCATGTCTACCACACGCCATGCTACACGCCGCTGCGCTACATAGCCTGAAGGGCCAACACCGCATGGACAATTATTGTACGCCTCGCCGTCGTGTGTGTCCCTAGCCTGAGGCCCGGCATGTCTACCACACGCCATGCTACACGCCGCTGCGCTACATAGCCTGAAGGGCCAACACCGCATGGACAATTATTGTACGCCTCGCCGTCGTGTGTGTCCCTAGCCTGAGGCCCGGCATGTCTACCACACGCCATGCTACACGCCGCTGCGCTACATAGCCTGAAGGGCCAACACCGCATGGACAATTATTGTACGCCTCGCCGTCGTGTGTGTCCCTAGCCTGAGGCCCGGCATGTCTACCACACGCCATGCTACACGCCGCTGCGCTACATCCAATCACAAACAGCTGATGAGGTTTGACCAAAATACGTAGCCTGAAGGGCCAACACCGCATGGACAATTATTGTACGCCTCGCCGTCGTGTGTGTCCCTAGCCTGAGGCCCGGCATGTCTACCACACGCCATGCTACACGCCGCTGCGCTACATCCAATCACAAACAGCTGATGAGGTTTGACCTGGGGTTTAATTTAATTAGATTCATCGTCCAAAGAGAGCCATCGCTTACACGCTCGGTCTGCTTGGTTTTTGAGTGGTAAGACCGAGGAAAACAAAGTGAGCTTGCAAGAACATATTTTGATTTAAAAAACGAGGATTGTTTCAATAGGACAGATCAAATTTCAACGTCAAAGTTGGTACCATCAATGAATGCAGACCTTATATGGGGTTTGTATTCATTGGTACCATCAAGAGTCCTCCTATTTTTATAGCGCTGAAAGTGTGTTTTGTGACCCCCTCACGTCTCAACCACTGGACCGATTGAGCTTCAGTTTGTTAGGAAGATATAACACGCTCAAAGCAAATTTGGCATATTTCCATTTGAAAACTATTTAAGTCCACCCCACTGGCTTTTGTAGTGCCCATGTTCATCTTACGGGTATTAGGTTTTATTGAAAAGGTGTTTGTTTATTCTAGAGCTCCGGTAGAACTTGCGCGCTGGTATTTGATTAGTTTCGTAGGTGAAAAAGGTGTAATAGTTAAATTATGTGTATTTATCTGATTTTATAAGAAATGTTGTACCTTTAACGTCAATTTTAGTTAATTATCTCTCAGTTTTATTTATATTATGTTTCTTCTCAATTATAGGTTAGGGTCACTCCAGTTTCTGTTATTCGACTCAATTTTCTTTCAGGTAGTATATTGTGTTGTATACATATCTCAATAATTTTGTAAATATCCAATCTATATGAAACCTTCGTTCAATGGTTCTAGTCACTGTTTCCAAGAAATCACTTCTTAAACATTACCATGTGTATGTGCTATTTTGACAGTTCACTGGTTAATTTTTTGACAGCTGTTTAGATTCTTTCGTTTTGATTTGAAACTCCGTACGCGCAATGTTGAAATTTAGAATTTTCAAATAGATTTTTAACAAAATATAAATTTCCTGGAGTCGAGGTCTCAGGCCAATCAACCCGAACCCAAAAGCAACTATATCCAAAGTTTAAACAAAATCCTTCTGCTGAGTTCTGAGAAAAACGTTGCAAACTAACAATATTTTGCAAAATTGCTCATATTAGAGTATAAATGATTGTTTAATATATCCGCCAAATAATGCATCACACACAATATATATAGCCTAAAACGACTGGAAAGCAAACGGGGGAAGCGTATGTCTCCATAGTACCATAGTATAAAATCAACGACTTTTTCAATCAGCTGATTGAAGAAAATATTAGTAAATTAACATTGGAACTTTTAATTTCAATAATATGGAGCCAAAACGGATCGTGTATTTGAGGTGTGTGTGTGTGTGTGTGTGTGTGTGTGTGTGTGTGTGTGTGTGTGTGTGTGTGTGTGTGTGTGTGTGTGTGTGTGTGTGTGTGTACTGGATTGCTAGGTTTTTATGTAGCATGTATGGTTTTTATGTGGTGGGACCGCATGTGGATTTCATGTAGATTTTGGTTTTATTTTGTCAAGTTGTCGTGCTATATGTCTGTGCTATCATGGACTGGGCTATAGTGGGGGGTCCTTCTGTCATTTTGGGGGTTGGTTTGGGGTTACATATTACAACCCCCAAAATAGTACAGCCAGAGGAAGAGGATTGTTTGTACCAAGATTGTATACAAAATTATGGATTAGTAGGTAAAATTCTCTAAACAAATTATTAATGTTATATTAAAAGGCTAAATCCTTAATAAAAATTACGGATATCACTATTTAATCGTTGTATTATTGAGCTTGTAAATTATAAGACGAAAGTAATGTACACGCAAATATAATTAATGTGGTGCTAACTAAATGAAAAATGCCCGAAGTTCAGTACTATTTTAGTGATCAAAACCAGAATATCCACAAATATTTTAAAATTATAACGTCATACACGTGCAGGTAATGAATATGGAACGGCCCTAAAGCGGACAATAGAATCGCAATTGTGAAAGTAATCCTCTTACCAGCCACGTGATTCATCAAATCGACCCTTTTAGTTATTTTTGACCTTTTATGCTATTATTCGACGAATCTATCATATACTCTTGTACAAGATCCTAGAGTACAGTCACATTAAAATCCTGTACTTTCTAAAATAAAAATTTACTAGTATTCCTTTCAAACATGATCAAGCACGTTATTTTTTATGGTTTAGCTTTATTATTTCATGGTTATACACTACACTTGTAACCAAAACATAAAAATTTGTATTTTTAGGTATAACGGCATAAGTGTAAAACTGAATTTTAATAACAGAAATAAAATAACAGATTGCGTTTCAGTGTACATTTGCTTATAGTATAAAATCAACATGACATTATATCTGAGTGATAACGTGCAATCAAAATATTGTGTTTATAGATAAAAAGCATGCACACGCTCTATCGTATATGTTCATAGTTTAAATGCACGATACTGCACAATCTTCAGTATAAACTTTAGAAATTTAAGGAAAGCGTTTGAAATTTAATTTAGAGAAAAATGTTGTTATTGAACTCACAAAGGAATATACTGTACATTAATTATCTGTTTGTTTATTTATCACCAACAAAAATGAAAGACTGCATAATTCAAAATATAGTTTCAATATTTCAGTTCCGTCATTAAATAAGAACTGTAATAACGCCTTGACTGCAAGATTCAGATGACGCAAGGATTGACGTCATGTAATGCGCTTCAGGTGTGAAATCACCTCTTAGAAGCTCGTGGTCCAAATATACCCAACTGGCCTCCATCAGATGGAAACGTCATTCGCTTTTTATTTTGATGTCTTTGACGCTGCTCCACATTATTATAGTAAAGTGTATTTGTTAAAATGCATGTAAGTGTACCTTAACGTAGGGTTTAAATAATCGTTTATTGACCCTTATTTGACATATCTTTTTCGTACCTCACTTAATAATATTTGTTTCATTCTACTAAATTATAACGTTGTGTAATTTTTATCAATGGAAACAATCTTAGATACATAATATAAATTAGGAAAATGCTTTACATTATTTCTTTACATGATTAAGTGTATTTTGATCAAACCGGTTGTCAAATTCATACCAGATTTACCGTAATAACCTAATCACAAAATGACGTTACGAAATGTTTACCATCATACATTGTAATATTATTTTTCGACAGTCGTTTTGGAATGGAAAATTATTATTACAATATATATTATTGCAAGTCCCTGATATTATCATAAAGCGTATGGACAAACTTTCTAAATACTGTTATTTGCTATTATTATAACTACTATGGCAAAATTTGGCTTGTTATGTTTATTTACAGGAAAATACATTTCATAGATACCCTTGATAAAGGTTTTTAAATTCTTATGCGTAACTTTAATATAGTTACAGTGTTTTTATTTGTCGTGCACGTTCTCAAAATCATTCGGGATAATAATATCGATACCTGTTTACAATATCAGTCAAATACAATTTTCTAGTATGGCTTTCTTTCTTGTGAACGGTCCTACCTATATAATTTTGTAATTTCAAATAGAATTTGACTTTCAAATTATTTTCTCTTTTCAATAAAATAATCTTTTTTATAGGGTGAAAATTATACTGAACTATATTACTAAAATGTTCTTATTAACGCGTAAAAAGCATGACTTAGTCAATTAGGCTAGTTCAAAGAATAACCATCACATATTATGTACAAAACGAAATAATTATTTTGCGAGTCAACGAAGTAGTCCTACACGTAAACAATAGTACTTTACCAAAGATTATCAGACACAGCGTACTGTAATATCACATCAAGTGTATGTAATGACCGCATGTACAATTTTTTGATTTCGGTCGGTTTGTATAACAGAATTGACGTCTGATCGAAAAGTAGGTTCATAAAAATTCGATAAGAGAACATTCGACCGGCCGACAGAACAGCCGTAATATCTATATTGGCCCCTAATGGAGCTATAAACTACGTAAATAGCAAGATAATACGTCTTTGATACAGAGCACGATGGGTGCAGCGTTAGGGGACACCTCAGCGCGCCTCACTCGGTTTGGATAGGACTGATTTGACTGGGTGACTAGTAATTAATGTGAATGTAAGCGTCACTGGTGTACAAGAAGGCAGAGCACTTCCATATAGTTCAAATTCAATCATTTTGTTGGGAAGCGTAGCCAGTGATCGAGGTAACAGTTTACAAGAGTAATATGAACGTAAAGTACTGTTATATGTAGCCTAACTAAAAACTCATTTCAGTACTCGTTTAAATAGTTAATATATTTTAATGGATTCATTTCAAATTGATTTATTTAGGATTCGTTACATAATATATCATTTGATTACAATAGTGCGTGTTAAATAAGTAAAATCGCTATTTCTAATTGTTTCATGTGTAATTTTCACAAGTACACTTTCTCCGGTGAACTTAAACGTGTTTTTAAAAAAGTTACCAGTATTTGAAGTGTAAAATGTGTGGGTTGTAAATTGTTACAGAAGAAAATATACATTTAAATAAACATACTTTACAGGTTTTAAAGGAAGATAGATATATAAGTAGTAAACCAATTAAGTAGGTAAGTCTATTTTAGGTCTAAATACGTTTTAACAACAAACAAATTTAACGTTAAAAATATGAAAAACCTAATTTAAAAAAAATTGTTTTCACTGACCGATTAATGGATATAAAAAACAACGAAAATAATAAATCTTATCAGTCGAACACACAATAGATAGATAAGAGATAAGCAACTTACTTACTGGTAACCGCTTAACCGAGTACTTAGCTGTAAATGCAGCAGAAGCAACGATATCCTCACTGATAACATGGTCACGCTATCACTCACTGACTTACCCGACAGAGACGATGAGTAGGCAGGCGGCTAGGCGCGGGTGTAGGGGCATTCTGTGAGCGCACCCCTAGCGCCCCGGTGCCGTGGGGAGGGGGCCCACCCTACCGCCTGGTGAGGAGCGCCGCCTAGGACGCACCACCACAACTACACGCGATTATACTATTAACACCTCGCTCGTCGCGACTCACCATCCGGCGTACCATTAGAGTGGGTACATTCCTCACTGGAGACTCTTTTTTGGAGGGGAAAAGCGGGGGGAGCCCCCTCCCCCTCCCCCGCCGCCACGACGTCCGCGAGTTGATTCAAATTGTAGAACGAATTTTATGGAGAGTTGTGGTATCACCGGTTAGCTGATGTTTAAAAAATATTGTATATTGTTAATGGATATTTGAACAGAGTAAATAACTCGGGTAAATAATCTTTACATCTTATTGAACAAGGGCAATATCATACTAGACGTCCAAACAAATTGAGCTAATTATATTTCCAGATAGCAAATTAATCGCCTTATTCAGTTGTGTGTGTTGACGACATATTTTATTCTTTGGAAAAACAGATACAACTGTACAACGCTTGGCAATTTCAAAGGCATCTTATGCCTTGTCAAATCGTAAAAATTAAAACAATTGTCAAATAAAAAAATGGAAAATCTTATTTGGTTCAGCATCTTCAATACCACATAATTAACAAAAATCACTAGACACCTACTAGATTTATTATTTGTTAAACATTTTAACTACATACAAATTAAAGAGTTATAAATCATTAACAGTTAGCAACATAGTAAAACTATAGATCGTTTTATTGCATCAATGTGAAATTCTAAAGATTTTAGTTTACACTTTCTTGCAGTCACTAAAACATCCGCGAAATAATCACACTATGAAATAATTATCAGCCACTTAAAGACCTTTGTTCTAGGGTTGATTTAATTCAATTATAAAAGTAGATGTCATATGTAAGGCCACATTTCAAGTCCACAGTAAACTGTATGACAGTATGAGTTATTAACCATTGAACTTTAGTTATGGACATTTTTAAATGATTAATCTAACTGGCGCATAAGAAATAAGGAATAGGAGGACGAAAATAGCAGCTAGGTGAATGCCAACCCGGTAAATTCAACAAATAAAACTTATCACAGCTTCGCACCTGTGGGAGGTAAGTTTCGCGTATTAGCCATTTAATCTAAACCGAGGTTGTTGGTTAATGTGGAGTGAGAATTTGTAACTGTAATCCTGTCTGGGTAAAGGAAATATTTATTATAAAATACTGAAATATGTCTTATAATTTTCAAAAGTGTATTATGATTGTTACACCAGTTGTTCAGCAGTGTGCTAACCTGGCCTGAAGAGTATATTTACGCACATAATTTTTTACAGTGTGTTTTTACAAGTGAAGTTTCATAAAACAAAGACATGTTGTGACTAAGGGCACGGATATTTGAGGTTAGGAAAAGATCGCACATAAAGCCATCAGCAACAAAGATATTGGTTCACTCTACCTCTTCTGTTATAATTGGCATCATGTCACAAAAGATGGCAGGATTAATTATCAGATATCTCTGTGTCTGAGCCGCTGTTTTGACAATCCGTGTCCCCGGCTCAAAGCTCCAGCCCTCAGCCCCTGTCGCATAATTTTGATCCCCCAGCGGGGTCGGGGGGGCGGTCAAAGTGCCGCCGATATCACTAATGACTCCGACCCCTCTTCACCCATTATCAACAACTTAATGAAAATCGCAATCACGCGTGCACCCCCTCCCCTCCCCCAACCCTTAAGTCTCGCCCTTACGGTATTGCGGCTTTTACATGAAGGGTTGTTAAACTAATAACAAGGCAGAGTTCGAGGCCTTGTATTTATTTTGTCAAGTTGTCGTGCTGTATGTCTGAGCTATCATGGTCATTGTTCATTGCTATCATGGAACAATAACATGTTATTGTTCCATAGCACCGTGCTTCTATTATTTAAATCAGTATTAACCTCAAAAACTAAAAATCAGTTTTTTACAGCAGTATTTACCTTAGTAAAACTTTAAATAAATGTTAAGTTTATTTAACCGTTAATCGAAATGATGGAAACAAAAGTAACTGCGAACTTTAACTTAAAATGAATTAAATTATATATTAAATCCAACTGACAGTTTGAGGACATTTCTTAAAACAATTGTTTATTTTCTCACTTTAACATTGGATTTAGATGTTTTCGTGTTTGGAAAAAAATAGAAATAAACTTTGACATGCCCGAGCACGAATCTACATGCATGCAATGTTTTAAACGTGTGTCAGTGACAATTGAGATGATATATTAAATAAGATATATTCTTAATAAGTAGTATAACTAATTTTAGTCTTAATAAAAATAATAATAATTGCTAATTATTTAATGAGTTAATATTTATACAAGGTATCATTTTTAAACGAAACGTTGACAATGTTTATTAGCTAATTATTAACCAATTTTGATTTAACATTTATTCTAAAGTATTAAATGTGTGATCAATATTACAAATATGTTTTTTCCATTACTTGTATTAAAACAAGGCTAATCACAGAAGGATCAATATAAATCGATGCCAATTTAAAATTAAATTAATCAATGATAACCGATTAGACCAGTAATTGTTAAAATTAATACAATTATTAAGATTCACACATGCACACTTAACGTACTCGTATTTCTCAGTGTCATTAAAGCAATTTTTATATTGAGATCTCTAACCTAAAATTGTGTAGGATGCAAATCAAAGCAAATAAAGTTGTAAAACTATTTATTTGTTTTCATTGATTTTGAGATATACAATTGTTTCAAATTTCATATTGATTCATTTGTGATACAATAGAGTATTTATACAGTAAGTGGCATCGTATTTAAAAGTAAACAGTTGCATGCACGCACATTAAAAATATCTCAAAACATTTCACAATGGGGCATTAGATTCAATCTCCTCCAGGGAGAGCGACCTTGAAAGATGACACAGAGCAATTTAGGAAGGATTCACTCAACAGTGCATAATCTAGTGACACGAGAGCTTCAAATAATAACTGTCGTCACTGTCTAACAATAGAAGAAGCCTGTGCCATTACCTCCTTTATCGCAAGATATGATGTAAGCCAGTTGTCTACCTGTTATGTTCTGGTAATTCAAACTAGAGCTAATACTTTATTACATCGATTGATTGTTTTTTTTTTTGTTTTGTGAAGTTATGGTAGAAATAGGAGGAAAGGAATAACGAGTACATGAAGACGATTTTTGTTAATTTTTTTTATCCTGCCATTTCATTTGTATATTCTGTGAAACTAAATCAAAATCGCATAGTTGACATCCCCTGCCTGCTAGTTTATCTGTCTTTTCTTTGTTTCTTTGTTTAAAATTGTTTTTGCGGACATTTTACTTAAATGATCAAAACAAATTTCAAACCGTTTCGAGGTGTGAAAAACTATTCATCAGGGGAGAGGAATAACTAGAACAAAATTGAGTGCCTTGTTATTTTAAAACGATTTGCTACATATTACTGCTCTAATATGTTTAAACTTTATCTGCATGACTTTTTGAATTATTTGTTTCTATATACAATCAATTTTAACCTACAATCAAGTATTTTTTAAACATTGATCCGACTAAAGTACTGTCTTAGAACATAGTTCAACCAATCATATTTATTACCTTGACTGAGGCATGAGGAATTGTACAGTGGATCAAAAACTGTAAACTACGTAGACATAATCTCCAAGGATGAGAATCTAGTGGTAAATGGTTATAGCAATGTAAAAAATTATTTTCCCAGGAATTTGTATCACTTTAAATCTTAATTTTCTTTTCATACTCATCACTTCAAGTTAATACAACGTATAAGGTAAATAATATTAATTTTCGAATGGAGTATTTACCGTTACAACTTAAACGTAGAAGACGATATTTACAGTGATTAAACACGTTTTGCCTATAGGGTTTAGAACTACAAAATACTTAACTTCCTTTTCATAACCGTCACTTCAAATTAATAGAATTTACATGAAGGTAAATAATATTAATTTTCTATTGAAACTTAAGGGGCCTGTAATGTATATTTAAATAAAAAATTAATATTGATTAAGAGTCGAGCCTCTTAATTAATTTTCTAACTAAGAAGATAGTATACTGATACATTTACACAAATAAAACAAACTAGTCAGCATAGTCATACATCGTTATTTTTAAATAAAAAAATAAAAAATGAGTCTTTATTTGAATATAATTTGTATTTACATTTGTTCACCCACTCATTCATTTTACAATTTTCCTCCGTCATATTGGTAAAACTAAATAACAAACAAAGCAACATTCCTCCCAATTATCAAATAAAATAATGGACATTTTTAAGAGTAAAATATTTACGTTAAAATCGTACAGAGAGTGTTTAGCTTTTCAAATGGAACGTTAAAACATTACGATTAATTATAAAAGTTTTCTAAATCAAATAAATGGCCCACTTAAATTATCTATCTCGCTGTTTTGTTAAGGGCCCTAACGTTTTTTTATTAATATAGTATCGAATAGTTAATTTCGCCAAATGGTTATTTCCTTTGATGGATGAATCACTTGTCAATGCATGCCTCATCCGGTAGATTCCAGCATAAACAGTGATATGAGCAATGCCAGGCGAGTGATCTGTGAGTCACTTGTCATCCGTTTCCGAGATTCGATGTCATATTTCTCACACAGTTCATGTCCAACACAGTATGCAACAGTAAACTTAAACAGGAAGAAGGATAAGGTTCGATGTACAGAACAAAACCAAATTCAATCAACTGGTTAAAATATCTCAGCGATTAAACTAATTAAATGTTAAGACAAAATAAGTAAAATGGCTGATTTGCTTACAGGAAAGTATCCGTTAAAGATGTTAAGTGTTTTTTTTTAAACTGAGCCATGTTAGAAAACGTACAATGTAAATACCTGAAAAAAAACTAATAATCTTTGTAAACAAAGTCACTCTTCTAAAGAGTTTTTAATCTCAAAAAGGGAGTGATTTAAATGCATCAGGCAACATCTTATTGTTTGGGGCAATACAATTAGAAAACCCGATTTTTAAAGATTCCATCCTAGCTTTCTATCTGATTTTTACAACAATTTCACAAAATAAACATTAATTTTTGTTTTAAATACGTTTTGTACTATACATGAAACGTTTTAAAATACAGTTAATAAGCAAATTTCAACCGCAGACCACTTTCACCCTGACAATGAAACAAATTACTACAAAACCTCAGACCCCGGCAGGGGTGGGACCGCCCTGAAGAAGGTGTCATCAGCTGTCAGCGGAACCGAAATGAACAGCTTTAAACAAAATCACCTCGAACGTGTGAAAACGGCAGCGTGCCGAATGACTTGACGTAGAACAATCGAAGGCACCACGGCCGCAGCGTGGCGGATCGATCCTAGCCCTGGCTTCCTGCCCGCACACGGTCACACGTGGGAAACCGGGGCACAATACGACGTGCCGGGGGCCGAGCTATGCTGGGAGAAGGGCACACGTGGGAACAAGAGGTAAAATAATTCATGTTATTGTGGAGAACTTAGGACAAGTGTCGGTACAAATTTCCGGGGACAGAGCTGTGCTGGGAGAAGGTCACAGGTGAGAAACCTAGGTACAGTACGACATACCCGGGACCGAGCTGTGATTAGGGTAGGGTCCAGTACAATTCGATATATCTGGGGCCGAGCTGTGCTGGGAGCAAAATGTTCAATACATCGTGATATTGTGGGGAACTTAGAAGTGAGGTATAACATTGCGGGGACCGATCTATGCTGGGAGAAGGTTACACTGAGAACAAGAGGTGCAATACTTCGTGCTACTGTGGAGAAGTGGGTAGATGTGAAGATAAAACATGCCGAGGACCGAGCTGTGCTTGGAGAAGGATACACGTAATAACAGGTGGTACAATATACTTCGTGATATCGTGGGGAACAGTTAGGAAGTGTACAAAATTTCGGGGACCAAGCTGTGCTGGGAGAAGATTACACGTGAGCTCAGGTGGAACTGTGTTTGCGAAATTTTGGTGATGATGTCTTGGGGACTAAGCTGTACTAGAAGAGGTGAAAACAGGCTGTACAATATTTCGGGGTGAAAGGATATTTAGAAAAAAGAACATCATGCGAAGGGACCAAGTTAGGTTGGAGAAGCCCTGTTGTCTCTCAGTGTTGAATGTGGAAACAAATATTGTCAGAATTAAAAGCTATTTAAAGTTCACCACTGAGTTTTCCCTTTTTTAGCGAATTTCCCCTATAGGGAAGAAGCTATTTTATTATTTAAAGTCATCTCTAATATACCGAAAACCAGTGTGACTTGTAGACCATAATATTTCCTTGATCTAAAATGTTAAAACTAAAACAAATTATTCGTCATACCATGGTATCCACATGCAAGTTAGCTCAGCATCAACTACAGCACGTAATTACAATCTAAAAGTTATTTCTTCTATCGGCTCTTCATCAAGATCACGCTGTAAATTTTATAGAGCAACGTGTATACTCTTTTGTCATGGATCACACCTTAATCCATGGCAGGATTTCCTAAACTTCTCAGTCTCACAGCCCCGTTGGTGGTGGGGGGGTGGGGGTGGGAAGGTTTAAGGACATCTTATGAGAAGATCGCGCGCGCTGGGACGTGTCTGCGCTAAAGTGACATAAATAACAAGAGATGAACGCCCGGCTGATAGTGAGTCCAGATTGTCATCACTGGCGCAGTGTCTATATTACACTGCTAATCTGATTGTACTCCTGGAATTTTCACTTGAGGTTTGACTTTTGTTGTGATCCAGTAGCGAGTGAGTTTGCCCTATCGGGTTTCCCACGGAATTCTGTGATTAATGAAATTTAGGGGGTGAGCTTTCTTTGATTTACTCTTATTGTGACCATTCAACTTTGGTAGAATTTTGGAATTTGTTTGTAAAGATTGTAATTCAAGTGGAACAAAGAAACTGAAAGTCTTAAATTTTCCCAAAAAGAGCGTTTTTTTGCTGTTTTCACCGCTACAATAGTTATAAAGGCATCAAATAAATGAAATAATATTATTTAAATCTTTATTTTTAACGATTCAGTTACTATTTATGGTAACGAAATGTGATTTAATGCCTTAGAACCTCTTCAGACAGCATAGCAGTATCACGGTTTTTTTATGTTATCTAACCAAGTTTCACCCCGTTATTTATTTGTTGCATTTTTATTGTATTTACAGTTTCTGCTTTTAAAATTATTTGTACAGTGTAATACTTTGATTTATATATAGTCCTACTATAAAGCCAAAATTAAATAAGACGGCAAATATGTATATTAAATCCGTGATGTACATGTTTGACACTAAGTAAAAGAAACGGTATCAGTAAACTGACACATATTTTCTCCATTTCAACTGAATTATAATCAATACATTAATTTATGCTTACTAAATATAGAATATAAAGTACGGTAGAATGTATCAAAAAATCTTCTAATGAAACTTGTTTCAGAAATATCCACCAAAATCCCTTTTTGCACTAAAGAATCATTTGTTACACAATGATTTTAAGAGGGGAATGAGGCCTCCTCATCCCCAGGGTTGGGTGGAAAATATTGTGAATATACTCTATTAATCAATCCTAACTTGACCTACATACCAAAAACAAACTAAATTGATCAGTAAATAAGAGAGAAATGGTAATTTTGTTATCCCCCTTAACAATAACATTACACAACGAACTGTGTTAACCGCTATATTACAATTTCAAAGTTCTCTACAACTATGGTCATAGAATAATAATTTAAGATGATAATTTATTTAGTTTTGTTTTTTATATTCAATAGTGATAATTCCATTTTATTTAAAGTATGTGACATTATGACAAATCAAAAAATCTAAATTTTGGGGCCATTTATGCCCCATAACTTTTTACCTTAGTTTTTCCATAAATCTGGGTGGTATAATTTTATTAGTGTGGTAAACACTAAAAACCACCAAATTTGTAATAAAATCATCGATGCTGTTTTTGAAGAATTTTGATTTTCATGATTTTAGCGGTTTCTATGGGATACTTATCATTAAATAATGAAAAAAAGTCTAGAGTTACTGTGGAATAGTACCTCATACCAAATTTGATCCAAATCGTCCCATTGGTGTGGCTTCTTGGTATGTACATACAGATAGACGTCACCTCAAAAACAACTATTTGGGGTTCAAGGAGAAACTAAACTAAAATTTCCACCGATTACAAACTCATATTCGAAAATTTTTACGAAAACAACATTTTCTCCATATACTAGGTATAGGGGGAGAGAGTAAAATGAAATAACTAAATCAGTGTAAATGAAGCAAAATTTCCTTCCATAATGAAATATGTTTTATTAGCTGGCATTGAAAACTAATTGTTAATGTAAATTTAATGGCAATGTCTACATGTTTCTTAGACACAATACACTCTCCGGTTGTTTTAATACTAAGGGCGTTTCATGTCTTGTTTCTTAAAATGGGTTTCAAAATAAAACATTAAATCTGTGTGCACAAAGCAGAGCCTAAAAATATCTAGAATTGCCGCAGGGAGTTTGGCATAATTTATATCAACTCTTTGGTATTTTTTTCAAAATTGTTAATACATAATTTACGGACAATTATTTATTGCTATTTTTAAGACCCCGATTTAATGGTACGATGTAAACATTCTAAGTCTATTAAGCTTTGCAACTATGAAAGCATTCAGTAAGCATTGGAGTAAACATTGTATTTGTTAAATAATTGTGAAGGAGGGGACTATTATTTTAAAACAATTCTTAATAATCCAGTTATAACATTAGTTTTACTGTGAGAGGCTGAACTAACCATCCATCATATCATAACAGAAAAACCAGCGGGCGAAGGATGCACAAGGGTTCAAGGTGAGGGCGGAATGCAATATAACATCAAAGCATGAATGCGAATTAACTTTTAACCTTTGTAGCTAAGGTATTCAGCGCTAAACTTTTATCATCTGCTCTTTCTTTGAACAAATAAATTTAGCTCTAACTTGAAACTTAAACTGAATAAATTTTAATTCGATAGTTGAACATTTCTAGCTATAATAGTAAATATTTGCGAAGTAGTTAGTTATAAAAGAGTAATGGATGGGAATTGCATTTATTTAATTTATAACACTAGGTAAAAGAGGCTCTAAAATTTAATTTATGAATTTTTTAATGTACTATATCTTTTGAACAAATTTAACATCACGGTACACTAAACTGTGCTAAACGACTCTATAATAATAGGTAAGAGGATAACACGTAAAAATGTTTGCTAAACGTTATAAACTATTTGGTTGGGATTAGCTGAGTGTTATCGCTTTCATCGCCTTAAATAAGTCATAAGTCGCCTTAAATATGCATTATTTTCTACGGTTAAATTTTATTTTTCGTCTACACGTAATTTTTGCATTTTTATTCAGGACAAAGATATTTTTTGGATCTGTTATTTATTAGACTGAGGAAATTTAAAAAATCCTTGCGCAATTCAGCCTACATTTATTTGTTTATTATCATTGAACAAAACTAGAATTACGAAAATTTTCACCTGCAGAGCTGTTTCCAAATGAGAGAATCTTTCCTCACAGAGGGACATTTTTCCTTTGATTAAAGGTTGGTGGGGAAATGGTAGGGATTTTAGTTTGATAGGATTTTAAAACAAGATATTTTCTGGGTGTTTTTTGACTGGCTAGTGGAAACCCACAGTAGGAATCACGATTTTTGGTAGAATTTCACCAATGGACAGATTACATTTGCTGTTTGCAGATATTTAATTACACGTTGTTTTTTAGCCAGGAATGATAGGATTAATGTTTAATTATTTTTAGAGAGAAGTATTGTGAGCTGAATGCAAGCCTCTGACAATTATTGTTAACTAGTTTCAGTTGTCATTGACGTTTTCTTCTGCTGAACGATAATAACAAATGTTAAGCACTGTTAAAAATTAAAAGAAATAAAATAAAATACCCCGTTGCAGCAAATCTGCATACTCAGCGAATTTCAAATGGTACTTCACTAAGTCATGAAGCCACTTACCAACTTTAATCAAAGCATATTAATTAATAAGATAGATATGACATTTTATTTATTCGCCATAAGAAAAACATTAGGACTGAGTATGCAGGTTTGCATCAAGGACTACAAAATCTGGTTTTTATGCAATTACCAATGGATCACCTCCAGATGAAGCAACATACCAAGTTTTAGCGATTTTCCCCTATAGGGAAGAAGCTATTACCGTAGTTGGCATGGTAAGACCTAGGCCCGGGGCCATGATAACTTTTCGTTTTGAGGTCCCCAGACCCCAAAAACATCATTCGTTCGAAACTTTATATATGTGTCCGTGGGTGCGATAACTCTCGTAAAAAAGGTCCGATTTTGATGAAATTTGGTACAAACGTGTAAACGTGTAAAGCAGCATTTATGACTTTAATTAAGTTCGAAAACCAGACGGATCGACCTATCCGAAGGGGTATTTTGGGGGGGTTTTGTACCCCAAAAATGTGTTTTTTTGAGTTTTTTACAAACAATTTTTGAAAAAGTAAAGTTTTATTTTTCCCCATTTGAATCAGCTTAAAAAGACGCAAAATGTGATGTTTTAATCATTGCTCTACGTCAATTGGTTACTGAGATATTGATAGTGCTAAACACAGTACGTTGTCCAATGTTATTCTTATGGAGGATAATAAAAATTGTTTATCTCGCTTATTTACCAACTTATCCTGACGAAACTTGGTATATTGCTTCATTTCATTGTGTTATTTTGATATTTATTTGCACAAAAAGCAATTTTTTGCCCGATAGTTCCCGTAGCAGCAAACCTGCATACTCAGCCCCATGTTATTCTTATGGAGAATAATTAACGTGTTATCTCCTTTAATTATGAACATAAATTAATAGAACTTGGTACGTGGCTTTACCTAGTTGATTTATATTGATATTTGCATAAAAGCCCATTTTTAGTGTTCCTTATTTCAGCAAACCTGCATACTCAGCCGCCATGTTATTCTTATGGAGAATAATTAAAATGTCATAAATCGTTTATTTATGAATGTATATTGATGAAACTTGGTATGTGGCTTTATGTGGTATTAAGATAAATTAATATGCTTTGGAAATTCGCTGAGTATGCAGGTTTGCTGCTACGGGGGTATTATCAGTTTACGTTCATAAACAAGGAAGATATCACATTTTTATTATTCTCCATAAGAATAACATTATAGCTGCTGAGCCCGCAAATTTGCTGCCATGGGGACCACAAAAAATGAGTTTTGTATGCAAATAGCATTAAAGCCCAACCATATAAAGCCACATATCAAGTTTCATTAATGTATTTTCATTAATAAGCGAGATATACAATTTTACTTATTCTCCATAAGATTAACATTGGACAACTTACTGTGTTTAGCAATCTCAATATCTCGGTAACCAATTGACGTAGAGTAATGATCGAAATACCAAATTGCTTGTTTTTTAAGCTGAATTTAATCGTGTAAACCAAAATTTGGGTTTAAAAAGAATTATATGTAAAAAGTTCAAAAACCCATTTTTCGAGTACAAAACTCCCCCAAAACCCCGCTTAAAGTAGAGCGACCTGTCTGGTTCTCAAACTCATGAAAAGAGATGCTACCTTACACGTTTATACCAAATTTCATCAAAATCGGAGCATTTTTACGAAAGTGATCGTGCCTACGGACACGCACACACACACACACACACATATATACATGAATTTGAACGAATGGTGTTTTTGGCATCTGGGGGCCTCAAAACGAAAATTTATCATGGTCCCGGGCCTAGGTATTACCATGCCACCTACGGTAATAGCTTCTTCCCTATAGGGAAAATTCGCTAAAGTGAAAATTGGAAGGTTTAAGATATTTTTAAGTCTACTGTTGCTTAATGAGTGAAACCACTACTCTCATAATTATATTTTTTAGTTTAAACAGTAATATTTATTACAAAAATTATTAGTTTATGTAGCATGTTTTCAATTGTTACATATGTGTTTATAAGTAGGGAATTCGTTTTTAAAATTTTTTAATAACAGGGAAATGTAGTCAATTTAATTGTTTTCCAAAAGAAGAAAAATTACTAAAATTAAACTGGTAACTTGTCGTAAATTAGCATAGAGAGCTGGTTCACAGCGTTTGTTAGTTTTATTTTCAAGGAATATAACGGCAATTCTGTTCCAAATCAAACGAATTCGCTTCGCTCCTTTATCCTTTAAGTAAATACACGGCGTTTGGATGTGCAGTATTTTGTGGTAACCCTGAAAAGGTCACGGATAATGGACTGTTTAAGTAATAGTCTAATCTAATAAAACTCAATGACCACAATTACAAATTGAAATAAAAATCCTTATTAGCTGAAAATGCTACATATAAACACCTGAGCAGTATAAATCGGCTGACTTGTCAAATTTGCATGAAAACTATGCAGTATGATAACAGTTTTTAGGTGAGTGGTTAATACAATCTATCATCCTGCGCAATAAATACCCTGCTAGAAAGCCAGAAACGCATAACTAGAAAACTTTGATGAAAACTTGAATCATTAGAACCATTAATTAACCATTAGAATAAAACCATTAACCATTAGAATGTTAAAGGCTGCCGAGGTGAAACGATACTGAACTGTCAAACCAGGAATAAGCCTATTTTTTATTCAGGTGTGACGGTGTACATAATTCCATCTCAGTGATTTGTGCACATATATCAGCTGCATATATATCATTGCACACGTTATATAAATAGGCTAACAGGTGTTTTACATTTCCTTACCTCTCTCAAAATGAGTGAGCCTTTACTTATTAAAGATAATATACAAATAATGAGTTTGTACATGTTCAGTTTTAAATATAAATATATTTATGGTAATCTTCAACATAGCATACCTTCATTGGCATCGTTAACACAACCTTATTGAAAGGTTATTGAATAAGTACTATGCTTAGTGATGAAATACAAAAGACTCGTACTTTGTCTTATTTTATCGTTGATAGAAGTAAACCTAATTGTATATCATGCTTCTCCGTAGGATAAATATTTCCAGTTTATTTCTATCATTGTAGTGTAAAATATTTTATCTCTTTGGATAGAAGAAATTATTCGTTCGTAAACAAATGTAGTAATAGTAATTCACCATCGCAAGTTTGTTGAAACGAGGGCATTTCGAATTACAATAAGGGTAGTCGTTATAGTAACCACGTACCTCGAGGGGTGGCAGCACTGTCACACTGAGCTATTCGACTTTGTCGGTGCTGAAACCTTGAGGATTTTTGGAGTACTACCCTACCTACAATACGTCCCCCCTCTTCCATATTCCTTACGACAAGCGAATGAGTTGTGTGAGGGAGTGAGAGGAGTAGATTAATAATAATAAGGATAATATGAACAAATAAATACTCATAGCATATGAATAAAATGTATGGTTAAATTATTACAATACTAGAGAACCCCCGCTGCTCTGCAGCATCAGTCAATGTTACAACTTGAGTTTATGAGTAAACTCAAGTCAACAAAAAAACTAAAGTCAAGTTAAAATAACTTATGTTTTTTATGGGTAATCTAAGTATACTTTTTGGCCAGCGGTAATTCTTTCAAAAGTTGACCTCAATTTTTGCACTGAAAACACTCTCCACTTTTACCTATAAATAAAGGTAATGTTCTCCTTATCCTTGAAATCGTTACATCTAATATTTTTCCTGCTAGGTTTCAGCAGCAGGGATTTTATTTACATTAACAGCTGTGATTTTTATTGCCAGTTCATCTGCTTAAAACAGTTATAGGGAAATAATCTATGACCATACCATGATAGTTATTTGAATACCCCCGTTGCAGCAAACCTGCAACGTACTCAGCGAATTTCAAATGGTACTTCACTACGTCATGAAACCACATACTTTTGAACTTTCTCAAAGCGTATTCATAAATAACCGAGATATGACTTTTATTTATTCTCCATAAGAAAAACATCAGGACTGAGTATGCAGGTCTGCTGCATCAAGGACCACAAAAATCGAGTCTTTATGCAAATATCAATGGATCACCACCAGATAAAGCAACATACCAAGTTTTACCAATTTGTGTTTATAAACAAGCAAGATATCATATGTTTCTTATTCTCCATAATAATAACATTATAGCTGCTGAGTACTCAGGTTTGCTGCCATAGAGACAACAAAAAATGGGTTTTGTATGTAAATATAAGTAAACCCTAACCATATGAAGCCAAATACCAAGTTTCATTAATATACGTTCATTAATGAGATATAAAATGTTACTTATTCTCCATAAGATATTGGACAACGTACTGTGTTTAACACTTTCAATATCTTGGTAACCAATTGACGTAGAGTGATGATCGAAATACCAAATTTGTTGTTTTTTAAGCTGAATTCAATAGTGTAATCTAAAGATTGAATTTAGAAATAATTATATGTAAAAAGTACAAAATCCCATTTTTGGGGTAAGAAACCCCCCTTATGATGGTGCAATCTGTCTGGTCCTCGAACTCATGAAAATAGATGCTGCCTTACACGTTTATACCGAATTTCATCAAGATTGGAGCATTTTTACAAAAGTTATAGTGCCTACGGGCACACACACACACACACACACACACACATATACACACACACACACACACACACACACACACATATATATATATATATATATATATATATATAAATGAATTTAAACGAATGGTGTTTTTGGTATCTGGGGGCCTCAAAACGAAAAGTTGCCATGGTCCCGGGCCTAGGTCTTACCTTGCCGACTACGGTAATAGCTTCTTCCCTATAGGGGAAATTCGCTAAAAGAAAGTAATCACTATATTTTTCATATGTATAAAAGTAGTTTAAGAATAATATAATATTCTTAGGATTTCTCTCCCAATGCTGACTGACTTGAGTATTCATTTATAACCACGATGCGATGTATCTTTAAGCAAGTCCATACTTTCGTCATAATGGCTGTTGTAAGCTCATCCCATTACACAATACACGTTAAAATATATATAACAATTTAAAAAATGTTTTTGGCATCTAGGGGCCTTAAAACTATAAGTTATTATCGTCCAAGGAATGGGTGTTAGCTAATGGTCCCCAACTACGGTAATAGCTTATTCCCTTTGCAAGAAGATTGCTAAAAGAGCAAATTTGTTATCGTCAATTATGATTTTTATCATCGTGAGAGCTAAAGGTAGTGTCATGCAGAGTTATTTTCTTGTTCCTAAGTAAAGCGCAAAGCAATAATGGATTTAACTTTCTGAAAAATACCTATAGAAAACATGAATCACTTGAATACAATTTAACAACACAACTGGTAAAAGCTACCCCGAATTTTTTAAACCGATAACGTCCAAACGATGCTCGTTTTATGATGTCCTGTCGAAGTGGTCCTCGGTTTGGGTTCAATGTAGGACTATAGGAAATATTACCAGAGTGCTTAAAACCAGCAATAAAGAAACGTTAACATGCACTGGAAACGTAAAATTCAAAACTAAATATTGTGAGGTTTAAAATCGATATCTAAATAAAAATACACACCTACTCACACAGGCACACGTAAAAAATACGCATACGGAAAAGGGAGCGAGGAACTCAAAAGGTTTAAATGGGAAAATGTTTTATAATATTTGCAGAGAATCCAGAACACATTATGCACATAAAAGAAAAAAAACATGTTGTAGAAAGTTTCATTAAAGAAGGTAATGAATTGGATAGTCATGCATGTGTTTTCTGAAATCTCTAAACAATCATTCGGTCAATAGGTTAGAGGTAGTTGAAAGAGCCCTAAAGTTAATAGCAAAACCTCAACTCATAAAATGTTCCTATTCAAATACACAGAGCAAGCCTTCTTAGCTCATGTAGCAGATTTTCTCAACCTATCTTCGTACAATAATGTACAGCTGGATTACGTGTACAGAACATTCTTGACATAATCACCCGCAAATAAAGTATTTGTATTACGTACTGCATTATTCTTTGGCGAACCAAATTAACTCTCTCGGTTAATAAACACATTTTTTAAGTAATCATCTGATATAAACAAACTTCCGCCATAAGATTAACATGAACCATTAATAGCCACTGGGGCAAAGCCCATTGAAGATATGTAATTTTGGATAGGTGATGGCATATCTAATCATAATTACCTATCAATTAACAAAAGAATCATGAAAATCGGCCCAGCAGAATGGCCTGACTAACTGGACAAAGTTTTGCAATTTTTGTAAATATATATAATGATGATGATCTTTACATCATTAACAAATTTACTTTAATAACATTCTTTTCATGCAATAAGTCCATTACTTAGTTAAAAACCAGCGAGACATATTTTTAGTGAATTCCCTGTGGAAAGTGAACTATTAGCATGACCCGCAAGGAGAAAATTAAGCCCGGGACCACCATGGAAGTTCCTAACGTGACCCCCTAAACACGTTTTCGGGAGTCGTTCAAAATTGTGTATATATATATATATATTTGTGTGTGTGTGTGTGTGTGTGTGTGTGTGTGTGTGTGTGTGTGTGTGTGTGTGTGTGTGTGTGTGTGTGTGTGTGTGTGTGTGTGTGTGTGTGTGTGTGTAATAAGTTGAACAGGTTCGTTGGGCAAAACAATCGAAAAACTCTAACCCTATTTTTGGGATTTTAAATTTTTAAATTTTAGTTTTTGGGCCCAAAAAGGGTCAGATAAGCCCTAATTGTAAAATTAATGGATAATAGGTTTTAGAACGTAAAAAGGCTAAAATTTTAAGCCCTACCTCATCATTCTAGCACTAATATTTACTGAGTTATTAAAGAAAATTAAATTGATTAAACACAGTACTTGTCTTATGGGGATTTTACAATGGAAAAGGATGTTTTTCATGTCTTGATGTAGTTTTATCACTCCTAATACCCCTATACCGATTTTTAATCCTGATGCTACATCCTCCTAAGCTTACAATGCACAACATTGCCATACCAATACTGCATTTAAATAGAACCAGGTGCATCAGAACAGCCAACAAACTGAATATTTTCAATTTTGCGAAAAATGTCACAAATATTTGTTTAAACCCGATATTCGATTTTCTAAAGTTTTTATTGGGGAAATTCACTTCCCTAACGTCAGCGTGCTGCGTGCGAACTCGTTTTATTTTTAGCGAATTTCCCCTATAGGGAAGAAGCTATTACCGTAGGTCTCATGGTAAGACTTAAGCCATGATAACTTTTCATTTTGAGGACCCCAGATGCCAAAAACACCATTCGTTCAAATTGTTATATATGTATATATTTATATATGTGTGTGTCCCGTAAGCACGATAACTCTAGCAAAAAAGATCCGATTTTAATGAAATTTGGTACAAATGTGTAAAGTACCATTTTTTTACGAGTTCGAAAACCAGACGAATCGCACCATCTGAAGGGGGGTTTTGGGGGGTTTGTACCCCAAAAATGTTTTTTTTTGTTTTCACATGTAATTTGTATTTAAATCAAATTTTTATTTTTACCATTAAAGTCAGCATAAAAAAATTGGTATTTTTATCATTGCTCTATGTCAACTAGTTACTGAGTTATTGAAAATACTCAACACAGTACGTTGTCTAATGTTATTCTTAAGGAGAAAAAGACAAATTTTATACCTCGCTTATTTATGGACATAAACTGACGAAATTTGGTATATGGCTTCATCTGGTTGTGGTTAATTGTTGTTTGCACAAAAACAATTGTTTGCGTATGGTTCCCGAAGCAGCAAACCTAGGTACTCGGTCCCTATGTTTTTCTTTTGGAAAATAATTAAAATGTTATATATCGCTTATTTATGAATGGATATGGATGAATTTTGGTATGTGACTTTACTTGGATGAGTTATATTTATATTTGCATATAAACCCATTATTTTGTGTTCCTTGTTGCAGCAAACCTGCGTACTCATCCCCAATGTTGTTCTTAAGGAGATTAATTAATATTTTAAATATCGCTTGTTTGTGAACACATTTCTTTATGAATCCTGTTAAGTGGCTCAATGTGTTAAGTTATACATTCATTGGAAATTTGCTGAGTATGCAGGTTAGCTACGACGGGGGTATTTTATTATTTTATGTCTGATGTCCAGATGATCATTTTTAAGAATACACAAATTCTCCAATTACAATATTTCAAACATAAATTAATTGTATGTCGAATGGAAGCACGAGTAGAATTTTAAGTTTGAAACCGAAGACCCTGCACAATAAATAGTGGATTAAATGAATTAATTTCCCTATTAAATACCCCCGCCGCAGCAAATCTCCATACTCAGCGAATTTCCAAATCATATATTTATATACTATATACAGCCACTTTCACCAAGTTTGATAGATACATATTCACAACTGAACTGCCACATACCAAGTTTCATCCGTATCCATTAATAAATTAGCAATTTATTCCACTTTAATTATTCTTTATAAGAATAACATGGGGGACTGAGTAAGCAGGTTTTCTGCAACAAGGAACACAAATTATGGTTTTTATACAAATATCAATGTAACTCAACTAGGTGAAGCTACATACCAAGTTATACTCATTTATGTTCATAATTAAGAGAGGCATAACATTTTTCTTATTCTCCATAAGAATAACATGGGCACTGAGTACGCAGGTTTGCTGCTATGGGAACCATCGACAAAATATTGTTGTTGTTTTTTTGAAAATTATCAATAGACTGCAACGAAATGGAAGCCATATACCAAGATTCGTTTGGATACGTTCATAAATAAGCGAGGTATAAAATGTTTCTTATATTTTTCATAAGAAAAACATTGGACAACGTACTGTGTTTAGCACTTTGAATATCTCTGTAACTAGATGACGTAGAGAAATGATCAAAACACCGAATTGTTCGTGTGTTTAAACCAAATCCAATTGTGAAAAGTAAAATTATATTTCTTAAAATATTATATGTAAACACTAAAAAAAAACATTTTTAGGGAACAAAACCCCCCTAAATACCCTTTCGGATAAAACGATCTGTCTGGTTTTCGAACTTGAAGTCATAAATGTTGCTTTACACGTTTGTACCAAATTTCATCAAATTTGGACAATTTTTACGAAAGTTATCATGCCCACGGGCACATATATATATATATGTATATACAGTATTGAACGAATGGTGTTTATGGCATCTGGGGACCTCAAAACGAAAAGTTATCATAGTCCCTGGCCTAGGTCGTACCATGCCGACTATGGTAATAGCTTCATCCCTATAGGGGAAATTCGCTAAAATCACCAGAAACATTCGTGTTATAATGTAACTTCAGTTAGTTGGTTGTAAGCAGACAACACATTTATATTTACGATCGTATTATCCGTTTTAGCGAATTTCCCCTATAGGGAAGAAGCTATTACCGTAGTCGGCATGGTAAGACCTAGGCCCGGGACCATGATAACTTTTCGTTTTGAGGTCCCCAGACCCCAAAAACACCATTCGTTCGAAACTGTATATATATATATATATATATATATATATCTATATATATATATATATATGTGTCCGTGAGCACGATAACTCTCGTAAAAATTATCCGATTTTAATGAAATTTGGTATAAACGTGTAAAGCAACATTTATGACTTTAAGTTCGAAAACCAGCCAGATCGCTCTATCCGAAGGGGTATTTTGGGGGGGTTTTGTACCCCAAAAATGGGTTTTTCGAATTTTTTACATATAATTTTGGAAATAGTCAAATTTTATTTTTTCCCATTTGATTCAGCTTAAAAAAACAAACAATTTGGTATTTTGATCATTTCTCTACGTCAATTGGTTACCGAGATATTGAAAGTGCTAAACACAGTACGTTGTCTAATGTTATTCTTATGGAGGAAAATAAAAAATTTATATCTCGCTTATTTATGAACGTATACTGACGAAACTTGGTATACGGCTTCATCTAGTTGTGGACCATTGATATTTGCTCAAAAAAACAATTTTTTACCCAAGGCTCCCGTAGCAGCAAACCTGCATACTCAGCCCCATGTTATTCTTATGGAGAATAAGTAACGTGTTATCTGCCTTCATTATGAAAATAAATTAATTAAATTTGGTATGTGGCTTTACCTACATGAGTTATATTGATATTTGTATAAAACCCAATTTGTTGTCTTCCTTGCTTCAGCAAACCTGCATACTCAGCTGCCATGTTATTCTTATGGAGAATAATTAAAATGTCATAAATCGTTTATTTATGAATGTATACTGATGAAACTTGGTATGTGCCTTTATGTGGTATTAAGATACATATATATGCATTGGAAATTCGCTGAGTACGCAGGTTTGCTGCTACGGGGGTATTTTATTTTATAACACTAATTCATGTAATACATCTTGTTTACTGTTTTTATTGTTTTAATGACTAGTTTATAATCTCTATTATTTTTATATATGCATTATGAGAGGAAAACTCATATTTCGATTACAATTGTTGATTACAATCATAGGAAGTTCGAAATAGTTTTTTATTTATATATCATTCATACGGAAAAACTTTGGTGCTATTGGGGGAAGTTATTTCCCGGTAAAGAGGGTTGATGTTAGAATTACATCGGAATTATGATCGTGTATCAACGCACTCCCCCTAAGCATGGCATGTGTTTAAAAGCATCGCTTACTTTAATTTTTCGAATTTTAGTTATTGGTGGAAATATTTGTTTTGTTGCTCTCTGAATCCAAAAAGTGGTTTTAAAGTGACGTGTGTGTGTGTGTGTGTGTGTGTGTGTGTGTGTGTGTGTGTGTGTGTGTGTGTGTGTGTGTGTGTGTAAAACTTAAGAATCTCTTTCAAAAATCGTTCAAAACCAAAAGTAAAATAGTAAATAAAATAAAAAATACTATAAAACAAGCTATCCAAGATTTTGGTAGGATTTCTACTGAAACGGGTAATACGTTTACAGTTTTATAAAAGCATCATAAAAGTCTTTCTTTCTTTTAAAAGTCTTTTTTTTTAAGAGCAATCTTGAACATATTTAATATTACTTTAAATCTCCCTTCCTTATGTCATTTTTATGGTTTATTAATAATCAACCTATAGCGTTCCAACGTTCAGGATCTATTCGTAGCGTCCTAGTAAGGCAACGGTCCTAGCCTATCGTCCTGATCTCTAATGGACTTATCGAAAGGACTACTCCGACAGAAACACAGAAACCTTAATCAGGGATAAAAAATAAATAAAGCGTGGGAAAAGGCAAAAGATTATAGGTGCGGTGGGTGATTGAAAACTGTAGGAGGATCTTTGGGTAAAGTGCGAAAGCGGCCTGGCTCCCAGGCTAGGTGACTGGCGCATTCCGGGCTTGTAATGATAGCCTGTCTGGCATATCGGACTGTGGTACCTATTGTCACTAGAGGGCTCTATGGTATCGCTGTTAGATAAACTATAACAGTAATCGTTATCTTGCTGCGTTTACGTAATGGAAAGCTATTCTGTAAATCACATTTTACTATTTAGTTCAATTGGGATTTGAACCCTCTCCAACATTTGTTTCGGTAGTTTGTAGGTGATTTTAGAAAACATATGGAAACTTTGTTTAACTTTGAGATATCAACAACTACCTTGCAGTCTAACTTCATTCAGTGTAAAAAATAAGGTAATCCTACACCAATTCTTTGTTTCCCGATATTTAACCATTCATGCAGACGATAAGCCATTAAATCGTAATTTTGTAAATTACCAAACTTATAAACTTTCTACGTAAGCATCTATCATTACTTTGTTCACATTGAAAATAATTTTGATAATTGGCATTGTCTATAGTATGTATATATATCCTCCTTTTGGTGGCAATCGCAAGTGCTACAAAATATCAAACAAATACTTGCAATAGTAGTAGTTAAATCTTTGAAAACCCTATATGTGGTAATCAAATGCGCAACTGCCTAACAAACTTGCAAAGTTTTATGAAATACAAATTTGTTTAATCACAGTTAAAGTTTATTAAGTTCAAACAAAATTAACACTTCTTAAAATTTGCATAATGTTGATGTCTTTCGGCCTTAATTTTCCCAATGACTATGTAAAAACCTATCTTTATTAGGAATTTTCATGCTATATTAACAAAAGTTAGGAACTGACCTTTTTTAGACATTATTAACACCATCTAATTAGCATTGCAATATTGAAGCAAATATTTCAGCACAGGGAATCATGAAATTTTATTGGAAAAAAATATTTGTTTTAGGTAGAAGTGTAGTTATTCAATCATGTATCTCGTCAAGTGACTGGGAGAGCTCAGTCATTTATAATTCTTTACCAAGACACCTTTAATCGTACGAAAATGGTCTTCCTCGTCCTCTCTAAAGATTACAAAAGATGTTCCTCAGGGATTGGTTGTAGGTCCTATTCTTTTAATATTTATTATTCATCAATGTTTTGTCCAACTGTGTTACAAAATATGACTCAAACAAGTACTTAGTCGCCGATGACACGTTAATGTCAGACTGCCCCACAATTCAATCTGTGAAAAGTAGCTCAATACATTGGGTTGATCATAACACTTTTTTTAAGAGACCAAAACTCAAATGATCCAATTCAGTCTCCAAAATGCAGGAAACATGCCTTAGTTTATTTCATCATCTTGAATCTTGAATGCTCTACCATCTTCCTCAAGAAAACATTGTTTTATAATGTTACTTAGATGATTATAATAATTGAAAAAATAGTTTCTCAAATGTGTACACAATGTATCAGTACTAAATTGGTTTATGTATTATACGATCACGTTTTTTAACCTCACTCCATATTACATAATGTAATTTCCACCCAGCTTAACATCATATTAATCACTACATATGATGATCGATAGCTGATACGAATATAGCTCTTTGCCCACAGACCCGGCGGCCATTTTGCACCGGCGCCATCTTTGCGGCCGGGTGGTCCGGTAACGTTAACGACATCTTACATTTACTGTAGCATTACAAGTGTTTCACCTACCACTTTAGATCCCATTGAGCACGCCGTGTCGAATCGGAGCCCAGGGATCCCAGTAATTTGGTGCCTCGGCCTCCCAAACAGTGCACGACGCCGCTGCAACGACGCGGTCGCGGGGTCTCCTGAGGCGTCCTCGTTAACTATTGTGTTTGATGTGACTAGTTTTGGCGGGTTTCTCCAAACAGAGAAAGTTCTCCTAGTCTTGCAAAGGTTTCCAGAATTATGATTTACAACCACAGCCTATGTTCTAGAATCAGTCAAGATCAACATTAAGAAGGACAGTAGATACTCTTCTGATGTGTAGGTTTTGCACATAATAGTTAAAAGATAATTTGGGAAGAATTCAAACAGCTGATAGCTTATAATTGGAAGATATTTCATAGGATTATTTCACAAATAGTTCTTGAAAGGGAATTAGCTAACGGTAGGGAATATAGTTTACAGGAATTAGCTAATGAGAGGGTGGCAGATAATAGAACAGTAGATAGCTATATATCTTCGAGGGTTGTGACAGCTCTATAGGGATTACTGTAGCATTAGAGTGGCTGTATCCACAATAACGTTGGTTAGGTATAATGTACACCACTAAAATGTTAATGCACATAATGGTAACAAAATATCAGGTTACTATCGATAGGACAAAATCTGATGGTCATAATGTTTAAAATCTGAATGTTATCTGAAAATTGTCTGTGTGCTACCAGCCATCCGAGAAGCTTATAAATTTTCCGATGACACTTAATTGTTATTGATTGCAACAAACATGCAAGTCCTAAGGGCTAAATTAATCTGTGAAGTTGACTCAATCTAGTGGTTAGGTCAAAGTACGTTTGGTGACATCCACTCCCAAGGACTGGTTGGTGAACTTTTTACTCTGTCGAGAAGCTTTTTAAAGTGGATTGATGTACCAAGATGTAAAGGCCTGCCATAAAAATATAGTTGTGAATGTGGCATGTGTTCAAAGATCAGTTTTCAGTTTTTAGAAATCATTTGACCATCACAATTGATCTGGGTTGTGGAGAAAAGGGTATGGAAGTAAGAAAGCATGAGTCCCACGAAGTCGGATAGCTAGCGAGATACATTCCAGCGAAGTTCCAAAGTTGCACCTCCACCACCAGACATCGCGGCGGTGGCGGTGGTTGCGTTACTGTAACGAGCGCTTTTCACACGTCTAGTCCCAGACGGGACCACCGAAGACTTTATGGTCGACCCTCGCTCCAGAGCGGGGAAATGTTCCCTACCACCGTAAATAAGCCTGAGACAGTTATACCCTGCAATTTATAATTTATACAGTTTTTAATAGCTTTGTTCGTTGTTGTTGCGAGCGGTTATGCAAAAATCTTTTTCTAAATATTTAAAACAGATTTTAATGATTATTGAAACTAGCTTGGCATAGTAAGTCTTATTTACTAACGTGCCTTTATTTGATTTACTCCCTTGAGGAAGGTTTCGTAAAAGAACTAGAATAGTCCTAAGGTTCCCTCAAGAACCCCGAAACTTTAAAATCCAACGGCAACTTGTCATAAAAATATGTGGTGGATGGAGGTAGGTCTTTCGGTTATATTAAACCTACTACCTCCTGGGACATGTTGTTATATTTCACCCCACAAACTAAATAACCAAATCTAATTATAAAGATACTGTGCCATTTTCTTAACTTCTCTTACATCAACGAGTGGCCCAATTTATGGTCCTTCGTCTAGCAGAGATTGACCCTCCGTTTTAAGCCATTCTACTAATCGAGCTCTACCCATTTTTAAATCCCTTCTTCTGGACGCAGCCCTTTACAGCCCAGTTTTTAGCATAAATTTACCAACTCGTTTTCTAACAATTGATTGATGTCTTTACAATAAACCTTTATAAATAAAAATATATTTTCATAAACCACTCCTTTGATGAGTTTTTTCTATATAAACCCTTCATTCGTTTCGATTATATCAGTGTAATTATTTTGTAGAACTTTCTACACTACTGGATAAAGTAGCTATTTATCGCTATTAAATTACATTCTTAATACATATTAAGAATGTAATTTACAATTTATGAGACATAAATTTAATTTATTCTTCTGGCAAACCTTGATCACTTTTTTACCCTGCCTTCCAACGGAACTCGAGTCACTTTGTCTCATCGTATTATTCATGTGAGTCTCACGGTCGTGCGAGTGCAGTACCATTCTGTTTCCTGGCGGAGATCCCGACATTCTCGCCTCGGAGGGAAGATCTCCGGTTTTTATCAAGACATTATCTGAGATGATGATCGAAATCGCTAATCGACTTTGCGAGGTTGAAATACACAAACAAAAACGTGTCAGCGCGGGGGCCACGCCTTGTAAGGGGTAATGTTCGTCCGTTGTATCTATTATTTGGTGACATTTCTAAACGTGAACGAGCCCCAGGAATGCCACCATTCCCACGCCGAGCCGCCGCTACGGACGCGCAATGCATCTATGCATGTTTCACGCCTGCGCTACCGCTACTTTTTTGCACTTGAGTACATATGTTTTCCCCTATCCTCCACTTTTTGTTTTTATACAGATAAAATTTAGAGGGGGATGTAGTCACAAAATATTTTGCATTTTTACCTAAATCTCCCGTAATAACGTCTTGTATCACATCCATTTTCAACAGATTATGTGAATCGTTTTTGTGGCTTATAGTATTTAGTACAATCTAGCTATTTCATGGGGCATCACTTCGGTATCAAAAACAAATAATCTTTTAGTAACATCCCAAAATTATTAACATTTGATATTTCTTTGTCGGTTAATTATTTTTGGGATCAAAGTTATGTTCACTGACAGAACTAGATTGTTACTTTTACTCTTAAAACCAGCCATAAATAAAACACTTCGATTAATCCGTTGAGAAGGGAGTGGTTTCGAAGATTAACTTTTGACTTCTGAGAGAAGCAGGTAGAACCGCAGTATTTTTCGTGTCTGAAAACCTCTCTTAATTATTTTCTTATTTAAAGTTAAACTTTCTGAGAGCAAAAAATGTAATCGTGATTTATTGATTTTTACTTTCTCCCCTTATACATAGTATATGGAGAAAGTATTGTTTTCGTCAAAATTTTCGAATTTGAGTTGTTAGTGGAAATATTCGTTTTGGTGCTACCTGAACCCAAAAAAGTGGTTTTTACGTGATGTCTGTCTGTGTGTGTGTGTGTGTGTGTGTGTGTGTGTGTGTGTGTGAACTGACATGACTATACTTGTGAGAATATTTACAAGTTATAAACACCACTTGTGAGAATATCCACCCTTGCGAGCATATGCTCACATCGTTTAAGCTACATTTTCAGCTTCAGCGCCTTCAAAATAGCCCAGGACAGTTGGAAATTTAATAATTCATTTTATGCTCACAAGTAGTGTTGGGAACTGGTCCGCCTAGTTTGACAGTTACTCACCAGGGCCGCGCTGACGGATGCACCTTTCTGCAAATGTGTTATAAATCAGAACTTGCGAGCATATATTCTTTGTGTATGTTTTGCGAGCATATGTCTTGTGTGTACATATTTTGCGAGCATACGGAAGTGGCCAAGGTCAAGCATTGTCCTACTCTGTTTTATTTTTATTTTTTGCTGGAAACTACCGGCTACCACTCCCGGCTCTCGGCAGAGTTTTATTCGTGTGTCGAAATACTTGTGTATCGATGGTTTTACTCTTACGAGCATAAATTATACAAGGTGTACATAAAGTCCCGCACGGGTTTAATATTTTTTGAATGATAAGAGATAAATCAATAAGATTTGGTACATCAACACTACACCTAAAAATCTACTTTTTGAAGGAACTATCAGTTTTCTGTCATATCATGGGGACGTCCCGCAAGGAGTCAGAAGGAAATTTTAAATAGGAGCATAGGTCAATATGCACATCACTTTAAAGGGCTTATCTAGCAGAGTTTAATGCCGCAAACCGCACTAAAAAAGGTTGATCCAGAAAAAATTGGCGGCTGTTCAAAGGTTTTACTTGGTTACATTTTATTAGTAGCCACTGCAACTAAATGAATACTCGAGCTAAATACTACATTATGTCTGTCAATACAGAAGTGAATTATGACGTTAGTTATCCTCAAGGGTTACAAATTTGGTCAAAATCTATTGATAACGGGGAAAAACTGGTAACAGTAACTATTAGAAAGATCTTATTTTTTTAATAAAACCTTTGAACAGCCGCCATTTTTTACTAGATCAACCTTTTTTTGTGCGGTTTGCGGCATTCAACTCTGCTAGATAAGCCCTTTAATGTGATGTGCATATTGACCTATGCTCCTATTTAAGATTTCTTTCTGACTCCTTGCGGGACCTCCCCATGATATTACAGAAAACTGATAGTTCCTTCAAAAAGTAGATTTTTAGGTGTAGTGTTGATGTACCAAATCTTATTGATTTATCTGTTATCGTTCAGAAAATATTAAACCCGTGCGGGACTTTACGTACACCTTGTATGTTTGGTATGCACCAGTGTTGTCAGTTATTTTTGGATTACCTTTTAGCGTATGAATTACTTTGTTAGCATAAATTAGTTTTCATCAGATTATACTTTTGAATCTACCTAATTAATAACAAACGGAAAGAGTGTTAAATACCGCCGTCGCAGCAAACCTATATACTAAGCGAATTTAAAATACAATTATAAATACCTAACCATTTCAATAAGGCAATAATATGGGTTTCTTCTCAACATAAGTGATAATTGCAGTTCAAATTCTTGATAGTTAAATATGTACTAAAAGTTGAGACCTCTTTTTAAAAAGAGCTATAAAACTTACTAATAAAGAAGTATTTGTTCATGTTCCAGGCAATATCGGGCAACGATTCCTGTTAACATAGTTCAAAAAAGAAACATTGACCGAAATCGCCCCATACAAAATTATTTTGTATGATGTATCATGTCGGATTTTCATGTAAAGTCAAACAATGAGCTTGTGTGTTTGCAGTGTTGTGTTGCAAACCCAAGATCAAAATAATTTGTGAATCCTGGAAATTTAGTTCAATTTATTAGTGCGCAGATTTTATACGCGCAAATATTGCCTTTTAATAATAAATTACATGGACCACGGCAACTTTTAGGTTAATTACAACGCAATAATGAAGAAGGTGATTCAGTAATGATTATATTCACAGTAAATGAATAAATAGGGTCTTGCTTTTAATGCTCCTGAATAATTCGTATCGGTGACTCATCGCATCCCTGAGACGCACCTACCTTCCTACGCCAGTCCAGGGTCAGGTAACACCCCAAGTCGTTGTATGGAACAAGTATATTTTTGGACCATTTGTCAGTTCACTGTTGATTGTGCTTTAAAAGTTGTTGTGCTGGTACTAGATTGCATTAATACATTTTCATAACTTAAAGAGCATTATGTTATAAGCTCATTTTCAGTTTTACCAGAAAACCTGCCTGCTTATAAACTACACAATTTTTATAATTTTCCCTAATTTCCTCCACGGCAGGAAAAGCCCAATAAACACATATTTCCCCCAGTGATTGACCTCAGGCGTTCGCTGGACGAAATACTGATTCAATCAGTGATGACCACAGGAAAAGACAAGAAGAGGGGACTTTAAAACTAATTTTAGAGCCCGCAAACTATATACTTTATTGTTGGAAATTAAAAAATATTTTTAAATAAAAAACTAGCTGCTACCCTGAAAGATTTTGCAGTTAAATAATACAAAATAAGTAAGAGAGTAGAACAATTGTAAACAAAACAATGACAGTATTTAGTTAGATGAAATTCCCTATAAATCTCTTTCTTAAATTGGATGTTTAGATAAGTTCTGTATTTATGTCAGAATTTATTTCGTCAAAATGACCTGAACCTAAGTGGAATGGGAACCGAAGGTTTCAAACAATATTTCAAGTTCCATAATCATATATTTTATTACAGTTGTCAATATGTACTCCGAATAGACAATCTGGGAATAAATTACGAACACATATCAGTTCAATACGCCCAGCATATTCACCGTAAATTGGGAGCACGAAACATAGTCACTTGATAGTAAAACAGGCTTCTATCACCTATAATATATCCTTAAAAACTCCCAATTTTCATATATTTTTCCAACAATAGCTAGCCTACTTTCCCTGTATTTATCCAACACCACGATACAGCTTTGAACAGACAATTACCAACCATCTCCACTTATCTTAACGGTATTACTTTCATTTATTACCAGGGATGACAAAAATAAAAAGCCTAAACAAAAGTTCATAGTTCATTACACACCAACTAACATACACAGCAACAAATCAGACCTAAAACACATCAACAATAACATAACCTAAATCATTTGTTGACAGCTGAGTAAAGTAAATAAAATAAGTTATCTATATATCAATCCAAATGTACCCATGAACTTTTGAGAAAACTGCAAGTGACAACCCCATGAACCATATACTTAAAATGTTCGTCTTGACGAGAAACCTTGCGAAAAACTATTAATTTTTTCGTAAATTTCCCTTTAAGGTCGCAATCCCTTTCCAAAGGGGACTTTCCATACCTAATGTTAAAAATAAATCAGCTGTGCTTATTTGTACGTTATTCTTTCAATTTATTACTTCATTTAAATCATATGTGCTTTTTTGTTTGTATTATTCTGTTAGCGAATTTCCCCTATAGGGAAGAAGCTTTATATATATATATATATATATATATATATATATATATATATATATATATATATATATATATATATATATTTATATAAATATATGTGTGTGTGTGTGTGTGTGTGTGTCCGTAAGCACGATAACTCTCGTAAAAAAGGTCCGATCTTAATGAAATTTGGTACAAATATGTAAAGTACGATTTATTTGAACGAGTTCGAAAACCAGATGAATCGCACTATCCGACGGTGGGTTTTTGGGGGGTTTTGTACCCCAAAAATGTGTTTTTTTGGGGGGTTTTCACATATAAATTACTTAAATCAAATTTTAATTTATACCATTGAATCCAGCTTAAAAAAACAAAAATTTGGTATTTTGATCATTGCTCTTCGTCAATTGGTTACCGAGATATTGAAAGTGCTAAACACAGTACGTTGTCTAATGTTATTCTTATGGAGAAAAAGAAAAATTGTAATACAAACTCTTTGTAATAAAGTAATAAAATTTATGTAAACGATTACAATGCATACACTTTTTAGACTACTGATTAAAAATTAATTTACAATTATAATCAATCATTACAAACAATCAACCAAACACGACAATACAATCTACACAAAGTAATTGGGGCAACTAATTAAAAACAATGTATACATTATGCATGTAACCTAGTATTCTTCTAAATAACATATACAAACATTTACAAAATAACCTTTAAGTATCTTATGAATATTTTTTTTAATTTGTTTCTTGAACAATGTTTATTACAAGGGAAATCAAAACTTTGTTCCTATGAAACAACAAAGCCATTCTTCTTATAAAATGTTACATTGTGTTCATAAACATAACTGGTAAATATCTATATCTATAAAAGAGGAAGTATGTATGTATATATATATATATATATATATATATATATATATATATATATTGTATGTAGCCTATGGACTCCGAAACCACTCAACAGATTGTAATGAAACTTTCAGGCATTATTAAGCATTATTCCAGGATGGTTTGTGTGAAGTTTGGTGCAAATCTGTCCAAAGGGCTACGACCCAGAGGGCATACAAGGGTGCAGTGTCAGGTTTTAGAAATTTAGTAGTTACAAATTAACAGCTGTAATTAGTAAAAAACTTAATTTGGGCGCAGCAACGCGCGCCGGGAAACTGCTAGTAGTACTATAATAATAATCATTTGATCTTATTGTTGTCTGGTTTTCTTTACATGCATTACAGTCTAACAAATTTCAAAAGCGTATAATGGTAAACTCCCAAATTCCATCCAATATTCTTTCACAGACTGTCTTCAATTTATATTGAAAATTAACCACACGCTTGTTTTGTGGTAACATACTGTAATTATTTTAATTTGTTTTTTGGTTTAGCTGTAAATATAGCAATACCATAGGAGGGAATAAATTACTTTTGATCAAACATAATAAACACATTTTTATTATAAAACGTCAAGATAATGGTGACAATACAGATTCAAGACAAGTTTATAATCAGGTAAATCCAAGGGCCTCTTTTAGGAACTCTTCCAGGGAGCAGAAAGGGTTCTTCACCAACCAGTTGCTGAGGCCTATCTTCAGGTTATTCCCTGTTTGGCTTCTCAGGTCATCAGGAAAGCAGGTTATGAAGTTTCCTGTTGATGTATGTTGGCTAATCCTTGTACAATGTGGTCTAGTGAAGTGGTAGCTGATACCTGAGTGCATGTCTGCTTATGACAGTGGATTCATGTTACTTTTTTAGGGCTTTCCCATCAACACATGATTAATACCTCCCTAGTTTAAAGTGCAATTACTGCTATTATATTTAGTTGTGTAAACGCTTCTCTGCATCTTTCCCTCTCTAATCAAGCCCTTACCAATTAGTTGGCTCTCTTATTGGTTAAGAGAAGATAGGTTTCCCACTGAAGTTCCCTCTTAGTCAAAAGCCGTAGGCTAAGTGTTTGAAAGGCGGTCTTGGTGGCACCCTCAATACTTGTGGGGTTTATTCTATTTAGGTCATATAAGCTGATGTTATGTTTTTTCATAACACAGCTACTCACATAACTGTGATTCGCCTGTTAGACGATTAAAAATAGCGTTTCCGATAATAACAATAATTTTACCTTTTCATTTTGCCCTTGCTGACTGAAATTTATACGTCGACACCAACCCTTGTTGGTAGTCTTCTTATAACCTCTTTGTAAAACTAACATTTGTTATATACCCCAACCACTCTTGTTACATAAATCTAGCAACAAAAAAGGGGTAACAAAAACCGCCTACAAACTGTCTTAGCCTTAATATTGCTCTTAAAGTAGGATTACTTCCATTTTTGTAATAATAATAAAGATACGTTAACTGGGCTTGGAGTGCCAATGCAGGTTCTTTAAATTCATTCAGGGTCAGGGTAGTACACACGATTATAACACGTGAAAAAACAAAAAGTTTAATTATGGTAGTCATTAATTTTTGCCTATTTTAGCGAATTTCCCCTATAGGGAAGAAGCTATTACCGTAGTCGGCATGGTAAGACCTAGGCCCGGAACCATGATAACTTTTCGTTTTGAGGTCCCCAGACCCCAAAAACACAATTCGTTCGATACTGTATATATATATATATATATATATCTATATATATATATATATATATATATATATATATATGTGTCCGTGAGCACGATAACTCTCGTAAAAATTATCCGATTTTGATGAAATTTGGTATAAACGTGTAAAGCAACATTTATGACTTTAAGTTCGAAAACCAGCCAGATCGCTCTACCCGAAGGGGTATTTTGGGGGGGTTTTGTACCCCAAAAATGGGTTTTTCGAATTTTTCACATATAATTTTTGAAATATTCAAATTTTAGTTTTCACCATTGGATTCAGCTTAAAAAAACACACAATTTGGTATTTTGATCATTTCTCTACGTCAATTGGTTACCGAGATATTGAAAGTGCTAAACACAGTACGTTGTCTAATGTTATTCTTATGGAGGAAAAGAAAAATTCTATATCTCGCCTATTAATCAACGTATACTGACGAATTTTGGTATACGGCTTCATCTGGTTGTGGACCATTGATATTTGCTCAAAAAGACAATTTTTTACCCAAGGCTCCCGTAGCAGCAAACCTGCGTACTCAGCCCCATGTTATTCTTATGGAGAATAAGTAACGTGTTATCTGCCTTCATTATGAAAATAAATTAATGAAATTTGGTATGTCGCTTTACCTAGATGAGTTGTATTGATATTTGTATAAAACCCCATTTTTTGTGTTCCTTGCTTCAGCAAACCTGCATACTCAGCTGCCATGTTATTCTTATGGAGAATAATTAAAATGTCATAAATCGTTTATTTATGAATGTATATTGATGAAACTTGGTATGTGGCTTTATGTGGTATTAATATACATATATATGCATTGGAAATTCGCTGAGTACGCAGGTTTGCTGCTACGGGGGTATTTTATATACGGTGTCTGAAAGAGACAGTTACGTATTGTATTGAGGCTGTGAGTTGTGTATGATTAATTAAAAAAATTTTGACATGCTGTTGGACGTTCTTAAAAGCACTGTATGTTTACTGTATGTAATGGTATCCAAACCATTGCTGAAAACGCTGAGATATGGTTAGGTTCATTTGTTATACATCGTGTTGTTATCTGTGTGTAACATCAGTACTATAACAATAAACTTTAGTTAGATCATATTGCTGGGTTTTTGTTTAAGGAAGAATATAGGCTACAAAACCTACATACATTACTTGTGGGTTGAGCACTGTGGGGTAAAGTAAAATATACGGGTTAATTATTCTTTGCCCTTCCAAGTGTATTAAAATAGTCTTTTAAGCAACTAATCTCTTGATTTAATTATATTACTAGAATTTACTATGCGCAACTTGCGCATCCCGTGCTGAGAAGCGGGAATAGTAAATATATAAATAGTAACAAAACAATGACAGTCTGGTAGTAAGATAACCCTTATAACAGCTATTTATTTAATTGAATTGAATTGCATTAAGAAGAAACACATGGTGACATACACCAAATAAAGCTCTCCTCCATTTGAATAACATCATTGATTTTGAATGATGAATAGATATCCCAAGACTAGTTAATTTTTGAAGCCAGGAAAATGAACCAGCTGGTCCACTAATCAGACAACTACATCAGCTGCGTATGAAACAAAAATAACAAACCCATTTTTCATATAAAAAGAATCCCGTTTTATCCCTTTGAATCACATTAAAAAATCCCTTTTCATCCCGCTTTTAATCTGAGATCACAGATTGCACTAGATTGCAGAATCAAATATTTTTCTATTTACTTTTACTAGCTGCTCTCTTTTAATTGTATATATGTTTATTTTTACCTATTTTTCGTGCTAGAATTAAACTATTGAAACATGTTCTACTCTTTTAAATACCAATTTATCTCTTTAAACATCTATATTATGATCGATTTTAACGGAAGCAATGAATATCATAAAAGAGTAGTTAGAATTTTATCTCTTTATACAAATTATGTCCAGCTAGACTAGTCAAATAACCAACAACGCGAAACGAGCAGTGTAAGGGGTGGAGAAGGGGTACCTTCGTACTGGTTTTCTTAAAGTAAGAAACAATGCACATACTACTACTTCGTTCTCCTGCTTCTAAGGCTCCGTTCTAGCTAGGCGACGAGAATTCTGTCGGCGATATGACCGATCACTCCTGCCGACGACGAAAACGGTGTCCAAACTAATCAAAACAACAAATTATAACGGTGACTACGTGATGTGTTCTCCATTCTACATATTCATGGTATCGCATCGCACACCCAACTAGGACACGCTCATGCTCATGCCCAAGTGGAATTGAGTAAGGGGGGGTTCAAAGTATTTCAAAGTAAGGGAGTCTGGGATCTGTAGGCTTCTAGGCTCAACCTGTGGCGTGTATCCCCTTACCGCCTATTGCCAAGGTCAACAATTTTTTTATGTATGTGGTATTAGGTTTTAGTATACGTTTAGCAAATCCCGCAAATTGAAACATTCGTTGCCAGAGCCTTTTCTTGAGATGGTGTAGAACTAGTTTCATGGTATATCTTTCGGTTACAGATCGGCCATAAGCTCGGTTCATCTATTCCGTTATTCAAAATCAATGGTAATACTAAATAGCACGGTACAACATAGGTACTAGAAATGGCAAATAGTTAACTTGTTAATTCCAACATGGCCAGGCCAGCGACATTGATGTGATTCATTGTACGTTCTGTGATGTTTATAAAATAATAATAATAGGTGCGGACAAGTCTCAACGATATTTTAAAAACATGGGAATACCCGCTTGTGCCAAGGTGCTCTGTTCGTAAGCAAACTAGCAGACGTAATGCCGATTTCCAAAAAAAATCCCACTTTATCCCGCAAGCAGTGAAATATCCCATATATGGGATAAAAATCCCTTAAGTGGAAACACTGCTAGTAACGCTCTGGCGGCATCTCACATCAAACTCAAGCAACAATCCCGAGGCACGATCGGCCCGTAAGCTAGGTTTATCTATTCCGTAGGATGTATGATAACATGGTGACTTAGAATTCCCGTGGGGCAGAGCCCTAAGGCCTAAATCAAAAATCTAAAGCCAGTTTGCACATCTGCACACTTAGACAAACGTTTCGGTGTGTAATATGTGGGGGTAAGTCTTAAAACAAAAAAGCCATATTGTTTACACAATTTTCATGTAGCGTAATAATAATATAGATAGATAACCAAGGGTTTCATCAAACATTATAATCAAGGCAAGTAAAACAAATATAAAAGAGGATAACAAATACAGAATATTCTGTTAAAGCAGTTTGTGACCATTACGCATATTCTATAAAATTAACATAATATAATCTCATTTGTAACAGGTTGAGGATAAAACATATTCTCATAAATAATTGAGCATATTCTATCAAGTAACTAGTTACACGTTACACATAATCTCACAAAAAACACACAGTATTCTATCAAGTGACTAGTATAAACATTACACATATTCTCACAACAAACACACTGTATGCTCTCAATGCTTTACACATATCCTCACAAAAAACACATTGTATGCTCTCAATTTTGTACACATATTCTCACAAAAAAACACACTGTATGCTCTCAATTCTGTACACATATTCTCACAAAAAACACACTGTATGCTCTCAAAGGTCAAGATACACAAAATTGTTTTTATTAATTCAAGTGTGTAAAATAAACAACTCTTTAACTTAATTTTTTCTACATCATTACCATTTTGAATTGCATTTCTAAGAGGCTCAAGAAGAAAGTTCTCACAAGGTATGTTTATAACTCATATCCTCACAAGTATAGCCATGTCAGACTGTGTGTGTGTGGTTGTGTGTGTGTGTGTGTGTGTGTGTATGTGTGTGTGTGTGTGTGTGTGTGTGTGTGTGTGTGTGTGTGTGTGTGTGTGTGTGTGTGTGTGTGTGTGTGTGTGCGCGCGCGCGCGCGAGTGCGTGTGCGTGTGCGTGTGCGTGTGTGTGTCTATGTGGATGTGTATAGAGCTAGAGCCCTAACCAATGGACCGATTTTTATGAAATTTTGTATGTAGGTACTAATCCTTGATATCTCCAGGCGTATTTTTTCATTTTTTTATTTTGGACTTTTAAGGGTAATTATCGCCCAAAAATCGCCAAAAAACATGTAAAATCCAAATTTCTCAAAAATGGCTCTAACGATTTTGATTAAACTTTAGTGGTTTGTAGAGCTTTAGGCTTCCAACAAAATGACACCACCCGAATTTCTGTAAAAATTCAGGTTCAGAAATTACAGGACTTAAAACATCCAAAATTCAGTTTTTTTGATTTTTCTTAAAAAATCATAAGTGCTAAAAAAGATTACTATTCACCATTAAAAACAGCTCAAAAAACTAAATAAATTAGCATTTTGAATTACGATTCTACGATTGCTAGTTGCGGAGAAAATTGCAATTTTCTTTTACCGGTAAACTCAGTACGTTGTCCAGTATTATTCTTATGGGGAATACAAATACCCCCGTAGCAGCAAACCTGCATACTCAGCGAATTTCCAGTGCATATTAATTTATCTTAATACCACATAAAGCCACATACCAAGTTTCATCAATATACATTCATAAATAAACGATTTATGACATTTTAATTATTCTCCATAAGAATAACATGGCGGCTGAGTATGCAGGTTTGCTGAAGTAAGGAACACTAAAAATGGGCTTTTATACAAATATCATCATAACTCAACTAGGTAAAGCCACATACCAAGTTCTATTAATTTATGTTCATAATTAAAGGAGATAACACGTTAATTATTCTCCATAAGAATAACATGGGGCTGAGTATGCAGGTTTGCTGCTACGGGAACTATCGGGCAAAAAATTGATTTTTGTGCAAATATCAATAGACCACAATGAAATGAAGCAATATACCAAGTTCCGTCAGGATAAGTTGATAAATAAGCGAGATATTCAATTTTTCTTATCCTCCATAAGAATAACATTGGACAACGTACTGTGTTTAGCACTTTCAATATCTCAGTAACCAATTGACGTAGAGCAATGATTAAAACATCAAATTGTGCGTCTTTTTAAGCTGATTCCAATGGGGAAAAATGAAATTTTACTTTTCCAAAAATTGTATGTAAAAAACTCAAAAAACCCATTTTTGGGGTACAAAACCCCCCCAAAATACCCCTTCGAATAGGTCGATCCGTCTGGTTTTCGAACTTAAAGTCATAAATGCTGTTTTATACGTTTGTACTAAATTTCATCAAAATCGGACCTTTTTTACGAGAGTTATCGCACCCACGGACACATATATATATATATATATATATATATATATATATATATATATACAGTTTCGAACGAATGGTGTTTTTGGGGTTTGGGGACCTCAAAACGAAAAGTTATCATGGTCCCGGGCCTAGGTCTTACCATGCCGACTACGGTAATAGCTTCTTCCCTATAGGGGAAATTCGCTAAAATTACTATTTTTCTCTTATTTACTGATCAATTTCATTAAAACTTTATATGCAGGTCAAGTTAGCATTGACCAACAGAGGATGTTCGAAATATGTTGCAATTTAACCCGGGGGGGACAAGGGGGCATTTCCCCTCTCAAAATCTCTGTGTGTAGCAACGTACTCTATAGTGCTTCCTAAAAAGGGATTTGGGTGGATATTTCTGAAAACAACTATTTCAGACAATTTTCTGTTCATTTATCTGTAATTCATATTCTATATTTAGTAAATAAAAAATCATTTTTTCATTAAAGTTTGGCTAGAAGGGAGAAAGTATGTGTCAGTTTCCTGATACCGTTTATTTAGAGTAGTAATACATATTCAATTTAGGATTTGGTATCTAAAAGATTTTATCGATTATTCTTTCGAGTAAAAGTAAATAAAGTCAGTGAAGCCCGGCGTTACAGTTTTGGGGAGCTAATTAAAGAAAACCCAAAGAGTGCTCCAAGTGAAATCCAGCTGCTCGAATTCGAGCAGTTTAAATGTTGATGCCATTCCATAAGTTAGCTTATCTTGATTCTGTACTGCGTTTTGCTACCTTCAGCAGCAGTCAAATGCTCAATTTCAATGATTACTGTCCTTCCATAAGATTAACGTTGCAAATTTTGAAGGGTTGTGGGTGGTAGCCCTATAAGAGGAAATTTACACACTTTACCCTTTCATTTGTCAGATAAATCTTGCAAATCGGTTCTGTAGTCACTGAGAACTTAGCGTTTCAACCGTGTATTAATATATATGATATAACGTATATCTAACGTAAGGACATGTTTGAAACAAAAGCTTTGTCCTCGTTGGAAAAAGTAATGAAATTGTTTCTTATTCATTGCAATATTATAGTTATTTCTTGTTAAAAGATAATCAGCTCAAACTATTTACGTGACCTCTATCTTCAACTCGTATCTTCTATTATCCTCAAGGTATCCCATTAGCCGCGAAACAGTCTCAATCCCCCCATTCGTTTGTGCCCCGCTTTTGTAGCCCATGTAAGAAAACGAGCTTATTCACAACAAGACACACCCCCGCCGTACACAGTCTTTCTTTCTCCATTCGAGCCACTTAAACGCGAAATCTATCCGCCTAATTCTACCGGCTTAGCCCATTCATGCTTTATTCCGCTTTTTTCAGTCATTGTAAAGATCCCCAAATCCTCTCTGAAGGAGAGCTTTGTCCCGAAATGGACTCCCTTTATGTGTACCCTGTGCGAAGTTAACGGGCGGGTAATGGCGTGTTTGGATCATCGCTTTCCCGGAACCAAAGACCACCGGGTAAACAAGGCGCGTGCGTCGATGTGAAGTATCTCTTACAGCATCCGCTCTGGTCCTGGTTCGCTAACAGCCTGTTCCACCTGTCCATCTCTGGCTGTTTGTGTAACCTGACCGCCCCCCTAACAATGCCCCCCACATCATTCAGAAAAATGGGAGAAATAATTGGGACTTAAACTAGTCTGTAAGCATTATTTAGGAAACAACTGTAAGGGTGAGTAATACCTGCGATGTTAAGTAACGCAACTAATCTTTTGATTATGGTAAATTTAACTTAATACTCCTTTGCTGGTTTTGCTATAATTGTTCATATATTTATGTATATATATATATATATATATATATATATATATATATATATATATTTTAATTCAGTGGCCAGCAATCACCTTTGTCATTGTGGCTTTTGAAATACTTGAATCAGAAAACCACTGAACCACCGAGAGCTATTCTGATCCACTAAACTTGCTTCGTTAAGGGCTTTCAGGCAGAAGCTGAACTTTGGAACAGTGACTGGGCGAGGAACTTAAAAGTAGCAGTTTTGCTACAAACTTTAACAAGTGATTTGGCTAGGAACCTTCAGGCACTTGCTTGGCCGGCAACTGCAAGTGGCAGTGGATTGGCTCGGGATTTTCAAACAGTGGGTTAAATTGCCTAGGGTCATTCAAGCAGTGACTCCTCAAGTTAACAGTTACAAATTTTAACCACTCAACGTACAATTATATGTATTTATTAATGTTCTATAATGATATTTATCATTATCATTTATATCTAAACTAGCTGTTAACCACAGGCCTCGCGTCGCAAATGATTTATACAACTAGTTGTGTATACTGCATTGTGTGGTTAGCCCGTGGAACCACTACGAATCAAGATTAGCTGTTTGTATTTTCATCAGCTCAATCAAAAATGAATGTCCATAAGGAATACATGGGAACTTTGTTGGGGTCTCTGGCGGAGCCCTAAGGTCACATCAGGATGAAAACTATTTAGTTTTCCTTTTTTACGCCTAAAGAATCAGGGTACAAAATTTCAACTCTGTAGGTAAATGGGAAGTAGGAGAATCGTGATGAGTGAGTGAGTCAGGACTTTACCTTTTATAGGTATAGATAACAATCGTTATAATTAAAGAGTTATTTCTCCAATATGTCGTCCTAAGAAATAGTTTAAATTCATAGTACAAGTTAAGGAACTACTTGAGGAATGTTTGTGTTTACATCGCTAAAAAACAGTATGAACACTGCATTGATCAAATACAGTTATTCCAAATGGTTGTTTATAAACCAAACACGGCCGTACGATGACGTCACTGTGACGGACGCGCCACGGCGGACATAAACACCTCGCGCTGCGCCCTAAATCATCCCCAAAAACAAAGTCGACCAGCCGTGCGAACTGCCCCCTCCCCCGCTATTATTTAGTGTTAATGACCACTAGGTTGTTATTATTTATCGCCTTCTTGTGAGGCCCGCCCTAGGCCAGTCGCCCGTCACGCTCCCCCCTCTCCCCTCCCATTTTCCACAATTCACCCCTCTCAACTGATCTCTCTCTCCTCTCTCCCTCTCTCTTTCAGTCTCCTCTCTCGCTATTAGGAATTGTAATCGGTTATCAAATGATTCTTCTGGAAGTGATATTTACATGGAATGTTATTTTTTTAACCCAGAGTAAAAATTCAATTATGTATTAATTGATTGTTGATTTAATACCCGGAAAAGCTATTATCTCTTTTTATATTTAAGAGAGTACAAATCCTTCGTTTTTGTTAAAAGACAAACGATAGCGTATCTAACTAAAGGGGTTAAAACTGAATTTTTATGATTTTATTTGGCTCTAACTTACGTTTTAGTCGTTTTTCTATCGACAAGGTAGTAGTAGGTAATGTTAAATATATCGAATAAAACAAAACTAAATGGTAGGTTAATTATACAAGTAATACTTTTCATTTTAATTAAATCTGCAAAGCGCTATTTAATAGGGTAGGTTCAAGTGACTCTAAATATCGTAGTCAATTTGGTGATAATCATTGAGTCAGTAAAGATTTACCTTTGTATATCACATAATAAGTGACCGTTATTTGCTCTACCAAACACCTCCTTTACAAGGATGATAAATATGGAATATTTTAATTTAATGTTTATGTAATGCAGGACGTAACATTGTCCCTCCTGATTAAGAAATTCTTTAGTGTGTTATAGATAAAACTGAACAGAATAATTCACATTATTTTATACACAAGATTTTACTTGTTTAATGTCGATCCAAAAAACACCTTGTCACGACCATAGAGACGATATTACATATAACAGTTTCTTGTTTATAAAACTAGTACTTTCAATACAACATGCTAATGGGTCGATTCATCTAAGAATACGTTTAAAAATCAACACTGCAAACTGCAAATTGTCTTTGACTCGGAGGTCCTTTTTGCAAACGATACAACATCGATGACGTCTAAATCGATAAAAACCGATAGATAAATCGTCTCGGCCGATAAATAAGAAAGAATATAACTCACTCGCGGCTGATTCGCGACTTGCAATTCAATCGCGATAGTAAATTACAAGAGGAAAAACCGAATCGATCGGATTAACGAGACGTATCGAGGCATTCATCAGCCGCTAATGTCGATAAAGTCATAGGCCCGGCTAATACGTAAACGGCAGGGCCCGGTTTTTGCGCAATTACCACAAAAACGGAATGAACGTTTCGTTTCCAAAATATGATGGTAATAAATCGCCCGGTAAAAAGGTAATGTATATAGTTGATGGGGACATGATGGCTAACAAATAGTCGTCGGATGTAACATACAAGAAACATGAGTGTAAGAAGCCCACTAGAGCCCTGGGTGGCCACCGTCGGACGAGACTGGTGAACAGACTGCGAGGTGGACTGGGGTAGAGAGATATGTCGATGGACTTGTAGATAGTGGAAACACAGTTTAAAGCTGGTTTTGGTAAAAAATATATCATTTTTTAAATGCTTGACTCGACAATACACGATTAACCCAATCTTATACCAGTTTTAAGAGTCTACGTTTTTTATGGAAAATCGAGGTTTATTGCCAGGATTTAACTGGCAAACCCGTTAGAGGTGAGCAAACCCCCCCCCCCACCAGTTAAACTTAACTGTTTAGAACAATTCATAGTTTAAAACTATTCAATGGAGAAACATATTTTTCTCCAATCAATAACGGAAAATATCCGTAATATTTTCTTAAATCATATTTTGGTACAAAATTGTAAAAATACTCTTATTAAATATTACACGTGCTGAGGAAGCGCAAAAAAGTAAAATCAAAGACTACTACAGCCAATAAAGTAACCGTTTACTCACGGTGCGGCGTCACCAGGTAATCAACAAACCGTCCACCGGGAATGTGCATAAATCAACATTCCTAACTTTGACTCTCGGGATAATAGCCAACCATTATTACACATATTAAGGAAGGTGCGTCCCTTTATTTCGTAGGTCCGAAAAAAGGCGTTAGGAATGCAGGTACACTATTTAGGAAATTGATTTTTTCTTGTTTACAATTAGTTAGGTGGGTGGCGAGCCGGGTGTCGGGCGGCGTGTGATTAGAGGCCGGATGATGGCTTCATCGGACCGCTGCCCGGGGCCCCGCCACCTGAGCCGGTCTGGGGAAACCTGCACTCCTTCCTGGGCAAACCTCCGGTAACTTCAGGTACTCTTCCATCTCCTTGTGATACTGCAAGTACACATCAATATAACAAATATCCTGTGCTTAAAGGGTGCTTACTCCATTAGTGAAATTAACGGAACCTATAATAACATCTACATCACCAATAAAATGTACAGTACCTCCACAGCTACAAAGGAAAACCTTCGTCACTTATCCCCGATATATATCTGAGGGCACCTCTGCCACTTAGGTAAATCTCTTTTCCTTCCACCACCTAGAAAAATCTACCTCAGTGACAAAAGTTTACGAAACAAATTAAATATTAGTTTTTAAAATTGTAAAACATTTTCAAATATCTTACCACAAATAGGTTTAATTAGGTCAAATTTATCAAAGGGAAAAATCCCTCCGCTATGATTTCCATGGAGGACAGGGATTTGCCAAAATGGTGGAGGAGTCCAGAGATCTTAGGTGATGGAGGTGTCCATAGTGGGTATTGAGATTTTCTTAGGTGACGGAGGTGACTACAAAGCTACTGGAGATTTTTTGTATGACAGAGGTGTCTACAGAGGTACCGGTGATTTGATTATGTGACAGAGGTGTCAACAAAGGTACCGGAGATATGCTTAGGTGACGGAGGTGTCCACAGAGGTACCAGAGATTGGCCTGGTTGATGGAAGTGTCTCCTATGTTTTTAGTTTTTCACTCGTGAATTCCATAATAATTACACCCGTAGCCGACATTTACGGTGAGTCCGGTTGCCCCAAATCGGGTGTAAAATCGCGGCGTCGCGGCCCAACCGTAGGCCACCCGCGAGCCGATCTCACCAACGCCTTAATTTATACATCATCAGCAACAACCATTCATTTCCCGCGTCCGCCGCCAGCCGCGGGCCCCTTCACACTTCCTAATGCCCCTCCTGCCGTGTGGTGTTTAGGGCTCGCAAAAACTGCAGTCTTAGCTTGCTTTGTTGCACTGGAATTCTCGTGGAAATGTAATAGAGTGGGACAAATTTCCAAATTGGCTGTGTGATTATTTGTACGATTTTTAAAGCGACCACATTGTTGACTTGATTCACTACTAGACAAGTTCGGAGAAAACCAGATTAGAAGTCGGACACATTAATGTGTTATAGATAGACATTTTTTCAAATGTCCTTTTATTATTTTAAATTCAATGGCAAAGGCATTTTGATAAGATCACATGAACGCTTTTAAGGGAAAACTGTCCAGACCCCTTAACTTGTATAGACTTCCTGCGAGTCAAACCCGTGACCCCTTGAACTGAAGTCCAATTCATTTACTATTAGGCAAGCGAGATGCCTAAGTTGTTGAGTTTTCTAAGTTTAATAAATTAAAACAAATTTTTAACTCTGTCAGAAAAACATTTAGTTAAGCTAAACTAGGGTATCCAGGTTAAAAAAAATAGTTCTTCCGTATTTGTAATCGTTCACAGGATAAGTGATATCGTTGCAAACTGAGACGTCGAAGTTTTTTACTACATCGATGCAATATGACTACAGCTACGATGTAAGTGATGCTGGCTTAAAACTATAACTTTGCAGATTTTTAATAGACATAGGTGTTACTCTACTCATCTCGGATGTAACCACTAGTCTAAGTACTATTCTAAATGCTACTATACTTTCCAATCTCTCGCTTAAAATTCTGAACGTATATGGTCTCAGTGGTATGATAGGTTTAAGAGAGATTTTCAGAGGCAGCCGGATAGCCATGAGTGAATGAAGCAGAGATCTGCAGTATCTGCAGGCAGCTCCTCTAAGATGCTATCGAGCCTATTGAAATGCCATCGTCAAGTGTGAATTATTGTGGACAGCGCGTGGAAAAGCGGCCACGCCATTGTTTAAGCTGCTCGGCGGATGCCTCCATAATTGCAACACCATTCCGGCTTGTCTATTAGCCTCCGTGCACCTGCTATTGCACTGGCTTTCCTACACAAGTATTTACAAGTTCGCATCGCTGTTGGAATGGGTGCCTTTGATTTGTGGGTGCGGTAAGTGTCATGCTATTAGCGAGTATACGGATATTAATGGTAATAACACGATCGTAAGAAGGAATCGAGACTTTTAAGTAAGTATCCGTAACCAAGCCATGATCTACTATTAAAATAAACTAATTCAATCATGTGTTTTAAATAAGAACTATTAAACAAATTTTGACATTGCATTCGCTGAAAAATAGTATTCGATAAAATTGCTAGCCATTAACGATTAGCGTTTTGGACTGTGCAAGAGATCGCAGGTTCAAATCCCGGGGCGCCTACATGATTGATAGGTTTAGACCGTTTTCTCTAATAACATTAAAAAAGAACGCCGCCGGCGTAGTCGAGGAAAATAATAAAAATAAATACAATTGTCACTGTTATATGTGTATGGTGTCAAAGTATGTTTTTATCATACGAATATCGTAGTTGTGTGGACAAGATGAAATTTCATGAATAGATTATTCATAACGTGATTCACATCGAATGATGCGATAACACGTCGGAATTGTCATAAAACAATCATGATAAAATCGTACAAAATACTAGGGCACTTGTGTTGGTGTTACTCTTTAAATATAATCACATTCGAACACTACAGCTTTTTATTTTCTAATATGAAGATAATATTATATCAATGCTTCCCGTAATGTCGTAAAAAGGTTCAATCATGTTGGCAGTCAACGTGTCAGTAGCAATTCGTGGGACTGAAAATTGTCCAATTTGTTTGAGGTTGTTTTAACAAGTCTTTGAAAACTGTTGTTACCAATTACCAATTATAACTGTGAAACCAATTATAATAGTGACTCATGGAGCGGTACACAGTTAGCTTGTTCAGTTTTACATACATACAAAAATTACTCTAGACAGGAAGCCAACCCAAAAATCCCAACTCGGTTTCGATAATCGCTCTGCAACCGTACGCAACGCCCGACTCCCGTTAAAATATGTTCGCAATTAAAACGTTTCTTACACTCTAGCCACCCTAAAGTAGCTTTAGCTTCACCATTAAAGTAAATCATGGGGCAAAAAGTGTGTTGTGGAGCGGTACGGTGGCGGTAGCACACAGCAGCTATGTGGCGAATGCAGTGAAGCGGGTTGGGGCGGCTGGCAACTGATTAGCCAAGGATACCCAAGGCCAGCAGAGACAATACAAATACTTGAGTAGGTCCATCAATTGTCCGCGACTGACTGCTGTCTGGACGGGACCCCTCACTCGATCCGCACCAGATCTGCCTATCGTCGCGATCGGCAAACTGCTTTGTTGGAATACGTATTAGTGGTTGACGAGAAGGTATGAAGCTACTAGGAACTGGAGGTTGATGCTGACAAGACGGTGGTGGAGAGAGAATCTTTAAAAAAAATTATACAGCCAATCTTTTTTATTAAAATTTGATATAATAATATTTATTCCATGACAATCAATACAAACTATGGCTTCAAATTTGTTTTCTATATTTTATTTCAAACATAATATATTTAATAATTTGCGAAGTACTGTAAATCCTATTTTCCTTTGATATGCTCTACCAAAAAAAGGAATTACAAATCAAAGCCTACAAAAAACATCATTACCGATCCAGCATTGACAAAAGCAAAACGAAAAACTCAGTCACTGAAGAAACATGAAGTCCATTGACTCTCAAAACGATCAAAACTCACCAAAGTCTTTATCACGGTTGTAGAAACTCTAAGGTTGTTTTGAAACGGTATGTTAAATTGATATAAAATTCTGCCTTTCCGAATAGCAAGTGGTCATAAAGAAGTTTATGATCTGCGAACGCCGTCGCTCGGCGGGGATGGCGCTGGCGTAGCTGGATGTTGAACGTGCTTTGCCCAGTCCTCAGTCTTTACACGCCTCCTAGGTGGCCGCACAACTTGCTCCAATTTGTTCAAACGTGTAGGCCATTGTCGACGAACAATGCCCGGCCACAATGAAATGCTCCGGTTCGACAGTTTTTTACCCCGTCTGTTCTTTATGCGTGCTTTAAACATTCCATAGGCCTAATCCTCTGCACCGCAATCAATCCTGTTGATTTTTTGTAACAGTATGAAAATTAAGCGTGTTTTCACAGGTTATGTTTCTACGTAAAAGAATAATATAATGATGCTTAGCTTGAAAGAGAGCCCTGTTTGTTAACTTAATTGTTTATTACCTTAATCTTTATACTCATCCGTGATCGTGGGTCTTCCAGAAAAGTTTGTATCGGTTTTTGTCACTCCCTTTGCAATTCTCTAGTTGCTACTTAAGTATATCAGACACTTACAGACTTCAATTAAGAAAATCCTCCAAATATAGCTTCTTAATTTTCTTAGTTCAAACCTTATAAAATGACAATAAAATGTACTCTTTACCTGTTTTATTTAAAAGCTTAATTTTATGATTGTCAGATTAGGCGTTAGAAGGTGACTAATTTATATTATAGATACAGCACAAAATTAATTTAAAATAACAGTTATCTAGTGACTTTTTATATGACACAGTCAGATGCATCTTTAAATGTAAAGCTAAGACCCCCATTTACTCATAACGGCCAGACCCCATGTCGGGTTGCATTGTATGAGACATGTGATGTATCTAGCTCAGTCACCATGATGTAAGGCCGTTACTTTGGCCAGATCCAGTAGCTGGGACCATTTGCTCATAAAGGTCAATGTCCTTGTCTGGGATGGTGGTTATGTGACATGTGATGTGTCAAGCTCAGTAACTCGCCATGATGTAAGGCTGCGGCCTTGGTCAGATCCAGTAGCTGGGACCATTTGCTCATAAAGGCCAGTGTCCTTGTCTGGGTTGGTGGTTATGTGACATGTGATGTGTCGAGCTCAGTAGCTCGCCATGATGTAAGGCCGCTACTTTGGCCAGATCCAGTAGCTGGGACCATTTGCTCATAAAGGCCAGTGTCCTTGTCTGGGATGGTGGTTATGTGACATGTGATGTATCTAGCTCAGTAGCTCGCCATGATGTAAGGCTGCGGCCTTGGTCAGATCCAGTAGCTGGGACCATTTGCTCATAAAGACCAGTGTCCTTGTCTGGGATGGTGGTTGTGTGACATGTGATGTATCTAGCTCAGTAGCTCGCCATGATGTAAGGCTGCAGCCTTGGTCAGATCCAGTAGCTGGGACTATTTGCTCATAAAGGCCAATGTCCTTGTCTGGGATGGTGGTTGTGTGACATGTGATGTATCTAGCTCAGTAGCTCGCCATGATTTAAGGCTGCGGTCTTGGTCAGATCCAGTAGCTGGGACTATTTGCTCATAAAGGCCAATGTCCTTGTCTGGGATGGTGGTTGTGTGACATGTGATGTATCTAGCTCAGTAGCTCGTCATGATGTAAGGCTGCGGCCTTGGTCAGATCCAGTAGCTGGGACTATTTGCTCATAAAGGCCAATGTCCTTGTCTGGGATGGTGGTTGTGTGACATGTGATGTATCTAGCTCAGTAGCTCGCCATGATGTAAGGCTGCGGCCTTGGACAGATCCAGTAGCTGGGACCATTTGCTCATAATGGCCAGTGTCCCGGGTTGGTTGGTTGATGGGTGACATGTTAATCGCTCCGGTTGACCTTCCATTGTTTTGCTGCATAATGCCGTTGCTCCGACGCTGCGCCACTGTTATTCCTTAGGTGCACTCGGCGTGGCCTTCTTTTACGAACTTGTTGTTCCAGTTATATTAGGTAACATAAGACTGATTCTTTATTTAATCAGAAAAATCCCCTCTCTTTTAGCGAATTTCCCCTATAGGGAAGAAGCTATTACCGTAGTCGGCATGGTAAGACCTAGGCCCGGGACCATGATAACTTTTCGTTTTGAGGTCCCCAGACCCCAAAAACACCATTCGTTGGAAACTGTATATATATATATATATATATATATATATATATATATATATATATATATATATATATGTGTCCGTGAGCACGATAACTCTCGTAAAAATTATCCGATTTTGATGAAATTTGGTATAAACGTGTAAAGCAACATTTATGACTTTAAGTTCGAAAACCAGCCAGATCGCTCCATCCAAAGGGGTATTTTGGGGGGGTTTTGTACCCCAAAAATGGGTTTTTCGAATTTTGTACATATAATTTTGGAAATAGTCAAATTTTAGTTTTTTCCATTCGATTCAGCTTAAAAAAACACACAATTTGGTATTTTGATAATTTCTCTACGTCAATTGGTTACCGAGATATTGAAAGTGCTAAACACAGTACGTTGTCTAATGTTATTCTTATGGAGGAAAAGAAAAATTTTATATCTCGCTTATTTATGAACGGATACTGACGAAACTTGGTATATGGCTTCATCATCTGGTTGTGGACCATTGATATTTGCTCAAAAAAACAATTTTTTTCCAAAGGCTCCCGTAGCAGCAAACCTGCGTACTCTGCCCCATGTTATTCTTATGGATAATAAGTAACGTGTTATCTCCCTTAATTTTGAAAATAAATTAATGAAATTTGGTATGTGGCTTTACCTACATGAGTTATATTGATATTTGTATAAAACCCCATTTTTTGTGTTCCTTGCTTCAGCAAACCTGCATACTCAGCCGCCATGTTATTCTTATGGAGAATTATTAAAATGTCATAAATCGTTTGTTTATGAATGTATATTGATGAAACTTGGTATGTGGCTTTATGTGGTATTAAGATACATATATATGCATTGGAAATTCGCTGAGTACGCAGGTTTGCTGCTACGGGGGTATTTAATTTTGTGATAGTTAATGTACTTCCATGATTCGATGTATTTAACCATAATTCCTTGAGGAAATCCTCTTTAGTTCTTTATAATTATAATAACAAACAATTCGATATTACGTTTCAAGACTACGTAAGGTTAGCTTTGCAATTTCATTGTTACTATTTTAATGTGGTAACAAAAAATAAATCTTATAATATTTATTACAAATAATTTTCCAAATTTAGCTAAATAAATTAAACTCATTGCATGCGATTGTCTTTTTTGCAATCCTAGTTTCATATTAAAGGTTTAAAGTTCACATAAATACAAAACACTACTTGTCTTTTCGTGCTTAAAATGCAGATGTATTTCCTTCTCTGGAAATCAAACACATAATGTTGAAATATATTCAAAGTAAAACTTCGGAATTAAAACCTTTTCAATGACACTGTTCACTTTTATGTATCCAAGTATTCAAAGTGACACCTAATATTCAAGAGGCAAGCTCTTGAATGGTTTTTCTTCGGGAAGATTTTCAGTATAGTTTACCATGATCACCCCACTTGAAACAATAGTGTGACATAGATCGCAAGACGTTCGGGACAATTTACTCGAACTACTATTCGTTGCAGTTTTGCTATTTGTTTTTGGCAATCAACATAATAATTTTAAACCTTAAACCTGCCATCGCAAAACGAGTTTCCCATGGCCCCAAAGCCGCATATCAGCCGTCCGCAGCGATCACAGGCACTCACCGTTCAGATCGGAACGCACCGCAATGTGTAATAAATTCCGAGCCGGTCCGGGGAATAGATTATGTCAATATTTTTTCTGGCTCGGAGCTTTGTGCTGTCGGGTGGAATGCCACGGAACAATAGGGTAATGGGGTTCTGACGGCTCACCTCTCACTAATATATTCACTCGATAGCATCGAGACAATTGTGTAACCCCTATGGGAAACATTGGTCGCAGCTAATAACTATGACTGGCGATCCGCTGTCAATATCGGACACAGTCGGTAAACTACCCCGTCAGACGCGCCACCCTCGTAACGTGACAGCTCTGTCAGGGATGGGTTGGAGCTGCGAGGGAGGCTGCTGAGATGTATGCTTTTATTTATTTATAGTTTTTTAAAGAATGGACTCCAGTCCTCTGCTTCTACCTCTTTCTCCCATAAGATCAATGTTAACTTTCAAATCCCGTCCCCCAACAATACATCAGTAATTGTTGATTGATGGATAATTTTATAGAGCAAAAAATACCTAGTGATTTCAATGAGCGGAATTTTGATATCACAAATAATAACCCTTCAATAAAATTCGAAAATATTCTATATTTGTGATTTTTTTCTGTGGGTTAACTATTTTTGATGTCACAATTTTACTCGGTGAAATCGTTAGGTATTTCTCGGCTCTTTAAAGTGGGCCTTAAGCACCAATTTTGGATAATTCGATGAAGAGGGAGGAGAATTACAAATTAATACTGACCTTAAGAGAGAAGTAAGGTGAAACGCGATATGTTTCGTGACTGAAGTCTCCCCACCTTAAGAGGGGGCTCCAGTCCTCTGCGTCTACCTGCTTCTCCCCTAAGACCAATGTTAACTTTCAAAGTCCGTCCCTCCTCAACAGGTTGTCCAAAATTGATTATTTATAGTTCGTTTTAAAGATCAAAAATATATCTAGCGATTTCAGTAAGCAAAATTTCGTTATCATAAATAGTTCGCGCATAAAAAAATCGTAAATATTGAATGTTTTGGAATTTTATTGATCGATTATTATTTACGATATCGAAATTGTGCTTACTGAAATAGCAAGGTATGTTTTTGCTATTTAAAATGAGCCATAAATCAACGATATCGAATAATCCGTTGAGGAGGAACGGGCTTTGAAAGTTAACATTGGTCTTATGGGCGAAGCAGGTAGAAACGCGAAAAGTTTCGTGACTGGAGCGCCCTCTTAAGCTTTAAATTTCCTTGTATATTTGTAATATCCCATGAAAAACTTCTTGAGTAGCATAATACGTGGTACAAACATGATGAAATGAACCACTTCTCACAACACTGCAAAATATATTTACTTACATATAAGAAGGTCCACATAAAGGATGGTAGTAAGTGATCGATTTCAACTAGTCATACCGGTCATCATCAAGCCCAATGAGAGGATCCTCCATTGCTTCTTTTCAAAATATATTTTCAAATACACTAGTCACTAAGAGGGTTGGCCCACAAATAAAGGTTTCGCGTTTCTATTTGCTTTTCCCATAAGGCCAAGATCAACTGTTAACTCAGGTATATTCTAAACAGATTAACTGACAATGATTATTTGGCTCGTTTTAAGGAGTAAAAAAAATAGCTAACGGGTAAAAATAGTTCAATACATCTAACTATTGTATATAAGTCTAAGGTAATGCAAAATTGCAATGTTTTGTAGGATAACCATTGGTTTTATCACAAAATTCACGATCTGTTAATTTGTTCCCATAACGATACGTAAATGCATAGGAAACCGTTAGTTAAATGTGATATAGAAAGTTATTACTAATAATTTTATTCACACTTAAACATGACAATGATTTTTTTGACTAGTATATTTTATGCAATTGTTTGTCCCATTTTAGCTAGTATAGCCAACATTATTTTCTGTAATATCATCTTAATTGTCTAATTAAAATCAACAATTACATGGTACATAATGCGGTTTAAAATTCTTTTTTAAAACCCTAAACATATATTATATCTTAATCATGCAAATAATTAGTTTGTACAAGGGTTTAACGGATAGTAAGGCACTAAATAACATTTTTCTTTTTTTGCCATTTTGGTAGAGTAGTCCAAAACCAAATTTAATGGCATATTTAAGGCCTACTCATCTTAGAAAGGGCCCCAAATGGCCAAGTGAAAGATACGGGTATGTGGTTTAAAAATATTATAGTGCTATACATCCCCTCCCCCCCACAAATAAATTCCCCAAATGTAGGTGGATTTGGATGTGTTAAAGCTGTGACTTCTTATTCCTTATAAGTTTAAATAAGAATGTTTAAAACCATTAGTAATAAGGAATTTTGGTAATTAGTACAAATTTAATTTTTTATTGGGAAAGTATTTTTTAACTCGGACATTTTGACCACAAAATATAACACATACAAATCTCCCTATTTTATGATTTCTCCTTCTAACAAAGTTAAGTCCCCTTTTCAAGCCGAACAACTATCAAAAATGTACATGAAACATTTATTTATAAAGCACGAACAAAGTTGCATTCATTGTTCAAAACAAAAGCGTCAATTTGACTTCGCCTACGAAATATTACATATTAATTCCCTTATCAATATTAAATTTGTTATCAATACCGTCCAGTCTACGAGTGCACACGTGATCTCCTACAAAGAGACTATCAAAATAACTTCCCGGCCCATTCATCTGACAGTTAATCAATATCTTTTGTACGTCGGATCAATATGGCCATTACTTCTCAGAATACAAGGGCCGCCTATTGTAAGGCTTGTTGACAGCATTAATAATGCTATTTAAATATCCCCCTCACTGCTTTTGTATATATTTTTGTATAAAATAATTTTAAAAACTCTTTATAAAGTTGTTTTGTCAATTGTTGTTAGTTCGTTATTAACGTGGCGTATTGAAAATGGTATAAATAATTGAATTTGTTAACTTTTACAAATAGGTAATTTATATTTACAGTAATATGAAAATTTGATTACGTACCTTTTTTGTCTACAGTTCAAATTCTATCATGTAACAGACAATTTACATGTTTCGGTTCAACGGAATCATCTTCAGAATTCATTAATCACCGATGTGTCTGCAGTCTGCAACCTGACCGTGATCGCAACGATGCGTCCGACCAATTTGTGTGATAAGCCTATCATTTTTTCAAATGTTGAATATCGTGTAATCGTGTGCGCGTATGTATGTGTTTTTTTTTAACTTTATGACAACGGTGATTACTGAATTCTGAAGATGGGTCTGTTGAACCGAAACATGTAAATTGTCTATTACAAGTTCAAATTTGAATTGTAGACGAAAAAGGTACGTAACCAAATTTTCCTTTCAAAAAAGTTCAGGGGAAAAATGGATACAAAATATAATATTACATTTTATGTAACAACTTTGGTTTGGGAGTAATTTTGTGCTAAGTAAAAAAACACACTGTACAAAGGCTGTCAAAGTCTTAAAAAATGAACAACACACAAATAACCAATACCATTTGTGCAAGGAATACTGGGAACACTACTAGAACAGAACACTCATGATCTACCATGCGTTGCTAGAAATCCTTATCCTTATGAAGTTGTGGTCTAAAACAGTGAAAGAATTGTATAGTAACCTCTCAAAATAAAAATGAAATATTGAAATTAAATATAACACTGATAAGCTGGTTTCACTCATAGAGTAGCGGATTTGTAAAATCGTGTTATCCTACGTTGGTAAATGGACTGTTCGTCCTTCAAAAAACATGCGTAGTACAGTATCATTCTAGATTACGACCGAATTCGTCTCCCTCACTGTCCATGCACGAGCTAACGAGATACTTGGTGGATAAATTCCATATCCTCTTCACACGTAATGGGGCGATTCGCTTTCTTCATTTGGTTTGTTTAAATTAGTATTGAGTATAGAAAAGAGCATATTACATTTTCCCACTACCAGACGTCAGTAGGGGGCAATAGCCGATACAGAACCAGCAAAGGCGCGGTGTGGACGCGTGGACGTCCCCCCCCCCATGACGTCATCCCCCCCCCAATGACGTCATCCCCCCCATGACGTCATCCCCCCCCCATGACGTCATCCCCCCCATGACGTCATCCCCCCCCATGACGTCATCCCCCCCCATGACGTCATCCCCCCCGACCTTCCCCATAGCCAAGCTCGGACCCCCCCCCCCCCGACATCAACTGGTGTGAGGATATACCTGCCTCGCGACATAGCCTGGCGTGAGGATACCCCCCCCCCCCGTTTGCAACATTTTTCATGATGAGGAAAAAACTTTTGTAAATTAATAACTAGCCTATTTACTCACCGATTCCCACGGGACTTTTTCCAGAATGTAGGCCTATCCCAGAGGAAGCGAATGACGTAAGAACCCCATAGATCCGCCATCAAACAAGGCCGCTATTAATTTTTAAACGCGTTTTCCTTATGGGATCTCAGCTGTTTACCGACCGATTTTGATGAAATTTCACCACATGTAGGGCGGCGGCCTAAGTAAACCATCCCTTAAAGAAAATTGAGAATCCACCGTTAAACGGGCCCGCTATTAATTTTTAAACGCGTTTTCCTCATGAGATCTTGGCTGTTTACTCATCAGCGGTCTTCCAGACCCATCATGATGGTTCAAAACCAGCAAAGGCGCGGTGAGGATGCAAGCCCCCCCCCCCCGTTTAGCCTGCATCTGTAAACCTCGCTTTCGTTTCTATTATTTCTTTTAGTTTTATAATGTGTATTTTACCATAGAAGAGGTAATTAAGGAAAGGGTTTAAAGGTATATTTATTTATTATCGAATTTTTCCACAATTTCATTTTCTAATTGCGCTAGTAGGAGTTCGCTTTGCTCCTCCAGCCTCCGCATTTCCTCATCCATCTGCGCGGCTGCGGCGGTGTCCCTGACGGGAGCGGCGGTGTCCACGACGGGAGCGACGTCCGGCATCCCAGACATGTCCTCCACGTCCTGGAGCAACGTCAAGAGGTCCTCCTCAGGGTACCGGGGAAGGGCGGTGACGTCCTCGACGGGAGCGGCGTCCGCAAAGGGGTAAGGCGGCGGCGGGGGTCGCTGCGGTTCGGGCGGAGTCGAGGTGGGTAGAATCGCCCGTACCTCAGCCGCCTCGTGCGTTCGTGCGTGTCTCCTCGCCTCAGCCAGACTTTGAAAGGCCGATCCGCAGACGGAACAGTCATACAGCGGCGCATGACCGTGAAATCTCCGCGCGTGTCGGAGCAGGTTGTCTGTGCGGCTGCAGCGTGTTGAACAGTAGGGGCAGGGGTACATAGTGTCGGGCGGTTGCGGAGAGACTGACGACGGTGGTGGCGGGACGATTGCACAAATAAACAGTAGGAATTTTCCCTAGATAAACAACAGTCGGAATTTTCCCTAGATAAACAACAGTCGGAAATTTCCTCAAAACAGATCAGGTCCCCCCCCCCCCCGACATCAACTGGTGTGAGGATATACCTGCCTCGCGACATAGCCTGGCGTGAGGATCCCCCCCCCCCGACATCAACTGGTGTGAGGATATACCTGCCTCGCGACATAGCCTGGCGTGAGGATCCCCCCCCCCCGACATCAACTGGTGTGAGGATATACCTGCCTCGCGACATAGCCTGGCGTGAGGATCCCCCCCCCCGACATCACCTGGTTTGAGAGGGCGCCTCTGGAGGAGTATAATAGACCCTAGGTCCGACGGCGCACGGTCTCAGTTTCGTCCGAGACTTCTTCACGAGCGGTCACAGCAGCGGCATGAGCAACGCGGCCGAAGTGGATCGAACGATCCGCTGTTTTATGGAGGAGTGGAACGCGATCAACGAAGAGAACGCCAACGCCGCCACCCCCATACCACCGCAGCAACAACGGACGACAGCTAAAAAGAGGAAGTCCAATGGCGGGTGGACCGCGAATAAAGAAGTGCCTGGCGATTCCCCTACACTGAGTTGGACCGCGGGCGAGCGCCAGTATACGGTGAAGAACCCTACCAACAATGGCAACGTCCTTCTGAAGATGAACGTTTTCCAAGGAGGTCGCTCGACTTGGGCCTGCGGCCTGTATTTGGACGAGCAGCGGGACGACGAGATCTGCATGATTCTGACGGATCTGCTGACTAGGCTGCAGAACCTATGGTTGACCAACAGCGAGACGGGAGAGCCTAGATTCGACGGAATCGTCAGGACCGTCAGTCCGCTGCCCACCTGGAGGAAGATCGCGGATCGGTGCGTTTCCACCGCCGCTGTCGCCATCCCCGAAAAGCGGAAAAAGACGAAAAAATAAATGAAATAAACTAAGTAATTCGATCCTTCCCTTTCCTACTTTTCCTTAATGTACACTATTATAAAAAAAATAAAATAAATAAATAACGTAATAAAGCGAATGAGCGTGTTCCTCGAGATACATATCCAGCCTCACCACTCCTTCACTCCACCATCCCTCCACTCCTCCTCCACTCCTCCTCCACTCCTCCACTCCTCCTCCACTCCGCCTCCACTCCTCCACTCCTCCACTCCTCCTCCACTCCTCCTCCACTCCGCCAGTTGGTGTTTTCATCACTACGCCTCCTCCGCGGTTGTCTACAAAAGGCGACTCGGTAGTGAGAGCCAGTCATTCTGCATCCAGCCGCTGTGTCATGCTCAACACGGACCAGAAGATGGACCTCAGGACAGCCCTCAACAGCTGCAAGGCTGCGGGTTATACCCGCATCGTAGACCTGCAGGACAACGTGGTCTACCCGATCCGCTCGTTTGAGAGGGTGGATACACCATACGGCGAGGCGGTGATGGCCACCTTGGAGGGTCTTGTCGGCGACGACCCGATCCGGATATACATGCCCCGGCGGTACCTTGCAGTCCTGGACGATAACACCATCACGCAGTATAACGTTGGCGTGAGGCCGAGGATGAGCCTTGTGAAGAGGAGCAGCTCTCCAGGCAGTAAAAGTCCTCTCCTAGAATTTGTATAAATAAATGGTATTCCTTATTCCCTTATTTCCTTCAATAAAAAAAAAATCAAATAAAAAAAAAAAAAAAACGAGAAAAGAATTTAGTTTTAAGAGCCGAGGTGGCGGTGCATGGCAGTCAGTAGACGCCATGGACTTGAGGTGGAAACACCCGTTCACCGCCATCGTGGCCGGGCCTTCGGGCAGCGGCAAGTCGCACTTCGTGGCTCGCTTCATTGAGCACGCTGACCACATGTGCGATACGCGGTTCGCCCGTATCACTTGGCACTATGGCAGTGGCGGTAGCAAGAGCCGTGCGGACTCTGCCGTGCGCTACGTAGCCGGCCTGCCAGACCTGGACGACTATGACGGTAGCGAGCCCGCCCTAGTCATCGTAGATGACATGATGCGTGAGGCTGGCCCCGGCGTAGTGGACCTGTTCACCAAGGGCTCGCACCACCGCAACCTGAGCGTGTTCTTCATCACGCAAAACCTTTTTCACCAGGGCAGGGGCCAGCGCGACATATCGCTGAACGCCCACTACATAGTGTGTTTCAAGAATCCCAGGGACCGCGCTCAGATCAAACACCTCGCCCGTCAAGTATACCCGGAAAACCCCAAATTCGTGGAGGAGGCTTACGCGGACGCCACGCGTGATCCGCACGCCTATCTACTCATAGACTTGAAACAGTCCACGCCCGAGGAGATGCGCGTACGTTCAGCCATTTTCCCAGACGACCCGGTGAACTACGTGTACCTGCCCAAGAAGAAGTGATAAATAGGCCGAGCGCGCGCCAGCGTCAGTCATCATGTCACACCACGTGAAGAAGGACGTGGCGCTGCTGAGGGCCCTAATACACGCTACGCCCAAAGAACGCAAGGCCCTGTTAAAAGTGTGTGACAAGAGTCGCATCAAGTCATTGTGCGAGTGCGCGTATAACGTGCTACGCGGAAACGTACCGCTTTCTCCCTGCCTCAAACGCAAATTGAGCAAACACAAACAGGCGCTCAGACGGCTGGTGAAACGCGGCGAGGGTTGGACCAAGAAGCGACACTACCTCGTCCAACGGGGCGGAGGGATCTTCCTACCTCTGCTGTTGAACGCTGTTCTGCCCGTTCTAGCGCAGAAGCTAATCGGACATGGAGTACGCTAGGAAAATGGTGGTTGTACCGCAGGAGCTCATCGAGAGATTGCGAGAAGGACCGGGACCAGGGTCGGGACCAGGACCAAGAGGAGGAGGTAGCGCTAATAAGCCAGCCAGCCTGGACGCTGAGATGCATCGCATATTGAGCGACAAGCGGCTGGACGATACGGAGAAATGGAAACAATATCAGCAGGTGTTACAGCGGTTCCTGCACTTTTCCGCGGCTAAACGTCAACCCATAGGTCTGTCAATCATCGAGGGTGAGGAGAGGGAGGAGGAAGCGACGGGAGGTCCGAGTCAGATGAAGCGCGAGTCTAGCGCCTCGGCGGAGGAGGACATTGTGGAATCGTTCTCAAAAATTTACAGGTCGGTGGCGCGCAACTTGTTGCGATTCATGACCCGTCAAGGCAGCCCCATCACCTGGGACGCCAGTAGGGTCGGTGTACGTGGACAAGGTGAAGATCCCCGATTCCAATATAGTGGACATCGCGCACAGCATAGTGAGAGCGCGAAGGGCGGACCGATTGCCTACCGGCTGGCATCAAGTGATGGCCGCCTTGAAGGACATGAACGTGCCCAAAGAATACGTGAGCAATCCCACGGCGTTGCGTTACTTAGGCGTGGGACTGGACTCGGCATCGAGCCCCTGGGGAGACACGACGACAGCCTCGTCGACACCCCTCTCACCGAGGTTGACACCGATACTGGATCGCCTGAGACCGCGACCCCCAGCGGCCAGGAGAAGGATAATAACCGAGGAACCCGACCGGGAATCGTCATTGGACAACTGGGAGCCGTTCACACCGTAATGGAGAAGCTGTACTACGACCCGAGCCAGCCCGGTTCCCTCGGCGGGGTGGCCGCCCTGGTCAGAGCCGCGCGCCTACCGAAACGTCGGGTAGCCGACTGGCTGCGCGCCCAGGACACCTACACGCTGCACAAGCCTGCGCGCAAGCGGTTTCCCCGCAACCGCTACGCCGTGTTCGGGCCCCGGGAGCTGTGGCAGGCGGACCTGAACGACATGCGCGGCCTGAGCCGGTACAACGACGGAGTCAACTACCTGCTGACTGTGATAGACGTATTCAGTAAGCGGCTGTTCGCGGTACCACTGAAGAGGAAAAGCGGGCCTGAGGTGGCTGCAGCGTTCGAGGGAATATTCTCCGAGGCGACTCCTCGCTGCCTACAGACCGACAAGGGGACGGAGTTCACCGGGGCCGCGACCAAGCGAGTGTTCAAGAGTCACGGTGTCAACTACTTCACCACGCAGAACCCCGACGTGAAGGCGGCGGTGGTGGAGCGAGTCAACCGCACGCTCAAGAACCGCATGTGGCGCTACCTGACCTACAAAAACACGTATCGCTACGTGGACGTGTTGGACAGGCTTGTGGACGCCTACAACCGCAGCCCGCACAAGAGCCTGGGTGGCCTACGACCCGTGGACACGGACAGCGGCGATGGTCAAACGGTGTACAAGGTGTGGCGTCACATGTATGGAAAGGCGATCCGGCGACACAAGCCCAGGTTCGAGCCTGGTGACACGGTGCGCATAGCCAAGGAGAAGGGCACGTTCGCCAAAGGTTATGAGACCAACTGGAGTAAAGAGCTGTTTGTGGTGGATCACGTATACGGGTCGCATCCTCTACCATTGTACGTGCTGCGAGACCTGAACGGGACGCCGCTGGAAGGGCGCTTCTACGAGCATGAGATGCAAAAGGTAACGATGGCCCCGGACCGCCTGTACCAAATAGATAAAATACTGGACACTAAAGGGCGAGGCTCCAGTAAGCGCTACCTAGTCAAGTGGGTCGGTTACGGAGAGGACTTCAACTCGTGGGTACCTGCATCTGAAGTGCAACAGCTGCGATGACGAGGCACGACCAGTTTTACCTGACGTTGCCCAGTAACAGTTCAATGAAGTACTATCCCAACAACATGGTAACAAACTACACGACCCATCTACCCTCGACCGTTGATCTGTCAGACGGCGAGTGGGAGGTCGCTCTGGCGGAGGCGCACTACCCCTTCTCTTTTCTGACCGTCGGTGAGGGAACCTACATCAAACTAGTGCTGGGAATGAGGGACTCGAAAGGCGGGTTGGCCGTGGTGGACAAGTTGTTAATCAAAGTGGAGCCGGGCAATTACAGTAGTACCGAGGAACTCGTGCACGCAATCAACAACCACCCTCAAATGAAGAGTAACCTGTGCACCTTCTCGTATGACGAGAGGTCCTCCAGGGTGGAATTGATGTCGACGTCTTCAGCCGTTCAGAGCCTCAAACTGAGCCCCAGTTTGGCGCTACAGTTTGGCTACGAGGTGGATACGGATATCGTCAAGCGTCACAGGTCCGTGAGGCCGACTAACCTCTTCGCCGGTCTACCATCACACATGTACGTGTATTGCGACCTGGTGGAACCCCAACTGGTGGGCGACGCTGTGGCGCCACTACTGAAGATCCTCAACATCGACATCAGGAATTACACGTACGGTGCCAACACGACAGTGTATATAATAGACCCGCACTACGTGCCGGTGATTAAAACCTCATTCGAGAGCGTGGAAATCGATTTAAGGGACAACCAAGGGCGACACTTGCCATTCCACTTCGGGACCACGTGCATGAAGCTTCATTTCAGGAAAGAGAGGCAGCGGCAATGAATCCGAGCGATCCCTATCTGGCGTATTACCGCCACCAGCAGGCGGGCCATGGCGTATCCTCCGTATTCAGAGGAGCCGCTTTCCAACGCGGACACGGCATCGGCAGTTTCCTAGGCGGGCTGATGCGTACAGTGGTCCCGTTGATCAGATCCGGCGCATCGGCGCTGGGCAAGGAGGCGCTGAGGTCCGGTGTGGGCTTCTTGGGCGACGTGGCGGCGGGCACAGCCAACCCCCGAGTCGCAGCCAACGCCCGGCTCAGACAGTTTACCGGGTCGCTGAAACGCAGGGCTGATGAAAAACTGGATCGCGTGCTGAGCGGTGGTGGCGCCTATAAGAGGAGGCGTGTACAGCAGGTTACTCCTCAGTCTCTAGCGAAACTCCTCGGAGCGAGGAAGAAGAGCGCTGCCCCCAAGAGGAAGCCCGCAAAACGTGTCGCTAAGAAGAGGAGAAGCAAGAAGAGTGAGAGTACCGTGAAGGACATTTTTGGATAATGGCGTTTCTACATCAGAAGTCGTGCGAGTGTGTCAAGACCGAGTTGGACCTGTTCTCGCTACCGCCCACGCAGACCAGTATAGAGAGCGGTAAATGGGTGCAGTACAAGCCCATCTCCTACCTGACAGACGACTCGCCCGTGGAGTTCATAGTTCCGGGTCACGGGGACGAGTACACGGATCTGTCACAGACGCTACTGCATGTGAAGGCTACCATTAGAACGGCTAACGGAAGCGCTGTAACGGGTGATCAAGCGATAAAAGAGGTGGGTCCGATTAACAACTGGCTGCACTCGCTGTTCAGTCAAGTGGACCTGTACCTGAACAACAAACTGGTGTCTCCTCAGAACAACACGTACGCCTATCGCGCCTACCTGGAGAACCTGTTGTCCTATGGCGGTGATGCCAAGACATCGCACCTCACCGCGGAGTTGTTCTACGAGGACTATGCCGGGTACATGGACAATACTGAGGAGGATAATGCCGGGCTCAAGAACCGGAGGGAGTTTGTCAAGGCCAGCCGGTACGCGGACATGGTCGGACATCTGCACGTCGACCTGTGCAACCAGGAGAAGTTCATGTTAAACGGTGTGGAGATGCGCTTTCGCCTGATCAGGTCAAAGAACTCATTCTCCATCATGTCCAAAACCGTGACAGACTATAAAGTGGACATCGCCGAAGTCAACCTGTTTATGCGCCGCTGTAAGATCAACCCGAGCGTGCTGTTGGCTCACAGCAGGACGCTGGAGTCGGGCACAGCCAAATATCCCATTACGCGCGTGGAAGTGAAATCCTTCACACTACCCTCCGGTATCAGCAGCAAGACTCTGGACAGTGTGTTTCTGGGACAACTGCCGAAACGCGTTATAGTTGGCCTGGTCAGCAATCAGGCGTTCAACGGGGACTACAAGAAGAACCCGTTCAACTTCACCCACAGCCACGTGAACTTCTTCGCGCTGTACATAGATGGTGAGCAAGTACCATGTAAGCCGCTTCAACCGGATTACACGTTCGGTAAGGAGTTGTGCGTGCTCGCCTACCACACGCTGTACACTGGCACCGGCATCAATTTCTCAGACTGCGGTAACGAAGTCAGTCGCAACGAATACCCCTACGGATACTGCCTGATGGCGTTTGATCTGACGCCCGATATGGCGGCCTCTCAATCCAGCCACTGGAACCTGGTGCGCAACGGTAACCTGCGCATAGAGATTGGGTTCTCCGAAGCCTTGGCGGAGGCGTTCAACTGCATAGTGTACGCCGAGTTGGACAACGTCGTGGAGGTGGACCGTCATCGCAACGTCACAGTCGACTTTGGCGGGTAAACGAGTTGCCGCGCGCTCAAGGTCACCGCGCGGACCGTTATGGCGGCGCGCGCACCCAAGGTTAACCCGCTAGGCGCGCTCCCGCCAGCGCTCAGTCGAGTTCAGTCAGCCGTACGGGATGGACGTGCCGCCACCGATCTACATCGAGCCGCCGCCAGCGCGCTGTCATCACGGAAGCGTGGTGATGGATATGCAGTGTTTTAAAGACAGTGATAATGACTTTCTACTGAAAGAGGTTTGCGTGGTGGACGTGACTACCGGCACGCTGCTCCTACATCACATCGCCCGCCCGCCCTTCAGTAAGGACCTCCTGACTTCCGAGAAACAGCGCGAGAGCGTCTGGGTCACTCGCCACTGCCACGGCTTGGAGTGGGACCAGGGGGACATCGCGTACGTCGCCCTGCTGGACAAGCTGCGCTCCTGCCTCATCCACCGTCCCCTGGTATACGTCAAAGGATCGCAGAAGAGGGACTTTGTACAACGCCACCTCATAACCGAGCCCGCCGCCACCACCGCTCAGGACATGGAGGATCTGGGCTGCGGGTCGCTCAACGGTGCGCCCACCTACCGGACCCTGCGCTGTCGCCACCATAAGAGCTCCCACAACCGTTGCGCCCTTCATAACTGCATAGTATTGCGGGACTGGCTCGTGGCTAACGACAGTCCAGACCCATCCACCTCGAGCTGCCTGTGCTGCTTCCGCCCACGATGAATACCGTCCAGATCAGAGAATGCCTGGCGAAGATCCCCGGACTGAGGAACGTTGCGGTCTACGCCTCTGACCAACTACCGGACGTGCCGGTCAAACCTCTCACCGCCATCGTGTCCAACACGGTAGCACACACCGAGGGAGGCGAACACTGGGTGGTGTTTTACTGCTCGGAAGAGGACAGACTCGAGTACCTGGACAGCTACGGAAGGCCGCCATACCAGGCCGACTTTCAAATGTTCCTGAGGCGCAATCCTCATCACCGCCACTACGTCTACAACAGGTATCGGCTCCAGGGCTACGATACTTCTGTTTGCGGCTACTACTGCCTCACTTACCTGTACTGCCGGGCTGTTCTCCGCACGTCACTCAGCGACTACGTCCAGCTATTCGACCCTGCCGCTCCCGCCGCCAACGACGCTCTCGTCCGCAGACTCTTCCACTCCATATTCGCTTAAAACTAATTTGTAAGGTTTTTGTAGTATGTGTATGTAACCTTATTACTGTACAATACATGCCTCATAATGATAAAGCTTGTGTTTTCATTTCTCCTTTCTCCTTACTAAATTTATAAAAATTAGCAAAACTGAGGCAGCGGGGCTGGACCTCAGGTTTATATACCAGCGGCGCGTGTCACTGGCTGAGCCCCCGCCAAGCGGCAGTGAAGGTCGCCAAAGAGGGCGCGTCACGAGACCCCTCGGACATCAGCAAACCGCTGAGCAATTCGAGGGTGCAACCTCGAGCGTCAGCAAACCACTTAGCAACTCCTTCCTGGGCAACTCCTTCAGGGCCGTCCCCCGACACGCGCCGCCAATCGCTCCCGGTTGGCGGGGGCTTTTTAAGCTGCACGGCTCGGGCCAAACGGCCCATAACGCCTTTCACTTTAGTTTTTCTGAGCCTACCGGCTTTTGAGTGAGCAAAGGGGAGGAAATAAACAACTCAGGTTCGTGCTGTACATAAAGCTATTATATTTTCTTACAAATACTATTTACAAATTTTTCTTAAAATTAATATTAAAACTAAACTGGGAATTCCTCTTCCTCGTCTTCATCCTGGGGCTGCCCCTCCTCCTCCTCACCATCCACCTCCATCCGTCGATCTCCTCTCCTGGCTGGTAGCGGCGGGACGTCTTTGTGTCCCCACGGCAGAGTGTGGACGCCGTCGGGGAGGACGCACCGCTTGTCATCAGTCGGGCTGAGGCTCAGCTTGTCCACTTCCACGGTGTAGACCCGGTGTAAGTGGGACTGGAAGCGGACGTTGGTGGTGCGCTTTTGGACCCCCTCAAACAGGCACTCTCTGTAGTCGTCGGGGGTGAGGACGTTCTTGACAACGCCCTTCGCCACCCCCTTGGCCCGCTTGAGAGCCTTGCTGCCGCCTGTCGCTGCGTCCTCGATGTCCATAAAGTACAGCTTGGACCGCAGGCCGAGGTACTCGAATAAGGACAGGCCGTTGCACTCGTCCTTAAACTTTCCAATGACCTTGGCGTTGACGGGGCTGTAGCAGGGGTGGGACCTCGGATAGCCGCTGGTGTCAAAGTCGTCCAGGTGTTCCTTCATCTCGGCGTAGACGTCCTGGGACACGATGTCAAAGACGTAGCTGTCCGTGTCCATGTAGTCCACGGTGAGGCGGTCACCGTAGCGCTCCTTCATCTTGCGCAGGAACTCGTACATGAGCCACTTGCTCAGCTCCAGGACTGTCATGCCTACGTAGACGGGCTTGTCCAACACGATGTTGACCTTGGACAGATGCACCAGGGCCACGTCCTCCGTGTAGTACGTCCGGTCCAGGAAGTTGGATCTGGCGACGTACTTGGAAAACCTCTCCGGGGTGCACACCAGCTTCACGTTGAGGCGCTTCCGTACATTCTCGATGGTTTTGCCGAAGACCGCGTTATTCATGAGCTTGAAGAAGTCCTGTTCGAACTTGGTCTTGGCCCTCTTCCGCAGCTCCGTGTTCATCAGGATGTACGGTTCCAACCACCGCGACTGGCGAAACGAGATCGCCCGATGCACCGCGACCAGCTCCAATCCGTTTTGCAGCGCCTGCTGCAAGACCCTGTAGTGACAGATGTAGTGCGTCTTGTCGTCCAGGGTCGTCAACAGTTTGGGGAACTTCCCTGTTGGCGGACGCTTCGTCTCGCAGCAGTAGGGAAGGTCCTTGTGCAGGTCGTGTAGGCGCGCGGGGTAGTGGAGGTCCACCTCCAAGATGTAGCCTCGATCAGCCTCTGCGTCCAGTGCCGCGACGTCCAACGCCTGTATTTCTTCACGGCTGAGCCACTCGAAGTCTCCGGTCGGCAGGCACTGGGACATGGCCCAGCCGTACAGGTTGTTTGCGTCCAGGTACAGGAGGAAGCGCGTGGGCTCGTCCGGGCGGTAGTCCGGGCACCTGTCGTGGTTGGCCTTGGCGTAGCGGGTGATGGCCTGTGAGATCCCTCCCCTGATCCCCTGCTCCACGAACAGGTACATGTCAAAGTCCTGCAGCGTGTCCAGCTCCACGTCGCAGGTCTTGAGCATTACGTCCCAGGCGTAGGACGGCAGGGTGTAATAGTGGGCGGGGTCCAGCCCGTACTCTGCCAGCGAGGTGTCGCGGAACTGCTCAAAGACATCGGTGAGCAGGGCGATGTCGCACCGCAGGTACTTGTCGGCATAGTCCTTGAGGTTGTGACACTCAAAGGCTCGCCACACGTTGAGGGCGTGCTCGTACTCCTCGTCCTTGATGTCCTCCAGGGTCATGGAGTTCCTGAACGCCTCCTTGGGCGGCAACTCCCTGGTCCTGTACAACGTGTCGTACGATGTGACAAAGTCGTAGGGGAACACGCCCTTCCTACGTACCAGGTCGAACAGCCGGTCGTCGGGGAAGCGCTTCCTCGTCTCGCGCATCCTGTCCGTGGGAAGTCCCGCCGCCAGGTTGGCCAGGCTCATGGACAGGAACCTGTAGGTGTCCAGGAAGCGCACCGCGAAACTACTCTGTCGTTGGTTGTCCCCGGGCTGACCAAAGTGGAATCGCTTGGTAAAAGCGATGTACCGCTCCTCCGTGTGGGCCAACACGTCCACGTCACCGGGGTCGATGGCCAGCTCGCGCACTACGAAGTGGGCGTCATAGTTGGACAGGTTGTGGAAGTAGCAGTTGATGTGTCGCTGCTCCCGGTACCTGAGGTTGCACGAGCGATGAGCGGCTCCTCGGAACTCGTAGGGCGGGGCGTGATTGTGGTCCCGCACCTTGACGTCCTGGTCCGTGAACTCCTTCCCGCAGAGGTAGCAGTGAGTCGCTGCCAGGTACTCGTCCATCTCCTGCCGGGTCAGAGAAGGGTGCAGAGCTCTCATGCTGAATAGGAACTCCCACAGCGCCAGCACGTCCATCTTCAACCTCTCCATGAAGACCTTGGACGCGTCAGCCCCGAAGTAGACGCGGGGCTCAAACTCCTCCAGGCCGAGTGAGTCCACGATCTGGTAGGCGAAGGCGTACGGGACGTGCAGTTGCAGGGGCCTCGTGCCGGGCGGCGCTTCCGCTGGGTCAACGGCGACGGGCTGCAGAGCACACTCAAAGTCCGCGTAGATGCAGAACCTCTCCCGCCTAGTGTACTCGGGGTGGGCGAAGCGGATCTGCTGCTTCTTTGACAAGTCCAGGCGAAGGGGAGCCTTGGCGGTGCAGTATCGCATGTGCTCCTCCAGACGCTCGGCACCGGACAGTTGCAGCTTGTTGGGCTGGTTGTCAAAGTAGGCGAAGCATCGCTTACACACGTGGATGGAGTGGCCGTGAGACGTCAGCTGAGGACGCACTAGCCTACTCATGTTTGCGATGTAGGCGTAGTGACTGTCCCCGCCGGTGGTCACGTACAGCAGGTCCCGGTGATCCTCCAACTCCCGCTTGCAGATCTTCAGCGGGAACACGCGGTCCTGGAACTTTGGTGATCCGTCGGGGCGTCTCCCCACCATGGCACGCTCGATCCCATACACATTGACGCTGATGGGGTTCCTCCTCTCAAAGACTTTGATGTCCTTCACGGCTACGGGGAAGCGTAGGCCGACCCAGTCGTAGCGTGCCATGACGTCCGGTGTGTACGATGTGGGCCTCTCCGGGTGTTGCGCGACGAACTTGACTAGGATGGCATACGCGAAGCACATGTCATCGAGGTTGTGCACGTTGATAACGGCATGCGTGTCGCAGATGGTCCTGGGAAGCAGGATGAACCGGGCTCCGCGTTCTCCCAACGGGGTGTAGAGGTTGACGCGGATCTCCAGGTCCCGTATCCGGAGATAGCTCCACCCGCTGCCCACTAGCAGGCACTGCTCCTTCTCTTCCTCCAGCTTGTGGAAGGACGCTGACAGGAAGTCCTCCAAGTTGGACGCGGCGGTGAGAGGCACGTTCTTCGTCTTGAAGGCCCGCAGACAGGTGGCTCCGTGAACGTTGGCGAATTCACACTCCAGGAACATGTTGACCTTGGTGTTTGGGTGTCGGGTCCTGACGTCAGCCAACAGTTCCAGGACGCTGTCGAACAGCAGCACCAGCGCGTCCTCCACGGTCAAGAAGTCCTCCATGGGCCGGGACAGGCCGAAGGTCAGGAGGCGTCCGCGGAACCCTCGTTGAATGGTGCGGAACGTGGGTAGTCCGCCACCACCCACCATCCCATCAGGTGCCGTGCTTGGTCCGGGCTGGGGCTCGCGGCTGGGTCGAGGCTCGCGGCTGGGTCCAGGCTGGGGCTCGCGGCTGGGTCCAGGCTGGGGCTCGCGGCTGGGTCCAGGCTGGGGCTCGCGGCTGGGTCCAGGCTGAGGCTCGGGTGACAGGACGGGTAGGTGCGGCATCTCGTCCACAACGAGGTTCCTCACGATGGGGCAGTTGTGGGCCTCGTGCTGGTCCCGGTTGTAGCGCCGGGTGAAGCCTCGGTCGCAGTAGGCGCACGCGAACCTCATGCTGCGGTGGACGCTCTCCATGTGCCGCTGGAGGTATGCGGCCCTGCGGAAAAGGGTGCCGCACTCGGGACAGCGGACCCCGTTGGCGTGCACCAGCTGCACGTGGCGCCGGAGCAGGTCCTCGCGGTCGAATCGCCGCCCGCACGCGTCGCACTCGGGCCGTGGGTCTCTGACAGGTGGCGTTGCGGAGGAGGAGGTCGAAGCTGATGGGATCGCACCGTGGACCGCTTCCATGTGGTGGTGAAGATCCTCGGGGCTCGCCAGGGCGACGGAGCACAACGGGCACGGATGGTCTGTGAACAGGTAAAACAAGTTCTATTAGTTACCGCAATATACATGAAGGTGAGGAACTGGAAACCTCTTCCTCATCTCATTCACCAGTTTGAACCTAGTATATACAAGGGTGAGGAATTGCACAGAGGCCTAGTGACCTCTTCCTCATCTCAATCGCCAGTTTGAGCCCAGTAATACAAGGTGAGGAACTGAACAGAGGCTGACAGCCCCTTGTTTACTACTTAAATCTGTTTACTCGGCTAAAGCCGTTTACTCTCTCGAAAACAAGTCATTAGTACTGGTTTCTTGTTTAATGTAAAAACCGTGCCTAACGCTTGATCGTGAGGAACTGCATAGAGGACTGACGACCTCTTCCTCATCTCAATCGCCAGTTTGAGCCCAGTAATACAAGGGTGAGGAATTGCATAGAGGCCTGACGACCTCTTCCTCATCTCGAACGCCAGTTTGAGCCCAGTAATACAAGGGTGAGGAACTGAACAGAGGCTGGCAGCCCCTTGTTTACTACTTGAATCTGTTTACTCAGCTAAAGCCGTTTACTCTCTCTCGAAAACAAGTCATTAGTACTGACGGTTTCTTGTTTAATGTAAAAACCGTACCTGGCGCTTGGTCGTGAGGAGTGGGAGGATGAACTGCTGTGAGGTGGCGTCGCAGGCTGTCGCTTCGCCCGAAGCGTCTCCCGCAGACGTTGCAGTCGAAATGGCGGTCCCTGTGAGCAGCTGCCATGTGACGAGCCAGGTTTCCAGCGAAGACGCGACCGCAGACCTCACACATACGAGGAACAGCCATCTACAACATCGGGTATCTGTAGCAGTACCCTTCTAATAGTAGACAGAAATAAATTACAAGAATGGCTCCTATGACATTCCTAACACTGTTACACGTCTTTATCTTTGTTTCAGTCGCACATGGCGATTTTACTCTCGTCTATAATTCTACTAGCCACTTGAAATTTCGATTTAAAAGCAAAACCAAATTTTATTTTGCACTGGGATATGTAAAATATTAAATATTAATTTTAGCTAATTGGGATTTAGATCATTGGCAAATCGGCTGATGAAAAGATATATTAAATGTTACTTACATTTTAAGATATTCAAAGAGAAAACTCCACACAGTCGCACAAGCACAGGTTGTAAAGTGTATCTCGGAGACGGCAATACTTCGTCCGCGCAGTAAGAGCTCCAAAGACAAACTGGCGAAACCCTCAAGGACTCGCTTATAAATAACACTCTGGTCGGGAGGAGGCCTCATGCGGCGCGCACTTGCCGGAGGAGTGAGGGAAAGTCGCTAATGAGTAAACAACCCCGGGCGGTCACGTAGGCCCTAGCACGCGCCTCGACACGTGACTCCGCGGAGTCGCTCACGGGGGGGGGGGTCCGAGCTTGGCTATGGGGAAGGTCGGGGGGGGGGCTTGCATCCTCACTGCGCCTTTGCTGGTTTTGAACCATCGTGAGGGGTCTGGAAAACAGCTAAGATCCTATGAGGAAAACGCGTTTAAAAATTAATAGTGGGCCCGTTTAAGGGTGGATTCTCAATTTTCTTTAAGGGATGGTTTACTTAGGCCGCCGCCCGGCATGTGGTGAAATTTCGTCAAAATCGGTCGGTAAACAGCCGAGATCCCATAAGGAAAACACGTTTAAAAATTAATAGCGGGCCCGTTTATAGGCGGATTTTCAATTTTCTTTAAGGGATGGTTTACTTAGGAGGGCACCCGGCATGTGGTGAAGTTTCATCAAAATCGGTCGGTAAACAGCTGAGATCCCATAAGGAAAACGCGTTTAAAAATTAATAGCGGCCTTGTTTGATGGCGGATCTATGGGGTTCTTACGTCATTCGCTTCCTCTGGGATAGGCCTACATTCTGGAAAAAGTCCCGTGGGAATCGGTGAGTAAATAGGCTAGTTATTAATTTTCAAAAGTTTTTTCCTCATCATGAAAAATGTTGCAAACGGGGGGGGGGTCCGAGCTTGGCTATGGGGAAGGTCGGGGGGGGATGACGTCATGGGGGGGATGACGTCATGGGGGGGATGACGTCATGGGGGGGGATGACGTCATGGGGGGGATGACGTCATGGGGGGATGACGTCATGGGGGGGGTGACGTCATGGGGGGGGGGACGTCCACGCGTCCACACCGCGCCTTTGCTGGTTCTGTATCGGCTATTGCCCCCTACTGACGTCCACATCCAAAAATAAACTTGGAAGAAACAATAAAAAGTTGGAAACAGAAAATGTAGAGAAAATAGCGGATGCTGATAATTTCATGGGTTAAAATGTATATATTTAATTGGGTGTTTGCGAAATTTGACGGGAATGAATGATTTCTTAGATGCGATACCAGATGTATCATTTCAGTAAAAATTTTATATTAATTAATTATCTCCGTGTAAGCCCTCTCCCATCATCCTGGAATATACTAAGCATTTAAAAAACGTACTGCTACATTTTTCAACAGTGTTACTAAACATTAATGTGTTGAAAAAGTCTATTTTTTAACATTCATATCGTTAAAATGGTTTTAAACACGGTCCACCAGTATAAGGTGCTCTTGGTATAAGGTGACCAACGGGATCGATTATAGATTTTCATGACCGTGTTTCCTTAAGCAATGAGTTTTCTCCCTTCAAAATGTCTCTCTCGTTTGATTAAACAAATGAATTTATAAAATAATTCTAAGCCCGCTAGATATTTTACCTAACTAGATCTTTACTGCCGTTGTATGTAAACATTTTATAAACATCGTGCAAACTAAATTCTTACAGATCACTTCCATTTTTCCTCATGGGTGGATGTTATCCTTAAAAGTTTACAATAGATAAAACAATGGAAAGAGTAAATATAGTTTATTGAAATAATAGTTTGATTACAAAATCTATCAACAAATTCCTACATAAATAATATTTGGTCATTTGCTGTTTGTATGATCTAAAATCTAAACAAAGGTGTACACAGGACAAGGAAGTAATGGTATTAATGTAAGGACACCTGGACATTCCTAACGTCGGAAATAGAGGTGCGTCTAAGTATCAGTCACTGATACATTGCAACTGATAACTATTACTTGCCAGAGTATCAGGTACCAACGAGCAGACGTGTGAGATACACCTGTTACTCTGGACCTGGTACTATTTAACTTGTATCTTATTGCAAAAGTTTTTGCAATAAGTTTACTGCTGATACTTTGTGTATCAGCAGTATCAGTTTTTTAGATGTATCAGGTAAGTCCGCGCGCAAAACGAACATATTATAACCTTTCAGTACACTTGTTGCCTCGTTGTTTTACGTGTCGTAGTTCTTCAACGAACTTTGTTTTTTAGAATAGTACCAATTGAATAAATTTATATAGTATGGTTAGTATTTGATAATAAGCACTACTCAAAACTAAATAAACGGTATCAGGAAACTGACACATACTTTCTCCCTTTTAGCCAAACTTTAACAAATAAATTACTTTTTATTTACTAAATATAGAATACAAAGCACGGTCGAATGTACAGAAAATCTTATAAAAAAGTTGTTTTAAAAAACATTCACCCAAATCCCTGCTTTGGAGGCACTACAGAATCCATTGTTACACTCGTGGTTTTAAGAGGGGAAATGCCCCCTATTCCCCCCCAGGGTTATTAAGGGGCAACATATTTCGAATTTCCTCTGTTGTTCAATGCTAAATTGACAAGCATATCAAGTTTGAATGAAATTTATCAGTAAATATGAGAGAAATAGTAATTTTTGTATTCCCCATAAGAATAACATTGGACAACTTACTGCGTTTACCGCAAAATGAAAATTTCAATTTTCTCCGAAACCAGCAATCGTAGAATAGTAATTAAAAATACTAAATTATTTAGTTTGTTGAGCTCTTTTTAATGGTGAATAGTAACATTTTTTTATATTTATGTCTTTTTATGAAAAATCCAAAAAACAGAATTGTTGATGTTTTAAGTCCTGTAATATCTGAACCCGAATTTTTACAGAAATGCGGGTGGTGTCATTTTGTTGGAAAACTAATGTTCTACAAACGACTAAAGTTTAATGAAAATCGTTAGAGCCGTTTTTGAGAAATTTGGATTTTTCATGTTTTTTGGTGGTTTTGGGGGGATAATTACCCTTAAAAATAAAAAATAAAAAAATGAAAAAACACCTGGAGATATCGTGGATTAGTACCTACATACCAAATTTCATAAAAATCGGCCCATTTGTTAGGGCTCTAGCTCTGTACACATCCACACAGACACACACACACACGGACACACACACACACACAGACAGACATCACGTAAAAACCACTTTTTTGGGTTCAGGGAGCACCAAAACGAATATTTCCACTAACAACTCAAATTCGAAATTTTGACGAAAATAATACTTTCTCCATACTATGTGTAGGGGGAGAAAGTAAAAACGTTTAATAATTTGTAATTTATTACAGTTACGTTTACGTTATTTAATTGTTAAACAAAATTTGTTTTTCACAGTAATACAAACCGAAAGTTCCTTTTGAATCGTAATGTTTTTTGTTCACTCCCAATTTCCTTATTAATGATTTAATGGATATAAAACAACACGAATATACAGGGTGTCACTAAAAAAATAGTGGATACCGGATGCAGTACTGGATTCTACAAAAGTCAAAAATGTTAAAAATCGCTCAAATGAAAGTTAATTAAAATTATTATTATTTTAAAGAAAATACAAAATTGGGAATTTTGCTAAACTAAACCGAAATCTAAAAATATTAATCAACATTTTTGACTTATTTGCATATGTATAATCCAGTTCTGCATAGCCCGCTACGATCTTTTGTGACACCCTGTTTAGTTTATGTTTAGGTTATGTTTATCTAATCAGTATTCAATCTAAGTATAACAGTTAGATTGTTAAGTGTTATTTCACATCTGATACTGGTACGGGACTAGGATTTAGTCCAAGTATCAGTTAGTATCAGTCACTGATACTTGTACCTGATACACTGAAGTACCAGTGTCAGTTGTCACTGATACCAGCAAGTATCACTTTAGTCCTCCAGTAAGAACACACCACGACACCCGTGAGAAGGGCACCGCGCCGGACCCGTCGATGAGACGTCGAGCGATGATCTTGACTCGATCCTACGGCGGAAAGGGATCTCTATTGATGATGTATCTTCTACTAGAAACAGATGTTTCGGGCAGAAGAGGGTGTTTTTGTTATTTGTTGACAGATTTGGGGTAGGTCGGTGTTCACAATGATCCCTAGGGATTAGCCCTACAAAGGGAAGAGGCTGTGAGGACCGGGACTGGGCCTACTGAGGTACTTAGGACCGGTGTCTGACACGCCGCGACGTGTGGGGAGCCAAACAAGACCTGGCTGTTGTCGTACAGTTGACACAAACTAGGATGAAGTACGGAGGCAGTGAAGGCAAGTACGATATGTCTCCACCACACTTACCCTCCCCAGTGTCCGACAAGCCGCGACGTGTGGGGAGCCAAACAAGACGTGGCTGTTGTCGTACAGTTGATACACACTAGGATGAAGTAATGGAGCTAAGTAAGATGTGGTTGTTGTCGTACGGTTAACACAAACTAGGATGAAGTTCGGAGGCAGTGAAGGCAAGTACGACATGTCCCCACCACACTACCCTCCCCGGTGTCTGACACGCCGCGACGTGTGGGGAGCCAAACAAGACGTGGCTGTTGTCGTACAGTTAACACACACTAGGATGAAGTAATGGAGCTAGGTAAGATGTGGTTGTTGTCGTATGGTTGACACAAACTAGGATGAAGTTCGGAGGCAGTAAAGGTAAGTACGACATGTCCCCACCACACTAACCTCCCCGGTGTCTGACACGCTGCGACGTGTGGGGATCCAAATAAGACGTGGCTGTTATCATACAGTTGACACAAACTAGGATGAAGTAATGGAGCTAAGCAACATTGTGGTTGTTGTCGTACAGCTGATGCACACTAGGATGAAGGAATGAGGCAGTAAATCAAGGGCAAAGTTAACCTTCAAAGTCCGTCCCTCCTCGACGGATTATCTGAAATTGTTGAGTTATGGTTCATTTTAAATAAAAAACCGTACCTAGAGACTTCATTGAGCATAGTTTCGATATCACCAATAGTTAACCCATAGAAAATCCGTAAATATTGAATATTTTGGAATTTTATTGAACGACTATTATTTGTGTTATCGAACGTTTGCTCACTGAACTAGCTAAGTATTTGTTCCCCTTTAAAACGAGCCATAAATAAACGATATCGGATAATCTTAATATCTCTGTAAGACGCTGACGCAACTAGGCCATATTTTAAGGCGAATGTGAATGATGGTTAATATGAATCCATTGAGTGGGGAGGGATTTGAAAGTTAGCCTTGGTCTTTTTAGGGAAGCAGGCAGAAACGCCAAATTTTCATTACATGAGCTCACTCTTGACTACTCCGTCTACCTATCTCAATTTTAATTAAATGTAACTTTTTCAAGAGTAAAATTAGATAGGATTGTACTACGGTTTATTGTGTATGTTGTGGAATGTTCCTTTCACTAGTGTCCTACATGAGGTGTTTTAATTTAAACTTGTTTCTTGTTTATAAACAAATTATAGGCTTACCACAATTTTTGTTTAGTTATAAACTAGAATTTATCTAAAATTCTACGTAACACACAACAATTGTGTGATAAAAATACCATACGAATTTGGTTAAGATATTATTTATAGAAGCTGAGAAGAGTTACATCAAAGGTTTTAACAACTTTCGGATTACCAAAAAAGATTTACCAAGTTTTGCGTAACTCCACAGCTTTCCAAGCTCAGAGAGTCATGAAAGGTCTCAGGACAGAATTTTTCTAGAAAAAAACTATTATACTATTTAAAGAGAAGATTCAATAACAATTGAAGTGAAATCAAAAATTGTATCTAGGATCATTTTCCTTGACAAATCTGATTGTTTTAGAAGAAATTCAAAATAAGTGTATGGAATACGACTGTAGTCGGCCGAATCAGAGAAGAAGTGTAGTAGGGCCAATCTCTGACTCGCCTTTACTGCTTATACGCTTCAGCTTATGTACATTACAATTCATTATTTGCATTATCTGCAGCTTTTGTTACCGAGTTTAACACGTAAGAACGACCATTTTAAAAACTATTAGACCTAATCTAAAATCCCTTAAAAAATTGCCTGCATTTACCAAATCATAACTGGCGGAACTATACCAGTAAATGCTGACACGGACAATTTACAAATTTTCAATCAAATTATAGTTTCACTACAGTGGATTAATCAGTTATGAACTCCTTACGATAAAAACTACGTTGTCTGGATGGAAATGATAATTTAAATGAAAAGTCGCAAGACCTCTAAAAGAAAATGTCTATAAAATGTCAATATTAAAAGTAAAGAATAACCTGAAACGAAATTGGACATAGGTATTGTTAATAAATCTGCCATTAAGAATCCAGGAAATATAAAGGCCTGGCCTGGTGTTATTAGCATTCAAATTTCAGTAAAATTGCTAATTTGATCCTCATTTTTAGAACAGTTGCAAGTTTAATAGTATATTTCGTCACTAGGATCAAAAGTGGATCTTTTTAATACGAGCTACAGTTTAACTGCCGAGGCGAAGCCGAGGCTGGGAAATGAGTGAGTATTAAAAAGACACTTTTGATCCGAGTGACGAACTATATTTTTCGTCATACTGCCAAAAAACTGAAGGTTTAAATAAAAACAAAAGTAAAATTTACGTACTGTGTCTTCATAACCTCAATTATTTCTTTCAGCTTGTCTTTTGAAACAATCAGCTGTTGCACTTCAGTTCATTCATATCTATCGGTTGTTGAGTCGATCACTTCAAACCAATCATTGTGTTTCGAATCAATCGGTTGTTCTTCAAAACAAACATTCGATTTGGACACGGTTGTCATGGAAATATGATAATCCTAAATTTACCTTGAATTCCTTTTATTTATAACCTTTATTTATACGCTACTAAACTTCGTCCATCGTGTCACTCACAGTTGTCACTCACCAGTGGTGTACGAGAAACGAACGCAAAAATAATAACAATACAACAATGAATGTTTCGATAATAACAATGAATGTTTCGATTATTTATAATCGAATGAATTTTAATCGATTTATGACAACCTCGAATCAAAAGTATCATCAACAATGATCTTTTTAGTACTAGTACGATAATGATCATCAAAACATATGTTATCATCCAAAGACTAAAAATAAGAACTTTTGAATCTCAAAGCATCTGTCAAAAACAGTTGTTTTTGAAGCAGTATAACGAAAACTATATTGTATTACTTGTTTACAAATTCAAATCTGTTTTAACCTTGCAAATGAATTTTACTGCCTTACAATTTATTTAAAAGAGTTTTTTCATGTTTGCTTTAAAATAACGAGACTTAGAATGATGAGTTGGGTAGACTACAGAGGTCCTTCAAAATGGTAAAGAACGCCTTCATTGCAAACTACGCAACATGAGTACTGTACCTAAATTGCATATCTTTACCCCTTACAGGACTCCATGCCGTTCGCCTCGTCTGTTGTAACAGGGAAGAGAATCCTGATAGCACTCGCTGTTGCTCAACGACCTAGCAATGTTAAGATATTATGATACTTGAAATCTTTATATATAATTCTGTAAGCGAAATGTTTAAGTCAAAATTGTGGGAGTTTGGCAAATCGCAGGATGATGGGAGACGGCTCAAATTAAAGGACGGCCCAGGGACTTGGGGAAAATAGCAGTAGCAGTGTCAGAGAACTTCCCTACAACTTGAAAGTATAATGTTTTCTATATTACTTAATGGAACGGTAAGGGAGTATTTAAACTGAACAAACATTTATAGTTATTTAAACGTGTTAAACATATCACTCGGGGTTTTAAACCATATAGCTGCAAATATATGATTTAATATTATGTTTTAAATTTATGAATACTATGAGGCAACAAAACACAGCTGAATTTAAATTATTTAAAAATGTTGCTTATAGTTTAATGTTAGTTTTATATTTTTACAATGTTTGATAATTTAACTAAACAGCCCGTTCCTTGCGTAGGATTGTGATGTAAACCAAACTAATTTGTTTTAATTTAAAGTTATATCAGAACAACATGTTTACTTGACAACTAACCAAATGATTATTATTTATTTAAATAGACATGGATTATTAGTTGAAAAATTGTGTATAGTTAGGCCTAGGTTTTATTTAGTTAATCATACTCGAAGACTATCATAAGGAATTCGATACAGTAATAATTTGTATTTATATCTGTCAGTATTGAATTTTTCAATCTTGCTGAGATAACTGATAGTTTAAGTACTTCAGTTCAAGGCCTCGGGTTGAATTTCCGGAATGACCACAGTATTGGTTTGGAGCACTTTCATGAAAAGAGTGTTTTAACGAAATATCTCTGGCGTTGCAGTTACAAGAATAACATTTCTGCTGATAAAAGTCACATATTTACGAATTACTTTAAGAGGGGCTCCAGTGGCCGGCCTCTGCCTGCTTCTTCCGTAGACCAATGACAACTTCCAAAGCCCGTCTATCATCAACGGATTACCCGAATGTTTTTATTTCTGGTTTATTTAAAAGAACAACAAAATACACTTAGCTTTCAGCATAGATTAAGAGATTTCAGTGAACAGAATTTCGACACCATTAATAGTTTACCCATAAAAAATTACAAATATTTAATATTTTGCATTTTTATGAACCGATTATGATTTGTGATATAGTTATTCTCCTCACTGAAATCGCGATGTATATTTTTCTCTTTAAAATGATTCATAAATCAGCGATATTGAAAATCCGTTAAAGAGCTAGGGATTTGAAAGTTAAGAATGGCCTTATCGGAGAAGCATATGGAAACGCCAACCGTTTCGTGACTGGAACCCCCTCTTAAGTCATATTTTTAGTTACATCATCATAACTGTTTAAAAAGCTAATCTTTTACTACCATTCTAATTTTTTAAAAATCTTAAAGCAAAAGATGGCCTGTACAGCTTATAATCAGGACTTTGATTATTTTGTTTTAATAACAATTACATGGTATTGTTCGTCAACTATCCATATCATGGAATTTATATTTCGATGTTTCGTTTCAAACCGATTGGAGTTATCAAGAGAGGAACATGGGTATTGTGAGCATCTAGGTTTCAAACCGCTTGGAGCTATCAAGAGAGTAACATGGGTATTGTGAGCATCTAGTTTTCAAACCGCTTGGAGCTATCAAGAGAGTAACATGGGTATTGTGAGCATCTAGGTTTCAAACCGCTTGGAGCTATCAAGAGAGTAACATGGGTATTGTGAGCATCTAGGTTTCAAACCGATTGGAGTTATCAAGAGAGTAACATGGGTATTATGAGCATGTAGGTTTCAAACCGCTTGGAGCTATCAAGAGAGTAACATGGGTATTGTGAGCATCTAGGTTTCAAACCGCTTGGAGTTATCAAGAGAGTAACATGGGTATTGTGAGCATCTAGGTTTCAAACCGATTGGAGTTATCAAGAGAGTAACATGGGTATTGTGAGCATCTAGGTTTCAAACCGCTTGGAGCTATCAAGAGAGTAACATGGGTATTGTGAGCATCTAGTTTTCAAACCGCTTGGAGCTATCAAGAGAGTAACATGGGTATTGTGAGCATCTAGGTTTCAAACCGCTTGGAGCTATCAAGAGAGTAACATGGGTATTGTGAGCATCTAGGTTTCAAACCGATTGGAGTTATCAAGAGAGTAACATGGGTATTGTGAGCATCTAGGTTTCAAACCGCTTGGAGCTATCAAGAGAGTAACATGGGTATTGTGAGCATCTAGGTTTCAAACCGATTGGAGTTATCAAGAGAGTAACATGGGTATTATGAGCATCTAGGTTTCAAACCGCTTGGAGCTATCAAGAGAGTAACATGGGTATTGTGAGCATCTAGGTTTCAAACCGCTTGGAGCTATCAAGAGAGTAACATGGGAATTGTGAGCATGTAGGTTTCAAACCGCTTGGAGCTATCAAGAGAGTAACATGGGTATTGTGAACATGTAGGTTTTATTTTTTCAAATAAGCAGCACCAAACTTCACCATGTTTTTTTCAGGTCCTGGCAAGAAAACCATACAAAATAACATATTTTATATCTGTTCCAGTTTAATCCGTTTTATCGGTCAGTTTGTAAATTTTAATGACCATTGTATGTATATTTTGAAACACTTAGGTCAGAAAATTTTTATTTCATCAGTCATAAGAGATCAAGTATAAATAGCAGCAAACCTGTGTACTCAGCGAATTTCCAATGGAGATATAATGTCTTAATACTACAAAAAGCCACTTACCAAGTTTCATAAAAATATATTTACAAATAAGTGATATATACAATTTTATTTATTCTCCATAAGAATCTCATTGGGGCTGAGTACGAAGATTTGCTGCAACAAGGAACAAAAAAATGGGTTTTTATGCTAATATATATGAAATATAACTGAACTAGGTGAAGTCGTATACCAGTTTTTATTCATTTATGTTCATAATTAAGGGAGACAGAGCATTTAATTATTCTCCATAAGAATAACATGGACGCTGAGTACGCAGGTTTGCTGCTACGGGAGCCTTTGGCAAAAATTGTTTTTTGAGCAAATATCAATAGACCACAACGAGATAAAGCCGTATACCAAGTTTCGTCAGTATACGTTCATAAATAAACGAGATATAACATTTTTCTTTTCCTCCACAAGAATAGCATTAGACAACGTACAGTGTTTAGCACTTTCAATATATCGGTAACAAATTGACGTAGAGGAATGATCAAAATACCAAATTGTGTGTTTTTTAAGCTGAATCCAATGGTAAAAACTAAAATTTGACTATTTCAAAAATTATACGTAAAGAATTCAAAAAACCCATTTTTGGGGTAAAACACCCCAAAATACCCCTTTGGATGGAGCTATCTGGCTGGTTTTCGAACTTAAAGTCATAAATGTTACTTTACACGTTTATACCAAGTTTCATCAAAATCTGATCATTTTTACGAGAGTTATCGTGCTCACGGACAGACACACACACACACACACACACACACACACACACACACACACACACACACACACACACACACACACATACACACACACACACACACACACACACACACACACATATATATATAAATATATATATATATATATATATACAGTTTCGAACGAGTGGTGTTTTTGGGGTCTGGGGACCTCAAAACGAAAAGTTATCATAGTCGCGGGCTTAGGTCTTACCATGCCGACTACGGTAATAGCTTCTTCCCTATAGGGGAAATTCGCTAAATAGTGATGCTTAGCTTTATTTTGTTTAGCTGTAGCACTTTTACTGTCTAGTATTTATGTTTGTAGTTAGTCAACATTTAAATAAAAGAGTACGGAATTTATCAGATGCGTTTAAGCCATTTAGATTAACATTCTTACCAGTCTCGTAATTTAATCTTTAAGCTTTGCTTTTCTTTATAAGAGTTGTTGTAAAAAAACATAAAGACCCAAAAATAGAAAATTGATTCAGATAGGACCGATATAGTGTTTTTTCTTTCTTGCAAAACACGGTAATGTTTGGCCTAGTTGGTGCTGGATACAGTATTAACATAACAGATAACAAGGTTGTTATTTGTATATAATACTATTGGGATGCCATTTTCTGTGTTTATAAGGATAACTTTATTCATTTATTTACGACTCTTGGGAGGAGGGTACACAGTTTATAAATATTGCAATGACAAATGTATTTACCATTTCCAGGCATTACAAGTTTTCAATATTCATAGCATTAGTCGCTAACTTGTCCGTTTTATAAATATCACATGCAAAAACTATAATTTAATTATCCATCGATAATATATTTATGAGTATGCAGTTTGGAGGTTATGATAAATCTGAAAACCCACTTCTTTCCTTGAAGCCCCCCCCTCTAACACGGCCTTCAATTAATTTACAGCCAATAGAATGTTCAGCGTTCAACCTTAATCTATTCCATTACCACCTGACGATAAATCAACAATCTGCCATACACTTTAAAGTCAGCTGTTGCATGTGGCGGTGCGCGTGTGGTGTGCGTGTGTGCGAGGGGAGGGGGTGGGGAGGGGCAGCTCTCCGCCGCTCAGTCTAAGTGAGACCTTCGCCGTGGTGTCATGTCCAACCCGCTGTTTGCATGGGAGGGGTTCTAACCCCACCCTTTGCAAGATATGCAAACCCTCTTCTTCTGGTTCGTCTTTACCTTCGTCACACACACTACAGGAGCCTCCTGGTATGTTTTGGTTTTGTTTGTTTTCCGTTTTCCCGCCACGCCGCGGCGCGGGCCAGGGGTGGCACTGACCCCTTGGATGGCCTTGACCTAAATTTCGTTTTTGTTGACCCACTTGTTGAGTCTTTTCATCCGTTCTTGTTAATGTTTAGGATTCCCCTATTAGTTTTTGAAATTAGTTGTGTATTTGTACAGGTTTTTATTATTATTTTTAACACGTGATCAAAATTTGTACAAAATAATAACTTTCTTATTTACTTTTAGCAACACGGCTTGTATGCTTAGTCGGTTATGCGTTTTACTTTTTAGTACTATACTTCCGTAATATTTATTAACCTTTTTTAGGATATTTTATTGTTGCCATAAGGCAGTTCAAATAGATCATACTTTTCCCAAAATTTTATAACATTTCTGTTTTTGTATTTAGTTGCTTGTCATTGGATTTTCAGAATTAATTCAATATTTGACGTATAAAATATCACCGTCTCTTTGCGCTCAGTTGTAAATAATGAGCACTCGTGTAAATTCAAATCCAAACCCTTTTTTTAACTCTGCGTTCCGAGAGAGTTCACATTTATAATAATATATGATTACTAATAATACATAACATAATAATATTACTAATATAATACATAACAATAGACTGGTCTAACTGTACAAACTACAAAGTGTGCTGGTTCAGTTGCATTAGTCTAAAATAAGAAAATCAGATATAAAATTAATATACCAATATTCGTTTCAATATCGAATAGATGTTTAAGTGTATTAAATCTTTGCACCAATAAATTGTTTATTCAACTTACTGTTTATTCCCTCTTTAAACTAGAACCATTTCATGTTATGTTATTTAAATTGTTGACACAGTTAATAGACTTTTAGTCACATCTTGGGATTGTTAATAGCGGCTGGATCATTGCTTCGTACAAATTTTAAAGTAGAACATTCACTCTTATATTACGAGATATTAGTAAACCTTATTTACTGGGTTAAACACTGAAACCTCTTTTAACTTATATTTTAATTCTATCTCTATACCTAATCAGTTTTTTTTAATACTTTAACACATTGTATAACGTTAAAACAATTTCCAGCAGTTACATACGAGTTCGTTTTGGCTTTACTAACCATTATTATCTATATAAAATCATTTATGTTGAGACCGGTTATATTAGTTAACCGTATTTACTGTTTATAAAATGAAAACTGCTTTTGATTTCGTTTTCATTCTGACTCCATCAGGTTTTAAAATACTCTAAAATATTATAAAACGAGATACACATTTTAAACGGGTAAATATTTAGCCCGTTTCAGATTTTTTCTTTATTTTAAATCCAAATATATTTAACAAAGCTCTTAAAAAATTATTTAAATAAGTTTTTTTAGATACTTTATGCTATAGCATACGAAAAATAGTCCTATAATTTCATAGAATAATCCACTTTATGAGTTATATTAACTTTTTATAGCTGGTATATTTGGTAGCATTATATGTGGCCATTTGGATTGTTGCTATGTGATTCCCGTGGCATTCGCTTTTACAAGTTTTCATGCAATGCCATTATAATGTTCTAAGTTGTCTTTAACCGATTTTTATTTAACTGTCTATTGTATTCACCAATGGGTACCGTGATCCGTTTTCAGTTCCCTATATCCAGTAACAGTTATTCAGGAATATAATGAAACAAAGAGTGCCATAGAAAATATCAAAATGTTGATTAGAAATTAATACAACTATTAATGGTTATTTCTTATATTAAAACCTATGGAACAAAAGGAGGTTTTCCACGTGTACGTTGATTTTTCAAGTCATAATCATCACTATAAGTAAATGAATAATCAAACATATACTCAATATATATCGTCTGAAATGTATATGAACCTTATTCAAGACTGATTTATTGTAAGATTAAAAGATGGTAAAATACTAAGAGGTTCGATAAAAACCTAACCGTGTATATTTGTTCTATAATTATTTAAGATACGTAAAGTTAATATCATCGCCATTGGTGTATTTGTGCAAACACAATTATGACAGTAACACAATTTATCATTATTTCCTACAACAGCTCGGTAAACGTAAACTATATTCAATTCGATGAATTATTCTCATAGTTATATAAAATGACAGTAAACTAATTCCATCGCGTATCTGTATTATCAGTGGCTTATTCCAAAGAATAAATTACAATGGCTCCTTATAAGAATTCCAACTAACCTAAAACGTGATGTTTACTTGTTTGTTCAGTTGCAAGTAATAAACTGGCAAACGTTAAATTTAAAGAAAATTATCGTCTTTTGAAGGTTTCAAATATCCACAAAACGTCTTTGTCATGTTGCACTGCTGAATGATACTAAACGAAAATAACTGAAATAACCTATAATCTATAACAATAGATACTTTTTTTGCTTGTTATGATGTTTAATATTCTTGAATGTTTCTCTGCGTATGTGTAAAATACATGTTTTGGAATGCGTTTATAAAACAATCATAGGTGAATACACGATTAATACGACGGACCTGGTGTTTTACATTGTCGACGTGTGACAGAGTCTTCACCTCATGTTTGACCAACAGTGAGCGGTGCTGCCGATGCGGCACTTTGCCCGCCGGAGGTCCGAGGTGGTGGACGCGGCCAGGTAATTATAAGGGATGCACCCTAATAACAGGCTGCTAAAGATTTAGTGAGCCGGCTTGCACCGCGCCTGTGCGTACGGGAGAGCGAGTGTGTGCGAGCCTAATTGAATTGTGGGCTTTACATCCGTCGGCCGGCCGACACTCGATACGGCAAATTTCAACACAGGCCTCACCGTGAATGCCTAGGAAGGAGGTTGTTTCGTTTTTTTGACGGTTCTAGACCGTTGGAGGTCTGGGGGAGAGAGTTCTATGATCTGATGTAGTGGGGTTGGAAAGATAAACGTTCTTGCAATCTTTACAGCGAAAAGAGTCTAGACGATTTGTATACCCATCCTCAAGTATACACACGTTTTTGTAAATCGATTTATAGTTAATACATTATTTCAACCCGAACACAGATAAAATCACAATCGTGACTGACCCTATTCAGTTTGGATAAGTGTTTACGGATAAGTGTTGATTGTTAAAGTCCTTCAGCTTAAGGTCTGTAGAGATCAGAAGTATGCGTTGCATCCAACGAGCTTGATACATTATAGTGTGCAAGCACATGGTAATCTCCTAAAAGAAGTAAAGCGTACATGGTGGCCTACATTTTCTCTCCATTCCCCCCGTTCCTATAGCAACAATATTTTGCTAAGACTGTAAATTGATGTAATCAACAATTTATTTTAAACCATTATCCATACAGAAAACCATCACAAATTTTTGTAACCACCATATATTTAAATCGTTTATGAATATGACACACAAGGAACAAATAGTTATTTTATTTTAAAGTGCAATTTTATGTTAAACAAAAGTCCGATGGTTTGTTTGCTGGAAATCATTTATCTCTGTGGTTTGTTCACAATATTATACTCCATGAGGCTTTACTTTTTCACCCCACATGAGCACTCTAGATGTATTAAGCTCGTTTTTGCAGCCCTTGCATGATGCTGCCCTTGCTTGATGCTGCCCTTGCATGATGCTGTCCTTGCTTGATGCTGCCCTTGCATGATGCTGCCCTTGCATTATGCTGCCCTTGCATAATTCTGCCCTTGCATGATGCTGCCCTTGCATGATGCTGCCCTTGCATAATTCTGCCCTTGCATGATGCTGCCCTTGCATGATGCTGCCCTTGCTTGATGCTGCCCCTGCATGATGCTGCCCTTGCTTGATGCTGCCCCTGCACGATGCTGCCCTTGCTTGATGCTGTCCTTGCATGATGCTGCCCTTGCTTGATGCTGCCCTTGCATGATGCTGCCCTTGCATGATGCTGCCCTTGCATGATGCTGCCCTTGCATGATGCTGCCCTTGCATGATAATGCCCTTGCATGATGCTGCCCTCTACGGATCTTGCTAACAGCTGACTGAAATATAGTGACAGGCATATGTCAGTTTTTAGTTTGTTTACAAAGAAACATACTCATTTTGTAACATTTTAAAGGTAAACAGTAGCACCACGGAGAAGTAGCAGTGCCATTTGAGTGTTTTCTCCTCTGAAATTTGGAGGCAAAAGTATAATACAATTACATGGGATATCCCTATTTAATTGGTTATGTCTGTAGTGACCTACGGGACGGTTACTGATTAGAGACTGCGACTTTTGTATGATAATGCCAAAGATAAGGGGGCACCTCCTAAAAAATTATTGGACTTATTGTAATCAAACCGTTGTAAATAATTTAAACTAGTACTGGTAAATTAAATCATAGCATATAAAACCATAGTTTTTAGAAACCGTTGCCTATAAATTAAGAAAATTGCACAATATAAATAATAGGAAGGTAGTTTTCATACTTCCTACAAAGTTTTAACATACTTTATGTTAAAACTGTCAATACTCAACTAGAGCTAAGCTGGTAGTAAACAAATGTAAAGAGTATCATTCTGTGTTATTTAATAAGATAAAATTAAAGAAATGCAACTATTTTTTTATATCTTATATAAAAGCATTTACAGTTGCACTTTAATGTTATTTGCATTAATGTTGCGCTTGCAACGAAGCATGTCAGCTTAATTTGTTTGACACATTTGGATTACTGTTGGATGTTTAATTATTCTTTACGATTTCATCGATACAATAACATTAGTTTTGTATTATAAATATTTTTTGAAATGAAAATCTACTAGTCTTGTCTTGTTCAATGAGATCAGGATAAATAAAATAGAAACGGTGTTCCACAGTTGCAAAATGAATTGCAAATCCCTTATGAATTCAGTAAGCAGAATCTAAATTTCACATACAGCTATCCCAGAAAATAATTTGTAAATATTAATAAAGTTTTCTTAACGATTTTTTCATATAAAAATCCTGTTCACTGGGCTTATTAGGTCGTTTACTAACATTCATTCACAAATAAATATGTTTGGATCATCCGTTGAATAGTTGCCTCGGCTGACAATTTGCGTTACTTTATTTGAAGAAACAATAAAAAAGTAGAACTTGATATTTAATATGGCTGGATTATGCACTTAGAATGCATAAAAGCCTTCAGATTAGAAGAGATAGTTTTGATAATACAAGAATCGCTTTTAGGCAGATTGACCTGCATAAGAATGTAAAGCGGTCAGAGTTAGGACGTCCTGCGCTTGTGTCATTCATCCTGCGCTTCCTCCAAGAAAACATTATCGTTCAAAGTCAAATATCGTTTGTATGAGGTGGTTTTCTGTGGATTTAGAACATGCTGAAAATGTAATCGGCCGTTTCTTAATCCAACCTAAGTACTACAACAGGGACGCTTGAATACCGTTTGGTGCCCCCAGAATGTAACGTTAATCTATTTCCAGATACGATGATGGTAGATGTAAGAAGTTTCATGGGACTATGGAACAATTTGGTAACACATAGAAGACAGAATCAGAAGTAACTCTCAATCTCGCGCGGAATGGGTGTCTATAGTTAGGCTGCAGGGGGAAGTGTCGGGTCCATCTGATCCTATAAGACGACTTCCGTGGTGTCTACATGATCATACTTTCTCCATGGAAGTTTTAGCCGTCCTACCTTCTTGTTTGGCCATCTTATCTCTGGACACTAAATCTAAATCCTTCCTAACACATCGACGGATAGAATGTAACACTGTCAATCTCGCTAATACTTTGCTCCCTTTCCTCTAACTTATCGACGATTTTCATTTTACATTGCGCTTAGAAGTAATGTTGTGCATTGACATTTGAAACCTATACTTTTACACAAAACAAACATTCCCGTAGTACACAGACCCCCGGTAGACACGAGGGTCATCCTGTGCTCCTGTTTATGTATCGGTGTTAATGAGCCCGAACCCCAACGCTCGATATTTCTCTGCCCACTCTGACACAATGGTTTTATCAATCAGTGTCCCGCTAATTGTAATTGCTCTCTCCGTTATGGCCCTCCTGATTGGTCGATATATCACAGTGATTGGACGCACACCTTCCCTTGTATTGGTCACTCTCCCAGTGGATGTTATCCCTAGGCTCTAAGACCCGGAAAAAGAAATAATGTTCCTGTCATTCATGGAGTTTTTCTCAGACTATAAATGGAAACCCGAGAAGGAGACTATAGTCCTATCTCGGTACGAAGACTTTATCCCTTGGCTTCACAACGATATCTGGAAAAAGTAACGATGCCTACATTCATAGATTGTCTTCATAGACTGTGAGGGGGATCGAGAATGAGACTACAGTCCTATCTACGTTCGTGGACTATCCCTAGGTTCTAAGTAAAGTCCCGAGAAGGTGACTATGACCCTGTCTAAGCCCGTGAACTTTATTCCGAGGCTCTAATATGAACCCCTAAACTGGGACTATGTTCTTGGTTAGGTTCGTAGACTGGTATGGTGGCTTTCCATGATATATTCTATGCCGACAATGATAATTTCCCAAAGATAATATGATAACTATGGAGTAGCCGTATTCAAGTCAGAGCTCTAAAACCTAGGCCCTAATGGTCTTAGGCCCTATACTAATTAAGACCCAAAAAGGGAACTAAGGACTATTTTTCCTTTTGATTTTGTGTGTTTCTTGTAGCTCTACTGCAGGCAAGTTTCTTGACCGATCGGGCTGAAAATTTTAGTAAAGACAGCTAATACCCCAGAAGCAAACAAAGGCCAATTATTACTGTTTCCCAAATAATTAGGGTCCCGCTCCACAGATCCAGTGTTAATGTAACATTACACGTATATAATTTTCAAGTTGTTTTAATAATTTTATGATCATTATAACAGTTGGTCTTGAATCACGATAGTACCCCGAAGAATAAAGCAGAAAAATAACGGTTGAAAGATTAGAGAGACGAATAAACTAAACTAATTCACCCTCGCTCCTACTGTTACATACTATCGTTTTAAACTATTTATGTAATATCCTACCATGCCCTGAAACAGTTTTAATCGGATCGATAACCGAAACTGTCTTGACTGAATGTTCATTATCGATCTCAGAATCCATTTGTTGATAGACATTGCATGTTGGGATCCGTAAAATTTGCGAGTAATCCGTCGTCGTCTCCTGTTCTAACAATGCTTTCCTCTTTCTGAACTATAATATTTTACCCAGTACAGTAAAATAAATAGCAGGGCAATATTTTCATCACATTCTATAGTTATTTATTTACTGTTAACATGTGTTATTAAAATTATAAGGGAAATCAAAAAAAACAATTTTGTCATCACTGAGTTATGTTGGTAATTTTTTTAATTGGCAATATCGACATCTATGATTATTGATCTTCACATATCAATCACCCACGTTGGGGTGGGGGGCTCAAGGGCTCATGTTTTCTCCAAAAAACTGTCACCTAGATAACAATTATCAGGAGGTAAAATGTCGTGAAATGATCCACAACTCTACTTTGGGGGTCATTATCAAGCCTGAAGACGAAAAACACTCATGAGAATCGTCGAGTAATCTTGAACATACAAATGAACAGAATAGAACATTAGAAAAAACACGAACATGGCCTTACGAAATCTCAAATTCATGGCGCTGAAGTTACGAGTTGCAAGTGTTGTTTGTCCGTTTAAGTGTTGCGTTCAAGAATACTTGACGAAATCTTATGAACTATAGTTTTACAACTTCAATGCTTGATAATGACCCCCTAAGTGAATTAAAACTGGTCGAAACTTGCAGCTACCTTGTGGATCACTAAAAATACAAAACGAAGACTAGTGTTGTCTGCTGACAACAAATTATATAAAAAATATAGTTTAAAGTAGTTATTATCGTCACTGTATAAACCAAGAAATTATTTGACGATATAACGGTATTTTGTTTTATGTATAGTTGTAAGTTTCAACTTGGATACTTGAACTGGTTGGTGTTGATGGTTTAACAACAATGTCCCGCTTGTGTCACCATGCACAACACAAGTCTCAATTCCTCGGCTGCCGAATTTGTCGAATTCTGACGAATTTCTTAACTAATAAATCACCGTTTAGTACATTACAACATTTTATGGTAGAAATCGATCTTGAACCAATGTGCGATGATTTAACAATAAATTTTACAGCTCAACCTATATGTCGTCAGAAAAAGTTGGCTAGTATAGCGTGTCGACAGAGAAGAACTGACCACACGCACTCACGCCCTCACGCTCACACGCACGCACACACCCATCGCTTTGATCGTGCTCTGTTTATTTCCAGCCTGTAGGACATTCACACATGCAGAAATATGGCGAGAGTCTGGCAGCTAGAGGAAACCCCCGCACTATTGTTTCAACCTGTCAGTGATCTAAGTAATCGAAAGTAACAAAACCAACTCGTTTAGTCAGGTTAGATCACGGATAGCTTGCTTCCGGTTTTAATTCCATTCTGACTCAAACTTCTTCATAGTAGTACAATTTTCATTAGCAATATAAACAATCTATCTTATGATCAGGGCATATTAGTCCCTAATGCTAATTATTTGGCATAAAATGAATGTAATGTTATAACTAAGTATATTATGACGCTGCACGTTCTAAAACAAATTTAAAACTCGTGAATATTTTAAATAAAAGTGATTAAAAAGACTTTACAATTTTATTATATAATCACCAGTATTTGTTCCAATGTCAGAAACAAAATTTCTCAGTAACCATAAGTGCCCGAATTACAAGATTTAAAACATAAATAGTTTGTAGGTCGTAGGGGTGCAGGAGTATATTTAAAAGCTCACTATCTAAGGCCCCGTAGGGTAAAACTTTAATTAAAGTTCGAAATTTTGCCATTTAGAACAACAAGAAACATATGTTTTTAATGCCAAATTCGTTAGTTGGTTGTAATAAACAAATACATCTATTTATATTTACGAATATATTATTTTCAGTTTAAAGTAAACAGCTGATTTGTATAATGAAAAGTTCATAGCAGTAATTTCCATTAACCATATAGTTTTTTTTTTAATGACCAGTATATTATAATTTCAAATGTATATATGTTTTGTGATGATTCAGTAATATTGAAACGTATTCAAAACAACGGCTTCAATCAGTTGGTTGATATAAGTAAACAGCAGATTATTTATATCAATTTACGATGAAACTGCTGTTTAAAACAATCTCAAATAAATATCAACATAAATGTAGTTTTAAGAGTCGAATAATTTAATGATTTGATTAAACAGTAGCACAGGTGTAATATTACCATAGTTGGTAGAAAGGTCGCAAACACTGAGCTCTAACTAAATATTGGACATAACACGTAACAAGGAAACTGTGTGCCGGCCACCAATGGGTGAGGATAATGAACATGTTGGTCAAATCGTACGAGTCGCCAAACTCAAAATAATAAATCATTATTTAAACATAACATAAAGTTACATTCATTTTTCGTCAGTATTTTATTATATTGTATAGGAATAATAAATACACAGATATAACGAATAAAATAAATTAGTTTGAGCTTTAGATCGTTTAGTGTTATAAATTCAATTAGGTTCGATAATCTTACTACTGCAACAGTAATAGAAGTAATTATCACTGGAGGACCAGCCTGACAGCCAACGGCCCGGCATTCTATAGTAAATCATTCTGAAGTTTTTCCGTGTTGCATCCAGTATTTAGTTAGATCTCAGTGGTTGCAAAGAAATAAATAATATTAAGTAAAGAAATGATTTTACTTTTTTTTAGAATTATTCAGCTGATCAGAGCAATAACAAGGGAATTAATCATCCATGGTTTTAGCGATACATTAAGATCCTTCTTTGTATTTTTTAAGTTTTTTCTAAAGAAGCAAGAGGTTGCGGTGCTTAAATCATGATAACTCTCTTGGATTTGTAATTTAACAATTTGTCCTATAACTGGTGGAATTGTTGTAGAATAAAACAATTATTTCCTGCCTGTTTGAAATTGCAAGTAACCTTCGGTAGACTTTCGCTGCTCGGAGTTTTTTCCTTTAAATTCTAATCGAACGTGTATATAGTGTGAGTAAAGTGGAAGTTTCAAATGCATATGGTACCTTAACCATTAAAGGTCGTGTAAAGACTGTTCTATAACCAAGATAAATTGCACTTATATTACGGAACAATTTTGATGAAGACACCGCCCAGATCATCAATTAGGTCTACACATGTATTTATAAAACTGCCGAGCAAAATCGGGGCTGCATCTATGAGAAAGAGTATTTCCAAAATCTGCGATTTTAAGCTCTACCAAATATAAATTATTCTGCTAAATCAGGGTTTTATTTGGACCTATTAACCCATTCTTAAAACTTGGATTATGATTTTAAATTTTAGAATGGACATTATTATTATTTCACCTATATGTTATATCATATTTAAGGTTTGTTGTTATCTAGGGAAAAAATAACCCCATCGCTTCCAAACTCGAATGTTTGATTATTATAGAAGGCAATACAAATCTTCCTTAAGGACTCATGTGAGATTACAACATTATAAAAACCAAGCTCTTCACATTTGTTTTGACTATGTTCAACTGGAAATTAACAGTCACGGCTAAATTAAAACAAATATTCATATGTTAACAGGCAACGCCCGTGGTCATTTTTCATAAAGGTCGAAATCATAACAATTTCCGTTCATTTTTCAACGGGTGTTACACTAGTATTATAATAAAAGGCACTTCATTTACCTCAACTCACACGTTTCAAAGTTTTTCTAACTGGAGAACAGACAAAAAATAAACTATTTTGGAGACTTTTAAACAGGTATTAGCTTATAACAACCAAATATAATAAACAACAGAAATGTCAAGTAAAAACCCAAGATAATAATGAATAGTGTTTTGTATTTTGTTGTACATTGGATGCAGAATTGCTTCAACTGGGCTGTTTTGTACTAATTAGGTCACAAACAAGTGAAGCTACTTATATGAAAATTGGCCGATATTCATAAATTAGCAAATTTTATCCTTCTGTTATTCAGGTATTTACGTATTTTTATTTAATTTATTCTGCTCAAATACAATATTAGTCATTGCAGTTTTAATATCTCTATTCCACTTGTTTAAGAATAAAATTTAATGTGCAAGAACTAATTATATTTCTATAGCTTATTACTCTGACGTTGACTTTTTTTCTTATGGTAACAACGTATTAAATTGTTTCAGTTTTTACAAACTGAAAGATCAATAAATGAAACTGTCCGAAAGTGTACTTTTTCCTCTATAACCACTTAAACCAAAATCCTATTTGTATAAAAATAAATAAATAACTTCAAACGCAAAGTTATTTGTATATCGAGCTCTTTAAGATGGTAAAAACTAAAGTAATGTTTCTAAAGGTTTCAGGGATAAACACGGAATAATAATTTCAACAAATTTTGATATAGGAAGATCTAGTCCTAAAAAACCCCTCAGTAAAATTCCTTGTAAGATAATTTCTGTGAATAACTTGGGAAGGATTAAGTATTGATTCAAGAAGATATACGAAAGTCGTTGAATGTCAGTCACCGACCGCCCGCTACGGTGTGTATCGATTAAGGTGTGTCGCTGGCCCCAGACACATTAACCTAATTATATTTTTTAAGGGAGGGTTACATGAAATATGATTTTTGTTTATTTTTCCGATGTATACCAATGAAAACTTATTAAGTTACAATAGCGGATTGTGGTAGAAATGTTTGAAATGTTCGAAATTGTTTGAAATGTGTTTTGAAATGTTCGAAATTTTCAAAAAGAAAAATGACGAGGATACAAAAATCTTTACTACTCTCTTGCTTGATTGGCTGTGAAAATGATAATTATTTTAAACACCTTCAATATTATCATATTCTCCGCTGGTTTATCTGTGAAAAATATGATGATTACAATATATTTTACAGTCTCCTCTGGTGTGGCTGGGAAATGATGACTATTTTCAAAATTTGTGGTGCTCTCTGCTGGTTTGGCTATGAAAATTATGATGATTTACAATAGCTTGACTACTCTCCTGCTGGCTTTGCTGTGAAAACGATAATTATTTACAACATCGTCACTAATCTCCTGTGTTTTGGCTGTGTTCAGATATTTTTCACAGATTTAATAAACGGCATCAGGAAACTGACGCTTACTTTCTTCTTTTTTGCCCATTTTAATGTATAAATTATTATTTATTTACTATATATAGAACATAAAATACTGTATAATGTACAGAAACTATTCTAAACAAATTGTTTTCGGAATGTCCGCCTAAATCCTACTTTTGGAGGCACTACAGAATCCTCTGCTACATACAGTGGTTTTAAGGGGAAATGCCCCCTCCTCCCACCCGGGTTAAGGGTAACATATTTCAAATATCCTCTATTGGTCAATGCTAACTTGAGCTGGATATCAGTTTTTAACGAAATTGAACAGTAAATAAGAGAGAAATCGTAATTTTTTTATTCCCCGTAAGAATAACATTGGGCAACGTACTGCGTTTACCGCTAAATGAACATTTCAATTTTCTCCGCAACCAGTAATCGTAGAATAATAATTCAAAGTTCTGAATTATTTATTTTTTTAGGCTCTTTTTAATGGTGATGATTTATATTTGTTAACATTTATGGTTTGTTATGAAAAATAAAAAAATTAATTTTTGATGTTTTAAGTCCTGAAATTTTTGAACCCGAATTTGTTCAGAAATACGGTTGGTGACATTTTGTTGGAAACCTAAAGCTCTACAAACAACTCAAGTTTAATTAAAATCGTTAGTGCCGTTTTTGAGAAATTTGGATTTTCTAAGTTTTTTAGCTGTTTCGAGGGGAAACAGCCCCCACCCCCCCCTTCAAAATCAAAAATTCAAAAAAATGAAAAATTGTCAGGAGATATCGCGGATTAGTATATATATCCCAAATTTCATTAACATCGGTCCACTGATGTCTTTTCTAGCTCTTTACACATACATACAGACAGACAGACTGACACACAGACATCACGTAAATAAACGGTATCAGGAAACTGACACATATTTTCTCCCTTTTAGCCCAAATTTAATGAATAAATGACTTCATATTTACTAAACATAGATTACAAAGCACGGTAGAATGTACATCTTTTACAACAAGGGAAAATCTTTTAAACAAGGTGTTTTCAAAACATCCACCCAAATCCCAGTTTTGGAGTCAATACAAAATCCATTGCTACGCACGTGGTTTTAAAAGGGGAAATGCCCCCTATTTCCTCCCCAGGGTTTTTAAGGGGCAACATATTTCGAGTTTCCTCTGTTGGTCAATGCTAACTTGACAAGTGTATCAAGTTTGAACGAAATTGATCAGTAAATAAGAGAGAAATAGTAATTTTTGTATTCCCCGTAAGAATAATATTGTTCAAGTACTGCGTTTACTGCAAAATGAAAATTTAAATTCTCTCTGCACCAGGAATCGTAGAATAGTAATTCAAAATACTAAATTAATTAGTTTTGAAAATTTTGTTAACAACTTGTTTTCAAAAACATCCACCCAAATCCCTGCTTTGGAGGCACTACTGAAGCCATTGCTACACACGTGGTTTTAAGGTGGGAAATGCCCCCTATTCCCCCCAGGGTTATTAAGGGGCAACATATTTCAAATTTTCTCTGTTGGTAAATGCTAACTGACAAGTATATCAAGTTTGAACGAAATTGATCAGTAAATAAGAGAGAAATAGTAATTTTTGTATGCCCCATAAGAATAACATTGGGCAACGTACTGCGTTTGCCGCAAAATGAAAATTTAAATTTTCTTCGCAACCAGCAATCGTGAATAATAATTCAAAATACCAAATTATTAAGTTTTTTGAGCTCTTTTTAATGGTAAATAGTGATCTTTTTTTAGCATTTATAATTTTTATGAAAAATAAAAAACCTTAATTTTGGATGTTTAAGTCTTGTGATTTCTTAAACAGAATTTTTCCAGGAATGCGGGTAGTGTCATTTTGTTGGAAACGTAAAGCTCTACAAACCACTAAAGTTTAATTAAAATCGTTAAAGCAAATATTGAGAAATTTGGATTTTTCATGTTTTTTAGCGTTTTTGGGGGATAATTACCCTTCAAAATCAAAAACTCAAAAAATTTTTAAAAAACGCCATGAGATATCGTGGATTAGTACATACATACCAAGTTTCATAAATATTGGACCATTGGTTAGAGCTCTAGCTCTGTACACATCCATACAGAGAGCTAGACAGGCAGACAGACAGAGACACACACAGACATCACGTAAAAATCACTTTTTTGGGTTCAGGAAGCACCGAAACGAATATTTCCACCAACAACTCAAATTCGAAAATGTTGACGAAAACAATACTTTCTCCATAATACTTTCTATGTACAAGGGGGTGAAAGTAAAATCACTTTTTTGGATTCAGGGAGCATAAAAACAAATATTTTCACTAACAACTCAAATTATAAAATTTTGACGAAAACAATAATTTCTCCACATACTATGATTAGGGAGGAGAAAGTAAATACCCCCGTCGCAGCAAACCTGCATACTCAGCGAATTTCCAATGGATATATAACATAACACATTAAAACACTTAACAGGATTCATAAGAAATGTATTCACAAACAAGCGATATTTAAAATATTAATTATTCTCCATAAGAATAACATTGGGGATGAGTACGCAGGTTTGCTGCAACAAGGCACACAAAATAATGGGTTTTATGCAAATATCAATAGAACTCATCTTAGTGAAGTCACATACCAAGTTTCATCCATATACATTCATAAATAAACAATATATAACATTTTAAGTATTTTCCATAAGAATAACATGGGGACCAAGTACCTAGGTTTGCTGCTACAGGAACCATAGGCGTAAAATTGTTTTTTTTGTGCAAACAACAATAAACCACAACCAGATCAAGCCATATACCAAATTTCGCCAGTTTATGTTGATAAATAAGCGAGATATACAATTTTTCTTTTTCTCCATAAGAACAACATTAGACAACGTACTGTGTTTAGCACTTTCAATATCTCGGTAACCAATTGACGTAGAGCAATTATAAAAATACCAAATTGTTTGTTTTTTTAAGCTGAATTCAATGGTATAAATTTAAATTTGATTTAAATTAAAATTAGGGGTACAAAACCCCCCAAAAACCCCCCTTCGGATGGTGCGATTCATCTGGTTTTCTAACTCGTTTAAATAAATGGTACTTTACACATTTGTACCAAATTTCATTAAGATCGGACCTTTTTTACGAGAGTTATCGTGCTTACGGACACAAACATACATATATATATATATATATATATATGTATGTATAAATTTGAACGAATGGTGTTTTTGGCATCTGGGGACCTCAAAATGAAAAGTTATCATGGTCTCGGGCTTAAGTCTTACCATGAGACCTACGGTAATAGCTTCTTCCCTATAGGGGAAATTCGCTAAAAGAGGTGTTATCAAATCTTTGTCTCGAGTTACACGACATAATTAATATGTTTCCAAATTTTATTTACAGAGTGTTGAAACACTCTGTAAAAGTGAGTATAATTTTTTTTAAATATTGTTTACGCTGAGGTCTGATGTTATGCTGGACCGTATTTTAAAGTTTGTCCTAAATAAAGGAAAAATAATTTATTCTTCTATAACTACCGATTTTCTGAATATGTCTACCATTTCTCTATTTTGATAATCTAAATATTTGTATGAGAATGTTTAATAAAATCTAATTTACCATGAGGGAAAATATTATTCAATTCGCTTGCCAGGAGGCTGTGAAAATGAAAGAAGCTCATGAAAATAAATAACCAAATTAATCTATCTTCTCCATGCAAAGCTCGGCCCCCTCTACAAACAAGTGATATGGGATCAGAGCTGCGTGTGGGCCGCGCTCTCCCGGCTGTCTGCATAATTAGATTAAGATGTATGGCTGCTTTCCTCTTTGTCCAGATGCTGTACTTAGATTGGAAGCAGATTTGATAAGATTTAAACAAGCGGTTGCTATCTGATCCTCCGCAACTGCTTTTGATTGCGATGTTTCGGCAAGTAAGTCAATGTTAAGGTATGTTTAGGATTACAGTCGGGGCCTACGACAGCTGCGATCTAACTGTAGCTATTGAATCGTGGATATTAATGTCCTGGAAATGTTGTGACAAATTAGTTGTAATGTACTGAAACTACATATAATTTTAAGTGGTTTAAATTACCTTCGGTCGCCCAGTAGTTTCAAGTCGTATTATTATGATCTTCAGGCATCAGCACGAAAATCAGTCCTTCATAAATCGGCGCCCAATAGACTGATTTTCGTGCTAAAGCCTGAAGATAGTGCAATATGCACTGAAACATTGATCGATAATTAAACGACTTGAAACATTTGGACGGCTACAGTCCATTAAACAACATATTGTGTCATACCAGTTCTGGGACATTAACTAAGTATTTAAGATGTCAAAACTATTTATCTGATTGACTCTTATTCAGACTATCCAGGGTTGGAAATGGAAAAAATCTATTTGTTGTAAGTAATTAGACAATTTTACTAAAATTTTACTAGATCAAAACTATAACTCAACGCTACATTTTTTAATGAACACATCTCCAACGTGAAAATCTCAATACTTGAATTTGTCCATCGAAATGTCATAAAGAAAGCAGTGTTGTGTTTTACTGGATTATTATATTTAATTTTATGTTGTGTCAAAGTAGATAATGTCCACGGTCATCCATTGAAAACAAGTTATCTTTACGTAATGGTACAATCGCTATGCATGGTGGAGGGTGAGCTCGCTTCCCTCGTTCGCCTTGTAGGAGCACAGAGAGGAACATAAGTGACGAATTCGCTTGGTAACTTAATTGAATGGTGAACTGAAGGATATTATTTGAACAACTCTCAGAGAAGAAAGGTCAGAAAACAAAAGATCGAAAATATTTTTGACAACAAACTGTATTTTAGAAGAAAAATATTTGTTTTTCCTTAGTTAACATATTTACTGTATCAACGATTTAAATTATTTAATCGTAAACCACTTTTATAATAAATGTTGTATATGAAAATCTATTCAGTTTTCAGTATGGATAACTAAATTGCAGATTGCATAATTTTATAGTCCGTGGCAAGTTGCCATGAAAATGGAGGCCATGGATGTTAATGAATAGAGGGAACATGGCGGCCACCATGAAGGATTCATTTTTTTTCTTGGCGATCAATACGAGTTCGCACCCTCTAGATCAGATAATATAAGATCGTGAGTTTTAAATTTAAGAAAGAGTCATAACAGCTAGTCAGTAAAATTTATTAAACTTAGTTAATAGAAATTACAAACAACTATAAATTCCACCTAAATAAATATTTTTTAATCCTATTTAAATTAGACATTAAAATTTATTTTGATTGACAATTCATTTTACTCTCACTCTCATGGCAAATTATCAATTTGTGATTTTATTGTGACCTGTAACACAAAGGATTCTCCGAGCAAATCTTGGCCCCCAGTCAGTGTATAAAATTATATATTAGAAATTCTATAGTAGCAAACACTCATATAACAGTTTACTGTTTAAATAAAATTAATAGCAGAATCAATTAACGTAATATTTTTTAATTCGTTTTTTGTTTCCTTTGAAATTTCTGTGGGTGGAGCAAAACCCAACAACTTCTATGGTAAAGCTACGCCAAATCTAAGAAACACACTGTGTGAAGTTAAACTTTCTGGGAAACATAATTAATAATTCGTTCCAGGTTGTTGTACCATTTCAAAAGTAACTCGACAATAGTTAAATCGGTACTTAACGAAAGTTATTACTGTTTAAAACTAGCAGCTAATAAAAGGCACGAGCCACTGGAGGTGGTGACTTTGCCACCCGAAGGAAGCCGAATTCGTCCGATGACGAACGAACTATCCCTAACAGATGCTTTATTATGAGAAAAAAATGTGTGTCTTAAATTACTAGTGAAATTTAGTGTTTTCAAATGTAAACAGAAGAAACCTACTTATATTCTACAAAATTACGAACAAACTATAGTAAACTAACATAACTCCGCAGAGCGCTGTATGGCGGCTCTGTCTTTGTAACATATTACAAAAATGGGTTTATGTAAAATAAAAATGGTACCTCAAAAAGTAATCACGAAAAGGTAAAATTAAATCTGGGACCGCATGATCGTGAATCCAGTGCCATATCCATTAGACTGTCCTAGCTTAACGAACTAAGTAATAGTTACAATTCATCAACCAGTATAGATGGCACTGTGATTTTAAAACTTACCACTGGTAGCGCTCGGTGTGATTTCAAAGTTTTACACTGGTAGCGCTCACATAGGAAATGTCACCACTTCCGTGGCTCATGCCTTTTATTAGCTGCTAATCTGTTTAAAGGGTTTTAAACTGACTTTACAATGCTCAACTATTATTCGAAAAAACTTTCTGTAACCAAAAGTTCACGAAATTGTTGATTTCAGGTGAAAAACACTATAGGCTAAAACATTCAAGAAATTCTTTGATGACGAGGATTTATTGGTTTGTAGGGAAAACTATAAAATCTCTCATAAAATAACACTAATCCTAAGTTTTATTTTTTCTTAAGTCGGAGAAGACAAGAGCCGGTGTCATCCTAATCCTGACGTTTTGCCGGATGGATGCGCCCAAACACCACTCTTGGGTCGGTTTGCCCACCATTAAATACTACGAAAACAACAAATATTGTAAGAGCTCTTAGGCCACAATGAGGGATACAGGCTTGTTGACGGCCGCTGTTTGCGCGGGCGCTCCCAAAAAAATGGGGGGGGGGGTGGAACTGGAGTACATCGTTAGTTAGGCACTATGTATTTAGTAGTGTAAATGATAACATTTTGAATTTGTTTATTTTATATGAAGTAAATGCTTTGAAGATGAGTACTATAGTATTGTTATGGAACCTGTACATTGTCGCAAAACCAACAGAGAAGTTTACAACCCTAAAAGGTGTAATTTAGTTGCTTCTTAGGTTAGTATTTAGTCAGGGGAAGATAGGACTTACGACTAAATACGAATTAGATACATTTTAATGAATATGTGTGGGACCTTACATTAATTAATCATGGTAATGTTTTTATTAAGGTACGCCAATATATTAGAAAATTAAAAAGTAGTACATTTTAATCCACATATTTTGAGCTAGTCTGTTAATAGGCTTGAGTCATAAATGTCATGAACCATGTTCTATTAAAAGGAATACTTAAATCAAGATTATGCCTTAAATATCTTTAGAATACAAATCACCATAGATTTCTGCAAAAACAAAATTATTTTTGGAAGTACAATTACTTAAAATTGCGATATTAACCACTAACTAAAAGACATTAAGTTAAAGCATCCTACTAATAAGTAAAATAAAATATAGAAAAGTGTGGTTAGTTAAAAAAATTAAATGTTTGTTCAATTTAATTGACTTATTTATAAACTATAATGAAAAATGCAATAACAGGCAAACAATAAATATCCTATATAATAATAGCGTGTAGTGGCGACGTTTTCAGAGTAGGCCTATTCGACCTATTCAGAGTAAACTGCTGAACGGAGAGCAGCCAGGTTGGTGTCCATAGATTTCCCTTAGTCCAAGGAAGATGGAAAAAATACATTATCCTGAATCTACTCAGTTATAAGATTGCAATTGGCAAAAAACAATGTTTTTAACCATTTTTCATCATTACCATGTACAAGGAACGTTAAACCACCTATGCAGAGTAAACTACTGAACGTAGAGCGGCCAAGTTGGTGTCAGTAGAGTTCCCTTAGCCCAAGGATGATGAAAACAATATTAGGATGGTAAACACTTTTTAATCATTTTATTTCCCGTACCATGTGTTTCTTTCTTTGCATCCGAATTAAATAAGACAGCTGCGTAAAGTTAGCAGGTTGAGCAAGTTGTGTTTGTAAACAAAGTAGACAACTTTGTTCATTCTTAAGGGGATCCGCCAATACGATGGCCCTTTTTGTTTTGTTTTAGGTTTTAACTTCTGAAACCATTTTTATTCTGTTTAGTACAACAACAAAATATTTTTTGGGGGTAGAGGAATTTGTTTACCATTTTAAATATTTTTAACCCCTAAAATTCTATTTTTTTATGTTTTTATGGCTTTTTTAATTTTTTGTTTTTTACCTATTTTAAAGAAGTTTGTTTTATTATGTAGCCTAACATATAAAGAAATTTTTTGGGTATAGTAACTCATGTAGGCCCTACTACTTTTAGAGAAAAATATATGAGGATTTTTGTTAAGATTTTTAAAATTTAAAAAATAATATTTTCTAAATTAAAGTTTTTAAAGCTGTAGTGTTATCCATGCCCAAAAATCTTCTAAATATAACTAAAATAATGTGGTAAAAATGTCAAATGTCTATATCTAATATTTTAGATTTTATTCAAACATATGTGCATAGCTTACTGAAAAAGCAAACTTTCGGGAACGAGCGTTTAGTTTCGACACTGTAAAAGTCTGTTCTTTTGTCACTATAACTCATACGTTTCACGGTATTTTATTAAAAAGTATATATAACATGTATTTTTTCATTCAAACATATATAATCCAACTGTCTCCATAGAAACAGATTTATAAACATCACTAGCTAAACTACTGTAAACAATTATTTTGTTAAAAAAACTCGCAAAATTGCGAATTGTACTAATTTATTTTTAATTTATTTTTGTATGAAAAAATACCCCCGTCACAGCAAACCTGCATACTCAGCGAATTTCCAATGGAGATATAAATGTCTTAATACTACAAAAAGCCACTTACCAAGTTTCATAAAAATATATTCACAAATAAGCGATATATACAATTTAAATTATTCTCCATAAGAATAACATTGGAGCTGAGTACGCAGGTTTGCTGCAATAAGGAACACAAAAATGGACTTTTATGCTAATATTAATGTAACTCAACTAGGTAAAGTCGTATACCAGTTTTTATTAATTTAAATTCATAATTAAGGCAGACAGAGCATTTAATTATTCTCCATAAGAATAACATGGGGGCTCAGTACGTAGGTTTGCTGCTAAGGGAGGATTTGGCAAACAATTTTTTTGAACAAATATCAATAGACCACAATGAGATGAAGCTGTATACCAAGTTTCGTCAGTATACGTTCATAAATAAGCGAGATATAAAAATGGTCTTTTTCTCCATAAGAATAACATTAGACAACGTAATGTGTTTAGCACTTTCAATATCTCGGGAACCAATTGACGTAGAGGAATGATCGAAATACCAAATTGTGTGTTTTTTAAGCTGAATCGAATGGTGAAAACTAAAATTTGACTAATTTAAAAATTAGATGTAAACAATTAAAAACAAAACATTTTTGGGGTACAAAATCCCCCAAAATACCCCTTCGGATAGAGCGATCTGGCTGGTTTTCGAACTTAAAGTCATAAATGTTGCTTTTCACGTTTATACCAAATTTAATCAAAATCGGATCATTTTTACGAGAGTTATCGTGCCTACGGGCACGCATATATATATATATATATATATATATATATATATATATATATATATATATATATATATATATATATATGTATATATATATATATATATATATGTGTGTGTGTGTAATTTTCAGTAAATAGGGCTACTAATATAATTATTATTCTAAACATTTTAAACACAGTACCCTGGTTTAAATTATTTTATTTCAAGACCGACATGTTTCGGACCTTAAGGCCATAGTCATGGTCGTAAACAAAACATAACCTCACAATTAGTAAAAAGAAATCTAAATGTAAACAATAAATTGCTGATAATATAATCATATGACTTTTTCCACAGTTCTTTTAACATGCTTCTCAACTATTGTGGCTTAATAGATCTTAGTTTCAATATTTTTTCATATATCGGGGTTTGCATATGAATTTGCATGGTGTTAATAATATTTTGTGAATCTTTTTTGTAGCTGGAGTAAATGTTGAATTCTTCTTTAACGTCAAGTTTGTCTCCTTCTGACCCATTTTCTATTATTTGCAAATCATCTTCTATGTTTTTGAATTTATGATTGTATTTTATCATATGCTCTGCAACATTTGATTTCATGCTTGTCTTGTTTTTCGATTAAAATGCTTGCACATTTTCTTTATATCTGCAGTTGAACGACACACAGGCAGGACGTTCAACTGCAGATATAAAGAAAATGTGTAAGCATTTAAATCGAAAAACAAGATAAGCATTAAATAAAATGTTGCAGAGCATATGATAAAGTACAATGTTAAATTCAAAAACATAGAAGATGATTTGTAAATAATAGAATATGGGTCAAAAGGAGACAAACTTGACGTTAAAGAAGAATTCAACATTTACTCCAGCTACAAAAAAGATCCACAAAATAGTATTAACACCATGCAAATTCATATGCAAACCCCGATATATGAAAAAATATTGAAACTAAGATCTATTAAGCCACAGTAGTTGAGAAACATGTTAAAAGAACTGTGGAAAAAGTCATATGAAGTCAATTACATGTTGGCAAATATGTAGACGGTATTTTAGCGAATTTCCCCTATAGGGAAGAAGCTATTACTGTAGTCAGCATGGTAAGACCTAGGCCCAGGACCATGATAACTTTTCATTTTGAGGTCCCCAGACCCCAAAAACACCATTACTTTGAAACTGTATATATATATACATTTAAGAAATTAACACCATTTTGTTGCAATATTTCGAGGTATTCTCTTTATCAAGCACAAAAAATGAATGACAAACAAAAACAACAGATCATATGTTATTTACACATTTGGTTAAGATCAGATGATGTGGAATAAAACTATTTTGATACTGTAGAAAGAATAAGGAACCAAAAATTATCAAATTAACGAATGTTGAGTCCATGTGGTTGTTTCGTTCTTAAAACTAACTGGTGAGCCAATTCGACTGTTCTCAAATTCATGTCATTTAATTCTTTGTTTTCAACACTTTGGATTTTGTGTATAGCTTTAAGATGGAAACAATCTTCAAACTCAGCATTATGTTGAACAGCGTGTAAGGCCACCGGCTTGTGTTTGTCTTTATGGTTGACAGAAAACCGATGTCCTGTCATCCGAACACGTAAGGAGTTGGATGTTTGTCCAATGTACTCCTTAGGACAAAGTTTACACGTTAGCTGGTAAATCGCATGGTTGGATGAACAATCCATGTGTCCAGCTATCGGGTAAACTTTGTCCGTTACTGTGCTTCGAAAGCGGTCTGCCTTACACATAATTTTGCATATACCACAACGCGGTTTATTACATGGTTCACATCCATGGGCCAAATTGAGATTTCTCTTTTCAAGCTTGGGCCTTACAAGCATGTTCTTTAAATTTGGAGGTCTTTTAAAAACCATTCTAGGTGGTCTAGAAAAAATGGTTTCGGTTAAGGAAGAGTTTTTTAAAAGTTCAAATCCTGTTTTCATTATTGAATTTATTCTGTGAAGGCCAGGGAAATAGGATGTTACAAACTTGGGATCGTCTTTAAAATTGGTGGAACTAAGCGTGTTTTTGCGCTTCTTAAACTGTTTTTTTATTATTTTCTGAGGATAACCTCGTTGGATAAAAGCATTATTTAGTTTAGATAAATAAGAATTGTAATCTTTAGAATCGGTACATAATAATTTGGCTTTAACTGACAGGCTTTTGGGGATAGACTTTTTGACATGTGCTGGGTGGCAACTGCTGTAATGAAGATATTGCATTTTATTAGTGTCTTTGACGTGAATTTTGGTCTTAAGAAAGCTTTTATCCAGAAAAATATCTAAATCCAAATATGTTATAGATCCTTGGGAAGATTTCCACGTGAAATTCAAACATGAAAAATTGTTTAAATCAGCCATACAGTTTTGAAGACTTTCAAAACCATACTGCCAAACCATAAAGATATCATCGATAAACCGAAACCAGGCTGTAGGTTTCAAATTTTGACTTGAAAGAAAATTTTGTTCCACTAGACCCATGAAAAGATTTGCGTACGATGGTGCCATTCGGGTACCCATCGCCGTCCCATTAATTTGCAAATAGTTGTTCCCCAAGAATTTAAAATTGTTCATTGTAAGAACCATATGTATAAGAGTAGACAGAAATTTGGAAGAAGGTTTAGTTTGAGGAGGTCTGGTGTCAAGGAAGTGTTTGGCAGCGTCTAGACCACCTTGATGGGGGATATATACACACTATATATATATGTGTGTGTGTGTGTGTGTGTGTGTGTGTGTGTGTGTGTGTGTGTGTGTGTGTGTGTGTGTGTGTGTGTGTGTGTGTGTGTGTGTGTGTGTGTGTGTGTGTGTGTCCGTGGGTGCGATAACTCTCGTAAAAAAGCTCCGATTTTTATGAAATTTGGTACAAACGTGTAAAGCAGCATTTATGACTTTAAGTTCGAAAACCAGACAAATCCGAAGGGGTATTTTGGGGGGGTTTTGTACCCCAAAAGTGGGTTTTTTGAGTTTTTTACATATAATTTTTGAAAAGGTTAAATTTTATTTTTTATCATTGGAATCAAATTAAAAAGACGCACAATTTGGTGTTTTAACCATTGCTCTACGTCAATTGGTTACTGAGATATTGAAAGTGCTAAACACAGTACGTTGTCCAATGTTATTCTTACGGAGGATAAGAAAAATTGTATATCTTGCTTATTTATCAACGTATCTAGACGAAACTTGGTATATTGCTTCATTTCATTGTGGTCTATTGATATTTGCACAAAAACCCATTTTTTGGCCGATAGTTCCCGTAGCAGCAAACCTGCATACTCAGCCCCATGTTATTTTTATGGAGAATAAGTAACGTTTTATATCCCTTAATTATGAATATAAATTAATAGAACTTGGTATGTGGCTTTACCTAGTTGAGTTATATTGATATTTGTATAAAAACCCATTTTTAGTGTTCCTTATTTCAGCAAACCTGCATACTCAGCCGCCATGTTATTCTTACAGGGAATAACTAAAATGTCATAAATCGTTTATTTATGATTGTATATTGATGAAACTTGGTATGTGGCTTTATGTGGTATTGAGACAAATATATATGCATTGGAAATTCGCTGAGTATGCAGGTTTGCTGCTACGGGGTATTTTATCTTTTGGTTGTAAAAACAATGAAAGCAGCTAGGTTAATTTTTATTGATTATTTATTGAACCCGATGTAGAAACTTTAAAAAAATTAATAACATTTAACTCCAGTCTTTATAAAACAGAATTTGGCTTGAAGTGGCACAAATTTGGATCAGATTCAATTTTCAAAACTAAACTAACATAAACCATCGATTCTCCCTTTTAGGCTATTATATAAGTGGGCGTAATAAGCCTTTCGTAAAAAGACACTTTATAAATTTTGAGACATTCTAATGAATAATATAATATGTAGCTAGCTGCTGCCTCGCAAAATTTTTCGTTAGGAAAATTGTAACCAAAACAATGACAATCTTTAGTTAGATACAATCTTTATAAAAGCTGTTTATTTGAATGAATTGAATTAAGAAAAACACATGTGACATAAACCAAATACAACTCTTCTCCATATGAGTAACATGGGAACTTGTAAGTCCCGGTGGGCAGAGCCCTGAGGCCTATATCGAATTCTTTCTCCGTTACGACTTTCCATGCAAAATTACCTCCATGTCAAAAAAGGAATTATCGATATCCGACAAGTGGTTGTCTCGCAATCTGCGTGAGCTAAATTACCCGATTATTTTAATATATAGGATATTTTGGAACTTTGTTACAATAATACCTTAATCTTTAGCAAGGAGGATTACCCATTTGCTTACTTTCATTTCAAAATTAGCGTTTTAAATAACTTATAGATTTGTAAAGAGCAATTTGAAGCCACTAAATTTATTTTATTACTAGTGAACGATATTTTATTCGTGTTTCAAGCCAGTCGAGCTAATAACAGCTAGTATATATACAGCAAATAATCTTGTAAAAAGCCAATTTATGCATATAATGAATATAAACATCACAAACAACCAATTTTCGATGGTAAAAAGATAGGGCCTGTCCGGGATTTGAACCCGGGACCTCTCGCACCCGAAGCGAGAATCATACCCCTAGACCAACAGGCCAGTTGAGTGTCTGTGCGCGGAGAGTCGTTACTGAACACTTCAGCTTAAATTACTGCTGCTTTGAGAAATCAGTGTACCGAGTAGCAAACGGAATAATAAGATAATAATATAACTGAATTACAAATAATTTAAAATGTTCTGCTAAGATACAAATGTCTTGAACTTTATAGTAAATTTAATAATTTGTAATTACATACCTAGCTTAATGTGACCATTATTTCTTATAAAATATTGGCTTTTTTAAATTTCTTAAACTTTTTACCTTATCGATTCGACTCTGTAAAAGTTGGTTTAGGATAAATATTACTTTACAGTGAATAAAATATGATTTGAGTTCATAAATGTAGCTGAATATTTTTTTATTTAAGTAGGTTTCTAAAGAAAGATTTGTTATATATACCTTTAATATCACATTTTACTTGAACCATGTTTGATTATATAATATTCAGACCTTATTACGGTGCTCTAAGGTAGCCATTAATTATAATATCTAAATGTGTGTATGTGTCTCTTATAAGCCCTTCGGTGAAACTAAGTATAGTTAGTTACAATACTTTGTTATAAATTAATGCGCTTGACATCCCATAACAGTAATTGGATGTAGCAAGGAGGGATAATTTGAAGAAAATATCACTGTAGGCTATTGTGCAAGGTCACAAAATCATGGTCACGATAAATACCCCTCCCCCCTTTACCACCGAAATACTCAAATTTATATATATATATATATATATATATTATTTGTTAGAGTTGATTAGTCCCCGCGCGTGTGAACGCACATTTATGTGCTTCACTTGTGTAAAGCATATTTTAGTTTATCTTTGTAACGAGAAACAATACTTAGAGATAATTAGTTCATAATGCCCAGTTATAATTAGTAACAACAATAAGATTGAGATTGGGTTCATGATTGTAGTGTAACGATTAATTTCGGTTCTTTCGCGGACCTCTTTCCACACGTGGTAGGGGCTTTAAGCTATAATAGAGTTAAAACAATACATGCTTCATAATCCCGTTTAACTTTTATTTGGCACATATAAATTTGACCATACATTATTTTTTTAATAAAGATAAATCGTCAGCTTTTCATAAGTTTTTGGTGGGTGACCTTAAGCTTCTACTGTTTTGGACTCCACAATGTTACTCTTATGATTGACCAGCTCCTGGCCGATACCGGACGACACATAGTTAAGGAGCTTTGGAGCAAAATAGGAAAACCCCTTACGAGCGGACTCACAGTGCACACGAGGCATCTCAAGCCCGATGCAATAGATACTGTATAGGAAATCTACAGGGTGTTACAAAAAAGGTGAACTGGCTGTATATTTTCGGATTCTACACTCAAAAGTAAGCAAAAAATTTAGTGTGACATTTTTCGAAATTCCGCTCCGTTAAGCGACAGTCGGTCTGTTAGTTTTTTTACTAAATTTAGTTTATCTTTTGAACCGTTTAAAGTACTGTTTTCAAACTTGGCATAATTTATGCCTATACTTAATGATGTTTTGGTATTGAATTTCAAGTTTCTATCTTTCACCGTTTCAAAATGGCGGTCATTTTTGTTTTTCAAAGCAAAATATCTTAAAAACCTTAATAATTAGCAAAAACCTGTAAAAATCAAAAAGGTTTTGTATTTTTGTTTAAAAAATAATGGTATAACGATTGTAAAAATATTATTATAAATAAATAGGAAATTGTGATTTTTTTCAGTTAAAACATGATATTGCAAAAAAGCATGTTTAAAGTTACAAAAATCACAATTTCTCAGTTTTTTTATAATCCTATTGTTACAATCTTTATATTGTTACTAGTAGCATGTCGCGGCTTCGCTCGCGATCACAACGTAATATTATACCACAGAGAAACGAATCCATATAGATTCCTTTGTCTGTGATTATACTGACATTCTCGTATAAATATTGTGTTACCGTTCCAAAGCCAACATGGCCTCCTGATTAACTGTGTTTACTCTATCCAGCTGATTGCTTTAAACTTATAGTTATTTCCCAATGTTAAGCTTATGGGAAAAACTCAACTTTAAGGGGCCCTAGGGCCTCACTCACAAATTATTTCTCTCTAAAAAAAGTTTCCTGCACAACTTCACATTAGGCTCTTTCCAATGACACCAAAAACATGAAAATCGGTTCAGTAGTTTAAGAGGAGTGATTGTCACAAAAAACCTGCTCGCCTATTAAATAAGCAAAACTTTTTTGATTCCTACAGTGTTTAGCTAATTATTAAGGTTTTTAGGATATTTTGCTTTGAAAAACAAAAACGGCCGCCACTTTGAAACGGTGAAAGATAGAAACATGAAATTCAATCCCAAACCATCATTAAGTATAGGCATGAATTATTCCAAGTTTAAAAACAGTACTTTTAACGGTTCAAAAGTTGTACTAAACTTAGTAAAAATCACAAACAGACCAAGTGACCTAAACGGAGCGGAATTTCGAAAAATGTCACTCTACTTTTTTTGCTTATTTTTGAGTGTAGAATCCGAAAATATATAGCCAGTTCACCTTTTTTGTAACACCCTGTATATTAAGAGTGAGCTAATAAATACTAAAATAATGATCTTTTGAACGATCAAAAAACACTTGTCTTGGTTAATATTATCAGGTAGTACTTTGTAGAAGAGTTGATGTGTTTCTGGTAAAATGCGCATGAATGATGATGATTATTGCGGTAAAACATTTCCAAATTATTATATTCCCGCCACTTACCGCAAATTATTATTTCCTAATTTATGATGGACATACCACACACTTTCCCCCGCATCTTCACTGCGTCCCTACAAGCTTCGCAACATTGGCCGTTTATATGAATATTATTCTCCGTGGAAGTAATTCTTCATGGTTTACAAAACATTTGGTTTACTGCAGACTTTTCTACGTTACATAATTTGGTTTTGTCGCTTATCTAGTCTTACTTAGGCCTATTGTTTGTATTGCTCGCTCCCCTACCCGCTGTTGACTTCCAAATCCGCTCTCACCTGTTTTACTTGACTTCTACGACGTGCGAAGCTAGCCGATTTTATGACTCTCTCTGTCCAAATAACATCTCTCACACCTCACTTCACCTCTCTTCGGTTCAACCGTACATCCTCTTCCTCATATACTCATTATGTTATCCACGTGCACGTATAGGTTCTTTAAAGACCCGGTGGAACCTAGAAGAAGGCGCATGACAGGAAATTATTACTTAAAATTATTACTTAAGTTGGTAAATAGTTGGCATTTGTGTACAACATTCTACAATTAGTAGATCAAGGGGCTAAGAAATCCCCCAAAAAATATTTTACCGGCAAAACGAAGCCATATATTATGTTCAGCTGAGCTATACTTGTTGATTACTTGAGTCAGTACTTTGTACACAATTATTTTACATTAATTTACCATAAATATCACATAGTAAAATTAGGAAACTTATACAACGTCAGTCATAAAATCAAATCAAAGTCATACTTTCGATTTTTTTAAATTGGGGTTTAGACAAACGTTATATTGTTTTAAATGGGTTAAAAAAATATCGTTTCTTAGTTGGACAGTATCCAAAACCGAGCAAAGCGGTTCAGTATTATTTTGTATTTGTTTAACAATGTCATAATCCAACTTGCTGTTATTAGCCCGTCAAAAATGACGGGCTTAAAAAATAAATAGTATTCATAAGTTATGAATTAAATTTAGTCGTTTAAAAATTATTCTTTACAAATTTTATTTTAAAACGTTAATTTTCAATTGTATGTAGTTAAATATGAATCTGCCATGCAAAATTTAAAGGTGTTATTGTAATAAAGTTCTAATATATTGCATATTAAAATATGCATTAGATCGTGTCAACATTTAAAAAGTGTTTTTTTTTTAACAATTACTTCTTTACGTCTGCATGCAAAATAGCCTAAAAATAATTTTCAGTGGTTTAGTTTAAACTTTGTTGTTAGTATAAATTTGGATATTGAATCAGATCTCTATTAGCTAAATATTTACCCAACGAGGTATACATCTATCGAGGTCTCGTCTGGATTAAAAAAAAGCTGTGCGTACATGCTGATCACCATTTGCCTCTATACCTTCCGGTATCCAAGGCAACAATATGTTTAATCAATCAAATCCTCTCTTCACAAGTTATGTTAGTCTTTATTACTCTTTGTCCAGATGATTTGTTTACAAAAATATCCTCCAGTGAGGCTTCACTTTCTTAACACGAGACAAGAGCTCTATATTATTTACATCTCGTTGTATTTACCAACATTTAATTGTATTTTGTCTGCTAACATACAAATTTGTCTAAAGACAGACCAACAAAAGGCATAATTAGCTAACATATGTAGGTATTCAATGCTAATAGGATAGGTCCTTAGTTTTCTTATCCATTGTGTTAAAAAAAACAGAGTTTCATCCAGTTTCACCCAATGTCATCCAATATAGCACATAAAATCAAAATTACCACTAAATTTCAGATAAAAAAACTTAGTTGAAATTTTTGACTTGAAATATGTAGGCCTAACCGAAGTACAGTTTATATATCAATCGTCTTAATTAATTGTATTTGTCTCTTTAATCATGTGTTTTATATACTCAAATACAAATCGCACTTTATGGAGTACAAGGGTTATCATTGCTGTTTACAAAAAATGTTGACTCACTTTTACACAAAACTCTAAAAATTACCTAAAAAACTACGGTTCCAGCTGGAACCGCTATAGAATGTCGCCCTGCTGTCATATTTTTTCAGGCCCAGGATTTATCAAAGAAAAATAATCTTCTGCTGGTTCCATTATCAGTGATAACACATAATTTTGCCACAAGACTCAAAGTAAACAAATCTGAAATTTAAATAGAAAATGTAGAATACATAAATCTGAATTGAACTTTGATGACACTTTCATGCAGTATTATAAACTCTATTCACATTCAGCATAGAATTGTTGTTCTTCATTTCTTGAAAAATTAAATCCAAAATCGTATTTTTCATCATCCTTAGCCCAAGGGAAATCTATTGACACCAACCTGGCTTCTCTACGTTCATTAGTTTACTCTGAATAGGTTGGTACACGTTCCTTATACACGGGGATGGCGAAAAAGGCAAAAAAACAGTGGTTTTTGCCAATAGCATACTTATAACTGAGTAAATTTAGGATATTGTATTTTTCCAATATGCTCGGGCTAACGGAAATCTATGTACACCAATCTGACCGCTCTACGTTCTGTAGTTTATTCTGAATAGATGGTTACACGTCACCACTACACGCTATTATTATATAGGATAAGTAATGAGTTCGCTCGCAGCACGCTGACGTGGGGGAAGAGAACTTCGACATAAAAACATTTAAAAATCAAAATCAGTGTTCAAACATACAATTTATTCCAATTTTTATCGAAATCTGAAAACAATATGTATTGGCTGTTCTGATACTCCTGGTTTCATTTACCTACAATGCTGTTAATTCAGTATTGTGCATTATAAGGTTAGGAGAAAGTCCAGTCAGGATTGAAAGTAGGCGTGAGGTTGCTAGGGATGATAAAATTACACCAACAAATGAATTTTCTCTAATGTAAATCGATATACATTTTCTTTAATTACTCGGTAAATAATTATGCTATAATGATGAGAGAGGGCTTAAAACTTTCGGCTCACTAATCTCCATTTCTTACATAAATTAATTTTACATCCGGGGCTTTCATAACCCATTTGGGCCCAAAAACTCGACATTTACAAGATTAATCCCCAAAAAAGGGGGCTAAAGTTCTCCGATTGTTTTGCCCAACGAACTTATCCAACTGGTTATAAAAAGGATTGTCCCTACCTAATTTGAAACAAACTTTTGCATACGTTTAAGTTATGAATGATTAATGGAATTATAGCACAGTTCGCACAATAAATATAAGGAGTGTTGTGATTGGTGTAAGTGAGAACATCGTTTTCTTGAGTTAATTATCCAGCTACTAGGTTTTAACCAGGTGGGTAGGTCAGTTATCTGATTTTACACTCAAAAAAGATAAATGTCTTACCGATGATAATATCCGAGGAAAGCAAAAAGGAACACGGGCGATGTCAATCCTTAGTAACCAAGTAATCAACAGACGCATTTCATCACTACCTATGCGCAGTGGAAAGACTAATTAATTAAATATTAAATAACCATCAAAAGAACTGACAGGAACGCCTTCAGTTTGTTTTGTTATGAAAGGATATAATTTCCCTGCAGCATATCCGCATTGGCAACGCGGTTGTGCAACATTCACTCCAGACAGACAGTGGCTCCCCTGGCGTCGGTAGATGGCAACAACTACATACTGGTACCGGTACAGCAGTAACAGCAACATACAAACGACTTCTCTGTCTCTAGATGGTAATTTAATAGCTTGATTGGCCTTAGCACCGACGAGTATTCCTTTTGTGGTGAGATTACCGTGGTCCCAGCAACAACGCGATTACAGACGGCTTTTTATGCAGAACAAATTCATTTTATTTGAAGGAGTGATGGTGATTTAGCCAATGGGACTCTCGGTTCCCCCTCCAGACAGCGTATTGGCTCCCTCAAGGACGCTCTGGGCTCTCGCATCACTTGCACTCTGTCGTGGGATCTTCCTCTGCGCTGGCTGGGATATGGGATAGCTGGGGTCTCAGTTGTGCTAAAAATGGTGCATATGATGATCAGTGAGTTTTGTGTTTGGGTTTGTAATTGAGGTTATGCAGAGCGGCATTACTTTCACTAGCTTGGCTCCCGAAGAGTTAATATAGCCTTGGCGGTCCTCACAATAACCCTTTCTCTTTGGACCTAGACCGATAAACTACAAGATTACATAATATATTCCTTTTGTTTAACAAGTTCTTTACCTTTACGACCAGCCCCACTTGATGGCTGACTGTCATCGTTTGCTGACTGGTTCCGGGAATCTGGGATCCATAATCCAGATTTACATTTTAAGAAATGTGAATTGGATTTAAATTTGAAATGTCCACGAGAGAAAGGGTAATTTGGATTCCAAACTCCAGGAACCAGTCAGCCAACGATGACAGTTTTCAGTCATCACGTGGGGCTGGACGTGAAGGTAAATAAAACGTTAAACATAAATTCCGTCTGTAAAAATTATTGTTCTACTTTTTTTAACATTATGTTTCGTAGCAGCCCATACCGCAGTTATCGAGAAATAATAAACAGGAAAAAACTGAAGCACCAAGGTATAAATAAGCGAATTAATGCAATTTAAAACGAGTTCGCACGCAGCACGCTGACGTGAGGGAAGTGAATTTCCAAATAAAAACTTTTAAAACTCAAAATCAGTGTAAAAACATACATTTGTCCAATTTTTATTGAAATCTGAAAACATTGATATTTGGCTGTTCTGATACTCCTGGTTTCATTTACTTGCAAAGCTGGGAATACATTTTTGCCTAATATAAGGTTAGGAGAAGGTCCAGACAGGCTTGCAAATAGGTGTGAGGTTGCTGGGGATGATAAAAGTACTCTAACAAAGGAATAACAGGCTTTTCTCGTGTAAAACCCCCATAAGACAACGTACTGTGTTTAGTCAATACACATTTTTTTAATAACTCGGTAAATATTTATGCTAGAATGACGAGAGAGGGCTTAAAACTTTCGCCTCTCTAATTCCCATCTTTTTACATGCATTTATTTTACATCTGGGGTTTTTATGACCATTTTTGGGCCCAAAAACTCGAAATTTGAAAGATTAATCCCCCAAAAAAGGAGTTTAGAGTTTTCCGATTGTTTTGCCCAACGAACTTGTCCAACTGATTACAGAAAGGAACGTCCCTACCAAATTTTAAGTAAATCGGACAAAAATTGCGACCGCTAGAGTGCAAACACACATATATATATATATATATATATATAAAATTTTGAACGACCCCCCAAAACGTGTTCAGGGGGTCACGTTAGGAACTTATGGTGGTCCCGGGCTTAAGTTTCACCGTGCGGGTCATGCTAATAGTTCACTTTCCATAGGAAATTCACTAATAAACTTGTGTTGGTGGTAGTTAAATGTAAACTTAAAGGCCGCAACGATAAAAAGGCTCAAATAAACGGGTATAAGTCAAGAAAGGTTTAACGTTTCTGCCTGTTTCTCGTTAACAACAAAAATAAGACAACACTTTTGACAGTAAAAAAACGTGTTAGAGTTAACTTGAAAGATTCGACTTGCAGTCGGTTCAGTATCGGACAGTAAATCTGTTGGATAGACAATTTTTCAACTCGATACCTTTAGTGAAAACTAATTGTTACCAAATATTACACGCAAGCCAACATTTGTACATAAAATTTACATTAGTCAAATCTTTTGAAATAAATACATCTACATAGTGACGATTGACATATGTTTTTGTACAGAGCAACCAGACACTTTTTAAATCCTGGTACAGTTCGCGCCACGGTGCTTGGCACCTGAGAAAGGCGAGATCCAACTCAAATTTGTCGTAAATAAAAGCAGACAATAACAAAAATAACCAAAACCAATGTTTGAAAATTAAATCAATTAATTTTTCTTTCTGTTGACAAAATTATACTGTAACACTAACGATACTGAGCCAAATAGAAGCGAAAAGTCATTTCAGAGCATACGCTATCATCATCATCATCATTGTTGCGGATTAGGATACCCCAACATAGCTGCTAGTCACATCTTCCATAAGCAGGAATATTGCGCAGGTTACAGGAAAGATAGCATATAGCAGGAAAGGAAAGGGTGGGATGGAACGGCAGCCAAATCGACCCTTCAGAGGACCAATTCCCCTGCCCCTGTGACACCTGGGATGAGGCTCTTAAACAAGGGACCCGCATTCTGCCCTCCAACTGGTCAAATCAACTGACAGAGTATCCATGTACAACATCCACGGACAATCCATTCTCAGGTTGGCTGGTGGGGGACCAAACCCGGAGAATCTGTCCCTAGCCGCTGCAAATGGAGGGACCAAAGGTGAAAGGGAAGTTTGTCATAATGGACAGCCAAAAGACTTACCATATGTAATGACAACTTCATTTGCTGTACCCAATGTCAGCCTCAAAACTGGTAGAGACCAGTTTTAAGGTAGTCCTGGGACAAGCATACGCTAACCACAAGCCAAGCACACTGTGACCCAAACTGACATGACCAACAGTAATGACCAGACAGACATGACCAACTATTAAGTTAAAGGGTTAAACGTTTAACCATAGTTCGAGCCCTTCTTTCAGCGTGATATTTATTTGTCTTCAGTTGACGTCACAATATGCCCCATTATTTTTGTTGTATTATTAATACACAAAGATGTTCCTATTTGTGCCAGAAAATAGTTCTTTTACTTGTTATATAGAGCAAAACTAATCCATGTATTCGCATTTAGCACAACAGGCTTACTTCATTTACAGGGTTTTAAAGTATTTATGATAAAATGTTATTGGTTGCACATTATACATAATGTACTTGTAAACACTATAAAGATATTGCCTGAAACTAATCTTACTGGTCAAAATCGATTTCCCATAATAATTGAATTTTACTAAAGTACAGCTTAACTTTCAAGTGCAGAGGACTTCACTTTGGCATAATTATAAATTTAAGGCGAATTATGAATCAGTATTCCAAGAAATTTGGTGTGGTAAAAACACACTGTAAATAGTAGAAGAATTTGATGGAGTTGGAGGCAGAACGAAGCCGTCAGTAGCAATAAACACCACCGCTGTCAAACAAACTGTCAAACATCTCGCCACCGTATCCTGTTTACTGGGCCACTTACTATTTAGTATTACTCGACTGATTCTTGGTAATACTGACAATACATTTACTTTATACAAATTGCATAATTAAATTTCCCCTTCAATGGGATTTTAGGCCGTCAATTTGAAAATATAATTAAATTGATTGATTAAAGTGTAATCTTGTGTTTTGTGATCTACTCGTGTATTGGTTGAGTCGATTTACAAGAACATTGTGATATTTTTGGAGTCAATCCACATAAGGTTGGATGTGGTCATTATCAGGTCTATATGTTAATATTATATTATGTAAGCTATGTTCATGCAAAATTTAAGTTTAATCGGTCCATTAGTTTATGTGTGATGAACTACAAATATCCATACATCCAAATGTGCATCCCAACTTTCACATTTATAATATTAATAATAGGATTTCAAAGAGCAAAAAAAAAATAGCTAGCGATTTCAGTGAACATAATTTTGATGCGTTATATCGTTAAAATAAATTCCAAAATATTAAATATTTACCACTTTTACGGGTGAACTATTTATTTGTTGTGATATCGAAATTCTCCTCACTGAATTCGCTAGGTATTTTTTGCTCTTTAAAATGAACTAATAACCATCGATTTCGGATAATCCGTAGAGGGATGGGCTTTGAAAGTTAACATTGATCTTATAGGAGAAGCAGGAAGACGCAATGGACCGAAGTCCCCTCTAAATGTGTTCTTCCACATCCATGATTGTCTGTTATCCCAATTAGGGGGATAATCCATATATCCATCTGTGCCAATTAGAGGCGAATAATATTTTATGCCTTCCAATGTTTTGAAGGTTATACTTCCAAATCATGCTACACTTTCAGTTATTGACCATGTGATGTAATTCTAGTTGTACTTAGTTATGGCATTATACTACCTGTTATATTTCCAAGTTAAAAGTCTTCATAACCAGAAGTTTCCGGATGTCATCTTGTAGTTTTTTTTCCGTAATACTAGTGTTAACTTTGAGCCTCCGCAACTCCTCACCCAAACGTCACAACATTCGTTTTAGTGTCAACATAAAGGTGTAATGAGTCACAAGGTCACATTTTCACTTGACTTATTCGGCAATTCTGATTTTACAACAAACATCTCAATTTTAAATTTAATTACTTTACATATTTAATTTCTCATTTGTAAAAAATTCTAAAATTAAAAAATTTAATTCATTAGAGGATGGTGACATCTTTAATTTGACTCCATAACGATTCGTATGTGATAATCAGGTGACTGGTGAGGAGTAACGGTACAAAATTAACATTGGCGTTATGGGACAAAACACCAAGATGGTGTTCGGCAACTTTCGGTGATGTAGACTGAGTCTGAAATCTTTCAAGGAGAAATAAAGGAGCAGTGAGTGTTTTAATTAAACATTGTTCTTACTTACTTACTCTCATGGCCATCTATGCCCTAGTAGGGATTTGGCCTCGCCGACAATTACCCTCCATCTGCCTCGATCCGCTACGTCCTCGGTCGTAGCTCCCAGGTGATTATCAGCCCTGGTACTGTCCCACCATCTTCTCCTAGGTCTTCCTGGTGGTCTTCTTCCTTCAGGTGTCCCTAACTCTACTTCTTTTAGGAGTTTCCCCTGTTCTCTCCTAAAAACATGGCCAGCCCAACTTAAACTCCTAGCTCGTACATATGCAGATATGTCACAGTCTCAATATATATTTCTTAATTCCTCATTTTGTCGTATTCCCCATTCACCGTTGTCATTTCACAACAACATCGTTCTTATGGGGCTTAAATTCAAGATGGAAGGTACTGCTGACTCATGTCATTCCCGTTCCATTCCAGGGTGGGCAGCCAAGTGGTGATGGACCCTACGGTGCTGTGCAAGAAGACGCGGCGGCTGCGGGGCCGGATGGCGGACATCTGCAAACACGAGCCGGCGCTGCTGAAGGAGATCTCGCGGGGGGTGCAGCTGGGCACCAAGGAGTGTCAGTTCCAGTTCCGGAACCGGAGGTGGAACTGTACCACCGCCCGGCGGAGCTTGAAGAAAGTGCTGATGAGGGGTGAGTCTCTGCAGGGATTGGTAGTGCTATACCTCGCGCAAGATCTTTTCACTTGAGATTTCTGGAGTTTCATGTGGCAATGGTATATTACCAACACCACAACACTACACCCATCTATCGCACTGGCTCGCAGAAGCACTTCCTGCGAGGCTCTTTCAAAATTACAAATCAAAATTATTTTTTCCTTAGACATTTTTAACATTTACTATCTGATGTCCCGTTCTACGCTTGGGAAACTAGCAAATGTAGAAACGATTACGTTGATCAGCAGACCACCTAAATAAAATATAACTCCATAAGATTAACCTTGAGACTTTGAAGGCCAGTGGTTCGAAGCCCTGAATGTGCATGTTTTTCAAACCCCCAAAAGGCACATCGACTGATTCCAAATATGTATTTGAAATAATAGTTTTAAGGGTCGAAAATCGCCGAACAAAACCAAGTAATTCTTTTAATAATACAGATAAATTATCATAACACTCTTTACCATGGCTTTACGATAGTAAATATCCTTAAATATTACATACTATAGCTGTGTACCCGTCCTTCGTACGGGTTGTATATAAATGGTAGATTAACTAAAGCAAATACCAATCCACATTGTTTTATAATATTAAAATTACATTTTACACGTTTAATGTACAGTTAAATCACAGTTAAATAACGAAATATACAGGCAGATAGTTCGGGTCCTGTTGCTAAGTCGAGGAACTCTGTCGGGTAGTAAACGGCGTGTGATTTGCGACTCCAAATCGGTACACGTAACACTTTGGAAATCGCTTTTAGAAATAAAAGACCTCAACTACAATAAAAATAAAAAAATATCGGGGAGGGGGCATTAATATAAAATCGGTGGGGGAGGGTAAAATATAAAATCGGGGGGGGGCAAAAATGTAAAATTGAGGGGGGACATAAAATTAATTATAAAATCGAAGAGGAGGGGGAGCAAAATATAAAATTGGGGTGAGGCAAAAATGAAAATGGGGGGAGCAAAAATATAAAATCGGTGGGGAATATAAAATCGGGGGGAGGCAAAAATAAAAATCGGGGGAGGGAGAAAAAATATAAAATCGGGGGGAAAGAAAAAATAGATTGAGTACAACGTAAAATAAAAATATAAAATAGAAGAGAAGGGGGAGCAAAATATAAAATTGGGGGTGGGGCAAAAATATAAAATCGGGGGGACATAAAATAAAAATATAAAATTGAAGAGGGGGGGGCAAAATATAAAATTGGGGGTGAGGCAAGAATCAAAATCGGGGGGAACTTTGTCGGGTAGTAAACGGCGTGTGGTTTGCGACTCCAAATCGGTACACGTAACACTTTGGATTCGCTTTTATAAATAAAAGAACTCAAGTAAAATAAAAATGAAAAAATATCCGGGAGGGGGCATTAATATAAAATCGGTGGGGGGGGGCAAAATATAAAATCGGGGGGGGGCAAAAAAAGAAAATCGGGGGGAGAGTAAAAATATAAAATCGAGGGTATGGGCAAAAATATAGATTTGAGGGGGGACATAAAATAAAAATATAAAATCTAATAGGGGGAGGAGCAAAATATAAAATTGTGGGTCATGCAAAAATAAAAATTGGGGGAGCAAAAATATAAAATCGGGGGGAGTATAAAATAGAGGGAGTACAACATAAAATAAAAATATAAAATCGAAGAGGATGGGGAGCAAAATATAAAATTGGGGGTGGGCAAAAATAAAAATGGGGGAGCAAGAATATAAAATCGGGGGGACATAAAATAAAAATATAAAATCGAAAAGGGGGGGCAAAAATTTAAAATCGGCGGGGGCAAAAAATATAAAATAGGGGGTGGGCAAAAAAATAAAATCGGGGGGAGCAAATATATAAAATTGGGGGGCAAAAATATATCAAATCGGGGGGCAAAATATAAAAGGGGGGGCAAAAATATAAGATGGTGGGGGCATAAAATAAAAATATAAAATCGAAGAGGGGGGGCAAAATATAGAATCGGGGTGGGACAGAAATAAAAATTTGGGAGTACAGGAAGTATCGGTAAAAATTGTTTTTTGTGCAAATAAGAATAGACCACAACCAGATGAAGCCACATTAATATTTTTGTTCATTAATATTAATCAATAACTAGCTGACGTACCCGTTCTTCGCATAGGGGTTTTCTTTACCCGTTCTTTAATCAATGCAATGTGCATTTTAGTTAGCTTGAAACAGCCGTTCTTGCTCTTTAAGCTGTCAAATGGAAGTATCCACAGCTGTTCGCATTACAGTTTCTGAATGTTTACTTTCTTCTGAAATGTAAACATTGAAACCTAGGACGTTCACGGGATGTAGCGCGAGGGGATTTTAAGGAAGTGAATAGGCCTATGTGTTGCATGGGTTCAAGATCGACCTATGTGTAAAGTTTCAGCCCAGTCGGTTCAGTAGTTTTTGCGGTCACCCGGAACATCAGACAGACAGAAACCACCTCTTCTTTATAATATTATAGATCTTATAATTATAATCTTATAATTTAGTTTGATTATCAATATATTTAGTTTTACCATTTTTTCACGACTTAGTTGTCTGACTTGGCCTTTTTTAATATTATTGATCATTAGAAAATCCTCTGTAAGAGGCATAGTTTTATCTAACTTGTTGTTCTGGTTTAAATAAAAAGTATCATTTTACTAGAAGCCTAGCTGAGATCCATCGTCCAACCTGGTACATGTGACTGGTAGGGTGGGGTAGCGAGACCGCTGCGTTGCCGAACTGTGCAAATCCCAAGGGAAAACTTATAATAACAATACGCCTTAAAACACGCCCTAGTTGCGTCGGTGTCTTAAAGAGATATTAAGATATAGAGAGCACGGAGTATGGAAGCAGGTCACTAGTGGGCCTGTCACTTTAAATTAAGCAAATTGTTCCATCTTGTTACCTATTTAGAAGCTATTGTAACAAATATAGAGATTGTGTTATGATGTCAGTAGTTTTCGTGCTGATTTTTAGATTATACCTTTTTCATTATTTTTAAGGGAGTATTTATTTGTAAAAACAACTGTTTATAAATCATATTTATTAGTAAAACAATCTCTTGATCTTTGGCGATTTGCAATCTTAAAAATTATTATGTTGTGTACATGTTTTGTAGCAATCACAAGCTACAAAACCCTCTAGATATGCATTTTCGAGGATTTTAAAAAAACCCAACTTCAGGGCTCCGCCTCACGGGCTTTCAAAGTTCCAATTTTAACCTTATACGGTTATTTTATTTAGTTAACTGATAACTGAGTGTAAAGTTATCAAAACATCTGGTATTCATGCCTACGAGATCCCCGTGTGGTGAACGGGGCACCAGCTAGTTTAACGCTGGGTTTTCCTAGGCGCGGAACTTTTCGGCAGCGGAGTGTGGAATGCGGAGAGCGGAGAACGCAGGCCTCTCCTCATCATGTTTTTAATCAAATAGCGCTGTTTTCCTAGACAGCGGAATTGTTCCGCGCCGCGCCGCGGGGTAAGTTTGTCCGCTCCCGGAGCAGAGTAGTCCGCTTTCCGCCGCGGAATAGGGTTGAGGTTACACTTGTGTCCTGTGATTTTGTGTTGTTGAGTTCGGGTAAATTTAGGACGTCAGATGACGAGAAACTTGTTGAATGAATACAATGCCATCCAATTATCTGAAGTACGGCAGGTATACTAACCAACAGATAATTAAATCATTAAAAAAATCGTACTTTTAAAATAACATGCAATTTTTTATGTACTGTTGTTTTAGCTTAAATAATAAGCAGTTTTGTTGTTTTAAAAGTAAAATCTCAATCGTTTAAAACTGAAAAACAAATTATAACCTTTTCTTTCTGTTCTTTTACATATTATTGCTATAAGATAATTGGTTGAGGAGTTATTGAAAATATTAAACACAGTACGTTGTGTGTTGGTATAGACCTACATTTAAGAACATGTTATTTTATTGCCCTTGGTGTTATCCCCTTATCAGTCAAACCAAAATGTGCTAGGTTATTCCGTAGTTGGTCTACGCGTCTAAAAAAATCCAAAATCTAGGATGAAGTCCGCTTCTAGGAAAGTAGAATTCCGCTGACCTGATACTACAAGCGGAGAATCTCCACGTTCCGCGCTCCGCTCCTGAAAAGTTTCGTGCTTAGGAAAACCCAGCTTAAACTTAAATTTATCCTCTAGTTATGTTCTTGTGGAAAAAACTTTAAGGACGGCCAGTGACATTCAGAATGGTATAAAACTGGGAGCCACTTTTCAACAAATGTATGGAGGGCAATCTTTGAAACCGGTTTCTAAATAAAGGAGGAATATGTTTTCTGACATTTCCTTAGCCAATAGCTAACATTTCTCTTAGCTAATAGACAGAGATGTTTAAAACAATAGTCAGCGTTCTTAAAACGAACACAAGTAAATATAAAGAAATCGCGTTTTATGAAATCCCGCAAAGGTCCCAGGCAGTCAGATAAATGGGATCAAAGCTAGAATTTTTATGGGGCATTTGCTTTTTTACAATTTTTAAGCTAAAACATAAATTTCTGCTCTTGCAACACGATCCTTAGATCCATATTTAACCAATAATCTAACCAATAAACGGAATTTTAAGTAGCTACTTCACAAATTTAAACAAAACTAATCGAGCCCTTTTCCAGAGCGTTTTACAAGCAAGAGTTCCTTACTTGAGAAAACAAGATTATTCTAAAAACTTAGAATAACAGTCAACAATGTATGTATAAGATTAAAAGCAGAAAAATCATGCATGAGAATGACGCAATGGCTATAAGTATGCAGCATCTTTCAGTGCTACCGACGGCTCGGGTATAAATAACCCGTGGATGCAACAATGACAAGCCCGTCCATGTGTCGGGATAATTGAATGTGAAGATAAGTTTCACGATTTCAAAAATGGCCATCAGAAAGCGTTTCTGTTGGAATGTGGATAATTGCACACAGCTCCTCTCGCGACGCTCTCCGTCTCCCTCTCCTCTCTTCCTCTCGCTTCGACTCTCTTTTCTTCTCTTTGAGTCGCTGCTACCGTTGTTTTTACCCGGAGGTTTGGAAATGTTGAAGAGGGCGATCAAACTGGACAAAATCAAAAACATACTTTCCCACCGTACGGTCTCTCGTAATCGCCTCGGAATTTATTTTAAACTGTCTTGTAAATTTAGAATTGTTCCTACATTATAGAGGTAATTAACTATAAATAATGTTTGCTACTCGTTTTATTTAACATGAAGTTAAGTGCTGCGAATCGTTGTTTTCTTCGTGCTAGAATGTATAAGGCAAATAATCCAGGATATATAACGCTGTATATATTCTTTATGGCTAAAACAAATTTTAATAGTAGCGGACTGTTTGCGGTTAATGAAAACGGGACAGTGGAATACTTTGGCAGTTGGGTACCAAGCCCTATCGAATACCGGTTTCACGCGGGAGCGTGGCTGGTGTGGATCCAGCGATTGCTGTCGCCTTCGATGGAAAATGTTGTTGCTAAATGGACGACTTCTGTTTCCCCGGCTTGACCATGTGGCGGTTCTCAACCATCCTGGCTGGTTGTGCCTCTATTGATACTCAAACGCCTTCCTGTTCCGAGGGACTTCTTATAGCCCCTCCAGAGATTTAGCATCCAGGAGTGTCTTGCGGTGATAAACAGGTGAATAGGAATTCCGGTTTCCTTGGATAAACGTAAGGGGAACCGCTGTCCTGATATGAGAACGCTTTGGCAGCTGGGATGTAATGCGTCTAGTCATTCTATTCGGGTTGTGGGCTTAGGCTCGCATCCCGGGCCTGGGTATGCCGAAAATATAGGTACCGAGTTAGGAAAGTCATAAAGGCAATGGTTTCGGCTAAATATATAGAGTGGAGTGTTATGTCAGTCTATCTGCGTCATCTCAGTTCCCGAATCACTCGAAAACCTCCTAGAATGTCGTTGATGAAAGTTATTTTATATGAACCACACATAATAATTTTCACCGAAAAACCGCATGGCTCCGTGAAACTCTAGTTCTAATGTCATTCTATGGACTATTTCATCAATCAGTACACGGCAACATTAAAGTGTAAGTTTTCCTGGTTTGTATTCCTGCCAGATTCCTAGCAACTACAATCCCATTGTCAACCAGTCTAGGTTTGTGTAATGGACCGTTGGAGAGCAGGCCGCCAGATAGTGTAGCATCGATTCACCGCGCTCATACATTACGGGACGGTCGGCTTGTGATTTCAAATGACTCATTATTGGCTCGTTAAGGCCCCGGCTTGTTCCCGGCCCGGCTCTTGCATTCTAATCGCGATCTTGTCTCACGTGTTAAGTAATTAATACGAACATTGGCCGCCATCTCAATTAGCTGAACAACTTGGACAGCTCTCGGGTCCGCGCGCGCTCCCCCTGTCTCCGGTCAACCGCGAGGCTCTACCTCAGGCGACGCCGACGTCATCAGCAAGAAGGGATGAGAATTTTGTTTTGTCCCTGTGTCTGACACAGTTGACACAGTTGATTGATAGTTAAAAACATTTGTAACCATCAATAACTCAGTGGTCAAAATTATGGTATTATACACATGTATTTTACCCTTATACATCGATGATTTTGGATGGTTATACAAAAATATCAAAATAGCTACATATTTCCTATTTTACATTCAACCTTGTTATTTTCTCTACAAATTGCTTTAATTGGCATGCCAGTACTCATTTAATATATATTGGTTTATTTTTAGTGAAGCTTAGGCAGCTTATTGTGTAACAAAGAGAGTAAGGGTTGATCAATTCGATTACTCTAATATTTCAGGTTATATAATATAATTTGTATCTCTGACTTGTAAATTTGACCCTCAACATTAAAATTTATATTATGTATTTATATTTATTTTATAAAATATCAAACTACTTCCACGACTTAAAAATAAGTTTATGTTTTCTGATTATATTTTCCTTATAATTTCATTTTTGCTTTACATTTAAATATCACCGAAATAGACAACATTGCATAGTTTTATAAAACAATTTGTATTCCAACTAGGTTAGTAAATTGTATTAATTTGAACAGTATCTACCTATAAAAGGCAAAGCCCTCACTGACTCACTCATCAAGAATTCTCCACCTTCCCATGTAGGTAGAGAGCTGAAATTTTGTACACTGATTCTTTAGGTCTTAAATAGGACAACTAAGCAGTTTACACGCCGGTATCTCCATAGGGCTCCGCCCCACAGACCTTCAAAGTTACTATGTTATTCTTATGGAAGAATGATTTGTTTTGATGATATCAGATGACTAATTTAAAATATTGTAAACAGCTGTTGCTATTCTACACAAACAGTAAAACCACGGTATACCGTTGATTTATAATTCTTTTGAACTGGAGTAAGCCAATAATGTTAAAAATGGGCGAGTGTCTTGCAAACTCTACATTACCACCTGTTTCTTTAAAAATTTTACAAACAGCTGTTATTATTCATTGGTTTGTTTATGTTTATGATTTTTATTTTGTGTTGTGGTGTGACAGGTTAAAATCTAATTTATTGAATTTGTTTATGTTTATGATCTTTATTTTGTGTTGTGGTGTGACAGGTTAAAAGCTAATTTATTGAATTTTGTGATATTTTAGTTTTTTTGTTTTTGTCATGAATACACAATTTTAGTAATATTTTTAATTTTATTGGTTTCTTTTCTATATATTTTTTTTTGAATTTTTTATATGGATACAAAATTAACACGATTTGGACAAACAGACTCACAGTTTAGAGTTATTCACATGCCTCCAGATGGTTCGTGCCTCTTTCATTCTATATGCTATTCAGTTTACGGAAATAATTTCTACAGCGATCAAGTAAGAGAGGAAATTGTTAACTATGTTTCGAATAATTGGGCAAAATTCCAAATTTTAACTCATGATGTTAAAGGGGATAATTACATCTCCCCTGAACACTACCGTCGCGAGATGTTGAAACCATCAACTTATGGATCAGCATGTGAGTTGATTGCCGCATCTGAGCTCTTCCACTGCATATTCAGAGTGTACCATGATGGTAATTTACTCCAGAGCTTTGGTGTAGAGAGAACAGCATCTGATCGTATAAATTCAAACGGGGCGAAGCCCGCGGGTAACTGCTAGTTCTAAAAATAAACACTAAAATCACAAAAAAACTCTATATTATAATCCCAGCTGAAATAACATTTTTCCTCAACCACGCCTAAAGTGCTTCTTTACGATCTAAAAACACATGGCAAAATAGCTGTTTTATATTTAGCCAGCGAAAAATGCTTCACAATATGTCTTTGATTTCTTTATGTTGACAACATTTTACAGTTTCCAGAACTAAAACTGACCCAACAAGAGAAAGATCAAATCTAAAGTGTCTTTCTTTGTAACATTGTTAACCCAATGTCCTGGTGGTACAGACCAACCGAAGAGCTCTGCAAATGCTAACCTTAAATCTCTTCATCTTGGTAACATTTTTATTTATTTTGGCAACATTTCTATCTTTATTTTCATATTTTGACAGTGCCATCGACATTATAGCAGCGCGGAAGCAGCCTGAGTTAATCTTCATCCTGCAAACCATCGGTCTTTCTCCAAATTTCCAATATATTACAATTCAAGACTTCCCTGTAGTACGCAACCGCTCATGCTAGATGACCCTACAGGACCCCTACTGTCATATATCAGACATTCCTGACTGATGTTAGTAAGTTATAATTCGAATCCAAGTTTTGTTTCAGACACGAGAGAGAGCAGTTTCGTTAACGCCATCATGGCCGCGGGTGTGACGTACTCGGTGACCAGGGCGTGTACCCTGGGGGACCTCATCGAGTGCTCCTGTGACAAGACGATCAAAGGTAACGCACTGCTTTGAATACACTTAGTATGGGAGCTTTACATTTAGTATAAGAGTTTCACACTTGGCGATATGCAGATAAGCTAAAGATAGTATTCTCAAACTTACAAAGCTTAAAAAGTCCTGGGCAAAGCCTAAAAAGCAACAGGCATATCACAGTTATTGGGATTAGTTTGCGGAAAGATTATTGTTGAACAGTTATTGTAAAGTTTTGAGACAGTGTAATCGAGTTTTTTCTGTTCAAAAACTCATTAGGGGATTTTGACTACTACATCTATCGCACATTGGACTAACGTTATTTGGTTGAAGTTAAATTGTCACCTTTAACATTTTAATAAATTCAATATTAAAAAGATTTACACAAAAGATGAGATGATAAATAATGTATTTTAATTAAAAGTCTGTTCTACTAAACTTAGTTTGTCTAAAGATACCAGTAGTAGTGTTCCACAACAGTAACAAAAAACTGCCTTACTACATAGCTTCAGTAATATATTTCAAAAGTTATCATTTGTTCTGAGTAAGGGCTATCAATGTTATCCTACATACCTTACAAAACCCTAGTTGTGACGTTTAAGTATATGTTGGGTTTACTTAGAAATTGCTTTTCGAATGAGACTTGGTTCGAATTTGATCAGATTCGTAAAATGGCGAGCCTCATCTCTGGTCAAGACTCTGGTCTGTTGAAGACTCAGCCTCTATTAGTGTTTAAATCCTTTTAACTAAGTAAATATATAATTACACATCCAGCCCAGCGGCGGCGGCGTGTCATTAGAGTAATAGGCGGTGTTTAGCCATTGTGTACAGGTCCTAATCATCCCTGTTTATTTACATAATAACCTTTCATCCCATGGGACATTGTGTATTAGTAATTAAACAACTTAAAACATATTTAATATTTACTTTAGGATCTCTACAAATTGCTGGAAATTTATCAAATGTGGAGTGTACAGTAAAAATTGTATGTTATGCAATAAATAATTCAAACATTTAGTTTATTATTAAGTGATTAAAAATATGTCAAAAATGCGTGTGTTCATTACTATTCGTTGTATGGATTTATAGCCTATTATAAACCGTAATCTTCGAATCTCTAAACTTTCTTACTTTTCTACATTTTAGATTAGGATTTGTTTTAAGAAATTTAAAAAAATTATTTAAAATCATTAATTTATTTAAATATGTTTTCTAAAATTAAAGGTTAGTAATATTTTATTTCGCTTCATTATAAAAAGTAAAATACCTCGACCCTGTAAGACCGTGCTGTTACTTCACTTAATATCGTGCTGTTTGACTATGTACAATTGTTTTCAAATTTTAACCCTGGATAGTGAACTGTTCATTATAAGCGACACTATTATGCAATTTCCGCATATAACCAGTAGTATATCCAATTGCTTCAAAACTTTAAAATTTCATTTTGCTGAAAATTAGAACATTAAGTGTAACAACTTGCTTCCAAAATACTAATTAAAATTATTGATATTAATATATTGATATAGTATATTATATTATATAGTATAGTCTATATAGTATATTAGATCCGTGACCTTAGGACAGAACGACTTAGCAAAGGAAGAAATAAATTCCTGATATTAAAGGATTTTACTATTGAAATGCAGCATCACGCACACGCCACCTATGACTTTTTGTTCAGCAATCAGTAATGTCCGACAGTAATGTGGCATTTTAGTTTATTTCCCATTATTCATTATTCTGGTTTGTTTTGAGTGTGCTGCAAAATTATTTTTTCATACGCTTAAAATAGATTATGACAAGGAAAAGTGAATCAAAGGATTAGATGCTACATTGAGGTTTTATAAAAACATTTGAACATAATATATTGAATATATTAATTTACACAAAAATTTGTGCTATTGATCTTTTGGATCGTTAGTATTTATACGTTTTATACATGAATTATAAAGAGTATAATAGTTGTTGGATTTGATATGAACACTTAGTACTAAACACTCAAATAATTTACTATCTATCTTTCACGCAGTCATTTCTAAGGAAGGAAGCGAAGAGTCAAGAGGTATGTGCTATTGTTTAATTTATAACTTTATGGAGTTGTTTAATCAACTTAATATGATTAATTTCCTATTACAATGTAAAAGTGAAACTATTTTTTACAAAACAATCAAGAACATACAAATATAACATAAGTATTTCTATAAGAAAGCAAGTACAAACCTAACCTGACCTTGGCGTTCTTTTAATCCTATGACAGATTGTTTCTAGGTTGTTTTGTGATTCCAACAGTAACAGGATTTTTTAAATATCACATAAATACTTTTATTGTTTTGGGTATAAAAATAAAAAATTATAATTTTCTTAGGACTTATTTTATTTTTCAGATGCATAAAAATTCATTTCATTCTCTAATTTTACAACTCTCAAATTCCTCAAAGTTATAATTCCCGATTAAAATTGTATTGTAATTATTTTCTCCAGGTTAGAAGAGCAAAACGGGTTGCATTATATTTTAGCGGTTTGGCTTTGGTCCCCTGCATTTTAATTTTCACCTTGACCTGTTCAGTGGCCCTCTTTATCATGAGTCCACTGTGATTCAAACGTCAGACTGTGTCTTTTTTCATGGTTAGAGCACGTAACTTTGGTCTGAAAAGTCTGAAAAGTCGTGTCCAATTCCTACCAATCACTAATGGCTGGTAGCTATGTGGCATTGCCGCTGCTCAAAGGTTAGGAAATTTATTGATCTGAAAAAAATCAAACGCGTTACCGTTTGTATTACTAGTTTTATTTTAATGTCCTACACTAAAATTCTAAACTATATTTCTTCTATCTTCTGGAGTCATTAAAGCTGGTAAGCTTTATACATCGTAATTTTTACATTGGTAATATTTCAAACTGGTAAGAATAGATTATCGTTCAAAGTGATAAGAATGGGCACCTCATAGTTTTGTTCTAATTTAAACGTAGTATGTTAATTAACACTGTACATTCATAGAAACTCATTGTATTAACTGAAATTAATTTTTTTTTAAGTATAAAGTTCGTTTGGGAAGCCAACTATTGACAAACCCACCACCACCAGCTCGTCGGTCCAGTGGTCCCTCCATAACGTCAAAAGAAAATATTGAATATTACAAGAGTTTTACTAGCCAAACAAATTACGATCGTGCTGCGGAGGTTATTTTAGGTCAAATTGGCATACTCTAATTTTGGAAAAGCCTCTCACATTAATTTAAAATTTTCAATCGTGGGTCGATTTGTTTGATATTAATTTGGGTTGGCATACATGTGTCCTCAATTTCCGCTTGTCCTCTAGAATGTATGTTTATCTATGTACAAAATTGTATTAACAATATAGCATTAGAACCACTGATGGAAGGCGTGGTTAGTGATTTATAGATTTAAATGTTATCACGTTGATCGGTCACCGTACCAGTTTGAAATCTTACCAGATTGAAGTGTTCCCAGACATGAATTTGTGGTCCTGACGTGTAGCAGTGGCGAGGTATGTTACAGGGAGGACCAACGCCCCGGACGCCCCCCTGGATGGTGAGTGGGAGTGGGGAGGGTGCGGCGACAACGTCAACTTCGGCTACCGAAAGTCTCGGGCGTTCTTGGACTCCCCGTACCGAAGGAGAAGTGACATCAAGACTCTCGTCAAACTTCACAACAACGATGCCGGCAGACTGGTATGTATTGACAAACTTGTTACCTTGTACAGTAATCGGCTACAATATTGTTATGTTTCTAAAGAGCTTCTTTGGTGGAAGAGGTCTGCGTCTACACACTGTTCCCAGCGCAGGCGGTCGGTAGCAAAGTTCCTTACTACAACCGTAGAACAGGTCCGCTGGTCGAATACATTCCTAGTAATGTATGGATTAATAAGTGAACTTGCAACTACAGTCAATGTTTTAAGCTGCAAACACGATTCTAGGCACTAAGAATTACATTTAGTAATGTATTCGTGTTTCAACGTATCAAACAGCTTCAGTTTTTTAACGGACGTTTAACTCATATTTATCTTCAAACCAAGAAGCTATCATACGTCATACCGGGAACCTATCATACCGGGAACCTTTTTTTACTAGACTTTGACGAGATCGCAAACCAAATGTTGTATTCCAGTACTATCGTCGTGGTATTTCTTAACTAAAAACTATTCTAATTCAACTGCGGTCCTTCTTCCTGTATTAATTCTCGTGTGATAGAGGCTAGAACCACAACCACTTTCGTATAACTAACTTCTTGTCAGGATTTTTTACCGGTTTCACACCATGTAAACAATAAAATGCATAATGCAAGAGTGCAAGGCGAGTGGCTGTATTGACAGCTGTAACAAGTTTTAACGAGTCAGGCGATTCAATGAGATCTGAGAGGTGACGACGGACAACAAAAACTACATGAATTTTCCTTTTTTATTTTAGTGCCACTTGAAATTCACATGGGCCGCTGCAGCCCGTCGTTACTTTTTTTAGACAGGCGATTCAATCAGAGTCGAGACACTTGTAAACATTCCTGCATCTGGTAAGACAGAGTGATGGGATTGCACGATGTACTCTTCGCTTGTCCGCCAGGCGTATAACTGAATCCGTTAGCACATCATGAGATGTTCACCATTGTATTTTTAAACACTTACTGGGGTTTGGATTTTTTAAATTTGTTTTTAAGGTAAACATGCTTTGTGTGTGAGTGAATGTTATGTGTTAAAATAAGAATAAAATTATGTTTTTCAAATAATAACATTAATTTGTTTGTTTCTAAAGTGTTTTTTTATCATAGCGGATTATTGAAGGTCGTACATGAATGTTCTCTTTTCATCGGTGTTGGTTTGAGGGGGGGGGGGGTAAGGCTGCCAAGATCTACAAAACATTTTGGTTTTTAAACTAAATAAAGTAATTATACTTTCTAACAATCATGAAAAAACAACGTTATTACTTTATTTATATAACTATAAAGTGTGATTTTGTAGTAACTTTGTAACTAAAGTACCGTATGGAGGGGGGATGGTGACTTTTTTAAACATATCGTTAAATTAGTCACTCATTCATATCATTTAATATATTCTTGGGAATTTAAATAATACAAAACGGAGTATACAAACTTGTACCTGATGGGTGTTACGTTTCAGTCGGTGAAGAACTTCATGCGCACGGAATGCAAGTGCCACGGGCTCAGTGGCTCCTGCACACTGCGCACGTGTTGGCGCAAGATGCCTTCCTTCAGGGACGTCGGCAACCACCTCACTTGTACCTGATGGGTGTTACTGTTTCAGTCGGTGAAGAACTTCATGCGCACGGAATGCAAGTGCCACGTGCTCAGTGGCTCCTGCACACTGCGCACGTGTTGGCGCAAGATGCCTTCCTTCAGGGACGTCGGCAACCACCTCGCTTTTACCTGATGGGTGTTACTGTTTCAGTCGGTGAAGAACTTCATGCGCACGGAATGCAAGTGCCACGGGCTCAGTGGCTCCTGCACACTGCGCACGTGTTGGCGCAAGATGCCTTCCTTCAGGGACGTCGGCAACCGCCTCAAGGAGAGGTCAGTTATGTTACAGCAATTAATTAATAGGTACAACAAGTTAGTATTGTAATTTCTCGGGAGGATTTTGAAAAGATAACAAATACGTTTTCTCTTGAGACGTTTTGACTTCTAATACTCTATCTTTCTCAAAGACCTTTGGGCACATGTATTAGATGTTATATGCTAGTCATAGTGAAAGCAGGATCCATTTCAAAGATGCCCGCTCCCTCATCACTTTTCCAAAGCGGAGAAAATTAAATCCGTTTGTAATATCGTGAAGAATCATATTGAATCTGCTGCGCAACCCTTCTTTGAAAGATTTTGTTACAATTAATATGTTATACTAAAATTAATTTACATAACAAACCAATTAAGTCTCAGACTTTCTCAGAAATTGATTTGCCCAATAGGAATTTGTTTCAAACAAATACACAAAAATAGTTAATTTTATGCATTTCTTAGATGTTTATATTTTAGTGAGCCTTTGCCGGAGTGGTCAATACGTCTTTGAAACCATGGCAGCGGCCCTGTCGTGGGATCGAATCCAAGTAAATGTAATAAGTATTATTCAACTCGTACTGTTACGGCTCACCCTTGCATTGCTGGATACGTTTACCACGGAGCTGGAGTCTATGTGGGAAAGTAAGGCAAACAGAGGCTGCCAACTTCTTTAAAAAATCATGAATCAAGATTAAATAATAATTTTCTAAAGACTTTTCTTCACTTTACCATCGTACGATGTCCCAGGTTTGACGGCGCCGCCAAAGTGATCCCTAGTAACGACGGCCGCCGCTTCATCCCGGAGGGCGCCACCATCAAGCCGCCGGGCAGGACGGACCTGGTCTACTCGGAGGAGTCGCCGGACTTCTGCAAACCTAACCGGAAGACCGGGTCCCTGGGCACCCAAGGGAGGGAGTGTAACGCCACTTCCCCCGGCGTGGAGGGGTGCGAGCTGCTGTGCTGTGGCCGGGGGTTCAGGACCAGGAAGGTGCTGGAGAAGACGAACTGCAACTGTGTGTTCAAGTGGTGCTGTGAAGTGACGTGCAAGACGTGCGAGACTCTCAGGGCAGTCAGTACTTGCCGCTAGAGGCGGGTTGTGGAAGGAAAATGGTGACAAATTGCGGGAGAAATTGCATAAGATTTGGACAAGTAATAGTTAGAAAGCGCAATTTTACTGCGGGATTTGCGACTATTACGATACTGCTCGAGTTATAGCATAAGTCGTGTTATAAGACCGATGGTAGTATTTGCAATTTCAACCCCCCTCAATGGATTATCCACAGCTGTTAATATACGGCTCAGTTTAAAGGCCAACATTACCCAGCGATTTTAGTAAGCAGAATTTGTTGATATTATGAAGTATATCTCATCAATGCAAATCGCATATTTATTTGGAATTTTTTTAAATTAATTGTTATTTGTAATACACAAGAGAAAATAAACTACGTTAAGAAGTAGTTTTATGAAGCAATGAAGCAACACGTTGTATACATTTACACAAATACTGTACCGCATCTTACATGCAAGAAAGTACATCTACTTAAAATATGGTTACAAGGCGATTGATTTAAACTAATAACACCGGTCATCATCAGGGCCAACCATAAAATGACAGAGGATGTTTATTATATTTTGTATAATTCTAACAATACTTACAAACTGCGTACTCAAGAAATTGTTTTCTTTTATTAAAATGTTGCTCACTGATTACAAAGTAATTTATTAAATGTATTCCAATATTAAAAGTCATAAATCAATGATTTTGGATAATTTGTTGAGAAGAGGTGGGATTTAAAAGTTATCATTGGTCTAGCAGGTGAATCAGGTAGTATAAAGGTGTTATGTTTATAACTGGAGTCCCCTCTTACTTATCGAACTCTTCTCGTAATGTGCGCGGTGAGAAGTTAAAGAGGAGATATTGGCAACATTGCTTCCCCTCCCCTGCCAATGATTTGATTCCTGCAAGTGGCAGCTTCCCTAGTACGTCCAATTTATACTTGAATAAGGAAAATCTTATGCAATTTGTCTTACAATTTCTTGCCAGGAAGGTAGCCTTGTCTTCAGGACACCGGTAGGATATTTTATTCCACTTTAAATTTCACTCAATGTAAATCCTTTAATTCGTTTAAAAAGGTTCAAGGATCAGAAATAATTGATTATTAATTTGTTTTTAGAATTTTAAATTTATTATTTTAAACTCGTTAATTAGTTTCGCGATGTTGATTTCGAATATCGATAGTTATAAACTTTTATTGGTACAAAATATTAAAATATTATTTAAAATCACAGCTGGCAGTTAGTATTGTTATCCGTGGACACTGGGGATCCTTATGGATATTAAAAGACTACCTTAAATAAAACTATACACCTCAATTCGACTTTTACTGTCTACGCAGAGGGGAGAGGAAGTTCGAAAGTTGGGATCTGAGGTACTGACTTGCTAATAGATAGTTAACTAACAGATAACTAACAATGTAAAATATCACACCATATTTTTTTATTTTTTTAATTCAACTCAAGAACGTTACAATTTGTGTAAGTGATATAATTGGAAAATTGTATTTGTATTGTTTGTTTTGTTAAACGTTTAGAGACTATTATAATCATTCGGATAACTTTACAGATTAGTAAGCACTATTAGTTGTCTATAAATATAATTCGATAATTTTTCATTTTATAATGTTTACCAATTACAGAATGTTTTGTTTCAAATGCATTACTTTTTGGCAATATTTCTTTGGATATTTTTTTTTTTATTCATCTTTCAATTTGTAAATATAAATCATTAAGATCGTCATTTTTAATAACTGGTTAAATCAACTAACTATTGTCAAACATTTAAGAAATGCAATTACAGTAACTTTATTAAAAGTTTATTGTAACTTTAACAAAAAGATTAAGGGTGAGATTCATTTTTATTCTGTGCAATGAATTAGTTATAAAAAATTGTATTCGTCCGAGAAGAAATTACTAATGATACAAAATTGTCATTAAAATTTAAGTCCAGAAAATCTTTATTTATAGTTGCTCTCCTAATTGTTATTTATTTGAATTGAGAAAAACTGCCTAAAAAATGCCAAATATTTTCGTGCCATAAAAATAAATTTCATTATTCTATTTAATGTTTAGGAAATTTTTCTAATTTATGTTTTTCAGAATCAAAATCTAATGAACTTTAATAATTTTTATAAATTTATTTAATAATATTGGACAGTGGTAATGTAAAAATAGGTCAACATTTGTACAAAATATATTAATACATTTTTAAGTCAAAATCTTTGTTAAGATAAAAACTATAACACTTGCTTCGTTGTAGGTTGCCAGCTTAATTTCTACATAAGTATAAATATGTGACAATCCCTGCATTTGATATTGCCTATATTTGCTTTATTCTTTATATATGTATGCAGAAGGAAATAAAGTGAATAGAGAATGTTTATACCTGTATATAAATCATTTAATAAATGTGATATTTATCAAGTCATTTTTATATTGGTGTCGAGGTTAAACGCACAATTTTACCTCTATCGTAATATTGAAATGTCTAGATGTTATAAGAATTGTAAAAATGTTATAAAAAGCTTATGTATTGAAATTTTATAGGATATTGTTGTAGCTTTATATGTGTCGTAATTTGTTTAGTTTCTTTCTTCCTAACTTCTGTTTGTTTTATTGTTTTATTTTATATTATCTTATAAATTAGAATACTCAGACGTTTACTTCAATATATAATGTGCTTCAATAACTATAAATTCTCATAAATAGGTATTAAAAAGTTTAGAAAATGCCTTTTGGGTTTACTTTCTTTACAGATTTTAGTTTTGGATTAATTTATTTGCTGAGTTTCAGTTACATAATGACACATGGTGCCTGCAATAATAAATTGCCTTAAATACATATCAGACTGTATTGAATACTGAACATTATTGTTGATCTATAACATGACTGTTTATTTGTTGTTGATATTAGACTTTACCTAGACCAACATTGTTGTCGTTTGTACATTGTTTCTTAGAGTAGTATGTGGCCTTTCATCGAGTGCTTTCATTTGTGATAAGTGTTGATAGTATTTTTGTACTCGTATTATTTTATTTAATTGCCTAAAACAATTTTGATGCTGCTAAAACCGATGTTTTATTTCTGTTACCCTTGTTATTTTCCCCTTTGCTTAAGATGTTTTTTTAAGTTATATACAGTCGATTGAAAAACATTTGCTATATTAGTAAAATAAGATTGCTAGTTTAATAGGACAAATTTGTACTTTGGTTGTTCAATATTAACGTTACTAAATAAATTATTTAATTGGCTCTTTTAAGTTTTTAGGAATTTTGAAGATACGATTTGTTGACAAGAGCTTTCAAACAACACATAAATTATTCAACAGTAAAAGATTTCTCTAGTAGTTTTCTTATAAAAATCCCATATCTTTTTAGTGAAAATAATATTTCAGATTACATACTCAAAACCATTATGGTATTATTATAGATTGAATTTATATTGATTTATTTACAAGACATTTTTCGATGAATAGTGGTTGTTGAACTATAAACAAGCTTTTCTTAAAGATAATAATCCAAATGTAGGCTACTATCGCAACTGTAGCTTTCTCACTGCCGCTACTAGTAGTGACTCATTTTATACTAAAATGTAAATAAAGCTGACACTTGGTTTAGCAATATTTTACTAAGCAAACAAAGGTTTGATATAAGCATGATCAAATTTAAACGAACACATACTTTTTTTAAACAACAAATATTATTTAATAATTTGCGTAAGTGTTACTATCGAACCAGAAAACATATCGCAAACATTTTTTTTACTGAGTATCAACATTTAAACGAACTTTATTTTAAGACTCTGAGGGGAAAATATTTTAAAGTATTTAATAAGGTTCTTGAAAACTAATTTGATTCCTTTAAATATATTCAATAAAGGTATGTATAAAATTTAGAGACTAATATGTTTAAAACACCTGTCTGTTAAGCCAGTGCTTAAATTGGACAGAGTGGCTATTCATATATAAAGTCAAAACTTTTGAGAAACCATGAGCTCGAGGTGTAAAATGCAGGAAAAATATTAGCAATTTTATACAACGTATCCTAAGCCCAGAAATTAAACAAAAGGTGGTTTTAAGGGTGTCAATTAAAACACATGCTTAGATGTATATGTATCTGGTCAGCTGGGTGACGGGATTTGACTATAATACTGAAGTCAGGTGAACAAGCTAAGTTGTTGGCAAAAGCAAGTATCTGTTCAATATTCTTTGCTGGCGATTATTTAATCTCCATGAACAACCCCAAGAGAACATGATTGCGGTTTGTAGCTCAATTTTTCTTTTTGTTTATTTTTAGAATTTAATTTATCGGTGGAAATATTACTTTTAGTGCTTTCTGAGCCTATGAAACGGGATTAGCGGTGACTGACTTGTCTGTTCGTCTTTCCGTCTGGAAGTTTACAGACCTAGAGACTACACCACTCAACCGGTTTTGATTAAATTCGGTAAGTATGTTCTAATCCACAATATCTTCAGACTTTTTTAATTTTTAAGGGTTACTATCCCCACAGAGATAAAAACACAAAAGTTTGGATTTTACAAAAACTGCTGTAACGATTTTTATTAGAAATTGGTGATTTATAGTGTTTAGTACAAATCTCTAACAATGCAACAGCGCCCGAAATCCTGGGAAAAAGCGGGGTATAAGCTGGTAAATTATAAGGCTTAAAAGTATCCAACGTTTAGTCTTTTGACTTTGCACAAAACCATTAACTTTTAATGAAATGTACTTATCGCCATTAAAAATATCTTTAAACACTAGATAATTTAAAAATAGGAATTATTATTTTATGACTATTAGTTGCGGAGGAATTTTCAATTAGCAGTAAACGCATTGCATTTTCCAATGGTATATCCTTATAAGAACGAATAAATATCCATATCTCTCTTATTTCATTATCAATATAATTGAAATTTGGTAAAAAGGTTAAGCTAACACTGACCAATAAATGGTGTTCGGAATATGTTGTCTCCTCAACCCTGGAAGGATAGAGGAGCGATGTCATTATTTAAAAAGTAATTTGTGAACCAAATGACTCTACATTGACCCAATAAATGTATTTTGGTGAAGCTTTCTGAAAATATTGTTCACTAGAGTTTTTGCATATATCGGCTACCACTTTATATTATATGTAGTTAATGTAATAGAATTTATTGATTTAAAGAGGTTTAAAAAGGTATAAAGTATGTATCAGTTTTCTGATACTGTTTATTTTGTTTGTATGTAATGTTTCGATCAATGCAAACATTTCCAATTCTCGCCCAAGAGAGTTCAATAACACCCTAGTACAACACGTTGTGTAAACTTTTAAAAGTCAAAGCCCTCACTGACTCGGTCATCACTAATTTATCGACTTCGCAGTGTTCTGGAGAGTTGAAATTTGGTTTAATTATGCTTTAGGTCTAAAATAGGAATTTGAAGGGTTTTTACAGGATTTTAACGTAGGGCTCCACCCCCCGGGTCGTCAAAAATCCCTAGTTATTCTTATGAACATTAAATTTATTTGACCAGATGATACTTATTGTTAATAGTTCAAACATAGACGTTTCCCCGTTCCGAAAACCCTTTACCGCTCACCCCCTTACATTTAAAGTTATGTTTGCCACTTCGCACCTACTTCTGCACTAATGGAGCTGAAGGTCGGTAGGAGGCTAATATCGAATGTACTCAAAGCTACTTTCAACCTAGCCACTTTCATAGGCCTACTTTTGATCACAATATCCTTCACCCCACTGGTAATTATTACTCCTATTTTGACCCTCTCATACCAACTACTGAACCGATGAAGCTGAATTTTGTTAGGAAGACAGATAACGCACCACAAAATCAAACAAGGTACCACTCCCAATCCAAAAGTCCCATGGAATTCCACCCCCTGCCTTTCAAAATTAAATTTGCATATATGCAGCGGAGGTTCAGTAGGAATAAGTAGCTGATACACTCAAAGCAGACATAGGCTTAGTCCTAGTAAACATATTCTTTGGGGCTCCCTCAGTGTTAATTTTAAGGAGTGAAGGATTTATTTCACTTTCCATGGTATCAACTGAATCCAACGAGGATCCACGAGGAATGCCACGCGAATGAAGTCGCAGGTACGACGGGTAACACATCATACATTCACGTTTGCTTGTTTTGCATTTTATTTTATATTAAATGAGGCCAAAACTCAATAATACCATGTACAGTCAATTCTTATTTGCCTTTTGCCAAGAGGGATTAAAATGTTGAATGTTATAGAGTGCACAAACCAATAGAGTGCTGCTTTATATAATTTAAAAACAATAAAACGGAAAATGATAATGGATTAGTTATTCGCTTAAGAAGTACAAACCAACAAAGCTAATAGTTCGGCCATCTACGAAAAGTCAAATGAGCGAAGCAGATAAGTAGGATTTCAAAATGAAATAGATGTCAGCCAAGCCAATCTGATTTGAGAGTAGCCGATTCGCCCGCTAATGGGAATTAAAATGTGAGCAGCCAATTCATATGGCATGAAGAGCAAAGCCGAGGGGTGAATGTACTAAACGAATTAAATTATTACACAAAATATTGATTTACACAGAATAATGAAGGTGACGTTTTTTTGATAACATTTGGACAACTTTATAGGAAATTCCCTCACACCGGGCTTTCCTGGGAGTAATATTCTTCAAACCATTGTTCAAGCTGCTTTGCAAAAGAATTTTCCACTAAAAGTTTTCAGATATTTATTACGTATTTTGAAAGTTTTACCAAGCAAGTGTGGCCATAGTAAACTACGCACTTAAGTACTTCTGAGTGTCAAAAATCCAATTTTTTCCGCTCTATAAAAATACAAACTTAGGTACAAAATCAAAATATTACCTACCATATACAATTTTAGGACGCGGACACATAATCATGCGTTTTATAAGGCAAATATGAACCAATTATGAGTGTATGATAAGTGAGATGCCTTGCGTAGCCATGTTACTGACTAATAATGTTAAGTAGAACATTTTAAGATGTTGGAATGCATCAATTGAATGAATCAATGAATTAATTAATAAAGCTGTTCTATTTGCTCGAAGTAAATCAGGTTTACATATATTTCCGTCGTCAATCTTGGTTTACTCCAAGGCCTTGGTATCTTGGCCAGCCAAACTAAATTAATATTTGTTTTATTCGTACAGTCCGCTTTTGTTAGTGTGTAAAAGCTGAGATAATGTATTTTGTTTATTTTGACGCAAGATTTGTTATGGGACAGTTGTCCTGAAACTATTAATCTGCTAATAAACCAAGGACTTACAACAGTAAAAAAGGTAACCTATTTTATTTCGAGTCAAACTTCAACCTCAAAGCAATATGAATAAATGCTCTATTTTGTTTAGCAAACCACACTCGCACCTCAGGAGGTCACTCCCAATGAGAAAAGAGTAAAACTAAGGTGATACAAGATGGCGGTTTATTTACGGACTCTAGACGAGTCTATAAAATCCTCGCTAGGAGCCTGGACTTGGTCGCGGCTGCGGCTTGCGGCGCGAGGAGCGAGGGGCGGAGACCCAAGGCCATCTTAATTACAGAGGTGTCATAAGAACAGGCCGGGGGCGCCTTGAACGCTCAATTAGGACCGGACCTGTGCCAAAAGCTTACCTATAATATACAGTAAATTGCCTCCGGACCACCCAGACAAGGATTGCTTTATCAACTGGGCCGCTCCGTCCCTCCACCACTGTACCGCTCCACCACCACCACCACCACCACCTCTGAGAGCGGATTGAGACGGATCGACTTTGGTGATTAGAGCTGTTGGTAATAACCCGCCCTGTCTAATTACAACACAACGGACATCAATCTCAGGGGAATTTAAATATATTACCGCGTTATAAAAAGGTGGAGGATCCTCACTTTGGGCGGGCCTAATTTATCTCTGGAACCGAGGAACTGACCTGACCTTTGGGCGTCTAGTTTGAAATGGCAAGCGGACGGGTTCCGCACTGACCTCCTTTGGATCTGAGCGTCACTAATGTCTTCTGCAAGGTGGTAAAATGTTACTTTAGGTTTATTGGTAGTTAACAAAAAATGTATTAAGAATTTCTGCGTGAGTATAAATGTTAAAACTCGAAGTGTTGTATTAACTTCACTCTAATAAATTCTTTGGGTTGAAACAATGCTTCAGAAGCAAAGATATGCTAAATGTCTTATAATATATTTGGAAATATATCTACCATTTAACAGCAAATATTAATGAAGAATATCGAACTGACATAAATTATGAAATAATGGAAGATAAAATATTTCATGAGGGTGATGAATTATATGTGCGGTTTGTTGCACGGATTGATAATGGCAAACTAGTTCTTATTTTACTTACGTCGTCAACCCAAGTTTGTTTGTGATGAACGCGTTTCGGCGCTAGGCCATCATCAGCATCCATACACTATACACTAGATTACTCATGAAATCTTCGTTGCATAGGTCTAGTAGCAAACTGCGTCTTGTTGATAAAAAAACGAATATTTACACACATGAAGAACATATACACGACTAACAAAAATACTATTATAGTAATTGTTTGTTTATGAAATAATGGAAGATAAAATATTTTATAAGGGTAATTAATTATATGTGCGGTTTGTAGTACAGATTAATAATGACAAACTAGTTGTTATTTTATTTACGTCGTCAATCCACGTTTGTTTGTGATGAACGCGTTTCGGCGCTAGGCCATCATCAGCATCCATACGCAGATTTCATGAGTAATCTAGTGTATAGTGTGTGGATGCTGATGATGGCCTAGCGCCGAAACACGTTCATCAAAAACAAACTTGGATTGACAACGTAAGTAAAATAACAACTAGTAATGAATTATTTTAGTACGTAAATATTCTGGATAGTGAACTAAACATTTGCAAAGGTACTTTTGTAAAGAGACATCAATGAGATACCACAAGAACACTGATGAAACTACTTTCTAGCAACTGACTGGGAGAAAAACGAAAGTTGAACTGTCCTCATCATGATCATTACCTCAAGAGAAGTGATGCCTGTGAGGTAACCGCTCTGTACTCAGATAAAAATTCAACATGTAAAATTGAGTTTAAAAAGACCATTTGATCACAAAACGTGTTTTTAAATTAGGGAAATAATCATCTCATATAGCAGTGTCAAGGTTTTGGATTAGAGTGTATAAAATCACTGTTGATTTAGTTTGGATTTATCGAGAATGTATTTATAGTATTAGTAGCTCAAAAGAAATATTGAAGATAAGATACCATAGTTATACAATTAGTGAAATGTTGTTAAACGCTCTTTATCTGCCTGCGTAGAATTTATCAATTGAATCTTGAGCAATAGGATAAACGTTTAGAGTAGATCCTAAACTTTTAAAATAATTTTTACCAATGCCCACATATACATGTATTAATATTGTTGTAAGTTAAAATAATTCTTTATTGTCATTCTCTTTTCATCCTCTTGTTATCGTAGTCAGGCATTTTATTGGAAATGTCCTACTTTGAAGGTTCATCGTCTAATATTGTGACTCTAGGTTTAGCCCATTAAAAAAGCAGTGCTATCCGAGATATGTTTAAGTAATCGCCGAAGTAAAGGTACTTAACGCATTCATATGACGGGAAAGTATCATTCTAAATGTTCGGATACTCCAGTCTCTACACCATAGCCGTATCTATTCGACTGATACCTCAGCCCTGAGAACCAAGTGAGATGTAGCCGCTGCTGTCAGGATCCCCAGCCTAATTAGTCTACCCCCTCCGGCCTGTAAACAAAAGAATTAGTAACACGCGAATTGTTACACAATGTGATTTATTAATCAGCCCGCCGTAACAAAGCGTGTTCGGGTCGAGCCATTAATTTATGATTAGTTTCATAATTGGGCCTAGGTGGGACCACACGCGAGAGCCCTCCACCGCTATAAATAACTCCCGGCGTATTTATGAATTTCCTTCTTAATAATGCTATCATATTATATAATGTAGATATGTGAATGTTTAACGTGGGCGAGCCAGTCTGCCGTTCTCCCTCTCTCCGTCCGTGCAGTATCTTCATACGGCCTTCACGAGTTCCCTTATGAGACTGAAAAATTTACGGAATTTTTTTTAATTTGTAAAAATTTACCTGTATACGATTCGAACAAAATTAAGATTATACTCGCTTAAGTTTGTAAATACACTTAATTTGTTATGGTCATCTCTTGTTCTGATAACTTTGACATACCAAAATGTTAGAATTTAGCCCACTGGATATATTTACTTCATCTTAATTTGCTTAGTCTTAGTAGTAGATATGAATAGTTATTTGGCTTGAATACATGCCGGAATGTTATAGTCTTTATCTAAACGAATGTCGAAATTGTAACGCTATTCAAACAGAGAATAGTGCAACGAATAGTTCCGGTATTTTTTGTCTGATAATATCTGAAATGTTGTGAATTATATACAAATTTTGAACTAATTTTGCCTGCCTGGTTAAATGATTAGCAGAAAGATTTACTTACTAGCTGATTCAATGCCGCGTTATTCTTCAATTTATAAATAAGGCCTACTCTAGAGAAACGGTTTTAGCCTACCCATTTAAATAGGTCTTGGGTAAAATCCCTCCAATACTGATACGAGTTCAAAAATACTACCAAAACTTGTGATATTGTTCTAATTTTTATATTTGTCCAGTTTCAAGGTCAAATCTATCCTTAAAAATTTGAAAACTGCAGGTTGACACGTATGACCTGAATTGACTTTATTGATGATATTATTGATTATTGATTTGCTCATCTCGAGTATGAATAATGAACTGTAAAACGATTGTCGTATTATGAAAACTTGCGGAAAACTATTAACTTACTTAATAAACTACCCCCAAGGTTGTGATAGCTCTTTATAAGAAAGGCACCATTTAAATAATATATTTTTAATCTCAAGTTTGTGTTTTCATTTTTATAATAAACGGTATCAGGAAACTGACACATACTTTCTCCCTTTTAGCCCAACTTTAATGAATAAATTACTTTTTATTTACTAAATATGGAATACAAAACATGGTCGAATGTACAGAAAATCTTGTAAACAAGTTGTTTTAAAAAACATCCACCCAAATCCCTGATTTGGAGGCACTACAGAATCCATTGCTACACTCGTGGTTTTAAGAGGGGAAATGCCCCCTATTCGCCCCCAGGGTTATTAAGGGGCAACATATTTTGAATTAACTCTGTTGGTCAATGCTAAATTTACAAGCATATCAAGTTTGAATGAAATTGATCAGTAAATAAGATAGAAATAGTAATTTTTGTATTCCCCATAAGAATAACATTGGACAACGTACTGCGTTTACCGCTAAACGAAAATTTCAATTTTCTCCGAAACCAGCAATCGTAGAATAGTAATTCAAAATACTAAATTATTTAGTTTTTAGAGCTCTTTTTAATGGTGAATAGTAATATTTTTTAATATTTATTTTTTTTATGAAAAATCCAAAAAACTGAATTTTGGATGTTTTAAGTCCTGTAATTTCTGAACCCGAATTTTTACAGAAATGCGGGTGGTGTCATTTTGTTGGAGAGCTAAAGTTCTACAAACTACTAAAGTTTAATCAAAATCGTTAGAGCCGTTTTTGAGAAATTTGGATTTTTCATGTTTTTTGGCGGTTTTTGGGGGATAATTACCCTTAAAAATCAAAAATTAAAAAAAATTTAAAAAAACACCTGGAGATATTGTGGATTAGTACCTACATACCAAATTTCATCAAAATCGGTCCATGGGTTAGGGCTCTAGATCTGTAAACATCCACACAGACACACACACACACACACACACACACACACACACACACACACACACACACACACAGACATACATCACGTAAAAACCACTTTTTTGGGTTCAGGGAGCACCAAAACGAATATTTCAACTAACAACTCAAATTCGAAAATTCTGACCAAAACAATACTTTCTCCATATACTACGTATAAGGGGGAGAAAGTAAAAAGCGACTGAGAATATTATTCCTAAAAATTACAATGTTGGCAGAAATAATCAGAAATCCGAAATTTTATTTCCATAAAAAGTATATAACATTGAGTCCCGACAAATCTTGAACGATTTTTCGTTGAGTGCTCTTATTACAATTTGAATACAATAATTAATAACATTATATTACAAAATGAAAAACAACGCTCTTGGCATGATTACTAGTTTAAAGTATATTCCGACAGAAAATTTACTCGCTTTATCCAAACAATATTTTGCTTATACGATAAGTAAATTTTAGCGAGAACGTTTTTGGAAACAGTATTCTGTTCCTAAAATGCTTTATACAGCAGTAATATCCCATTTGAGGTTTTTGCCATTATGTAAACCTTGCCTTATCACCTCTCACTGTAAATATTTCCTGATCCCCACAAATACTGCCTGATCCCGCTCCCCACAAAGATTGCCTGATCCCCTCTCTCCAAAAATATTGCCTGATCCCCTCTCTCCGAAAATATTACGTGATCCCCTCTCCCTAAAAAAATTTCCTGATCCCATCTCTCTGCAAACATTGCCTGATCCCCTCTTTCTAAAAAAATTGCCTGATCCCATCTCTCTGCAAAGATTGTCTGATTCCCTCTCTCCAAAAAAATTGCCTGATCCCCTCTCTCCGAAAATATTACGTGATCCCCTCTCCCTAAAAAAATTGCCTGATCCCATCTCTCCGCAAAGATTGCCTGATCCCCTCTTTCTAAAAAGATTGCCTGATCCCCTCTTTCTAAAAAGATTGCCTGATCCCCTCTCCCCGCAACTATTACCTGGTGTCCTCTCCCCACAAAGATTACCTGATTTCCTCTCCCCAAAAAGATTATAAGCTAAGACTGAACCTACCATCAGTCTTCCGATTTCCACTTTGTTATTGCTTATTATTCTTGGAAATGCAGCCATTTGCCGCCTTCCCCCTCCTCTAGACTATTTAAAGACTGTAAACTTTGTATCGCCGGCACAGCAAGATGATTAATACCTCTTGGCTGCAGTTGAGGCTATCAACTCACTCTCGGAGTCATCAATTTAGCGGTGCGACGCTTAGTACAGAATAACATGCGCTTGGGAATGCTGTAAATGGGAGCAATCTTTGTAATAAAATGTGTTTAATAGTTGAAATTCATGTCGTGAAGAAACCTTTCAGTAGTTTCTACAGCGTAAACTACCGCAATAACTGTTCTTGGTTTATACGCATAATACTGTCAAACAAATAATTTATGCTTAAATAAAGAATTATTTTATATTTTGGATTTTTGTGTCTATCAATTATAGCTAACCTCATAATATTGACTACAGCGATAGAATGTCTGCTTGTTTGCCTTGGGTTACTGTTGGCTTGCACTAATTGGACATGTTTGAAATCGTTCTTTTAAAATCAAATATATATGTGTACATTTCAGCATCGACAATTCTACTTTTAGTGGTTTTCGCATCACACTATCAATAAATTAGGACGAATGAATGTATGTTAATAACCATCTAATCAAATATAGTCTTATACGTTAATACAAATTTAGGCTTCAGACGGAGCACGAAAGACGTTTTAATCATTTTGAAGTGTTGTAGAATAGGAGTCTATCTCTTTTAAGTAATTCCTACCTAATATTAACAACTTTCTAGTTTAGCCCATCCATAACCAGGAGCACCACACACTATTACACTATTACTATTATTTGTATGTCAGTCGAAATCGCTCTTAATTCATCTGACGAAGCCATCTGGCCGATCAACTTCATTATTTTATTCAAGTTGATAATGCTATCGCATTGAATTGAGCTGGCTGATGGTACTTAAGTATCTTACATGAAATCTCTGTATGGTTTCAAAAAACCTTGAACCCCCGCCACATGTATTTGCATGGTTCCGATTTGTTTTTGTGGATAGTAATTTTCATATTGTTTAGAAGTGTGTAACGTTTCCAAAATATCTGGGTTTGTTGTCACTGCAAGGTATCAGTGTCAGGAACTTGACTCCATCAGGTATTTAAACTTAAAATATACTAAAGTCGTCTAGAAAACGATCAGTCAGATTATCGTTTAGTCCATCAAACATCCTATTTCCATCAACGATTTTCGTACACAAAACGCAATCGCGAATCTCAGATTCTGAGAGCAGAGGCGCGGCTGCGGCGGTGAAGAGAGAGGAGGAAGCCGGCCAGAACCTGGGAGGTAGCTAATACCATCACCGGAATGGACCAAGGATATGATTCAATTGGAACATGACACGTTTATGGGAGTGTTTACAAGAAGTAATGTTAGTTGTCGGCGGGGGGTGACCGGTCCGACCGCCGCGCTGCACCGCTCTCGTGACCCGCGCCGCCGACAGCATATCCACCGACGTTTCAATTTTGCATATTACAAGCCCATTGACGTCTCAAGTGAGCTGCGATCTCCTCCAATTGAGGCTTTTCTGCGTGGTTTTGTGTTACTACTATTACTTGTTTAGGGCATTATTTCAGAAATTTTACATCACTGGTTAGTAGAAACAAAGTTTTCCAGCGTTTCGAAATCTGGAATCTGATCCTGTCTTCAGGTGAAAAATACCGTGAGCCTGGTGTGGCACTAATTTTGTTTGTTCTAGGTATTTTTTCACCTGAAGACGGAATCAGATTCCAGATCCCGAAACCTCGTGAAAATCATTTTACTAATCAGTGATGGAAAATTTCCGAAATAATGTATTACATAACATAAACTCACCATAGTCAATAATGAGTTTTAAACCAAGAATACTATTACGTATTAATGCACAGTTTGGTGTTTCCTCATCTGAACTATGGAGTGCTTTGTGGGGGAAATAAAAGTGTTTTTGGACTTCAAAATAAGGCTATAAGAGCGGTTTTTAAAAAGCCTTATCGATACTCATACAAAGTATTTTTTAAAGGTCACCAGATATTCATATTTTTCTCTTTATGTGGTTTAGTCCGTAAAATTTACATGAAAACATTCACTTCTTTTTAGTAAATACATTCATAATTATAACCCCTACAAATTCAATTACAATTTCAAAACAAGGGATATTATTTTTGAAAAAAATTTTTATTAGTTCAACATAAAAAATGTTTGAGAGGAGGGTTGATTGTGGGCGGTGCCTTTTATACCGTTCAAACGTATTTTAAGGCAGGGTCTGATAATGCTTCGGTGTAAGTATATAAAGTAAGAATACTGCATTAGGTTAGTTGTTCATTTTATTACCTATGTATTCTACATCTTTTTGACACTATATATGTAATTTGTGTTAGCATTTAAATAAATAAGTTTGAGTTTGAGCTACTGTTGTGTGTAACCGCTAATGGAATTTTTTTAGTTTTCGTAAGGAACGTTATTATTAATTAATGGGTTCGTTACTATCTGACATTAACCTTTTCTTAGCAATTAATCATTAATTAACAATCCAATGACCAACTAAAGCTTAGATTGTTATCGAACATTTACAAAACTTCCTCAAAGCACTACACTACCCAGCCAATTAATGTGGATTATATATATTTACTAGCTGCTAATCCGTGCTGCGCAAACGGGGAAAAACATTCAGAGTAGAAAAACTAAGCAGTTATGTGTGCTGCATTCTGTGGTTAGCCCGTGGAACTACTTTGAATCAAGATCAGCTGTTTGTATTTTCATCAGCTCAAACAAAATTAATGTCCATAAGGAATACATGGAAACTTTGAACTCCTAGAGGGGCAAAGCCCTATATGATTTTTAAAACTAAAATAGGCCTATGTGTTTATTTGGTGTATAAGGAAAATCCCTGTAAATTTTCATGCCAATCGGTTCAGAGTTTTTTAATGATTGAGGAACACACAGCAGATAGACAGACAGACACACACCATCCCATTTATATATATAAGTAGGATTATAAAATTAAAACCCACATTTCCCATCTTTAACTTCCTCCTAACATATTAATTTGTGTATTACATGCCGTTTGATGAATCAAGTGAGTACATTTTCCCCGAGAGGCGTTTCTGGGCAGTGAGAACTATCCATGTCACTATAATTTTTTGTTGACATTAATATGTTTCAGTCAAAATATATTAAAATTTAGTAAATGTCGTTTACAGTGTACTTATCGAACATATTTGCTACCTTATTTTATAAAACTCGTACCGATATGTTAGATATAGTGACAGTTATTGGAGGAGGAGATGAGTTTGACACTAATGATTCCTGTCGACAAAGCTGTAGTGTATTGAAAGTGAGTCACGTGTGTAAATTACTGTTAAACAGTTTAAACCATATTACGACACAATCAATCAGCAGTTAAAGTTTAGGATAATAAATATATGTTTTAGACGAAACTTGATATACACACAACATTTGTCTTTATGCTGATTAAAATTCGTGTTTTCGTTTAAAGATGAAGTTTATATTGGCAATAGCCTTTTTTGTATTATCAACTCTTGTTCTCGGATATGTTATCTAACTTTTAACTTGTTAATAGTTGTTTTCCTAACTCAACTAACGACAGAATACAATTTGCAGATTAGGCCGGAGTAACAACTGTTACTGCTGCGGCACAGTTGACCCGGCGAGAATCAATTGACTTCCGACAAAGGAACAAAGAGCTGAATGAACGGTATTAATGAACGCGCCGATCGTAAAGCTAACGAAGCGAGCCGGGATTCCCAGAAACTGAACGGTCCATGACAAATCCGAGAACAAATCTCACATTGCTCCGCTATGATTGGTCGATGGGTTTACGATCAGCGGGATTGAGGCGCTGGAAAACATTAGGAACTAACAGGTCGAGTGGAACTTGGGTTGCAGAATGTAACAACTGCACATGGAGAATATCCAAGAAAAACCACGTTTAAGACTGGACGTGGAGTCTAATTTTGGGGTTTCTCTGCTTTTCCATAAGGCCAGTGGTAACTTTAAAATCCCCTCTACATCGGATTATCCGATAACGTTTATTTTAGCTCATTTTAAGGAGCAAAAAAATACCTAGCGATTTCAGTGAGCACAAATTTGACAATGGTCACAATTAATAATGGTCCAATACAATTTCAAAATATTAAATTTTGGCAATTTCACAGCTGGCCCCCTGTTTCTGTTATAGACAGCAATCCTACAGATTATTTTTCACAACCTAAATTTAATCTGGAACCTGTTACTGATAGAGAAATAATTGCAATTTTAGACTCATTAAACAAATAAGAAATCATCCGACTGTGATAATTTATCAGTTACAATTTTGAAAGAAGTGAAAGAGGAGCTCTATTTATTTTGACACACCTCATAAATTGATAATTTATAAAAGGTAGTTTCCCAAGGCAGCTAAAAATTGCTCGTGTTTTGCCAATTTTATAAAAATAATTGTGGAAATAACATTTCTAACTACCGGCCAGTGTCAGTTCTCCCAGCAATCTAAAAAGTATTTGAAAAAGCAGTTGACAACAGGTTAACTGAGTTTTTAGGCTGATCTAACTTGATTGAAAATGAACAACATGGTTTTTGTGCTGGTATATTAACTGTCACTGCAGCAATAAGTCTTATTGAGTCCATCATAAACTCAGTTAATAAAGATTTAAATACCGTTGGGATTTTTATGGATATGTCACAGACATTTGACAATGTAGAGCATAACATACTTCTCAGCAAGCTTGAGATATTAGGTATTAGGAGAATTTCTCATGGTTGGTTCAGTACTTAGAGGAAAGTTATGAATTTGTAGAACTCTCATATCTGACAAAACGTAATTGGATTAAAATAATAAAGTCAGATTTGAACGACATTCATTCAGGGGTCCCACAGGGTTCAATTTTAGGACCTCTCTTGTTTATATGTTATCTTAAAAACCTTTCACATGTTTTATCTCAGCCAACTAGTACATTAAGTATGCAGACGATATTAATCTTAAAACCTCAGGACGATGAATCACTGACATTGAAACATCTTCTATTATAGAACTAACAAAAATTAAACAGTTTTTAACACATACAATTTGACCCTTAATGCTGATAAAACAAATTTTGTATTATTCCACACAAATAAAAATAAAAAATATGTGGTTCCAAAAATTTCTATTGATAACCAAACTATTTATTAAGTCAAAACTTCTAAATTGTTGGGCATAACTATTGATGAACATCTTAGCTGGAATTACCATATTATTGATTATTTAGTAAGTAAAATAAATTCTGGGTTGTTCGTATTACGGACAAAATCTTTTCTTTGCGACAAGACAGATCTAAAAATGATATATCTCTTGTAGAACTACATTTTATTTATGGAATTATTGTTTATTGTGGAACAACAGAACAAAATTTGAAAAAGATCATCATTACAAAAAAAAGGCCATTAGAATAATACAAAAATTAAAATGTAATGAGTTAGTAAAACCTCATTTTAAATAAATGAGAATTTTTACAGTTCATGGTTTATATGTTTTTGAAACTATTTGAAATGTTTATTAAATAAATGAAAAAGAAGTCTCATAATTATGATACCAGGGAGAAAAATACTACTGTCCATAAACACCACCGCCTAGAACTATTCAAAAAAGAAACCTCATACATCGGATATTATTTCTTAAGAAATCTACTTGGCATGGTTGAAAAGGAAGTTCAGTTAAGCATAGTTAAGGTCATACAGAAGCTAAAATTATATTTAATTAATCTGGCTCCTTGTAGTATTGAGGAATTCCTTAATACTAAATTTGAAAATGTTAATTAGGTATTAACATTAATACAAAATTTAGTTTAGTTATTGGCACATTGTTATTTTAGTGTAATTGAAATACCTTGGATTTTGACACTATTCATATAGATGATTGAATACTGTGAATAAAGATATTTTGAATCTTGAATTAATATTTACGATTTTATATGGGTAATCTACTTTTAATATCGAAATTCTGCTCACTGAAATCACTAGGTATTTTCCGTTTTTTAACTGAGCCATAAATCCAGAATCCCAGATTATACGTTGGAGAGGGACGGGCTTTGAAAGTTAATTGAAAGTTAAGAATTAAACAACCAAAACTTAACAACAAAAACAACTTTTAGCTTTCCAAAGAACAGATTTAAAATTATGACTTGCAACGAATTGATGTTTATTATTTCTACAGAAAATGTAACGTTGCATGTAATTTATTATGTATTATTAGTTTTATAATGTAACTATGTAAAATGTTGTGATATGAATTGGTTGTTACATGGCAATAAAAAACCGAATCTTAATGTGGTACTTTTTAATTTTTTTCGAAACTTCTTCTCCATTATTTAATATTTGAGTTTTTAATCTAACGAAAATACAGCGTATGTACAAGTATATCATGAAGATACAATTAAACATGAATTTAGAATCAAACGATCTACAATTTTTTATTCGCATTTGCAAATAGTTGTGAGCCCCAATTCCATCCTTAACAGTAACTTAGATGAGGTATTTAATACATTGTTATTTCCAAAATATTATAATAATGTTATTTAAAGTAATTTCTGTAAATTAATAAAGGAAGTAGGCCTAATTTGGAAGTTACTTACTTAAACTTTCACGCAGTACATTTAAAACTTATCTAATTTAAATAAAACTACCATATAGTAATATAACAAAATTGTTTGAACGCTCTTTAAAGTAATTTGTGGCAATTGAATAATGTTTTAAAATCATAATTTTTTTACAAATATAATTTTTACACATATAATTTTTTTACACCATTAACGCTAAAAGATCCCTCATGTCCTGTTAGGTATGGTATGTGTGGATATAAAGAGCATACAGTTACTAACTGTGGTGCTTTTAATGGGTTTACTTTAACTATGGGTTTAATCAGAAACTGAAAAAGTAATTGTATCTAATATATTTTTTTTGTTCATATTTTCATTACACGAATGTGCCACTGCTAAAGCATAGCTACAATGTAAAGGCGGTTGTCTTATTCGACTTAAAATCAGTTTACTGCACAAATGGATGCACATAAATTTACCGAATTTGCTTAGCTAGTTGTCCTATACCGAGCAAAGCTCGATCTTCCTGTACAAAATCCTTATATGAATGACGGATTTCCACTTTTTAATTTTTTCATTTAAGCCATTTTATACAAGGAATTGTAAGCTGTTCTTCAATTACATAAATTCCCACGTGCTTATAATATGTTTGTTTTTTTATTAGAAAGGTTGTATATATCATAAAAATTAGGCTCGTAGAACTTTTTAGTTAGAATACGTTGCAATTATTAAACTCGCTAATAAGAGGAGAGATAGGGAGAGATGGAAGGATGTAGAGAGGGTAAGAGAGAGAGAGAGAGAGAGAGAGAGAGAGAGAGAGAGAGAGAGAGAGAGAGAGATCAGATGCATTGTGCAGAAAGTGACACGCTCGTATATCATAGCAACATGCAAATATGCTCTGGATGGCTGGGCTTACACCGCTAATAATTCATTTAGTTGTGTTTTTAGACGCGATGGCCCTGACAGCAAGATTTACACCATGTTGCCAGCGGATTGATATGTGCACGAGTTTATAGTTACAAGCCCTCCCATAAACGGGCTGACTAGAGAGGTCGGTCATATTGCTTTTCCGTTGTCCCGGGTAGGAACTTGGAACGTTAAAACAATCATGTTATAGCTTTGGTTGTAAGGTTATCTACTAGAGACATTTGTATTGTTGGTAGCCTTTACCCATCACAATAAGGAAGAAACGACAGAATAAGTGTTTATTAAGTTCCATTCGAAATGGAATTAATCTTGGTCTGTGCGGTAACACTGCAGAGGGAAGAAATTTATATTTTTTTTAGTAGATAAATTGGAGAAGTTGGCAGATAAAAAAATTCACAATTAAAATTAATTTTAAAATCAGAAACTACATTCATAAGCTGCAATAAACGTTGACTAAAATCAAATACCCCCGCGGATTCCCTCACACAGTTTCACCACACAACTGATGTTTCCATATTACTAAAATCAAATACCCCCGCGGATTCCCTCACACAGTTTCACCACACAACTGATGTTTCCATATTACTAAAATCAAATACCCCCGCGGATTCCCTCATACAGTTTCACCACACAACTGATGTTTCCATATTACTAAAATCAAATACCCCCGCGGATTCCCTCACACAGTTTCACCACACAACTGATGTTTCCATATTACTAAAATCAAATACCCCCGCGGATTCCCTCATACAGTTTCACCACACAACTGATGTTTCCATATTACTAAAATCAAATACCCCCGCGGATTCCCTCACACAGTTTCACCACACAACTGATGTTTCCATATTACTAAAATCAAATACCCCCGCGGATTCCCTCACACAGTTTCACCACACAACTGATGTTTCCATATTACTAAAATCAAATACCCCCGCGGATTCCCTCACACAGTTTCACCACACAACTGATGTTTCCATATTACTAAAATCAAATACCCCCGCGGATTCCCTCATACAGTTTCACCACACAACTGATGTTTCCATATTACTAAAATCAAATACCCCCGCGGATTCCCTCATACAGTTTCACCACACAACTGATGTTTCCATATTACTAAAATCAAATACCCCCGCGGATTCCCTCATACAGTTTCACCACACAACTGATGTTTCCATATTACTAAAATCAAATACCCCCGCGGATTCCCTCATACAGTTTCACCACACAACTGATGTTTCCATATTACTAAAATCAAATACCCCCGCGGATTCCCTCACACAGTTTCACCACACAACTGATGTTTCCATATTACTAAAATCAAATACACCCGCGGATTCCCTCACACAGTTTCACCACACAACTGATGTTTCCATATTACTAAAATCAAATACACCCGCGGATTCCCTCATACAGTTTCACCACACAACTGATGTTTCCATATTACTAAAATCAAATACACCCGCGGATTCCCTCACACAGTTTCACCACACAACTGATGTTTCCATATTACTAAAATCAAATACACCCGCGGATTCCCTCATACAGTTTCACCACACAACTGATGTTTCCATATTACTAAAATCAAATACCCCCGCGGATTCCCTCATACAGTTTCACCACACAACTGATGTTTCCATATTACTAAAATCAAATACCCCCGCGGATTCCCTCATACAGTTTCACCACACAACTGATGTTTCCATATTACTAAAATTTATAACTAAGTAAACAATATTTTTTAATTGAATTTCATTCCATCAGAATGTAATTTTTTAAGCTATGCACAGCCATGAAAGATCGTATATTATTTATTAGTAATTTCAGCAAATCCAAACCATTTTCAACGAGGATAATGGAGTTTACTGACTTAACGAACTTAACGAAAAATACTTGACAACCTTTTTATAAAGACAGATTTTTATATAACTTCCTTATTAATATATTTACTCGCGTTTCAATAATTCTGCTCCAATTATTCTTTAAACATCACATTACATATTTGAGGACGGTTTATAACTAGGCCACGAGTACAAACAATTTGTAAAATCCAATTGAGACAAATCGTCAAATATACGGCCGAATACAGTGTATCACGAGTTTCTATAGTTGTTTGTTATTAATAACCAATTATAATATGCTAGGGGACCTGTTACTCAAGATCAAAGTTCTGCCATCTTCCCACCAAAAGTAGCCTACTATACAGATTGTGTTACCATTTAAGTATTTTGTATATTTAAATAACTATGTTTGAATGCATAAAAAGCTGTTTTATAATGATAGGCTAATTATTTAAACTGAAATCTATGTTATCCTTATTGGCAAAAAGGAAACTTTGAGAGTGGCCTGTGCCCTTCAAGATGGAGATATTAACAAGTGAAAAACAAACTTTTAAAAATTTAAAGATTGAGGCAGAACTTTGATAACGCAAGCGTCAACATCTGCTCAGAAAGGAGGAGATATGTTTATAAAAATCACCTTAGCGAATTTAGATATAGATGCAATGTCGAAATGTTTTAGTTCAGCAAGGCACACGTTGCAAAACTTAAAAAAAATCATGTCCGTTAAAAAAGTCCTTTTGAGGTCCGGTTTTGTAGTGTTATATAGTACCATCTTTAAAATGATATATTATAGGTCTTTTATAGCCTACCTAAAGACATAAAACGCCTTCATAAGACATTAAGACATTAAGGGTCGTTCATTAGATAAACTGTTGTACGTCTTAATGTTGGCAAAGATCATAATGTATAATCGTTTCTTGAAAACACTCTTCTAACTGATAAATATAAAATATCAAATCAGAAATATAATTTTTAATATTTGAGGACAAGGCCTTTCGTTTACAAAGTAAACATCGTCAGGTCCAAAATGTTAGGTTATAATGCCCTTTTTTGTAAGCATTCATATACATATATATCTTATTCGAAATATGTTATTAGATTTTTTATCCAAATTTAAAATCAGCTATTAGTTTGTACGATATAAATTATATGTTTTAATACATGTAAACAATTATATAACTTAACATTTGGGACTTAGCGATGGTTAATCTATAAATGAAAGGCCTTGTCCCATGTAATACAAATTATATTACTGATTTGATAATTTTAATTATAAACTCATAGTGTATATTGTTTTAAAGGTCTTATATAGCTTTAAAATGCCACAAACTGGACCTTCAATAAAATATTGTACGGATATAATCGTATTTTAAAGTTTTTCCGAGAGAACTAATATTTTGACCGACGTCCATTATTCAATCAGAGGTCCGTTTGAGGTATTATTTGTGGCATTGAGATCTACTAGTTAATACCTGTCATTTTGTACAGTTTCAATTGTGCTTTTGACTAAGATTTTCTTCTGTCTCCTCTTTGAGCCGTCAAAATACCTAAAGCAAAATATTCAACTTATTTTTTCGTCGTTTACTACAAATAGTACTGGAACAGGTGAGTATTAAAATTATCAAAAAATGACTCGTAATTCCAAATGAACTAACTAGTCTAATGAAATAAAAATCTTCAGATCGAACCGTATCGAACGAATAAATAAATTGTTTAAAGACAGATTCCAGTTTGGAGCGCGTCCCGCGGGGAGCGTGAGCTGGCCCCTGCCGCGCCGTCGGAGCGCACCAGTGCTTAATTATGTACAGTGAGTATTGTCTCAATAAAGAGGAAGCAATGGGTTCGTGATGCTGCGTCTAATGACCTCACAATGATAATATTAATAGAGCTTCGGCGTAATCTACGGCGCGGCCTGGCCCACCCACCGCAACAATACGTCACTGGCGCAACTCTGGCGCTCCGGCCGTTGTAAATATCACTGATGTTGTTTATACCTGTGATATTTATCACAGGTCGATCTGAAATGAGCTGCACTAGACCGTCATTTCACGTGTTAATTAACAAGGGGAAAGGCGTGATTGTGAAAAGACTAATACATTTTTGTTTTGGCTAAGACTCCAGTCTGTTAAATTCTGAAAACGGTGCATACATTTTAAAACTGGTTTCACCCGTACTAAACTGTGTTTGTGAGTAAGCATTAAACAAAGAAACAACTTTGATTGAATATAATATTAAATTATAAAGAATTTTATAATTTCTTACCCTGGCCTTTTAGGATAAACCTCATCTATAAGTAAAGGCACCAATTTGTAATCAATTGTACAATACTTATAGCCCAATATAGGTATATACCAGCTTACATTTAATCCGGTAAAACATATTTTTTTATCGGATTGTTTGGTATGAACGGGGGTTGTAAAACTAAGTTTACGACCTCGAAAGGCATGGGGAGAACTTTTGGTAGGCGAAAAACCTCATATTTTTTGGCACTTTTTCCATATTTCTTATTGTAGGCCCTAAACGAAGCCTCGTACAGAAATTGTTATGCTTGCTGAATTTAAAGTAGACAAGATTTAATAAGAAATACACTGGTCAAGGTTGTTATTACTAAATGTGGTTCATATTTAACTTTGAAATTTTACGAAAGTTTCCGATTAACCTCAAACTTTTCGCACTTCTTTTGTTTCTTTCCTGTAACTCGTAAACGAGACCTCGCACGGAAAATATTATACTTATATAAATTAAAGTAGATATAATGTTCCATACAATTCACTGGTCAAGTGTAGGATTACTATGTGTGGTTCATATCAGAAGAACTTTTAAATTCGATGACATTTGCCGATCAAACTAAAGTTTGTCGTACTTCTTTTAGTTTCTTCCTGTACCTTGTAAACGAGGTCTGGTACAGAAAATATTATTGCTTCTCCATTTAAAGTAGAGTAGTCTTACGAGGCTTCGTTTAGGGCCTACCGTAAGAAATATGAAATACCCCCGTCGCAGCAAACCTGCATACTCAGCGAATTTCCAATGAATATATAACATAACACATTAAAACACTTACCAGGATTCATAAGAAATGTATTCACAAACAAGCGATAGTTAAAATATTAATTATTCTCCGTAAGAATAACATTGGGGATTAGTACTCAGGTTTGCTGCAACAAGGCACACAAAATAATGGGTTTTTATGCAAATATCAATAGAACTCATCTTAGTGAAGCCACATACCAAGTTTCATCCATATACATTCATAAATAAGCTATATATAACATTTTAAGTATTTTCCATAAGAATAACATGGGGACCAAGAACCTAGGTTTGCTGCTACAGGAACCATAGGCGAAAAATGGTTTTTTTGTGCAAACAACAATAAACCAAAACCAGATCAAGCCTTGTACCAAATTTTGTCAGTTTATGTTCATAAATAAGCGAGATATACAATTTTTCTTTTTCCCCATAAGAATAACATTAGACAACGTACTGTGTTTAGCACTTTCAATATCTCGGTAACCAATTGACGTAGAGCAATGATCAAAATACCAAATTGTTTTTTTTTAAGCTGAATTCAATGGTATAAATTAAAATTTGATTTAAATTAAAATTACATGTGAAAACCCCAAAAAACACATTTTTGGGGTACAAAACCCCCCAAAAACCCCCCTTCGGATGGTGCGATTCATCTGGTTTTCGAACTCGTTCAAATAAATGGTACTTTACACATTTGTACCAAATTTCATTAAGATCGGACCTTTTTTACGAGAGTTATCGTGCTTACGGACACATATATATATATATATATATATATATATATATATATATATATATATATATATATATAAACATTTGAACGAATGGTGTTTTTGGCATCTGGGGACCTCAAAATGAAAAGTTATCATGGTCTCGGGCTTAAGTCTTACCATGAGACCTACGGTAATAGCTTCTTCCCTATAGGGGAAATTCGCTAAAAAGTGCCAAAAATTTGAGGTTTTCGCCTACCAAAAGTTCTTCCCGTGGCTCTCGAGGTCACAAACTTAGTTTTACAACGTTCTATACCAAACAATCCGATAAAAACATAATTTTTACCGGATTTAATGTAAGCTGATCGTCTCTCAAGCTACCTATATATTGGGCTATTAGTTTTATTTTGCTTTACAAACAGAAACAAAAATTATTACATGTAAATACTTTAATTGTACACCTTCTCAAGGTATGAACCATATGCGCATGTTTAATTGAAATGTAAAATTATGAATAAATACCAACCCACTATCAATGTATTATAAGGGTTTCAGTTAGATTTATCTAGAAAACGAACTTTAAATGTGTGTTATACATATTTGAATGTCAGTAATAAGTATACATTATGCTCTTAAGAATGCAAAAATGTATAAAATATAGTTATAAACTCCTTGATTTATCAAGGTCGTTGCATGGAATAGAGATCAAATTGACTTAAAAGAACTATCTGTATATAATTATTATAATATTTCAAAACATGAGATGCTCCTGAACCTTGATGTTCCAACCCCGGCGGCGCGGCGCGGCGATGATGCTTTGGACATAACTTAATTAGTAATACCTTCATCAGTCACTTACCCGCTTGACCAGTCTTTTCAGGCATGTACTTTGGTAATTTATATATAAGAGGTTTTTACTTATATAGCTAATTCAAACAATATAGACAATCATGTTTTTTTATTGTTGACTAAACTTCTGACTTGTTTCGGAGTTTTAATTTCAGTAAAACTAGTTTTGATTGTGATGATTGAATAGCTTTAAAGATTAAAAAACTGGCTGTTTGATAATACGCCGATGGCTTTGACTGTTCGAAATGATAATTTAACTGTGAGGTCAGAGACACTGTATTTTTACGTGATTTCTTGTTGATAAAACCTAGCAAGGCAATCAAACAGTGATAACTACTGCACTGACCCATCATGTATGCGCAACCGTTGTAAGTCTTTGGCCACAACCTGATTCAAACACGGAGTAAAACTTGAGTGGTTCATTGAGGTACAACTACTGGAGTAGCCAATCGAACGTAGTGAGTGAAAAAAGTAAGTCACAATGTAACAGGGGAATGAGATGTGACATTTCTCGCCATGAAAATTAAGTAGGAGTTCTCAATAATCTAAATGACCTAGCATGTTCAGGAAGTCGAATGAACCAAGGTATTTTGGATGGGACGTTGTTATAAAAACTCGTAATGAAAAATCAATCAGGGTTAATCAAATAAAGTAACCTAAAATAACAGCTCAATTTCTGGTCACTAACAAAATTATTTAGTACACAAAAAAGTCCACTTTCGATTACATAAATGATAAATGTCCTCTAAACAAAACCAGGAGAGCATATACCAGCAGCACCGAAGAAGAATCCTCCAGTGAATAAAAAGAGTAAATTGAATGTGAAGAAACCTGTTTGAACGTGTACGACCGTGGAGAAGTCGTCTAAAAAGGAGGTGTCAGTCTCCTTGGACGCGTGATTGAATAGATCAACTGATAAACCCAAGGTCACTCGGTCAAAAAATACATATGTGGCAAAGACAATGGGCCGTCATTGACAAGCGACGGCGGTGCGGCATGCCCGGCACGTAGTCTACCTCTCGCCCTCGCCCTCCTGGCTAGGACGGTGGACTACTGGCCACAGCGGCATGCCCGGCACGTCGTCTACCTCTCGCCCTCGCCCTTCTGGCTAGGACGGTGGACTACTGGCCACAGGGGCATGCCTGGCACGTCGTCTACCTCTCGCCCTCGCCCTTCTGGCTAGGACGGTGGACTACTGGCCAGAGGGGCATGCCCGGCACGTAGTCTACCTCTCGCCCTCGCCCTCCTGGCTAGGACGGTGGACTACTGGCCACAGGGGCATGCCCGGCACGTCGTCTACCTCTCGCCCTCGCCCTTCTGGCTAGGACGGTGGACTACTGGCCACAGGGGCATGCCCGGCACGTCGTCTACCTCTCGCCCTCGCCCTCCTGGCTAGGACGGTGGACTACTGGCCACAGGGGCATGCCCGTCACGTCGTCTACCTCTCGCCCTCGCCCTCCTGGCTAGGACGGTGGACTACTGGCCACAGGGGCATGCCCGGCACGTCGTCTACCTCTCACCCTCGCCCTCCTGGCTAGGACGGTGGACTACTGGCCACAGGGGCATGCCCGGCACGTCGTCTAGCTCTCGCCCTCGCCCTCCTGGCTAGGACGGTGGACTACGGCCACAGGGGCATGCCGGGCACGTCGTCTAACTCTCGCCCTCGCCCTCCTGGCTAGGACGGTTGACTACTGGCCACAGGGGCATGTCTGGCACGTTTTCTGCCTCTCGCCCTCACCCTCTTGGCTCGAACGGAGACTACTGGCCACAGGGGCATGCCCGGCACCACTCGCCCTCGCCCCCTGGCTAGGTCAGTAGGCTACTAGCCGCAGGTACATGCCCGGCAAGGGCGGTAGACTACTAGCCACAAGGCCATACCCGGCACGTCGCAGACTTTACGACGGATAATGTAAGTTAAGAGGTTTTTAGCGAATTTCCCCTATAGGGAAGAAGCTATTAGCGTAGTCGGCATGGTAAGACCTAGGCCCGGGACCATGATAACTTTTCGTTTTGAGGTCCCCGGACCCCAAAAACACTATTCGTTCAAAACTGTATATATATATATATATATATACATATACATATATATCGTATATGTGTGTGTGTGTGTGTGTGTGTGTGTGTGTGTGTGTGTGTGTGTGTGTGTGTGTGTGTGTGTGTGTGTGTGTGTGTGTGTGTGTGTGTGTGTATGTGTGTGTGTGTGTGTGTCGGTGTGTGCGATAACTCTCGTAAAAAAGATCCGATTTTGATAAAATTTGTTGTGAACGTGTAAAGCAACATTTATGACTTTAAGTTAAAAAACCAACCATATCGATCTATCTAAAGGGGTATTTTGGGGGGTTTTGTACCCCAAAAATTTTTTTTGGTCTTTTTACATATATTTTTTGAAATAATCAAATTTTAATTTCCACCACTGCTTGAATCAGCTTAAAAAACACACAATTTGTTATTTTGATCATTCCTCTACGTCAATCGGTTACCGAGATATTATAAGTGCTAAACACAGTACGTTGTCTCATGCTATTCTTATGGAGAATAAGAAAATAATTATATCTCGCTTCTTTATGATCGTATACTGGCGAAATTTAGTATACGGCTTTATCTAGTTGTGGTCTATTGATATTTGTTAAACAAATTTGCAAAAGGTTTAAGCAGCAAACCTGCGAACTCAGCCCCCATGTTATTCTTATGGAGAAAAATAAAATGCTATGTCTCGGTTAGTTATGAACATAAATTAATAAAACCTTGTACATGACTTCGTCTAGTTGATTTATATTGATATTTTCCTAAACAGTTATTTTTTTTTGTTCCTTGTTGCAGCGAACCTGCGTACTCATCCCCATGTTATTCTTATGGAGATTAATCAAAATGGGATATATTGCTTATTTATGAATGTACATTGATGAAACTAGGTATGTGGCTTCACCTAGTTGAGTTATATTGATATTTGCATAGAAACCAATTGTTTATGTTCCTTGTTTCAGCAAACCTGCTTACTCATCCTCAATGTTATTCTTATGGAGAATAATTAAAATTGTATATATCGCTTATTTGTGAATATATTTTTATGAAACTTGGTGTGCGTCTTTATGTGGTAATAAGTCATATATTATGCATTGGAAATTCACGGAGTACCCAGGTTTGCTACTTTATTAATACATTAAAGTAGTCAAAGTGTTTTTCAGAGGGATAAATTATGGCTGTAGGTAGTATGTAGTAGTTGGGTGGTGACACATCACGGCTGAGCTGGTAGGTTTTAGGGGTTTCTGTCTTATTAGGTCAGAAATCATAGGTTTGAAGTGCTCTTATACTTAGACAATAACATAAAATATGTTTACGTTTAAAAACTAAAACGACCCTTATCTTACAAACCGCTGTTTATGTGGGATAGGAAAAAACAGGTTTAGTATAGGATAATGTGTTTTCCTTTTGTTATCAGGCTTTTAAACATTCTAGTTGGTAGTAACACACATTATCTGTTGATATTTCGTTGCCGAAATATAAATATGTATGGTCTATTGTAATTTGTTATACCCAAAAGGCCAAAGAATAATTTAGCCTCAAATCACTCAATCAGTCTATATCCAAGTGTGTTTATGGTAGTTACCATTATAATTAACCATGATAAATTATTCTTTGATTAAAACTCAATTAAATAATGACGATTTTATGTTAAGAGGTTAGTACGGATATTCACCATTACCTGATAAATTATTTATGACATTTCGGGATTTTCAATCGAATGCCATCTTCAGGTACGAAACAAATCCAGTTTAGTCACGAGTACCATGACCGTGAGATCAGCTGACGGTGGACCTGTCGACGCCTCCTCAACCGGTGACTTGCACCAGTCATGACAGCTTGTTCAAATGACTCCCTCTTCTGGCGGTGATATACATTAATTTCTCGACAATAGAGAAAGCAGCCGAGCACAAAGCCGCTTCGCCGGTGTTCCCTTCTGTTCGCACCCCGTGATTAATGTTCGACGCTAGCTAGCGGCCACTGTGGCTTCTTCATCTACAACAAACAACATCTATTACACTTCTCCAACTTATATCGCCTGATATACGACAACAACAAATTGGCTGTTTTGTTGCCACGTGCGATTTCTTAAGGCGGGTCTGTTTCGTGGGATATAACTACGTATGTAGGCTAACTTGTATTTTATTGAGCGAAGCTTTCTTTCCCTCACTTTGTCACTTCTTTGTAACGGCATCACAGTGTATTGGCTTTACCGATTGATATGAAATTTGGCCAGTAGCTAGGTGATACCGGGAAAAGGTTTTTCCTTAGAGAGATTTGCAAAATTCCTCCTAGATTACGCCCCACTGGGTCTTAAAGTTCACTTGTAATTGTAATGGAAGAAATATTTTATTGGGTTTATGTCACACTTTTTTAACTGACTTCATTTAAATTAAACTAGCTGCCCTGTTGATCTAATCCGAGCAAGTCTGTACCCAACGAAAGGTTACTCCAGCTGTAAACAAACATAGCAAAACATCTGATATTAAAACCGTTGATAACAACGTACTTTCAATCAACACGAAGTTTAGTCTTCCGCCATCAGATAGTGCCACTATTCCGAAAATTCAGCCCTTTACTGTATTTAGGTAATGCCCTTTCTTATTCTGAGACGTATTGGCAAATCTAAGAAAAAATACCTTTAATTTGACACCTCAAACGTTAAAATCCGTCCAGCCGTTATCGAGTTATGACTGTGACGAAAAAAACCCTCGCGTATTGGTATACAGGATAAACAGCTGTTAAAAACTGTCACTGTTTTGTTTAGTTTATTTTAAGTTTGTTTACTAAATGTAGCGTTCTTCCCCGTAGATCTTCTTTGTTCGCGCTTTAACGTTGTAACTGTTGCTTCGCTCGTTTAAGCGTCTAAAGTGTAACGGAAGACCATCCTAGGAAGTCTTTTTCCCATGTTTTTAACTATGTTATATCATATATCCTCTACTGTGTGGAGATGGCTTGATGATCAGCCAGTCAACAAAAGAGTGAGAGGTCGTTTACTTGCTATCCATCAAGTCATCTCCGCACAGTGTCAATATCATGTCATTAGACAAAGTGATTTAATTTTTCATTGGTTACAAGATTTTATCACAGCTGATCATTAAAAATCATTATTTTGCATTGATATTTTCTTGTTGTTACCTTCGCAATAAACCATGTTGTGGAGGGGAGTGGAGGCGAGTGCAGGGGAGTGGAGGAGGTGACATCCCCTCAACCCTTTGTTTTCCAGCTGGCCATCAAGCCATCTCCTTACAATACTCTGGAGTGCGTTTATGCTTGGATTGCAGAGAAAATAATATACATCTATCAGTTATTTAATTAAAAATAATTTACCAAAGGAAGTTTGCTTTCACAACTATCTCAAAAACGTTCAATCTCCTTTGAAAAATGTTCAACTTCTTTCCTCCAAATATTTAATGTTGTCAAAAAGCGTTAATCCAAAAAGATTAACATCGGGCCTATGGAGTTTGTAATTAAAATTAAATAACTGCAGTTATTCAAATACAAACTGCTGAACTATCAAAGTAATACTTACGTAGTTGACTATCAGTATCTGATCTTACTGGAAACTGTGTTATCGCGGATTCTCTTAGCAAAGCTCTGCCCCCACGTACTTGTTTAACCGCTCGAGTGAATACCCCTAACCATTTTTAACATTACACGCCTAACTTTTAAAACTTAAGTAGTACAACACAATATACCTCAACTTTAAAATGAAGCCGTGCACTCATGAATAACATATTTATATTTTGTAATCATGCACAATTTAAAATTACAGAACGCCAGAGAACTCAATAGAAGGATATTAAAGTTTTACTGTTTTTGTCTTTTAAGAGAAGTCAGGCAATAATATGAGAAATTTGTTTTGGAAACAATAATGCCTTTAAAAATTAAAATTAAAAATTTCCAAACCACTATTACAACTCAATACTAAAGGATTTCCGGTTGTATAATGGCATGAATTTATTGGTATGTATTTTATTTATACTATTTTGTTTGCCTAAATGACACAGCTTTTCGTGAAATATGCCAATTCATTTAATTTCAGCTCACCTTAGGTGGTAATTGGTAACCTTTTTAATTAACACGTTTTTATTAGCTCGCTTTCTTGTCTGTTCGATACAAATTTTGCAACCGATTTTAAACTAACTTCCCGATGATCTATAGACTTTAAACTTGAAAATAGCTCAGAAATTGATGACAATGCAATATTAAATCATTTTCTTGCAATAAAATTAATTTTATTAGTGAATTTCCTTTGGAAAGTGAACTATTAGCATGACCCGCACGGTGAAACTTAAGCCCGGGACCACCATAGAAGTTCCTAACGTGACCCCCCTGAACACGATTTGGGGGGTCGTTCAAAATTATATATATATATATATATATATATATATATATATATATATATGTGTGTGTGTATGCACTCTAGCGGTCACATTTTTTGTCCGATTTACTTCACATTTGGTAGGGACGTTCCTTTCTATAATCTGTTGGACAAGTTCGTTGGGCAAAACAATCGGAAAACTCTAAACCCATTTTTTGGGGATTAATCTTTCAAATTTCGAGTTTTTGGGCCACAAAAAGGATCAGAAAAGCCCCATATGTAAAATTAATGCATGTAAAAAGATGGGGATTAGAGAGGCGAAAGTTTTAAGCCCTATTTCTTCATTCTAGCATAAATATTTACCGAGTTATTAAAGAAAATGTGTATCGGCTAAACACAGTACGTTGTCTTATGGGGGTTTTACACTAGAAAAGCCTGTTATTCCTTTGTTAAAGTACTTTTATTATCCCCAGCAACCTCACGACTACTTTCAAGCCTGTCTGGACCTTCTCCTAACCTTATAATGCGCAAAATTGTATTCCCAGCTTTGCAAGTAAATGAAACCAGGAGTATCAGAACAGCCAAAAAATCAATGTTTTCAGATTTCAATAAAAATTGGACAAATTTATGTTTTTACACTGATTTTTAGTTTTAAAAGTTTTTATGTGGAAATTCACTTCCCTCACGTCAGCGTGCTGCGTGCGAACTCGTTTAAGTGTTAACTCACAATAACCGAAATGTATACATAAACAAATATCTCAATGTGAACATAGAACATAGAACATCTGATTACATATAACAAAAAATATTTACTTTGGTTATGTATTAACGTATGTCAATTTGAGACATGATTATATGAAAAGAAACTCAAATAAACCTTAAATTTCCCACATGCCTCTGTCATAATCTGATATAGATGATTAAAATAGATTTAAAATGTTTGTAACACATAAAACACTAAAAAGTAGACAAAAATGTATTAAATAAACAACTTTTAAAATACCGCGTTTTTAAAACGGACTAAAAAGTAGAAAATAATTTATCCTATCCTACCCTATCACATAGATTGCCTGGAGCATTTGTGATTGTGAATATTTAGTAGCTATGAAAATACTTTAAGATTTAAAACTAAAAACGTGGGGCGCAATTAATAGCTATATAATATGACGGTTATCTTCACCTACTAGTATATCTCAATACCGGCTCGTTTTCTCAATTAGGAATTATAGCTGTAAATTATAGGAACTGATTTACTGTTGTGAAGCTCTTGTTCTCCTACCGACAGCTACTCCCTCACGTTGCATGCGCCCCACGTTTTTCGTTTTCAGTCTTTAAGTATTTTCATAGCTACTAAATATTCACAATCAAAGATTTTCAAGGCAATCAATACGGGGATAGGATAAATTATTTTCTACTTTTTAGTCCATTTTAAAAACGTGGTATTTTAGAAAGTTTGTTTATTTAATAAATTATTTTTTATTAATTTATCATTTAAAGTTGTATCCGAAATCATAGCTCTACATAAAGTTTAAGTTGGTTCCGCAAATACATTATACCTAGTTTCAACAAACGTCGATACTTTGTTTAAAATTCCTTGTTGGTGATGGTGAGTTTATGTTATTTAAGAAATTATTCCGGACATTTGGCATCACTGAATGAGAAAAAACAAACTGTACGACCTGATTTTCTTTTTTTGGAGTTTTCCAGCTTTGCCAAGATTGTGCCATTAATTTTCTTTGTGTTATTTTCTTATGTTCTAAATATTTCTCTCACATGCAGACGGATCGGATTCTAGATACCGAAAGGTCGTGAAGCGTTGTTTTATTCAGTAATGGCGAATGTCCGAAATAATTTCTTAAATAACAGATGTCTACGATTTTTTTAAAGTAAAAAATTGGAACGAATCACCTCAGTTAACGACATTATTTTGTTGTAGCCGATGAGATATATGGATTCCATTTGGAAAACGTTACACACAAGCCTGCGAATATACTTCATTGTTTGAGTGCTAAGACTAAGCCTTAAGCTAAAGACGAACTTCAACAATCCTCAGCACGCGGTTTTATCACATCGCACGATCATTTACCCGATATTAACTTTACAGCTAGTACTAATGAAACTCTTGTGTTCATCTAAATTTAATTGTGTCGATAAGCAGTAGGGTATCCGAGCGGCGCGCGCTGTTAATGCCGATTTTAAGTGGCCCGGTCGCGCGCAGTTGCGCCGGAATGCCCGCGCTCGGGCCGCTGTCAGGATAAATATGCGCGGACGGGTGACCGTCATAAACCGATAGCGTCCGCAGTAGCTTTACGCAACCGGAACTTAATTTTTGTGACATTTCTGTTTCCCACGGTCCCGCCACGGAATGCGGCTGCCGCTCTCCGGGTATCGTGGTATCTCCGATCGCCCGTGGGTGGTGTAGGGTGTCCGGTAACTCGGGTGGCGACGGAGGAATCCGTGCTTGAACCGCGGAGAGGCTAAGTACGGTTTAACCGGACGTAAACTTGATTGAGTCTATACTCTATTAGGTAGCGCGCGGCGTCCAATGAGGAAAACTTTGTAAGTGAAGCGGGATTCTTCAGGCCGTAAAATGTTGCGATATCTTTATGTTATTGGAAATTGGAGTGGAAACTAAGGAAGTGTCGAGACGTTAACACGTGTTGGCAAGTTATCAAGACGCGAGTTATTGCTGCTAGATCGCGGTAAATGTCCAAGAAAACTCTCCAGTCGCACAGAAACCCACTCACTTTGCAAAACCTTCATCCTCGTATCCACTTATGGGTTTAGAATATGTTCCCTATATACCGTCTACATAATCTTATGTCGTGTTCCGTTAATTTTTTGCAAGAGTAAGATTATGTTTTTCAAATAAATGTATTTTAGAGATACTATTATTAGAGCGTACTCTTGGGTAGCTGATGTTACGTCACGTTATTTGTGATGTAAAAGAGTTTGATCTGCAGATTTGGCCGATAGCAAAACAAATCCACTTAGTACCATACAATAAACATGTTTTTTAGAGTCTATTCCAGAAAGCTGTTTTTGAGAGTTCCAGAAATTAATTTCCTGAAAGTCATTTCTCGAGAGTCATTGCTTGACAGTAATTTCTCTAGAGTCGTCTCCCGAGAGGTATTTCTTTAGAGCCGTCCGCCGAGAGGCATTTCTCTAGAGCCGTCCCCCGAGAGGCCTTTCTCCTAGAGCCGTCCCCCGAGAGGTATTTCTCTAGAGCCGTCCGCCGAGAGGCATTTCTCTATAGCCGTCCCCCGAGAGGCCTTTCTCCTAGAGCCGTCCCCCGAGAGGCATTTCTCTGGAGCCGTTCCCCGAGAGGCATTTCTCTAGAGCCGTCCCCCGAGAGTCATTTCTCTAGAGCCGTTCCCCGAGAGGCATTTCTCTAGAGCCGTCCCCCGAGAGGCATTTCTCTAGAGCCGTCCACCGAAAGGCCTTTCTCCTAGAGCCGTCCCCCGAGAGGCATTTCTCTAGAGCCATCCCCCGAGAGGCATTTCTCTAGAGCCGTTCCCCGAGAGGCATTTCTCTAGAGCCGTCCCCCGAGAGTCATTTCTCTAGAGCCGTTTCCCAATAGTCATTTCTTGAGAGTAATTTTCCGAGAGTCATTTCTCTAGAGCCGTTTCCCGATAGTCATTTCTTGAGAGTCGTTTCCCGAGAGTCATTTCTCTAGAGCCGTTTCCCGATAGTCAGTTCCTGAGAGCCGTTTCCCGGGAGTCATTTCTCTAGAGCCGTTTCCCGATAGTCATTTCTTGAGAGTCGTTTCCCGAGAGTCATTTCTCTAGAGCCGTTTCCCGATAGTCAGTTCGCGAGAGCCGTTTCCCGGGAGTAATTTCTCTAGAGCCGTTTCCCGTTTCTCCGCGATTTGTCGACGTTCGTTAGCTGTTAGCCGCCGGACGGATGGCTGTGCGAACCGTATTAATGAAGGAGTAATAAATTAATTGTCCGCGGCGGACCGGTTGCGGTTGTGACGGATGCCAAAGGTCGCGCCAAAGAGCACACTTCGTTAGCTTGGCAGTTCCAGGTTGGCGGAGATACTTCCGCGACTAACCGGTGTGTTGGGGCTCCGCCCGACTAGCGAGCTGCAAGTGGAGTCTCGCCGGTTACTTTCCAAGACCGATTATAACCGATATTCAGATCTGGGTCAACACTATCAGTACTTGATACCCCGATTACTAACAGAATCCATTAATGAATCATGTACAGTGTTGTCTGCCGAGTAATAGACTTTCTTTGAAAACATGAATCTTAAAACTAGTTCTTAGTGGTATTCTCATATATAACTAAGACAGATTCATATTTCAGAAAAAGTATAAATGTAAACGTTACGATTCCACAGATATGACCCAAATAGGGATATTTCAATGATAGAGTGGATTTTTATATGGACAAAAGTGTTTCATGAAGAAAATCTAAAGGTACAACATACCGTTCAAGTCGCAGCTTTAATTTGTACCTTTAAAATGTTCTAGCGAAGAACTAAGGGAGAGGTTATGAAACAGACATATCAAATAACTCAAAAATTTAAAAAAAATCTAACTAAGTTTGAATTTTTTGTTTGAAATTCGTTGTTGGCGATTGTTTTTTATTTGAGAACTGATGGCATTCACTGTTGGAAAATAAATTCGACGTTTCGGATATGGAATGTGATCTCCTCTTAATACGACAGGAACCGGAAACATAACCTACTTAGCAGCAACAGTCCAAAACTGCATATAAATCAAAGCAAAACTGGGTATGAACCTTAAAAGAGCTATAGCAGAGGAGTGTAAAATAAATTAAAGTACCAGAAAAAGATCAATACAAAACAACTAATCGTTTCTTTCTAAACTTTCGTCTGCCGAAATAATGCGTTGTCTCTAGTCAGCGATTAACGAACGTCCGTAGTAAAATTGTTTAACACCAACTTTTACACACAATATTTTAATTTTTATTTTCAGTGATAAAAACTTAAATAGTTCACTAAAACTGTTGAAAACCATGACTTGGATTGTACGATTTTACCATATTCATCTACAAAACTTAACAGGATCTTTTGAGAAAACCATAAGTCTGATTCTAATAAACCATACTTGACTGAAAGGACTCAGTTATAAAATTTAAGAAAACTGTTAATACAACCTCATGTAAGTTATAAACTAAATTAAAGTGTCAAGTTAAAACATGATTTTATACAATTTTATCAGATGTGCGATTTGATATGCTATATAACAGAAGTCAGGTGAACAAGCGAAGTTTTTTTGGGCAAAGCTAGTATTTATAAAACCCTCCAGATATGCAATACTGTTGACGACTGTTTCAGACCAGATTTACACATCTATAGCAAACTTCCCCTCGCAAGTGGAACCAACCCGTACCGACTGGTCATCATAGAGCCGAGGCTGTTGGAGGCGGTTGGAGACCCTCGATTTGTTACACTCCCAAAGTGTAAACATGGGCGATGACATCTGAGTAGGCTTCGTGTGCACAAGTAGGAACATGATTGATCGTGTATTGTTCATCCGGGCCGATTTGTCAGTGGAGTAAACTGTTACAAATGGAGGTTCTGGGCCACCGCGGGGGGCTGCAGTAGTGGGCGGCTTTGACTACACTTGACTTAGGTCTATGAACTTGTAAATGGTTACATGACAAAGTTTATAGTAAAAAATGTCAATCGGCATATTCTAATATATAATTTCGAAAGGAAAAATGGTAAATTCGCTTTGCGCAGGTTTCCAAAGCTAGTGTACAACCTGGAAGGCTGAAACTTGTAACATACAAAGAAAATTATATGGGGAAGAACCTAACGGAACCCAATTTTGTGTTCAGAGCGTATTGCTAAGTATTTTAAAGGAAACGGTCCAAACCCCTAAACCAAACGGTGTCACCCCGGGACTTAAACCCGTAACCCCTTGAACCGAAGTCCAAGACGTTAACCGTTAGGCTAGCGAGATTACTGAGTCTAGACTTATTTTCTTACTCTAGTTTGCAATGAAACGGACTACCGCCATTGTATTGTGACACACATTTGTCCACATGACCATACATTTATACATTTTCAACATCAAACTATGCTGACCACCAACCCAATTGCTATTTCACTCTACGAGAAATGCCGAGAAGAAGTCTGTTCCGCAAAAATTGCTGAACTTTTACCCGCAGTTCCGAACAGTTTTAGAGGTTAAGTTTATACTTTGCATTGCAACCTTAAAACTTGTATTATGTAAAAGGAAGATGTATTTTATATCGGTAATTACAACTGAAATATACAATTTTACTCATTTTGTTTTTATTGGCCCTGAACTGGTAGAACTATTATAGTGGTTTTAAATTACCTTTCCGTAACCAGTTCGAAGTTTTTGTAGTTTCCTATAACCTCAGGTTTCGACGCGGATACGTCATGTTCACGTAGTGCAGGTCAATTGTTTTCAAGCTAAAACCGCATTTCGGTCTAGAATACGTCGTCAAAGTTTTTTAAAAAACACAAAAAACACGAGACACACACATTTAAACATGTAAATAAAACTACTGGGCGTATACGCACGACTCGAAACCCGCTATTTGATTCCGTCGCGGTAGGCGGTGGCGGCACTAGGACACCTAGGGCCTACCGTGACGGAATCAAATAGCGGGTTTCGAGTCGTGCGGTATAGTACGCCCGGTAGTTTTATTTACATGTTTAAATGCGTGTGTCTCGTGTTAAAAAAAAACGTGGACGACGTCTTCTAGATCGAAATGCAGTTTTAGCTTGAAAACAACTGACCTGCACTACGTGAACATGACGTATCCGCGTCGAAACCTGAGGTTGTAGGAAACTTCAAAAACTTCGAACTGGTGACGGAAAGGTAATTTAAAACCACTGAAATATACAACTTTTAATAAATAAACATAAATGAAATTTCAAGTGATATTTTATGGTATACCTTCCTTCACTTAAACCTTTTTTTTGTACTCTTTATTCTCTCCTTGTACAACTTTCCTTTATTATCACCAGTAAACTCAAACTCGTTCTTTGTTTATCATTTTGAGGTTATTCGGGGACAGTCTTAAGTAAGTCATCATTTTCCTTCTTTAAAAGGTATCTTATACAAGTCATAAAGCTGGACACCAGATTAATTCTAAATCCAAACATGCAGAGAATCCTCTATTCCCTTGTGAAGCATTAACATACCCAGCATAATCAGTTAATATACAACTCTTCAGGTGAAAACCTAGTTTTAACACCCATAACTGCTGAAACTTCCAACTTCGCCATTACTTCTCGATTCTCGATGTACTTATTAACGGTGCCGACCGTTGCGTTGGCGGAGAATGCGGCAATTCCCCAAACAAGTGTAGACTTTACAATCTGTCTTTGGTGAAATTATTTCGCGCATAAAAGAATGCCCCTTAGCTTATAAACTTCCTGTTCCGAGAGTCGGGCCCAGGTATTCGCGAAAGAAGCGAGTCCCGTGGAATTCCTCGCCCGTTCCCACAGTAGAGGCATCCCAGGCGCGTCGGGCCTTTATAATTACTGTTAAACTGTTATAACATTTCAATACAAACACTCCAACCATCCACGCTCTAATATCTTCATAGATGACGGATAATAGCGGAATGAGTGATTTCTTAGGGATTTCGAGTTAAATGTGTCGAATGTCTGTAAAGTAGGCCTGCGAGATTGCAGTGACGAGTGAGAGAAAGTGTGTTCCCAATCCCGTCACAAAATATGGGCCGTAAATGACTCATAAAATGTTAAATTGAAATGTTAAGGGATATTTTGTCCAGAAAATGTAGCGAGGAGCCAAGCTTACGCAATTAACTATGTTAACGATATTTTAAACTCAACACTGGAATAAATATAAATTCGCGTTACCGAAACCTCTTAGCCCAAATAATTTGGATGTTAGTTTCAGATAAGAACACGTAATTTACAAGCGGCTCCGTACTTCCCGTGTGATGTAATACACGTCACATGAGAGGACTTGAAGGTTGAAAAATTTAAAAGCAAATGTAATGTTTTTAAGAACAACTAAAATCTTAATTCAGCATGCAGGTGTGAACAAAATAAATGTGTGCGTTAATAAATTCAACGCAAAAATCAAAAGCAGGTATTTTTAGACTAATAAAAGCGATGGATTTAAATTAATTATTGATATATTTCGACTTTACCGGTGTTTAAAACTATTCTACGTTTCGGAGGGTAACTATACCCTCGTTGTCAAGTGAACCACTTTCACATCTGAGATTAATCAATTTCATATCACTTCTACACAGTTACAACACTTGGTAACGAGAAAGGTTTCCTTACCTCCCGAAACGTTGAGTAGTTTTAAACCCTAAATGCGAAAGTTAAAGCCCAAATAAAAAATAACGAGTTCGCACGCAGCACGCTGACGTGAGGGAAGTGAATTTCCACATAAAAACTTTTAAAACTCAAAATCAGTGTAAAAACATACATTTGTCAAATTTTTATTGAAACCTGAAAACATTGATTTTTGGCTGTTCTGATACTCCAGGTTTCATTTACTTGCAAAGCTGGGAATACAATTTTGCGCATTATAAGGTTAGGAGAAGGTCCAGACAGGCTTGAAAGTAGGCGTGAGGTTGCTGGGGATAATAAAAGTACTTTAACAAAGGAATATCAGGCTTTTCTATTGTAAAACCCCCGTAAGACAACGTACTGTGTTTAGCCGATACACATTTTCTTTAATAACTCGGTAGATATTTATGATAGAATGAAGAGAGAGGGCTTAAAACTTTCGCCTCTCTAATTCCCATTTTTTTACATGCATTACCTTTACATCTGGGGCTTTTCTGACCCTTTTTGGGCCCAAAAACTCGACATTTGAAAGATTAATCCACAAAAAATGGGTTTAAAGTGTTCCGATTGTTTTGCCCAACGAACTTGTCCAACAGATTATAGAAAGGAACGTGCCTACCAAATTTGAAGTAAATCGGACAAAAAATGCGACCGCTAGAGTGCATACACACACACATATATATATATATATATATATATATATATATGTCTATATTTATTAGAGAATCAAATTTGTCTTTATATATATATATACATATATATATAAAATTTTGAACGACCCCCCAAAACGTGTTCAGGGGGTCACGATAGGAACTTTTATGGTGGTCCCGGGCTTAAGTTTCACCGTGCGGGTCATGCTAATAGTTCACTTTCCAAAGGAAATTCACTAATAAATAACACACATTTATTCTTAATTAGATATATTAGCTGTGAAAACAACTATTCATAAAGGAAAACATTCAAACCTTTCGAAAGATGACTATGAAAACGTTGTAAAGAAACAAGTACTTACAGAGTTAAAATAACCTTGCTTGGCATGTATTTACGTGTTAATGTGTTAAAATTTCCCTGTAAGTCTAAACTAACCTCAAATAATCACACGCTCCTTATGTATTCTCGGAAAAAACAGCACGCGATGTTAAACAACCGTGTTAAGTGAGCGACTCACGCAGTCTAAATAATGCGGACGCATTGGGTAAAAAACCCGCTTACGTTGTTCGAACTACAATTTGCCTTTGTGAATGACCAATGAGTCTGAATACTTAATTTACATCAACTGTCTCATTGTTATGTGCCATTGTCCATATACAAGTGAAAATTGTGTATATTTGTAACGTTGTGCTTTGTAAATAATTAAAGTTTCGGACTTGTTCAGTTACGTTGCAGTGTCCATTGCTCATCTTCAAGGCAGCTACGCAAAAGGGGTAATATATTGAATCACCCGTCATTCATTATTATTAAAGGGAACAATGAATAATGAATTTCATTTTCAAAAACACAACGTTACAGTTTTATAAAATCTCGTATCACATATAATATATTTTCAATTGTATTTTGAGTTTGATCAAATTTCAAAATATTCCATATTTGTAAAATCACTAGGTATTTCTTTTCTTCTTTAAAATGAACTAAAAAACAACGATTTTGAATTATCCATTGATTTACCTTATGGGAGAACAGGTAGAAGCCGATTACTGGAGCCCCTCTTAAAGTATCTTGGTACAATTTTTGGAACGTAAATTTGTTTCGGCTTTCAGGACGACAATGAAACACCAAAAATAAGAATCACCCATTGTGTGCGTGCGAGAGTCTTTGCGTGCGTGAGTGTGTGTGTGTGTGTGTGTGGGGGGGGGGTGTATGTGCGAGTGTGTGTGTTGCCCAGGCGCCCACTCGATGTCCATCAGTTGTCGTGTTAATTACACCGCTATTGAGACGATTGATTCAATGCTGCTAATTACCGAGGATGATCCGGCCTAGAGAAAGGTCATTCGATACTTAACATTCCACCCTCCCTCCCCATCCATTGGAGCACACTTTGAAGCTACGTTAGTGATGCAGTGTCAAACGTATGCATGAACTTTCAGTAATGATTTTTGTTTTGAAATTGTTGATGGGGTGAAGGCAGTATAGATGCATGTTTGGCTGATGGTTATGTTTATTCATTTGGCAACCAAGCATCGATTGATCTACTTAAATTCAAGGACAGCATGGTTTACTTCTGGACCCTATTCTGCCACAAATATTACCAAAAATCATGTTGAAAGCTCCTGGACTATATTCAAGGCTTAAATATGTTATCTTGCATACATACAAACTATACTGACATGTTTCGTTACAAGCGTAACATTATCAAAGCTTGCAATTCGTCAAGAAATAACGTTTAAATACCCCCGTAGCAGCAAACTTGCGAACTCAGCGAATTTCCAATGTATGTAAATGTATCTTGTATCTTAGTACCACTTAAAGCCACATACCATGTTTCATCAATATACATTCATAAATAAATTATTTGTGACATTTTAATTATTCTCTATGAGAATAACATGACGTCTGAGGATGCAGGTTTGCTGAAACAAGGAACACACAAAATGGGCTTTTATGCAAATTTTTTTTATAACTCAACTAGGTGAAGCCACATACCAAATGTTATTAATTTATGTTCATAATTAAGGGAGATAACATTTGAATTATTCTCCATAAGAATAACATGGGGCTGAGTACGCAGGTTTGCTGCTACAGTAATTATCGGCAAAAAAAATTTTCGTGCAAATATCAATAGACCACAACAGTATGAAGCAATATACTAAGTTTCGTCAGGATAAGTTGATAAATAAGCAATATATACAATTGTTATTATTCTCCATAAGGATAACATTGGACAACGTACTGCGTTTAGCACTTTCAATATCTCGGTAACCAATTGACGTAGAGCAATGATCAAACCACCAAATTGTTTGTTTTTTGAAAATGAATTTAATGGTGAAAACTAAAATTGGATTCACTCAAATATTGTATGTAAAAAACTCCAAAAAAATCTTTGGTGTACAAACCCCCCCCCCCCCCAACAAAAATACCCCTTGGAATATAGTGATCTTGCTGGTTTTCGATCTTAAAGTCATAAATGTTGCTTTACATGTTTGTACCAAATTTCATCAAAATCGGATCATTTTTACGAGAGTTATCGCACCCACGGACACATATATATACAGGTTTGAACGAATGGTGTTTTTAGCACCTGGGGACCTCAAAACGAAAAGTTATCATGGTCCCGGGCATAGGTCTTACCATGCCGACTACGGTAATAGCTTATTCCCTTTAGGGGAAATTCGCTAATAAGTTTCAGTATTTAGTACAACAGGATATTCCAATGTTTTATAAGTCCTTATATTATTAGGTTTATGTTCAGTGTTTATTTTTATTTTAAGTCTTGCGTTTTCTTTCTTCTGTTAACTCTAAAGTGTGTTTTACCGGTTATATTTAAAAAATTAAAATCATTGATTTTTCTTATTTATTTATTTAGTCAAATTAGTTAAATCAGTCACATTAGTCACAAGTCAGTCATCACGCTACAGCATTTCAGTCCAGTAACAACAGACTGACTATTTTTCAAACTTACCAATACATAAATACAGTTAAAAGTTATCGAAACATGCTTGAACAAACAACCATTCAAACTGGAATCAAACATCTAATGTACTACATAAAATACCAAACATCTTGGGCGGTCAGCATTGAAATGCATTCGTGAAACTCCATAGCTCTTAGATTACAGTATAATATCGATCATAAAATTCACTCTGCACCCACACCTTCATTTCGGAAAACCCGTTTCGCAAATCACCCCCCTCCCCCCGCCTGCCACAGTCGTGGTGAGGTCAGTATACAAGAATTAAAAATCGGATTTTAATTAGAAACGGGATGCGCGGCCGTGGAGGGGGCCGGTTGATGAAAACCCCGGTCCTATTAGAATATCGGGCCGGCGCGAGGGGTATTAGCGCGCACATGAATAAGTTATATTGTTTAAGCCCAATATTTCTGTGCGCTCGTGACGGCCGGCAACATCTCAATCGATTACGGGAGGAGCGGCGTGTGGTCCGGCCGGCCTACCACACCTCCGCCTCACACAGCACTCGGATCATCCGAACCAGGATAATCCGAACCGCTGCAGTATGTTAATACTGTCCACAACTCGTGGCACATCAACCAATCAGTCAATCAATCAATATCTTTATTTACATTAAAAACAAACAAACAAACAATAAGAACATAATAATTTTCTTGGAAATATTCCCCACGTACGCAGAGCCTGTGTCTGAGAAATGAGTTCAAATCAGTAAGTCCATGTATCTTCTTCGAAGCTCACTGTCATTGTCACTTATGTCTAATAATGGAATAACATTACCTTTTAAAATATATATATATATATATATATATAGAGAGAGAGAGAGAGAGAGAGAGAGAGAGAGAGAGAGAGAGAAAATAAAAAACGCTGAAAATTTACCGTTAAAAAATAAAATGTAAAGAGAAAAAATGACTCAAGTGATTACGTTCAAAAACATTCAATAACAAGAGACCCGGACAACATACGCGCGCGCACATGCACAACACAGACACGCACCCCCACAACCACTGGTTAGGAGTTTAACGACGTGATACAACTATCAATCTGGCCACGACACGTCTCAACCATCTATTTACAATTTGCTTACTCCCTCAAAGTATTCCGGATGGTCTAAACTGCGGTATATTTTTGTATCCGAACTTCACTTCGTAAGGTCCGTCTCTCTTGAATTATCCGATTAAACATCCAAGGTTTACTTTTGTATCCGAACTTCACTCCGTAAGGTCCGTCTCTCTTGAATTATCCGATTAAACATCCAAGGTTTACTTTTGTATCCGAACTTCATTCCGTAAGGTCCGTCTCTCTTGAATTATCCGATTAAACATCCAAGGTTTACTTTTTTATCCGAACTTCACTTCGTAAGGTCCGTCTCTCTTGAATTATCCGATTAAACATCCAAGGTTTACTTTTGTATCCGAACTTCACTTCGTAAGGTCCGTCTCTCTTGAATTATCCGATTAAACATCCAAGGTTTACTTTTGTATCCGAGCTTCACTTCGTAAGGTCCGTCTCTCTTGAATTATCCGATTAAACATCCAAGGTTTACTTTTGTATCCGACGGGTAATCTGACCTAACGTATACGGTATACTCTTGGATCCGAAACGCTCCTCATATTACATTGACTGCTCAATACTCTTTGGGTTGTCCGAATAGCAATCGTTTTTCCGAAACACCTTGTGGCACTTCTGCTCACTTCGGATTATCCTAACTACCATGGTATACACGGTTTTCGAACCGAACTTTAATATATGTGCATCTCTCATTGTACACTCCAATCCATCGACTGCCAAAATATAATAATGAATCTGAATATCACCTTACACAATACACTCCGAGCTATTCGAATTTCTACACTATACTCATGTATCTGAACAAGACCTTCTTAAACATCCGCCTCACAGTCCACTGTTATCCGAACTGCCACATTCTATTCATTTATCAGAACAAGACCTCCATAAAAATTTTCCTGACACAGTACACTGCTATCCGAAGTGCCACATTATATTCATTTATCACATCATTAATATGCGCGGTATCTATCCATTTCCCGTATGCGTGTATGTATGTGTTTATTTCTGTTTAATAATTTATATCGAAGAAAACTACACTTTACGTATTATCTTCTAATTTTGAACAAGTATTATTAAACCTTTCAGATTCCTATTGTGAATCAGTTTTCAAGAACCGTAAGTATTTTTTTTTTACTTTCACGTAGGGATGATTTTTTTGTTTCTGATTTGTAGAGATGAATATCTAAAACCCGCGAAAACTGAAGGTAAATCAAAAGTAAGATCCACACTTACGTTCATGCGGTATAACTATAATACAAATATACTAATCATAACCATATTTTTATAATTAAAACATATCAGTTTTTTTCAAAAACTTACTCGACTATTTGCTGTCGATTGTCCCAATTTGTTTACCATCTTTATTCTAATGAGCTTTTACATGAAGTTTTCTCCGTAGACAAATTACTATAGCCCGTTACAAAGCCTAATAATGTATGTTGTTTATTAATTTATTACACGTTAAAAATTTGCAATATCACATTTAATAACAGGAAAGTCTGAAAGACATCCGGAATGATATGTATATAATTTATTTTATAGCGCATGTAGTCTCAATTCAAATTTGCAATCAGAGGTAATATGCACATCCTTACATCTACAGATACACACATATTGCATACACATAGTTAATATATTTTTCATTGGCAAAGTTTTGGTATTTAATCGTAACCTTTTACGATTTTTTCCCTAATAAATTGTGAACCCTATCTGAATTTTAATAATAAATAAAGTATTTTTTTAGAGTTACATCTAATATTGCATGTATTTTTAATTAGGCTGTGATAAAATTGATCCATGCAGTAAATCGTTAAGATTGTTGTTATTGTTGTTAATAGTGGCTACATACTACTGGTTTTTTATTTTGAAAAAAATCGAATTCTAAATTTCTCAAACAAGCTTATTTTTTATAATAATCGATACTTGATGCTAAACTGTGGTTTGATCGGTGGAACTATATATTTTCAATAACCACTACCATTCTATTTATTTACTATTTCGTGCTTGACATTATAAATGCGTATTGAATTTCACTTCAGGTTTTTTTATTAACTAGATGATCCAGTTTCAACCGGGAATATTAGACTTCCCTTACGTAGAAGTGGATTCGTTTCGCATTTCTTATCACAGCAAGCATAATTGTTGAGCATTAATTCACTCCAGCCCATATTAGCTATTATAAACAAACTAAATTATAAATGTTTTGAAATTCCAAAACTACTTTTAAAAACACTAAGCAGTTATATTTTAAAAGCATTTCCGTAGACAATTTAATAAAATAAAATTTTATTTTATGCCTAAAAAAGATCAATCTCAAAGATTGACAGATAAAATTTAACAATTTTGCATGAGAACTTTAAAATGCATTAAGGTTATTTTCACGCTGTTTAGCATGTTGATTTTTTTCACTTTTGTATGATATATCTTATTACATGTGAAATAATAAAATGATTTAATAGTTCTAGCTTAAAAAAATTAAAATTAATTTGTCCTTTTTAACTGCTTTCATTTTGCACAGTTAAAAGTATTTGGGTTAACCGCCCGCTTTCCGTATAGATTATACTTCGAGGTTTTTAATTTCGGAACAGTAAGTCATTAGTAAAGTCATTAGTAGTAAGTCATTAGTCATTAGTAAATATGACTAATATTTACACGTGTTCATTTACAGTAATCAGTGCAGCATAATCTAAACGCAATTGTTTGCTAAAGCTTTTATTCTTGTGAAGAATTATATTAGATATTTGTTCTTGCCATAACTATATTTTCTTAACCTGTAGGTCCGAAGGAGGTACTAAACTTGTGTTTCTGTCTTCTGCTAAGTTTTCAGTATATTGAAATAGTGTATAATAGTTCTTCTGCGATATTGTAAACCAATACTAAATAGATCTTCGATAACAAAAGATACTCTTGTACGTTTAATCCTTAATTTAAACACAATAGCAAAAGTGTTAACTACAAAATATTATCTGCCGACACAATACCAAAATATACAGGTATCGAGTTGTTCACTTCATGCCTGTATTTTGCAGACTCATTCTTTTCGAAATATGTTTTGCATTAATAAAGCTTTTGTATCTTGTATTCTTGACACCGATGGGTTATATCTTATAAAATGTCATTCTTTACGTGGTCCTGTTCATAAGACAGTTGGTCAGTTGAAATTCATTGGCTTTTACATGCATGTTTACCATATTGTGTTTCAAATGCCAAGAAAGTGCAAATCTTTCTCGTTGTGCTTCATTACATGTGTTAAAAAGTAAAATATTTACTATATTTGTCAAAACTATTAAAATAGTACAAGTACATTGTAAGTACTATTTATATAGCTTGAAAACAATATTTAATGCTTAATTCTTCGGTACACATTTTTTTAATCTTCTTACACAATCGGAAAGGAAGATAGAGAATATGCTTTATTTTGAAATAGTCAATATATGAGATTTGTTCAAATATGTTAAAACAAAACTAATACATTTTACACAGTACCAAATGTATTTTTAATTAGAACCTCACTTTGTTATTAAATAACTGAAGTCGCTCCAGTCTAAGAATTCCTCGACATTGCATGTCCACTTGAACTTAGTCTCATAAATAGTTTGGTTGTACAAATCTCCAACTAAGCACTTCAACTCTTGAAGAATAGTCATGAAAATGTTAGACCCTTGCATGTGTTTCTTACAAGACAATTTACCTGTCGGGATATTTTAATAAATATCAGTTGTAATGATTGTGATAATTTTTATGTTGGTCAAACTGTTAATTTTGTAAAAAGATACAAGAATCATGTTTCAACATGGAAGAACCGAAAACCAGAAAGATCGAATGTCGCAAAACACCTCCTGGAAAATGACGACTCGTTGGGAACAATTGAAGATAATTTGAATATTCTCCATATTTTTAAAAAGGAAACATAATTAATGCATGGGAAGAATTGTTTATTTTTAAGGAAAAATGAAAGGATAGGGATAAATTGATCAATGAACAGGTCAACTTTGACTCTGGTGGTACTTATCGCAACTTGTTTCCGGAACTTCCGGTAGCCAATAGTATATAAGCTGTTCGCCATCTTGTTTCTGTCATTCTCTGATTGGGCCTGTTAATTACCGGTGTAACTGGTTGAAATCGATCACTTTGTACTATCTTTTGTGTATATTTTACCGTCTTGTATGTAAGTACAGTATAAGTGTAAATATACTTTATAGTGTTGTAAGACGTATTTTATTTATCCTGTTTATTTTAATATATGTAACGATTACCAGTGTAAGGGCGGGTGAAAGGAAGCGTAATGAACCACATAGTAATGACCAGCCTTGTATTTATCATACAGTCTGCTAAAGGAAATATGTTATTTACAAAAAATGAATGGCTTTTAACATGCTACTTACTAATACTTGTAGAAAAATATACTTTAGATCAGTGTTTTGTTACGTGATAATCCTTAATTAAAGCATTTGGCCGCGGAGGGCCGATTTCACATAGTATCAGTCTGTTCAGTGGCGTACCTGTTGGTCTAAAATTATATAATACAAATATATAAATAAGCGTATTTTTACTTACGTCTTAACTACTAGTTGCAAAACCATAGGGGTTTGAACAGAGTACCCTAAAGGTTTAACACAATTTTGATAAAAAAATACGTATTTAGGCTAAATTTTACAAACACTTACAAACCATATTTTCTAAGTGTTGTAAATAACAGGAATCTATTTGGGTGCTCTCTAATCAGCCATTTGTTTTTTTAAGAGTTTTAGTTTTAATGGATGTGTCTCTTAATTTTACAAAAAACATAGAACATTAAATGCATTAAACAGTAAATATATTTTTATAACAGGCACATTCAAATTTGAGGAACGAGATATATTTATGCCATTTTTGCATTGAGGAAAATTAAAAAGCAATTGGACACATTATGTAGTAATATATGCTTTAAATGTGATTTTGAAAGCTAATTTCCAAGCTCCTAACCATTTTTTACCATACATTTTATTAACAGGGTCGTAAGAACATTAAATTGTCATGTAAGGTTGTTTTTAACAATAACTATGTTTGTTTATCATGAAATATGATTTTGAAGTCAAACTAAGCTTTTTAATGAAACATATTTTGTCTTCGGCAGCTACAGAAAATATAACGTATAAATATAACGATCCCCAAAAGGAGAATATAATTTTGGCAATTTACAGTTAGTTGTGGAAGACAACTTTTAAAGTTAAGGAGGTGCTATCTTAGGTTTTTAAAGCACATTTGGAAAAAACACCTCGAAATGTAAGCTATAATGACACATCAAAATAAATAAAATACAAATAAACTTGCACGATAGAGCTCCACTTAAAGTTATCCATTAAAAGAACATTAAAACTAAAGTTACGTATGCTAAAATAATACTGATGATTTACATTAAAATAATACATCAATGGATTTGTACACATAAATTACATAACGCATAAACACAGTGGTACACTAATATGTACACATTATGAGTTATATACATAATAAATTAAAATAAATTAATAAGGGAAGACGATAAACAGTTTTTACAAAGGTAATCGACGAATTTACATCTTACTGATAAGTTCGGAGAGGTAAAGGATCACTTTCCAATTTTTAGTTAAAATCGGATCGTGGCGATATTTACATTCCGTTCTAGAGTTCTAACCTCGCGTTTACCACTCGAGGCAGTAGTAGTAGCAGTTTGGCGGTTCTATACCACGCACTAACCTAGATCGCGCTCAGTCTTGGTGGGGGGGGGGGGTATTTACAAGGGGGAGGGTAAGTCTATAGACAAGTGTGGATGGTCTTCTTGGTCCGACACAGCTTACACTTGACCTCACAACACCAGTGGAAGGTGCACGAGCACCGCTCCACCACCACGATCTCCTGAGTCCTGTACCCCCTGCCGCAGCACATGAGGTCACACCCGTCCACGCCGATGCTAGTGTCGTTGCACTGGCGGCCGTGCGTCCCCGCGATGCCCAGCTTGGGGTTCCGCTCGCAGAACATCGGGGAAGGTTCCAGGTAAACCAGGTCCTTCACCCCAGGAGGTTTGTGCTCCGGGTTGTACGGCTTCAGTTGGAAGTTGTACTTCCCCTTCTTCCCTCGGGCACCTCTGAGACTCCCCTCGTTGCTCACCATGACCCTGGACGCGCCGTCGAACCGGTCCTTGAGGTTGTCCCCGACCGCGCGGAAGTTGGGGAGTCGCATCCAGCAGGTTTTGACGGTGCAGGAGCCGGACATGCCGTGGCACTTGCACTCCTGCCGCATCTCCGCTGCGACGTGCTGCAACACAACATCACATCAGTCACACGCACTGGCAAGGGGTACTTGGTAACTCTCAGCTAGAGAATGAGGTGAAAGAATTAGCAAGTAATAATCTGCTCCTATAAAACGAGCTGATGTCCCGATCTAGCATAAGTAGAGCTATATGATTTGAAAAACTTTGATTGGTCAGCTGACTAAATAAAATATAACTCCATAATATTAACATTGGAACTGTGAAGGCCTGTGGCGCGAAGCCCCTGAATGTGGATGTTTTTCAATCCCCTAAAAGGAATATCTAGAGGGTAAGAGATTTCGACTGAAACCAAATATGTATTTAAAATAATAGTTTTACGGGTCGAAAATCGCTGAAAAAAATCAATAAATTATTTTAATAATATAGATAGTACTAATAATAATAATTTATTGGCCATAAAAATACAGTTGCGTTGTATAGGCATAGCAAAAATAATTGTAAAAGATTAATTCTAGCTTAAATTACAACCTAGTTAATTAAATTTTTTTCTCTTTCAGTAAATAATCATTGTATATCCCAGCTTGTAGAATTCAATTCACGATATTCTTAAATTTCTTGAAATTTCTCTTTTCTTTATAATGTCAGTTTGTTACATAACATTACGCCATCATACAATACATTTTTCTTGAAAATGGTGTACTGTGAACAGGAATGTTGATATTGAGGTTGTGCCTAAGGTTGTATGTTTGTTGACTTTTTTTGTGTAATAAACAAATGAAGTGTCGTTTAGCAAAATTTAAAGTTTCATATATACATATTTTTAGAAATACATGGAAATGTTAAAATTTGCTGTTTTCTTCAAAAACTTCTTTACATGGATAATTTTAGTTCTTGTAGAAAATTATTCTTATTGCCAATTACTATTTTTAATTAAAATATATTTTTTATATTTGGTGTATTTGTATAATCCGGAATATTGTATTAAGGTAGATTTTCTTTGTATCAACATCAAAAAAATGTTCAGTGGTTAAAAATAAACCGGTCCTATCACTGATCTTGTAATAAAATCGATATTTTCATGTAATCAAATATTAACTAGCCCTATTACAAATAAAATCTGATTTCATCAGTTACGAACTTTATGAAAAGCCTGCAGGACGTTTTAGTTAGTACAATATATTTTAATAGGTTAGTTTATATAATTAAAATTATAGTTTTGCCTGTAAATCAATTATAATCTTGAATGTTTGGTTATGTTGATGCGTTATGCATCTCGGAGGTGTAAATGGGTGTTGGAATATTTATATAAGTCTGATACACTTTTAGATCAGATGTTTTCGCGTTTCACAAGAAAACGGAGTATGCAATATGAATTATACTTTTTACATTGGCATGTGGAGCTGTGAGTAACATTTAGGCTATTTCAAATCACCGTATGTCATTAGGGTTCTACCCAAGACCGACTCCGCTACAGGTCGGAGCGCTCAATTCGTGACGTCATGGTCTGGGTGCTACGCGGCCGGCGACTCCCGTAAGAAACATACGGCGCGCCTTGACATACACTGCTTTAAACTGGTCTACTGTCGGAACCCTTCATCCTATTTCGTTGAAAATTTAAACTTAACTAAATAATGAACGACGTAATACGCAAACATGTTTTTAACGATTAAATACACATTTTTAAGTTTATATAAATATAGTCAAATCTATAAATAGTGCAATGTCATGTTATTTGTATTTGTTTATCTCTAGCTGATATGTTGAACTTGTCATTATCTCTATTATTATCTCAATCTATGTTCAGAAATATAAATATTTATACTATGGTGTTCCTCTAAATTCTAAACCAAAGTGTACTTTCTTTTTTAATTTGTTATTTTAAGTCGGTTGTTTTCATAGTAATAGTTTATTTGCAATCATTGTATAATTGTTAATTTAATGTAAATAATAACGAATTATTTGATTTGATTTGATTTGAAGTAGTGTGTTAATTTTATTATATATACATTATTATAAACAAACGTAAGTTTCGAAATTACAAAAAATTGCAGTTTTTATGTTAGTTTGGGTTTTATAAAAGTAAGAGTAACCAATCATAGTATAACATTATCTATACTTATTTAATACGCTAGGGCTTTTTTGTGACTGGAACTCCTACAGTTTTCAACCGATTTTGATATTGTTGGTGTCGTTGGATAGATCTTGATCTGAAGTTGTTTGTGCCCAGATGTCATAAAGATCGGCCTTAAGGGAAGGGCCCTAGCCGCCCTTAAATTTCGTAATTTGTCCATTAGATTAACATTGAGAAAGAATTGTTTTGAATTGTATGATCAAACAGTGGAATAGAGTAAACACAGTTTATCAGCAAGAACACGTGTTCGATTCTGGAAAGGTAACGCAACATGTACATCATTTTAATTATGAATGTTAGCATTACTCATAGAGTGAGTTTATAACGTTTATCCCAGAGTGCAGCGTATGAAATTTCATGTTAAATAGTAATAAATATATTTTTAAGGCTGAACTATTCAAAAAGTCCCATTTAATTTTTAATAATACCAAGCATTTTTAAAACATTGTACTTTTAAATTTTTAATCAAACTTAATAGCACAGTGTAGTTGATTTTCCATGAAGTATTATTATTACGGTATTATTATTTGTGGTTAAAATGTATGGCACTAGCTAGTACCCGGTGCGACTTTGTTCACGTTACCTTTCTTTATTACCACTGATTTCCTTTTATTTTTCCGATAATAAAAAAATTGTTACCATAGAAAGTAAAATTAAATCACTACCCCATGACGTTACCTCTGACAATTTTTAAGCATTCACATGTTGAATGGCAATGGGGCGGAGACACAAAAGATTTTCAGTATGGGTCTGTAGGTTATATTCTCATTCACCTATCTTCCTGCCAAACTTTATCAACATCATTCCAGAATTAAACCTTTGTTACGTATAAATTCCAGTGAGGTGGAGCCCCATAGATCTTTTCGGGACGGGAGAAGGACATGGTTTGAGTAGAATTTCAAGACAATCTGTTCTGTAGTTGGTTGTGATAGTTAACATAGGAATAAGGACAGTGGGGTGGAGCCCTAAATCATATTTTGATCAGGAGTAAGTCTATGTCTGCTTTGAGTATATTAGCTACCTTCTACCCGAACTTCAGATCCATAATTAAGCCCAGTAGTAGGTGTAAGGTGATAAGGTTGATTTTAAAAGCCAGTGGGGTGGAGCCCATATGAGTTTTGGGAACAGGAGTATCACAACATTTAAGTATGGTATATTTTTCAAACTTCAATTTTATCGGTTCAGTAGATGGGTGTGCGATAGTTAACATGGGAATAGGTGCGGAGCCCATAAACAATATTTTGATCAGTCGCATAGGCCTATTCTGATTTGAGTTGATTCGCCATCTTCCTACCGAACTTCAGCCCTATCAGTCCAGTATAGGTGCGAGTTGGTAAACATAACTGGAAATTCCAGTGGGGTGGGGTCCCAAAGGATCTTTGTATTGAGGGAACGTCTACTTTGATTCTGGTGTTTTATTTATTTCCCTACCAAATTTCAGTTCCATCGTTTCAATCTTGGTGTATAATGATTAACTTGGGAATATTAAAGGTCAGGGTGGCGAAATCCTAAAGTATAATATTACCAAAGGGAGGTATTTATCTGCCTTGAGCTGTCTTTCTACTGATTTTTAGCTTCGTCCGTAAATTAGTAGGTGTAAGATGGTTGAAATAAGTATTTTGAACGTCAAGAGGACCGAGGCCTAAAACATATGAGGAACGGGGGAATACAACTTATTTTTGACTACATAAGCCTAAGGAACGGGGGATGGGGAAGCCATCAATTATGAAAACATTCATTTTAAATGGGTGAAGTAAACAAGTAAAAACAAATGATGCGTAATTAGCAGGTTTTTGATTGTATATTAGAACTAACTGTTACCCGCAGCCTTCACCCCGCAATTGATTTATAACAACTATTACAGTTGTGTGTGCTGCATTCTCTGGTTAGCCTGTAGAACTACTACGAATTAAGATCAGCTGTTTGTATTTTCATCAGCTCAAACAAAAGTTAATTTCCGAAATAAATACATAGGGACTTTGCCGGGGTCTCTGGCGGAGCTCAAAGGTCAGATCAGGATGAAAAACCATTTAGTTTTCCTATTTTATGTGTAAAAAATCAGTGTACAAAATGTCAACTCTCTTGGTAAATGGGAAGTAGGAGAAATCGTGAGTCAGTCAGTAAGCTTTGCCTTTTATAGGTATAGATTAAGTGAGAACGATTAGAATTAAGGGAATATAATTCCATTAATAGAAAACCAACAAAGGCAACTTCAAGCAGATCTTTATCAGAATGTGTAAGTCGGATTTAACAAGTTTTGAATCAGAATTAATGTCTTGGAAGACAGTAAATTATCCCATCCTTATTTTAAGAGTCTCCATTAAATGTGAACCAAAATTAGCATGCCATTAATTTTGCAAAACTTTATCAAACCATCCTTATTCACAATTGCATTTTACTCAGAATGTGTTAAAATTGTTCAAAACCCAGAACACAACAAAATATTGCTCGATTTTGAGCAACGGGTTTACTAGTAAACATTAAACATGAATCATTATATATTATAGTTATAATAATAATATCCCTTTTCACTGTCAAACTAATCTGGCTGGTCACTGAATTTTCTTTGATAATAAAGCCGTCGTCAAAATGTTTTATACAAGCTACTGCGTTTTTAGATGGTTGGAAATATTTTCTGTATGTGGCCGCCAGTCATTGTTCCTTCCGGTGTTCATATCAAGGAAAGGAAAATACATAAGTGCAAGTTCCATCATTACACGCACTTTTGTAATTTATTTTACCCGGCCCGGCACATAACAGACACGAGGTATCTCAAACAGACATAATTTATTAATTCAACAAGCTATTTATTAATATAAACAAAATACTAACTGCACGAGTCAAAAACTGCCTCCGATTCAACTAAATCAGCAATCTATATAAAATAAGACAAAAACTCCGCCAAAGCGTAACCGCCAGAAGCGTGGCTAGACAGCAAGGCTAGCGGCTATAGTTCTATGCTAGCGGCGCGAATTGAATTGAACGATGTCCCGCTCCTGAACCTTTGATTATTGAACAAACAAAACAAATTATCGAAAAATATGTGAAATAAAAGTTTTAGATAAACTTTCTAAAATGGCCAATGACAGTTCTCTCATTGGCCTGATGATGACTGGTGTGACTGGTCGAAATCGATAGCCTGGTACCATCTTTTATATATGTTTACCGTCTGTATGTGAATCAGTATAAGTGTAAATATATCTTAAGTGTTGTAAGACGTCTTTTATTACATCCCATAAACTAATTGTCTACAACTTTCCCGCTAAAAGTTTGTTTCTACCTCAAAAACAAAAAATGTTTACGCTTAGGGACTTTTTCGTGTTCCACTAGGGGACAGCTCACTTACTCTACAGATCATTGGCACAACGGACCTATTTAATAATATTTTATTTAATATGAGGTCCATTTACACTACAGCTCGTTGATACTATGACCCTCCGTTATATTTAATTTTAAAAAAGAAGGTCCATTTACTCTACAGATCGTTGATACAACGGCCCCTTATATTATTATTATATTTTTAAAGAGGGTCATAGAGCCAATGAACCCATTTAATATAAGCAAAACGGTCCAAAGCGTCTACAGGCTCGTTGCGACAACGGACCTTCATCGATATATTTTTATAATTTTATAAAATAAGACCGTTGACACAACGAGCCATTTCATGTGAACTAAATTTAAACTGAAATGAACGGTCCGTTTACTCTACAGATCATCGTCCTACACTGCGCGGTAATAGTATCTATCAAACTGAAGGCGCTTTGCCTTGTGACGCTTGCGCTTAGCGTTGCCCTTTGGCGACTTATTACGAAAGTCAAATGACAAATGTGTATGATCGGTAAATTTCCAGTATCCATGTATATAATACGTTAAGCCGTTTTTTGTAAACACAACTTCTCCCTTATTTCTTGGCCAATTTTAATGATTGAAGTGTCAAAACAATTCGTCTCAGTTCGTAGTTTTGCAATAAGGTTTTTAATTTTCGATATTTATAATCTCAAGGGCACGGGCTGACCTCATAGTTAGTTTTTTGCCCATAATAATAACATGGGGAATAATTTGATTTGAATTGTAGCTGTTCACACCTTATGGACAGGCAATAACAGATGTTACACATATGGACTGTATTTATCTATATAAATAAAATACATTTTTTTCTACATCGCTTTGAGCAGTGAAATATTGTATGCAGCGGAGATATTTAAATTTTGTTCACCTGTCTGTTCGTTTATGAAACAGATTTGTTCAGTGTTTCTCAAAAAAATACTGAACCTAATTAAATAAAATATGTTGCCCATTTTCGTGTGGGGCAGGAAACGTCTAGGCTTCTGCAAATCATTACGTAGGTCATTAGGGTTATGCCCATTGGTCCGTCACTACCCCATAGAAGAGTTTATGGGTACAGATTACTCAACATTTCACCGTACAATGCACCATGTTTGTTCTAATGAGCATTTAGTCAGATCGTTTATCTTTTACCACAGAATGGAAAAAACACGTGATTTACTAACTACTTCACAACGGTGTACTAAACAATATAAAATCAAGGCGTGGCAACTAAACATTGGGTTGGGAGCACATAAAACCTTGCAACATAGTATTTAAAGCTTAATTTATCTAGATAGTCATTGTGATTATAATGCTGAATTTGTTATGTGTTTTTTAAGCCCATCATGCACAAACTACATGAGTTATTGAGTAAATATTTGGAAGAAGATAGGTCCATCACAAAAACAGTTAAGGGCTTATTTCAATTCCAATGAGACTCGTTCCTATTAATGACCTTCAAAATTTCCATGTTAATCATATATTTACTAGACCAATTGAACAAATAATTGGTAGAAACTCAGCAGGCAAAGTTAGGGGATATGTTCCCTAAAATCGGGGTTTTGTGTAAGTGGATATCACTATATATATTTCAAAATAATTAAAACTTTGACCAGTCCAACAGGCTGATCTACTGGGCCTATTTTAATCATTAATTTTTTATTGATAGCTTATTATGTCTAGATCACTTATACAAACTAATATATCTTCATTGGGCTTTGCCCCAGTGGCTCTTAAAGCCCCACTTAAAGCGATAGGTAAATTTAAAATAAACCATTAACTGTTTTAACGTTCTCAGCTTCCATTTTAAAAGTTGTTAAAAAGTCAGTAAAAAATTACTATTATGTAGCGTTACAGTATTTATGATTTCATTCAATTGAAACAGTAAATGATGTTGTTTAGCGGAGTAAATTAATTTAAAATGTTCTATTTTGCAAAATAAATAAATTTGTGAATGCTAAATTTATAGTCAAATTAGTTTAAACATATATTTGATTTTAACATTTTAAATAACAGTAGCGTAAATTAGTTTCTCTTTGATGGCATTTTTTTATTTTATAAGATATAAGAAGTTATCTAATTTTTAAACGGTATCGGAACTAATAAGTCCACATTTAGTATTCTAATTTTTACTGTACCATAGTTAAATACAGGATAACTTACGGACTATTTATTAAGTTACTTATTTGGATTACGTAAAATTTCACGATGTGTTATAAAGTAATTGTAAATAAAATACTTATTTGTGGTTAAAAAAATATATTACATTTATAAAAAGGCTAATTAGTCAAATCGTATCTCATGCTCTGTTTATACACAGATACAGCCTGAGATAACTGAACACGTAACGAGTTTAATTTAGCAGCCTATACCAACTTCGGCTGTACGATGTGTTCTGCCGCGCCGTGTCATACTTTTGTTCAAAAGATTATGTTATTTGTAGATTCGTTTTGTAGATACCTTAAAAACAAATGCATACACAACCTTTGCATTTATATTTATCTCTTTAAATACATCCTCATAATTAAACAAATAACAGATATTCCCTCCTGCAAATCACATATAATGTTTGGTAGAATCTACTATCCCGCCATAATCTGAATAGTATAAGATAATAAATAATAATAAAATCATCACGAAATACCGATGTTTGTTTGGATTCCAGAGGGTTTAATAATATTATTATAATATTATTTAATTAAACTTCCAAAATAAATCTGAGATTATTTGAAAATTACGCTAATAAGATAAAACTAATAAGATTACCTGATAAACTGTTAAATTACTTTATCTGTCCCTATTTATTCAGCTGGTTTACCTTATGTTTAGCTTATCTACAGTAATGAAATAAATCAGCTATTTATATGAACAGATTTACTTTATTGTGACTTTACATGTGTATTCTGTTTTTATTAACTGATTCAAGGGAATCACAAACTGATGTTACAAATTTGCTAGATTTCAATTAAATAAATTTTTCAGTAGGTGATTTAAATATAATAATGTTGGCCTAGTTAGTTTTGGTTTACACAAAGGTATATATTTTAATCTCAAGGTATTGGTTGACCGAGCTGACAAGCTCTAAAAATCTCTGAGTAATATATAATAAAATACTAGGAAATTAACTACTGTAAAATTAAATTAAAAACCAATACAAATAATTTTCAAATTGAATAAATATCCAATTAAAGATCTCTAGTTAGTTAATTAATGTCACTGTTGTAGTTCTTCACAAGCTCTAAATTAAAGATGGTGAATAATAGACACAACCTCTAAGGCTGTGATTTAAATTTCTTATTTATCTTAGAATTTGTTATTTATTACTTCTCGTTGTCTATAAAAGTTATAGTCTATTATAAAGTCAAAGTTTATAAATAAATAATTTATTAAATCTTGAGGTAACGTTTGGTAATGAAATTCTGAGGTTTGTCTTTTGGCCTAAAATACAGCAAGATCTCACCAAGTCTACTTGTGATAATTTAATCACTAGATAATGTTATTCTTATGGACATTCACTTTATTATAAGCTCTTATGGTTTGAGCTTATTATAATTAAAACAGCTGATCATGATTCGTAGTAGTTCCATGGGTAACCACATAATACAGCACACCCCACAATGTTTATTCCCAGGCGAAACCGGTTATGGTGACAGCTAGTATAAATATTTATGTATTCAATGCTAATAGTGGGATAGGTCCATTACTCCTTTAGTTTTCTCATCAGTATTATTAAAACTTCTTACCATATTTTCATCAAATTTCATCAAATAAAGCATACTCTGTGAAATCAAACAAAATTTTCAGATAAAAGAACTAAATCGGAATTTTAGACTTTAAATGTTTAACCAAAATATAGTTTACTGAATTATATCAATTGCATTAACTTGTATCTTCACATTTTTATTCATTATAAACTTAACATAACTCCTCCTATATACGTTTTGTCAGATTTTTTTGTGTCTTTAATCATGGTTTTTTTATACTGATACACAAATCGAACTTTAGGAAGGATAGTCACTACTGTAATTTTTTCCAAAAACTGTTGATTCTGCTCACACAAAACTACAACAACTGCATAAATTGCAAATCAAACTACAATTCCAGCTGTAAACCACTAGAATGCCGTTCTGCTATCATATTTTTTGAGACCCAGGATTTATCAAAGGAAAATCATCTACTTCTGGTTCCATTATCAAAACTCTATTCTGTCCTTGGGCTAAGGGACATTTTTTGAAACAACCCTGGCCTCTTTACGTTGAATAGTTTGCTCTGAATAGAGGGTTACACTTCGCCACTACACGCTATTATTTTATAAGATACATGGTTACTTAATACTAGTATCCCGTCACGGCTTCGCTCGCGATCACTGTACAATGGTATGTTTGAGAAAATTGTTACATTTTTTAAAGCACCTGGGGGACCGAGCTTGGCTCGAAAAGCCAGTAGTTAGTTTTTTAAAAAATGCCTAGAGACTTATATTCACGGTTCCACTCCAAGGCTAGCGTATTTGCTTTGCTTATTTACTCGATTACTTGGGCATGCCTGTTTTATGTTCAATCTTTAGTTTGAATGGTTCTCACAATTTATACATAACCTAATCATGTACATTTAAAGTTATGTACGCATAGGCAATAATCACAATTCTCAAGAAAATCACATGATACTTTACCAGGTGAGTGTTATTTTTACAATTGAATGGTTGCTTTTGAACAGCTATTAGTTTTTTTTATTTTAGCGAATTTCCCCTATAGGGAAGAAGCTATTACCGTAGGTGGCATGGTAAGACTTAAGCCCGAGACCATGATAACTTTTCGTTTTGAGGTCCCCAGATGCCAAAAACACTATTCGTTCAAACTTATATATATATATAGCTTTTAGCTCAAAGATAAAATGCACGATTGTCAGCGGGATATACGCATCCAGCAATAATGCGCGATTGAACTCTCCGTTCATTTTTGCCGTGAGCGTTGCGACAGTTTATACAGACCGTATAAACTGTAGAGACGCAAACAGACAAATTGCATTCTCCAAATCAGTTGTGCCAACCTTTGCCGTTTTCCACTGTGATAAGAGCAAACAGAAGTATTGCACGATTTTAAAAACTAGAATGACTACGGTATATGGTTTTGATTTGGTTCACTCAAAAACTTCTGATTATATTCAGTTATTGTTTAGCGATTTACATGTTATTTTTATCTTCTTAGATTATCTTACTGATCATTTTGAAACAAACAGTACAACACTTCCTCCGTTGTTATATTCACAAATAATTTGTCATCGCTTTTAACTTGCTAATGTTATTGTTTAATTGTACAACTTAATAGATGATCATTCACTTTGAAATAGGTAAATAATTAAAATTCATAGTTGTAGCCCCTGAACTGTGCGTAATAGACTAAATAGGTACATATCTTGTCGTCAACAGTTCAAATTGTAGTGTTTTTGTCCACTACATGTTTCACCGTAAATACGGCATTTTCAAGTGGTATATACAAGAACGAATTATCCAAATAGGATATGTCAAAATTAAAAAAAATCCACAGTCACAAACACAATCACAAACACATTTACGAATAAATACCGGTAGGCCTATCACACGCATATCTTCAATCACGCCACGGCACTGGTGAGAAGCAGACTCCACTGGTGAGAGTGGTTGTATATACCACTTGAAAGTGCCGTATTTACGGTGAAACATGTAGTGGACAAAAACACTACAATTTGAACTGTGATTATTAATTTCGGAAATCATGATTCAAACCAGCTGCTCGGCATATTGAATTCAACATTAGAGATAAATTGCAGTGCAGTACTGTTGCCAAATAAAATTTAAAATCTCAGTTTTACGCTAAATCGCTTACAGTAACTAAAATACAAACTTTATATCCCATAAAAATCAATGTTGTGTTCCTTACTGTCTGCAAATGTGTACCCAAAGACTCAAACCGTAGGTGTGTTGTCTGCTTGTTTACACAAACAGCCTAGCCCAAATTGTGGTGGTGCGTTCAAATGCAGTGAAAGAATCACCAAGCACGTTAAACAAAACAATACAAAATTAAAAATATAAAAAAACTTTGATTTTGCGATTTACAAATATTTTACGGTTTAATGTATTATACTGTACTATTCTAAATTTTTGAGCCAAGGAATAACCTTTGACACAAACATGGCCGTTGTACGTTCAGCAAGTTCCATTGTTGAAGTGGTTTAGGTTTACACTACCCGCTCTAAAGCCTGACCCACATTACTCAAGAATACGCCCCTTAATGCTGCAATAAGGGTAGGGCCTAATAACCATTATTGGTATTATTGTGTAAAATGTATTTGAAAGTGATTACATATAATTGTAGTGTTTTTTTCAAGCAATATAATAATACAAATTATTTTGTAATAAATTACTTTTAAGATAAGATTGTTATGGTATGCCTATTTATTTGTACACAAAATTAATAGTTTGTGAAACAACTGTTATGTTAGCGAAATAGGAAATACCCTATATATGTAAATATTAATCGTAATGATGTAATTAATTTACGTATCTGAAGCAAAGAAGGAAACGTTATACACTAACATTACGCAATACATCAAGGGAATAAATTTTTAACTGCAAAAAAGTTATTTATGATGAACTAGAAATAGCTTTAAATAAAATAAACTAATATAATCCCATTCAATGTCTTGGTAATCTGATATCTGAGCTGTTACCAGTGTACTAAAGCTGGAGAAACACTTTCTAGGGGCGTGCAGGGGCGAGCGGGACTTATTTAGTCTCTCAGCTGGCATCCTGATTGGCATATAATACGCGTTGCCTGCAGTACCAACTTCACGCGGTTACAGTGCCCCGTTTTCTGAACGGTCGGTTTTAATCATTAACATTCCTTACTCTTACCTATGGTTTTAAACTACCTAGTACACTAATTTATGTATATCGAGAAATATGTTGTTGACTGCTGTTCGTCTATGTAATTATAATATAAATAATTAACTAGGCCCTAGGTAACTTTATCAGGGTCTCTGGCGGATCCCTAAGGTCAGATCAGGATAACAACCATTTAGTTTTCATATTGTATGCCTAAAGAATCAGTGTGCACAATTTAAACTCTCTAGGTAGATGGAAAGTAGGAGAATTCGTGATGAGTGTGTGAGTGAGTGAGTGAGGGACTGAGTGAGTGAGTGAGTGATGGCTTTGCCTTTTATAGATATAGATATTAGGCTTATAGAGTTTCAACTCAAAACAAAAGAATCATAACAGCTAAGATGAAATAACGAGTGAACTGAAAAATAAACAGACATGCTAAGTTGTAACAACCTATTTGATAGTGAGTAGAACCATCGAATGAAGATTACATATATACTGGACGTGTTACAAATATTTTGTAGAAGATAAGTTTAGGATTCTGTATGATTGCCTTTTTTATACTACGATGAAACCTGACGACGTGTGTATGAAAACAACTTAAAAGAATTATAAAACTTTGATTAAGCCAAAACTGAAACTCACTAAGCCATAAAACTATATCATTCTATGCGAAAGGTAGGCGATCTGGTAAGACCAGAACTATACAAGTTTAACCATACGTCCACGTTTACACTTTATACATCTCCGTTATAAAATCAGTAACAGAAAAAAGTGTAAAGGGTGGTAACGTAAGTACCCAAAATGCTAGATTATTTTGTAATTGCCTCCTATTATACTTACTTACGTCATGGACACTCTACGCATTGTGAGGTTCATTCAGAATGTGTCATCTCCCTCAACACCCCGTAGGATTAGATATAGAATAATATATAACATATAATCATGATATTAAAATAAACTATTGTTTATGTTTGTTTGTTGGTGTTTTTTGTAAGAATGTAAGAGAATCCCTCGACTTTTTTATAACTAACGTAATAGTCCAGGCGCTGAGGGGGTTTGAGCATGCATAAAAGTATAACGCAATATTTTTGCAGATTGTTGTAATATGGACCTTGGTGATACCGGAAACGCATGTCGTCACTTTCCCAGGTGGTCGATAACTTGGGGGGAGGGGGGCAAAGATGGCGGGGGGCGCTATGCGTTAAAACGCCGATATCTCGAAAACGGTAAAAGATAGAACATCGGTTAAACCGTTGTTCTTTTTGTACAAATATGGGCAGTAGAAAAGCTTATCTGGTCTGAAGTCGTATCTCTATTAATAAAAGAGTTATGGAATAAAACATGAGTAAATGGGATATTTAGTTTGATTTTTTTAACGACTTTAGATGAAGTTTATAAGTATTGCATGCAAGTATAACCAAATATAATTACGTATTATTGTTATATGTAGTGTTTTGATACCGGAAACGCATGTCGTCACTTTCTCAGGTAGTCGACGACATGAGGGGAGGGGGGCAAACATGGCGCGAAGCGCAATGCATTAATACGACTGTATCTCGTCAACGGAATGAGATAGAACAACGGAGAAAACGCCATTTTAATCACAATAATTATTAAAATAAAAAAGGATATGTGGTTCAAGGTCGTATCTCCTGTAATAAACGAGTTATAACAATCATGTATTTCAAAAATTAGTGTTATTATCATGATTTTTAACGAAAAAAACGATTTATTTTTATATTGTCGGTTGAAATTAATAATAACGGCAACCCCTGTAAAACATGTAAAACAAGTTATGTTAGTTACGCCCAGTAAGTGAGAACGCTGCACCATAGGGAGATAAATGGTAATAACTACTTGTACGAATAACATTTTAATTTTAATCGTAATATTATATGAACTTACATTTTTTATTACGTGACTTTATGTAGAATAAATAGTGTCTAAATCTAAAGAATTGTATACAAACTTTGTATTTTTAATACCTTTGTTAAGAGCTAATATGAACTCGGTAATTGACGACGATTGCTTATATACCCTTTATATACCCTTACTTGGTTTGAGTCCATGTTCTTATCAAAAATAATTTTCTTCCGTTTATTAATAATTTCTTCTTTTGACCTGAAATGAAAAACAACACGTAAATTCCTTCGCAACTTTTATATAAAAAGTATATCCGTGTTTAATTTTGTATATCGTTAAAATAGCCATAGTTGATTAATTGGAATTTTTACATGTCCATTTCCGGTGAAATGTTTTAGTCATAAATTCTAATACCCTTAAATATAATACAATTTGTTTCGCTATGATTAAGATCAATGACAGGCACGCAATTGGTGTTTGCAATTTTGGAGTTTTGATATCTCTGAGGCAAATTTTAAAAAATATTATCAAAACATATGAAAATATTACTTGCCACACATTTTAAAAAACATGATAAGCTTAATCCATGGTTTAGATATGAGGATATGCGATAACTTTTACTTCGGTTATGACTAATTAGACTTTCAATTAAGATAGATACTAGTATTTTTTATTTAAATTTTCTGTTAAGCATGGGGTAACATCCTGTAGTAACCATTGATTTTTCCTTCTTAAACTTCGTCAAATAGATCATTTCGAACATTCTTGCAAGATTTCTTGCAAGATAGGACATATGTTTATATAAACCTTTTTGCTTATTTTGACCCAAGGAATCACTACGTAAATTAAGTTCCCACCTTTTTTGAACACCCTGTTTAAAGGGTATATAAGCAACCGTCGTCAATTACCGAGTTCATATTAGCTCTTAGCAAAAGTATTAAAAATACAAAGTTTGTATACAATTCTTTAGATTTAGACACTATTTATTCTACATAAAGTCACGTAATAAAAAATGTAAGTTCATATAATATTACGATTAAAATTAAAATGTTATTCGTACAAGTAGTTATTACCATTTATCTCCCTATGGTGCAGCGTTCTCACTTACTGGGCGTAACTAACATAACTTGTTTTACATGTTTTACAGGGGTTGCCGTTATTATTAATTTCAACCGACAATATAAAAATAAATCGTGTTTTTCGTTAAAAATCATGATAATAACACTAATTTTTGAAATACATGATTGTTATAACTCGTTTATTACAGGAGATACGACCTTGAACCACATATCCTTTTTTATTTTAATAATTATTGTGATTAAAATGGCGTTTTCTCCGTTGTTCTATCTCATTCCGTTGATGAGATACAGTCGTTTTAATGCATTGCGCTTCGCGCCATGTTTGCCCCCCTCCCCTCATGTCGTCGACCACCTGAGAAAGTGACGACATGCGTTTCCGGTATCAAAACACTACATATAACAATAATACGTAATTATATTTGGTTATACTTGCATGCAATACTTATAAACTTCATCTAAAGTCGTTAAAAAATCAAACTAAATATCCCATTTACTCATGTTTTATTCCATAACTCTTTTATTAATAGAGATACGACTTCAGACCAGATAAGCTTTTCTACTGCCCATATTTGTACAAAAAGAACAACGGTTTAACCGATGTTCTATCTTTTACCGTTTTCGAGATATCGGCGTTTTAACGCATAGCGCCCCCCGCCATCTTTGCCCCCCTCCCCCCAAGTTATCGACCACCTGGGAAAGTGACGACATGCGTTTCCGGTATCACCAAGGTCCATATTACAACAATCTGCAAAAATATTGCGTTATACTTTTATGCATGCTCAAACCCCCTCAGCTCCTGGACTATAAATACAAGTCTAAGTAGAAGAGAATTTTGAAGCCAGAATTCAAATTAAGGGTTCTAATATTTTAGAAACACTCGATGTTAGTTTAAAAAATGTCTAGCTGCTTATTCTTACATTTTAAGTGTATTTTAAAGAAGTACTTTCAGATTATAAGGAGTAAACAGCTGTGAAAGATTCAACCAATGAAATGAAGATGAGTTTTAATGATTCCCTAAAAATAGGATACAGAGGTTAACATCACGCTTTAATAATCCCATTCGATAATTATTTTAATAATCAAGCACAACAATTTGACTACTTTTTTAAGGGTATTTGCATCGTAGGAGAAATTCACGCATACCGTTATAAACGTTTTGTCGTGTAGATTTGCACCCTTTGTCCCTCATTAGTTATATCGGCCCTCAGGACTATATCCCACAGGCCTTAAAAGTTTCAATGTTTTAAGCCTGTCCGCACACTTGACTTATGCACTTTTCCGTGCACAAGACGCATGCATCAGCGCATGAAGCAACAACGCTTAAGAGGTATGCTCTATTGAATTAATTTTTAAGTTAAATGTGTGTGATATATAAGCAGTATGACAAAAAAAGTTGTTTATCACATGGAGCAAACGTGTGTTTTTAGTATTTAACCGTTTTCCGAGCGATTGCGCACCAAAAACAACCACATTTGCTCCTTGTGATTAAAACTACTATTTTATGGTTATTTTAAAGAGTATGTTATATAATCTCAAATTTTTAATGTATACCAAAACTGTAGACTAAATTAACATAATAATATAATATCAATTTTGTTCTCTGTTTGTATTCAAAACAGCAGAGTAACAAACTCATAAAATGTATATACATATCACATAAAATGTATATTCGATGTGGTAAATAAAGTAGTCTAAGTTGTACCAGTTCTGCAAGAAATCTCCCACAGATACGCCCAGTCACAAAACGTGGAAAGAATCAGTTACTTAAAACAAGCAAATTTATGTAACCGCTCGTTGTAAAACCAAACTTCAAATTACAAAAATAATGTTTTATTTTAAATGGAACCAAAGGTCCATCGGATTGATACAATCATACGTATTATCAAAACTAATATATACAAAGAAAACGATTACTGTATTGAGAAAGGTAAATTGGCCAAAAGAACTTTGCATTTACATATTTTAAAACACATTTAGGAGTCTTTTAAGTTAAAATGGCCAACCGGTTAAGACCGTGTCAATATCAGGAATGGAAAAACCGGGCCAATAATTTTTGTCTTCCATACGGAGTACCCAACTAGGGACTACAGTCACGCCAAATTCCTCGATTATCATTTCCGAGGACAATTATCAATTCAATTATCAATTTCCGTAATACATAGGCTAATTTTAAATTTAAAATTATATGTACTGTGGCATTAAAGCTCCTTATGATTCTACTACTTGTAGGACAGTACCTATTATTATTGTCATGTTCATACACACATGTAGTCAAACATTAAAAACGTACAGGTTGAATTCGATTACTTCCTGGACGAAATACGCCTAGGCAATACCTTAAGCTTCTACGTCTTCAAAATAAACCTCTATTAAAACACGGCGTTTTACTGTGGTAAGTTAGTTGTTTTATACAGCAGTTCCGTTGAATATATTTACTTGGTTCAATTTACTCCATTTTACTTACCTTATATTTTTGTCTTGGTTCTCACTTTAAAGGTTCACCTTTTAATAATGGTTAGAATTTGTCAAAGCTTCTGAATTATAATATTAAATATAGTATAATAGTGCTATCAAATTAACTTCTAGCATTAGCATTGTTTTACGGCAATATATTTTGTACTGCATTAAAAATAGTTGACTTTTATTTGTTAAAAGGAATTTATATAAATATATGCGTATGGTTTTTAGTAATAATATGCGCAAATTAATTTCGTCCGTCGCGTCGTGTCGGCCGCGTTATCAGTGCGAATGGATGAGCGCCTTCCGTTTAAAGATACTTTTTGCGCACCATGTAGAACGATGATCTGTAGTGTAAATGAACCTACTCTTTATATTTTCACTATAAAATATATGAAATGGCTCGTTGTGCCAACGGCCCTAAAGTTGAAATAACAAATATGTTAAACTAAACGGTTCGTTGTATCAACGACCTAATTTCATATTTATTTAAAATATTACATTTTAAGGCCGTTGACTCAACGATCTGTAGTGTAAATGGACCTTGAATTATTATTTTATTATTTAGATAGGGTCATAGTGCCAACGAGCTGTAGAGCAAATGAACCTTTATTTTTGTTTAGTTATTTTAGAAGGGTCATTGTGTCAACGATCTGTAGAGTAAATGAACCCATGATATATTTTATTAAATATTTAGGAGGGTCGTTGTGTCAACGATCTGTAGCGTAAATGAACCCTAACCTTCCACTATTACAAATCATAAATACTTTTAACTAATACAAATTCGAATATTTGCTTAGATAAATGATTTGTACACCATTGTATTCCGTATTCCATGCAGATTTCAAATATATAAGTTTCATTCCAAATAAATTACAGTAAAGAGGTCCAGGAGCATGTAATCGAAAGCGCGCTCCACTTACACCGAGGCTGTATAGAACCCAGACTGTGACGTAGCGGCTAGGGGAGGATGGAAGCACTCCGGCCTGTAGTAGAGTCGGCCTTGTTCTGCCCCTTAGTATGTCAAAGTTCCTATGTTAATCTTATGGGAATAAGCAATTGTTTAGAGTTCACTCTGTTTAGTTTTAATGAGTAGTCGTCTAGAGGGTTTTCATCACAGAATGAAAGACAGGTGTTTTACTCCTTTACAACTAAACCATACAAAAATGTGCAGTAGTTGAACTTTGGACCGGGACACATGCGCTTCAATACGTGTAAGTATTAGTGTGATTTTGTATAAAACTGAATATTTGTTAGTTTATTTGTCAGTCTATTACGCCCAAACTACTGCAACGATTGAACAGATTTTGACAAAAAGAACAGTAATACCCGACATTTTGAGGTAGATTAACAGTTTGTGGTCCGTAAAATATTGATAAAAGTGGTCATTACTGACATTAAAAATTTGTACCCAGGCAAGATTCGTATTCAAAAGTGTTACCATCATAAGCGGAAAACAAAATGTCTTATTGACAATGATGAGGAAATTTAGTAGGAATGAAGGTTATACACTATAATCAACCACTTAAATTATTTCTTTCAGAATTAAAATATTTGAAATATATTTTGCTAACATTATCAACTTTCTATTCTAACATGGCTAACATTATCTTGGGCGAAGCCGCGACGGCCAACATCTAGTAAAGAAAACAAATTGCACACCACTTCAAACATGAATCATTTCTGAATACCCTTACACAAACTTTCGAAAACGCCTTTTACAAGAACGTAAAAATAAGTCATAAATCGAGAAGACGGTGAATCGACAAAAGGGAGAAGCAGATGAAGCTGTTGAGGAAGACATCTGCCTCGGCGCTATAGTGAGCTTGGCCACGGCAAATTTCAATGGTAATTTGTCATTAAAAAAGAAATTCCACGAGAGAGGAAAGGAGATTAGTTCCCGTGAGTGGAGGTGTCGCCCTTTGTGCCGTGAGGTCCGTGGCGGACGAGGTACAGTGTGAACGGTCTCCGCCTGGGTGGCTCGCCGCCCGCCCCGCAACACCCATCTTCCATTTGTATGCTTGTCTCTTCCCAGGTTTCCCTCGCCACAATCGTGTTATGTCCCTCTTGTTCTACAATGGTCGTGGGTCCTGGTCTTAATAACTCGGGGCTCCGGGCGACTGCTCTTTGTAGTTAGTAAATGTAAAACCCAATTTATACGAGTTGTCGCTTTCAGTTTTTATTTTAAGAGAGAATTTAAACGTTTTGAACAAGTGAAATCAAAGAAAAGTCAGAATTGAAAATCGATTGGGATTTCTTTTAGTATAAACTGTCTTAGACCGTTTATTCAACTATTTTTACACTACATTGTCAATATTGTTCACTGAATTAAGTATAATCAAGTGCTTTAGATTGTAGATTTATTATTTATTTTTTAACCATGTGAAACCCGTGATCAATGCTGCCGAAAATATCACGTTGGTAGAAGAACGTAAATCTATGTTTAATTCGAACTTAATACCAAATATTAAATTTTACTAACATTTAATGATACTTGACTGATTATTCGCAAAGCAAATGTAAAGGGTTTTTACTTTTATTCAATATTATTAAATCTAGAAATCCTGATAGAATTTTATATCATGCATCAGTAAATCATCTAAATTAGTGTAAGGGAAGGTGGATGTGTCTGTCTGTCGTCATGTGTGTTGTGTGTGTTTCATTCATGAAAATCCATTCCCAAACCGATTAAGCTCGACATATATATTCTGTGGACAGGTCTATTCGCGTTTAAAAAATCACTTAGGGGTACGTTCTATGGTTGTTTGAATTTCCAACATTCTTATGTTTGTTTCTGTGAACATGGTATTTCAGAACATCTGGGTTTTGTGACTGCGAAATCCTCGTGCGAAGAACGGGACACCAACTGGCATAAGTGCAAGTTCACGCACTTTTGTAATTGCTTTTACCCGGCCCGGCACACAACAAACACGAGGCATCTCAAACATACATAATTTATTAATTTAACAAGCCATTTATTAATATAAACAAAATACGTAACTGCACGATAAAAAAAGTTTGTTATGAGATTTTGGTCCCAGCCGACGTGTACTCCCTCACCAAAACTCTTCGGGGAGACCATCCAACCAAACCGATCCATCCGTTATCATTTTTTCACAGCTCTAATCTCTCCACGTGAAAGTGGATCCGCGACGAGCTAGACAAAGGTCGGGGGTTCCCTGCATTGTTGTAGCCATCTGCATAAATACCCGGTGATGGACAGGACAATCGGGCCCTCTCTGACTGCTTCATCAGCCGCGACCTCTATCAATTACCCGCGCAATTACAACTTCTCGTCCCCGGTAAATCATTCGTATGAGCATGAGTTAGTTGCTAACGATGCTCCGGGAAGGTTTAATGTCCAGTTCTCGGCGCATCGCTGCGTTAATCAGCGAGTTTGATTGGACACGAAGGTCCTTGAAGTGGTAAAAGTTGACATGGTAAATGGATTTTGTTGAATTTTGTTAGTGTGTAACTTTCAGCCTCTGCAGTATCGGGTTTACTCTGCGGTCAAAATAGGAGAAAACATTTCAATTATTTTGAGTTTAAAAACCAAAAACATTTATACTATATTTTACTTTGTTTTATGTTGATAAAGACTATATTTTCACTGATAGAAATAAATTTAGTTCTGTTGATCATCAATAAGAAAATGGTGTAGAGTCATAATTAATCTATTCTAAATAATGTATTAGCACTGTAGGGAATTCATGAAGGGAATACTCTTTTATAAATTTAAAAATGCATGTTTAATTGTTATAGAAGTTATTACAACTGTCAATTTGGGAGTTTCGTCTATCTTACGTTAGTTTAGTTTTTGTTCTTGCTACTTGTCCAGGCCAGAGGCGTTTTTTATCTAACGTTGTTAGATAACAACGGTCTAAACCTCCCACAGTCACAAGGACACCCCAGGAACCGAAATCCAAAACGCTAGCCGTTAGGTAAGCGAGGCGCCCATTTAGATTAAAACAATGACTAAACAATAAAACAAAAACTAAGATTTCAACGCTAAAGATTAGTAATCAATTTCACCAGCGATCTCTCCCGGACACGATATCCGGCCCGAGGGACCATCACTTGCGCAAGCGAGACACGAATGACTAATGCGCCCGAGCAAACTCATTTGTTTCCCGTCCAAAAGGTAGAGATCATTTTTTGCTCGGTGGGCTGTAATTGTTAAGGTTATTAGCAGTTGGAGGCGCGATAATGGAAGGAAATGCCATCACTAGAGCGCCGGCCGCGCCATCTATCCGCTGCGGTCACTAAATGAACCGTTTAGACCCTAATCGCCCGCGCCCTGTCGCTCCTGCGGTCACCGGTCGCCGCACCACCACCACCGTGGTCAGCGTCTCACGGTATTACTCTGGAGGAATGTTAGAAAAAAAACTGTGGCGATTATACACTACATTTTATTTTTAAAGGAGATAATGTGTTTCTGTTAACTTTGGAAGTTTCGATATATGTGACTTTGTTTATACATTTTAAAGCACAAATACATCATTTTTAATACAATTATAAATTAGAGGCCTCTAAAACTTGCGGATGAGAGATATGTTTCAATTTGTTTGCTTCTACTACAGCCATAATTTCGAGTAAATCTAAGGCTTTCTTTCTTTAACAGTTTGATAGTAAATGGTTTGAACTCAAATTTTATTACTGCAAAGTCTTTATATTCTTAGAAAGCATTGATTAATAGGTAGGCATCAACAAATGGAAGCCGGACCTTACTATTTTCGAATTTGGTCTGATTTTGATCAATCTATTACAAGGGGAACGGCCTGACCATGACGCCACCCAGCCGGTTGTATGTATTCGGTTTGTATTATGATTTGTTTTCTTTTGAATCACTCTACAACAGAGACACTCCCCCGCCGGATTCGAGGGGTAGACCTAAGTGGTAGATCCACTCTAATGCCCAATCAAACCCGGTTTAGAGAAGAGCTGTTCTTTGATCACCCACACAGTTACCTCACAAGAGAAGGATCTGACATAGAAGCGATCTACTAATGAAAGAAAAACAACAATACCGGCCCAACAAAAGCTGACAATCCTAGTAAGCGTTCGTAAATGGCCGGTTGGTGCAGTAAAACGAAATGTCACGGAATTAAAATTGAAAAGAGTCAGGTGTGCGAGTTGGACACGGGCAGAAGTGTCACCGCCCGCTGTGCATCTCTCCACGCTTCACCAAGGCCTGAGGCAACCGTTTAGACCTGATTCCATCCATTAGCCGCCCCAGGACACGACCACCGGGTGTCAAACCGAAGGGTTCATTGACAACCGGGACAGAGGTTCACGTCGAGAGGATCCTCTGACAGTTGTTGAGTGAGTTTGTTTGTCGTCATCATACACTTTTTTCAAACTCTGAAAGAGTTAAGGTGCAATATGTCCTAATTTATAATCTCTTGCAAATCTAGCAAGATTTATTGCTTATTAGGTGTTTTGCACTATTAACTGTTTGAGCAAGGAGGTTTCAGTTGGTATTTTTAGTCTGTGAAGGTGTTTTTGTGTAAGGGGTGGTTTTGGCCCTTATGTTCTTTCTTATAGATAAAACTATCTGCAACTAATTCACAATATGAAAATAAATAAACGGTATCAGGAAACTGACACATACTTTCTCCCTTTTAGCCCAACTTTAATGAATAAATTACTTTTTATTTACTAAATATATAATACAAAGCAGGGTCGAATGTACAGAAAATCTTGTAAACAAGTTGTTTTAAAAAACATCCACCCAAATCCCTGCTTTGGAGGCACTACAGAATCCATTGCTACACTCGTTGTTTTAAGAGGGGAAATGCCCCCTATTCCCCCCAGGGTTATTAAGGGCAACATATTTCGAATTTCCTCTATTGGTCAATGCTAACTTGACAAGCATATCAAGTTTGAACGAAATTGATCAGTAAGAGAGAAATAGTAATTTTTTTATTCCCCATAAGAATAACATTGGACAACGTACTGCGTTTACCGCAAAATGAAAATTTCAATTTTCTCCTAAACCAGCAATCGTAGAATAGTAATTCAAAATACAAAATTATTTAGTTTTTTTAGCTCTTTTTAATGGTGAATAGTAATATTTTTTTATATTTATGTATTTTTATGAAAAATCAAAAAAACTGAATTTTTGATGTTTTAAGTCCTGTAATTTCTGAACTCGAATTTTCACAGGGATGCGGGTGGTGCCATGTTGTTGGAAAACTAAAGTTCTACAAACGACTAAAGTTTAATCAAAATCGTTAGAGAGTTTTTTGAGAAATTTGGATTTTTCATGTTTTTTGGCGGTTTTTGGGGGATAATTACCCTTAAAAATCAAAAATTCAAAAAAATGAAAAAAACACCTGGAGGTATCGTGGATTAGTTCCTACATGCCAAATTTCATAAAAATCGGCCCATTGGTTAAAGCTCTAGCTCTGTACACATCCACACAGACACACACACACACGGACACACACACACACACACACACACACACACACACACACACACAGACAGACATCACGTAAAAACCGCTTTTTTGGGTTCAGGGAGCACCAAAACGAATATTTCCACTAACAACTCAAATTCGAAAATGTTTACGAAAACAATACTTTCTCTATATACTATGTATAAGGGGTGAAAGTAAAAACCTACTGAAATACTATTTTTTTCAAATCACCCTGATTCAATTTCACAATAGAATGTTTTAACGAAGTTTCCTATAATCCATTATCGTAAAAGGTATCTTCAAATACAATGTAGGACACGGTTAAAGTACAGCTCAAATTTATGTTGAACTTTACAAAATGGGTGAACAAAATGTTTAGATAATTTGCCATGTGTTTTGAAAAAATGTAATCGTTTCAACCATAAAAATGAATGTAATCGTTTCACTCATTTTAAAAAAAAAAAAAATTTTGTTAGGGTGATTTGAAAAAAAATAGTATTTCAGTAGGTTTTTACTTTCTCCCCTTATACATAGTATATAGAGAAAGTATTGTTTTCGTAAAAATTTTCGAATTTGAGTTGTTATGTTGTGATGTTTAAATTTCTTTAGATTGTCTATATACTTGGAATTAAATTTCCACTCGGATGAAATCTTGTTAGGTATTGCAAAATAATTAAACTAGATAGAGGTATTTACAGTTTATACTACATTGTGTGTTAACTTTTATACTCAGGACCCTGATACAAAAAAGCAATAATAATAATAATAATAATAATTTATTGCATATAACATTACAAAAATGTTTGCAAAATTTCAAAAAACAGGAATGATAGAGATCAGTTTGTTGTCTTTGTCTTCTGTATTTCGTTGAATTCATGATCGAGTACATATAAAGGATTTTCTAAATAATAAAGTTTTACTTTTTTGATGTCTCTGCTTGAATCAATTGAAATGTTGTGATTTTCCTTTAAGTTGTTTAATAATTTGCCAAAATTGCATAATAAATAGTTTTTTCATATATTGTTGTTCGATGTACTGGATGTTGGATATAATCTTTTTTTCTTGTGTCATATTGGCTGTGGCATTGCTTGCTAGTAAATTTGTTTTTGTTTTTAAGTAGTATTTTAGTAATTCTACAACATATAATCCAAATATAGTCAATATTTTGTCTTCTTTGAAATGTTCAAAGCATGATTCGTCATATGACAGATTGTTTATTATTCTAATGGCCCGTTTTTGTAGCCGAAAAATCTTTTTTTTATTTTCCATTGATGTCGCAAACCAAATTGGGAGACAATAAGTTAAAATACTTTGAAAAAAGCAATAGTTCGTACCCGCTTATCACAGAGTGAATTATCAGAGGTACGAACTATTATTTTTCATCCTGTTTAGCTGTTCTCAGGTTCTTTTCTAAGAGGACCAACAACTGTTAATCATAGAACAACTCACAGCTCTCCCGGCCTCGTTGTTGTGCAGGTTCATCTTCTCCCTCAGGGTCCTCCCTCGCTCCCCGGTGTCCACGAACTCCCGGGAGAACTTGTAGCCGAAGCCGATGTTGTCGGAGCACCCGCCCCACTCCCAGTCCCGCACCCCGGTCGCCGTGCCCGTGGGGTTGGGCCCTCCTCGGGACTGGTGGCTGTAGTCGCAAGTGCAGGACTCGATGCTGCCCTCGCTGCAGGACCGGGCGACGGCGTGGGTTACCGCCGCGCTGGTGATGGCGTAGATGAACGCCGTCTCTCGGCAACCTGCAAGACAACGGAGGGTGAGTTGTGGAGAGTGATTTGAGACTTGGGGTGCGGAGGAAATAGAATGGCAGACGAGGACTGAGGAAGAGGTGGAAGCAACTAATGTGGATTCTGGTGGAGATGAAACGTTTGTGAATAGTGGAAGAGAAGGCAGGATGAGCAATGTAGAGTAAGAGAAAGGTAACAAATGTGAATTGCGGAAGTGATTGAGAACTGTCAAACTCATATTTTGAAGAAGTGAAAAAATGAGTTACAAGTTAATATAGGAACGGGAGGCTAACAATGTAGATGGAACACATTTTGAAAGCAAATTAATACAAACTATGGAAGAAACTAAAATCCAACAAATGCGGATTTTAGTAGAAATCTTAGATTAATTATTAATTATTGGATTAATTGTTTCTGTGGAAAAGGTTGAGGTTAGTTAACATTAAAACTCAAATAAATTGTCCAATTAAATTGCATTCTGGTTGAGTGATAACACATAAACGTAAAGAACTTGTTTAAACGAATATGTTACAATCTACAGTACTACATTCTGAATATATGCATGAATATGCCCGAATGCTACAAACTATACAAAGACTCAAATATTTAAATAACTTACTGAACAACTAACAATTACCAAAAACCCGCTCTTCAGATGTGATTCGCACCAGGGGACAAATTTCGACCACTCTGCACGCAACCGTCGTCAAAAGGAATCCCTCATCCGAAAACCTTTTGATTTAACGTTCACCACAATAATTGCCATCTGACCGGTGCGGTGGCTCTGAATGGTCGGTGGCTCAAGCATCGGTTGACACTGGAGGGGTGGCGAGTGACCGGACCCTCTAGATGTCCGGTTGATATCGAGCATGAATGGGCCGGGTGAACAACCCCCGACTGGACGTACAATTCGCATGTGAAACCGCATTTCAACCCTTTGTGGGCTCCTCGAGAAATTATTTTTTAATAATTATGGGGCTCCTTTGTGCGCCTTGAAAGAAGTGGGGGCTGGGGCAGGGCGCTTTGTGTGGTGAACGCGGGCAATCTCTACCTGCTAATTATCTTTTCATCGGGATAACTCGTCCTTTTCCTTGCAGAAATACTCTTCCGGTTCCGCCCCGCCAAACCGCGTAATCGGACCTTTCCCTGCGTTTCTTCCGGAGGTTTTCTTTGCTTCGGGCGCGCCCCGGATATGTTGTGGGGAACCTCCAACGTACGAATTACGATTCTCAATAAGGTCGGAGTAACATTGGCTCACTGTAAAACGAGTTAATAATCGTTAACGTCTTCTAAATTACTGATGTGTAAAGTTAAACAGTATCTACCTTCTATTTTATACATAAATTTAGTATTAAAACTATTTCTCTGTAATGAACATTATTTTTCATTAGTGTAATTATTTCTGCGTTCCGGCAGAGAGAGAGAGTAATTAAATATATGATTATCGCAGCAAAACCTACATAGAGAAATTTATATTCAGCAACCACGTGGATTGTTTAAAAATTAAATTCTTATGACCATATTGTTTTTAATACTTTCTTTCCCAACTTTTATTTATAATAGTAAACTGAATGATAATTGTGTTCATATTCATGTAATACAGCGGCCGTTTCAGTTTCAAAATAAAGTACATAGCCAGTTGATTTTTTTTCGGTCAACCACTTTAAACAATTATACCAGTATATTTCCAATAAAATCAGATATAAATCTTTACATCGGAAAAATACATCAAACATCCGCTCTATCAACAAGGCCATCAAAACCAATCTAAAGAATTCCTAACGTGTTATCCGCCTGAGAACAGTGACAAATAAAACACGAACTTCCGAATCAGTTTTACCTGGAATACCAGACATAACTTGAGTGACCTTTCGAGGACCATGATGACCGTAATAGTACGGTAAGGTAGTTCCAGGTGAATCCGTGATTCATCCTGTTTAATGGGCGAGCAGCAAGTCATCCTTATCATCCAAGCAGAGACAAAGGAAAGGATCATGTCTCACCGACTGCTCGGGAATCCTTCGACTTCCGGTATCATGCTGATCATGTAGCGAATTGAAAATGTCGGATGATTCAAGGCGGAATCTTCCACAGTCCGAGGAGGACGATGAGTTGGTTCCTGGTAAAGTGGTGTCACCTGGACCTGACTGACTCTTTCAACCCAACGGGCCTCCGAGGACTAGGCAGTTCAGAGACCTTGGAGTGAAGATGGACTGAATAAACACTTTTCTATACCGATTAGATCTACAACGAATCCTGGTAGGTCTTAATAGTAACTATACCAAGTAGGCCTACTTTGCACTCAGGATAACTAGCATGTATTAATCATGTAATACATTAAACTGGATGGAACATTGTTTTTTGAAGATCTATTTCCTTACTTTTTATTTTAAGGAATATTAAATTTCCCAAAATGTAATACGACTATTTACGTTTTATATGATATTTAGGTCATAAATTTCAAGTTAGTGAATAAAGTTGAATGTTTAATGAATATTTTGATGTAATATTTTTAGTGATTATATAAAGCTATGTTATCTATATGTCAATGGGTCTAAGTGTCAGGGATAGAGTTTATTATCTTATTTTTTTTTTTTACTTATATAAAACGTTTATGTATATTGTGTAATGCCACAGTAGGCGCAGCAGCTATGTATGTGAACGTTTAAGTAGTTATTTTTAGTTGCCCTTTGTTTTTATTTTTTATAATTGCTGATTATAATACTTGCAAAATTATCAGAAAATATACCTAAGTCAATTTACGTAATCATTTATTTTTTACTTGTGGCGGGTCATAAATTTCATATAAAAGTGTCTCTTATCACGTTTTTATTGTAAAATTGTATTAACGTAGTTTGTAGAATAATTTTGCTTAAAAGCGTTTTTTCCTTTGATGCATATTTTAATTTATAGTTTGAATTTTACTGTCCAGTAACTATAGTTCTAATTTATTTTTATGGTGCGTGAAAATTTATAATAATTACACTTCCTACCTAAAACAAAATTGTAGTTTTCCTCATTTTATAACCATCATGTCGAGTTTTTACTATCTATAAGTATACTGTTTTACTTGTCTTGTTTACCCAAATAGTTTCAAGCATTTGGTGTATTTTAAGATACAAACTTTCCGATCCCAGTGCGGCCGGGTGGCAGCTACTTCGGCTACGGCTAAACATTTTTTGTCCTAGTCCTTTACGGTTCCATAACATAACTCAAGAGGGAGTAATGAATTTGTCCGCTGTCTGCGCGCCAGCTCATCGCCGGCCCTTGAATTCATAATGAACTTCTCGCCAACCGCCCCTCCATCTGGCGTCCTATCAGTAAACTTCTACCAGTTTTCGAGTGGACTATCAAATTAGCATTCGCAAGTTTTATTTCCATGCACATGTAAAATGAGCTTTTCCCCGTGTTCTTGATTTTAAATAGTCCTGCGCCTTGTTAGTTACGAATAATCGCTAAGACTTGATTAGGTTCCAACAGTGAACGGTTGTGAAATCGGTTCTAAAAATGGTGCAGTTGTGGCCCAAAAATGTAGAAGCATCTAAAAGATAGAATTTCGTTCGTTGTTGAGCTCTCCCTGCATTATACTGCAGTCTACCCCTGCCACACATTGCAAGAGTGAGCAGGTTTACACTTTTCAAGTGATACATAAGCCTTACTACACGATACTGGAAACATTATTTAAATTTGCCACTTTGTACTTCTTTAAATATTTTAAAGTAAAAACTATCCATAAGCTCTTTGAAATTTATTATTTTTAAATAATAATAATCAAAGACCGAAACATTATTTTGAAATTGTAAATAAACAATTTAGTATTCGTTTCTTCTTTAATATTTCAGTATTGAATATAGTATTTTTTAGCAATATTACTGTAGCCGTAAACAGTAATCATGCGGACAGCTGCAACGCTTTTTCTTTACCTTAACAATATAATTTCACCCGGGTCTTCACGCAGTTTCCTCCATAGGGGAGACCGAAGCCTTAGCAACCATTTTATAGGGCCTTAAAGCCTTTCTAAATTACTTTGCTGAAAATACAGAATGCAGTATGCTTTGTTGTGTGAATGTCTTTCAAGTTTGGCAGTCCTTATGTCCTCAGTAACCCGTTGCGACGGTGATCGGCGGTCTAACACCTGCTAGGGACGGCCACTTTGATACCTTATCACCTCCTTATCAGTCGCTTATCACCTCTAAACAGCCAGATTCCCGGAACCGCACGCCCGGTATGCTGTTTGCTCACGATAGGGAAACATATTCATCTAATATTTTGATACCATAAAACGATAGGTTAGGAATCTGACTATAGACACCCTATTCCCACAGTTGTTTTGAGAACCGTTATTTTCGAGTATTGGATACTAAGTGTCTATATTGAGGAGAAATGTGTGGTATGCTCGAAATAGTATGTATATACGTAGCTGATTTTTAACGAAAAGGTCTCACCGGTTGTTGTAATAAAGGTAAAACGTTGTTGAATAAACACATTTAAACGCAAACTAAGCATAATTAAGGTAATTCGGAGAGTGAGAGACCGTTTCCCGACTATTCTTACTACTATAAGAACGGGATTGACTTTTTACCGCAAATTGTGTTGTCTTAAATCATAATACATTTTTATCAACAGTGTGCACTTTCTTTAGATACGTCTTTACATCTTTCAATCTATGGCTAGAGAATTGTCTTTTATCCAGCTGATTACAAACACGATTTCTGACAATTTTATTCAACTTTTTTTATTTTTTAATCAAACATTAAATGACGCGTCGAACTTCTTGAAATCCTGTGCATGAGCTGCCTCTTTCTCACCCTAGATTATTTTTAATATAAAGTTTCATTTTACTTTAAAAATCAAAAACCCAACCACACACCCAGTAGCCGCTACCGGTCTAATGTTTCCCGGTGTAGAGATATAGAGAGTGACGTCGGATCTGTAACGCTCGTCCGGGATTGTTTGAGTCAGCTTTTAACGTCGCCTGTCAGCGAGACGTGGATGTGTTCATTAGGGTTTTATGTGCTCAGAGGCGGGCGGGGGTGGGGGGGTAAGGAAAATAATAAAACGAGTGAAAGGCAGGGTCAAAGGTCACCCGGGCTCTCACACCCGCGCGCCGGCGGCCTCGGACTACCAGACCATGTTATCTCATCTCGAGGCTTCTTCCACTCTTTTATTGCTGTTGTGTTGTGTCTTCTTCCGAGATTGCTGTAGAATATTTTGCTCGCTTCGCTTTCGGATTTGCCGATTTTTTTCACTTTTCTGTTTGGTTTCAGTCGATTTGTGCTTGATTTTGGATTTAATTAATTTTGCTTTTTTACCTTCTTTGAAATTAGTAAAAGTGACAAAAATGACTAAAACGCGTCGGTTTTGGATAGTTTCTGAGGACCTATGGGGGTTAGTAGTCTTGGTCTCATGAGATAAGTAGGTATAAATGTGAAACATTTCTTGACTAAAGCGTCCTAAACCCTCTTAATATTGCGTTATAACTGATCTGATGATTCTCATCAGTATTATGTTAGAAAATCAGAAAAAGTATATTGTGTCTACCAAAAGGTTAGACAAACAAAATGTGTTTTTGCGAAGTTGTTAGCGTTATTAATTTCTGAACATTTTTACGAATGTAATATTAAAATGATTTACTTTTATACTGGATCTTTCTTTTTCTATTTAAAATCAAGTCCAGGGTGATGTGAAGGGGATTACATTTTAAAATTATACACTTTACTTGCGCCTTGAGTCTACCATACTTACTTGATCCAACCGTAAATTAGTGCTGGCCATAGCTAATTTGTCGTAATTACTACAAATAAACCTAATGTTACTACGTAAAAACAATATTGGTGGTCAAGGGATCAATCACTGAAATGCACCCCTGTGCCAAAAGTTAAATGAACTAGGCTTTTGCATTTGTTCTCCGAAATGTATTATTAGTCCTAATCCTAAAGGATTAATGTCGTAAAGCGAACCCAAACACCTCCAATCCTTTTGTCTCCCCAGCAAAAAGCAGTCCTAACGAAGCATTGAAACACATAGGGGAGAAAAGCAACCGGCTGGAATAACCTAAAGAAAGCTGTTCGTTTACTAACCCGTTTCCCAATTTGTAGATTTAAAAAACCCTTTAACTTCAATCTTTCAAAAAACTAGAGGCTCGAGTTCATTAAGGTAACAAGGGGTTCGTGAGCTCAGAACCGTGCGCACAATAGTATCGCTCACAGCTCGCCAAGCGCCGGCCTGCATGGCCTGCAGCCTATCCTGTATCGCAGCCTGTAGCCTGTGAGGACCACCCCGGCCTATTGTGAGGGACTCGACACTACTAATTTACACATCACCGGCCTTGTCCCCGCGCCCGTCGTGATATATAGACCATGAATTCCAAATTAGGAGCCGAGTGGCCCCACGGGTGCCCCCTCACCACTGCGGCAGTAGCGACGTTTATGGCTCTCCTCTGCCCGTTCAAAGTTGATAGGTGTTTTTTGCGAATCCATGAAGTAGGATGGGAAACTGTTTCTCTGAAAAGCTACCGGTTTAGCAGGTGTGATAAGGTTTTGGAACGGGGGATGGATTGTGATTACGGTTTTGGAGTCCATTAAGAGGAGGCTCCAGTAACGTAACATTTCGTGTTTCTCCTGCTTCTCCGATATGTTAACTTTCAAATCTCGCCCCTCCTCAATGTATTATTCAAAATCCCCATGGCTCATTTTAAAGAACAAAAATAACTAGCGATTTCACTGAGAAGAATTGTGGCATCACAAATAATAATAAAACGAAGTTCCAAAATACTCAATATTTTACATTTTTATTATGGGTTAACTATTTGCCTTATCAAAATTCTCTCACTTAAATTGCTAGGTATTTGTTTTCCCTATAAAATGAGCCATACAACAGCAATTTCAGATATCCATTGAGAAGGCACGGTATTTGAGAATTAACATTAGTGTTTTGGGAGAAGCATGTGCCTGGAACCCCCTCTTAATCATTAATCGTACAAGTCTATCATTCAACTAAAACTGTCGTATTTTTCAAACGAAGATTTTTAAGTATCTAAGTCAATTGTCAAAACTGTTATGGGTTATTGAAAAATAAATAAACCATACGTCTTAAACTGTTTTATATAGTTTTGCATCAGAAAATATAAAAACCTAACATCTAATATTGATTAATACATTAAAAGATTGAGTTACAAAACCAGTCAAACAAATGTAGTCCCATAGGATTAACTGTAAAAGATTATAATGTATACATTATCAGCTATGATAATTAATCCTCTAGGTTGTTCGGAGAGTGGAGGATTTCTGAGGAGGGGGAGGAAGAGATTGCAATTGCCGGACGCTATGACGCTGTGCCTCGACAATCCTATTATTGACATCCTATAAATCCTCCGGGAATCACCATCATTCTTCTTCCATCGTCGCGTCGTCGGTCCAGATGAGGTCTGCTCATCGTAACGCGACGATATCCATTTTTTTGCTGCGTTTCATAGTTATTGATGGATGAAATAGGTTGATGAGAAAATTCTTCTTTTTGATTGCATTCGTTGACGTAAAGTTAAAAGTGAGAAGTGAGCCGTTTTTCTATATTTAGGAAATGTTTTCTTGCTTTCGACTTGCGAGGAAAGTTTTTTTTTGCGCAACTCTGTGGTCTTTAACTTATTATTCTTATTTGCTTATTGTTATAATTATAATCCGGTAATTTGACAAAAATTAATTTAAACTGGATTTAATCCTCAACTTTATCATTAAAGTATTATTTAGTCCACCAGTGGTGATATTTAAAATCTATATTAACCTATAAGCCGTTATAAATACACTTTATTGATGGAGAACACAAAGGACCTATTCCATGTAATTTTAGTTTACAATTATTTCTAAATAAAATGTAAACAACTTTTACCACCAAAAATAACTAATTATTACAGTGGTTTTAATCGCATTGCACCTAAACTGTCCAGTAAATATTGTTCCAGATAGTTCTAAGTATCTAATGTTAATAAAAATGTATCTATCTAGTGTATATGTTCCAGATAATAATAATAAGTCTGTTTTTAACGAAATTCAATTTTCACTTGAGGAAAATTCTATGAAACGTAACACGAAGTGAGACACGCTAACATAAACGACTCGAGTCATAAATGCCACAAATATAAATGAATATTATATTAATTAGCCGCTAATAGCTATACTCAAACAACAAAATGCATCTGTCTTCACGAGAAAACCAAATTTGTATTCGACAAAGCCGATATTGAGAGTTAAACACAGGGACGGACGCGAGACGTGTGATGAACGGCGTGTTATAAAATTACAATAATAGCCCGGTAGATTGTAATTCCGGCCCGCCGATCGGCCTACCATTATCATAATGGACTAATATCGGGAAGTGAATACTTTTATTACACATTTGTGGGCTAATTAATTAATGCGGTATATAATTTGTATTGTTTGAGGACCACACACGTTCGTCGGCGAGACCTTGTCATTATAGGGGCTACCTGGCCGCCGCGCCGTGTCGCCCCCGGCCCGGTAACGTCATTATAATCTAGCGCCGACACCGACACCGCCGACACCTAGCACCACCTAAGGTTTGGACCGTTCCCTATGGTAGGAAATGTCGTGGAAACAACACGGGACACATGATACACAGTTGCGGAGCCTAAGGTTTTAATTTATTGACAATGGTAAGGTCGGCTTCCAAATGAAGAGTTGTTAAACACGAAAAAATCGTGCATGAAAATAATCTCTATCCAATAAACACTTAGATCCAAGCACTAATAGGTTTCGATCAATGTCACGTGGCATGCTGTTCAGTTTGCCACCTCCAATCCACTTAATCCGGTGCAGAACAACCCGGCAGATACAGAGGCAGTGGCGGGGTGCCAGGTCCCGTAATAAATGTCTATAGATTACTGAGTATTTTGACTACAGGCTAATGCGGGTGGGACGGTGCCAAAAAGTGTTTTGTCACAGATTCGGTCTTCATACCCATCATATCCGGTGATGGTACCTCCTCGCACTAGGGTATTTCCGTACCCAGCTGCTTTTCAAAACCGAAAATCCGCCTATAGCAGGATTCTTTTCACATTGGCCCTGATGTTTCTTGTAAGTACTACCAGCTGGATCGCCATTTTAACTGGCACGGCAGTGACAATGCAAGAAGAACTTAGTTACAAATAACCTCGTTATTAGTGTCAGGGAAGGATCAAGGTCTGTTACTTTTTTGTTTTACGTTATTTGTCGGTCACGGTTTCCCCGAATAAACCGTTACCAAATTTATTCTTTAGTTTCTTGAAAAAAAATGCTCAAGATGTATTTAGTAGAAAATCCATTTTACAACCTTTAATAGTTTTAGAGGAGACATAAGACAAATTATAAAGATGAAAAAATTAGATGAAGAAGAATTTCAAAATTATTGTACATTTAATCCTAATTAAGTATATTTTATAGTTTATAAGAAATTGTATAAACTTAAAAATTCATGCTCTGGCATGTTGTTGGTAAATATAAATAAATAACGTTCATTCTATCAATAATTAGTAATAATTATAATAATTATAATACACAGTATTAGTAATAATTTATACTTGTATTGCTTATTTTATGTTTTATTAACTTTTAAAGTTGTTTTAATTTATATTTTTATCTTGTTTGTTTTTAGATTTAATTTGTAACATGTTTTGCCAATATCTTTACTAGCCCATAATTTGTTTATAAATTTGACTCTATGTTACAGTTATTCATAGCTTTAGCACTATTATATTATTTTTCAAAGCCTATCTCATTTTCTACCACTTTCTCATTTCTTCTAATGAATGTGAGGTTTTTTAAAGAATTTCGCTAGTTTTAATCTAGTTATTAGTGTCTGTAAAGTTCTGCTTACACATCCATTATAGAGGATGAACTTTAGTGGACTTCACCCACCTAATCTTTTCAAGACTTTTTGGAAAAATAAAAATATAAACCTCTGCTTCTAAAAGGGAATGAGTAAAACGAGATCGCACGTATTTAAATCAACTATTGATATTAAATGTATTTTGCTCCTATTAAAATACTTGACAATTTAAAGGTTGCTATTTGTGAAGTGTAAACCTCGGTTTTCTCCAAACAGTAAAAAAGACAAATTGTTTACGTAGAGCATAAATATTTGTATTAATATATCAATTGTAATAAGTCTAAAGTATTTACAAATTTTAGATAGGTGTTCGAAATCTACCCATTGAATTAATCCAATTACTAATCAATTGTGGTTCTAGCAGTTTTACTTTAAAAACACCCACATTCTGTCGTTAAAATCGCAATATACATTTCAACTTAGAGGAAACCCTGTAGAGCCCGAAATCTCACTTGGACCCCACTTAGGAAGATGGATGGGCAGCGGAAGCTATGAGTGTTTGCGCCTTGTGTTTTGTTTGCGGGTTAGCCCAACATAACATTTCAATAAAGGTGTTTTAGTCCTACAAACACGGCCCGCACCTAACCACTCTTAATCCTATGTTTGCCCAGGGCCTCGCTCCGCTTATGTCCTATTTCCGTTCTCGCACGGCCGTGAGAAATTTACATCTAGCGTATATACAGCTGCTTAATCTGAAGGGATTTAACTAAGTCAAATTTAAATGTGGTTTGGTAGTGCGGTAATTCAGCTAAAAGATTTAGGCGGACTGATGTTGCAATTCAATAGGGAATAAAATATATAATTGTAAACACTTATTAGTGCTAAGCAAACAAAAATTAAATAAATAATTAACAAGTCACTTTTTCCACAATGTCCATCTGCTCAAACAGTCTACATATTCATTTATAAAAAATAAAATAAAAATAAAAATATAATATGTAATCTATTCTATATAATATCTATTATCTCTCTATATATAATCTATTATATTAATAAAAAAATAGAATAGATTATATATCCAATTCTGTATAACCCTTTCTCACATGATCTATTTAACATCCACCAGTTAAAACACCTTATTATGTGTGTCCGTGGGTGCGTTGACTCTCGTAAAAATAGTCCGATTTTGATGAAATTTGGTAAAACATGTAAAGCAACATTTGTGACTTTAAGTTCGAAAACCAGCCAGATCGCTCCATCCAAAGGGGTATTTTGGGGGGTTGTTTTTTACATATTATATTTTATTAAATCAAATTTTATTTAACATCATTGAATTCAGCTTAAAAAAACAATTTGGTGTTTTGATCATTGCTTTACGTCAATTTGTTACAGAGATATTGAAAGTGGTAAACGCAGGACGTTGTCCAATGTTATTCTTATAGAGAATAAGAAAAATGTGATATCTTGCTTATTTATCAACTTATACTGACGAATCTTGGTTTATTGCTTCATATCGTTGAGGTCTATTGATATTTCCACAGCAAAACTTTGGACGATAGTTCCTGTAGCAGCAAACCTGTGTTCTCAGCCCGTATGTTATTCTCATGGAGAATAAGTAACATGTTATCTCCCTTAATTATGAACATAAATGAATAAAACTTGGTATGTGGCTTTATCTAGTTGAGTTATATTTTATTTTACTAGCTTTATCTAGTTGATTTGTATAAAAACCCATTTTTTGTGTTCCTTGTTTTAGCAAACCTGCATACTCAGCCGCCATGTTATTCCTACGGAGAATAATTAAAATGTCATAAATCGTTTATTTATGAATGTATATTGATGAAACTTGGTATGTGGCTTTATGTGGTATTAATATATGCATTGGACATTCGCTGAGTATGCAGGTTTGCTGTTACGGGGTTATTAACATTCTGTATCATGTAATTATGAATCAAACTCGAAAACGTCACAAAAACATTCACACACAGGCAATCAAGATGTAGTGTATTTAGGACGATTTGGATAAAATCTCCATTCTCATCCCCTAGACAACAACTGTAATCCAAACGAGTGATCGTTTACGCTTGTCCGACGACATTGTATACTGTAGAAGGGGTGAGGGTGAAGATTCGAGGGACAATTACGTCACGATTGCGTTTTGTACAAATTAACCCTTCCGAAGCAACTCTTAATCCTCTAGCAATTGCCGCGCCACGTGCAGAGTCCGGGTTTTTTATTATTATTGGCGGGGGGGGGGGACTGATAACAGTAAACAAACATGTCCGCCAGGTGTCCTGAGTCCTGGGGTCATTTGCATGATAAGAGTTGCTGACAAGCCCCTCCCCTTGCCGTTGTATCTGGGAAGATTTTATCTCTGGGACAAATTGAAAAATAATAGTACAGAGGGAACGCAATGATCGCTATCTGGAATGTTACTGCTTTCTAGCGGAAGATCTAGCGGCAATCTGTAACTGCCGGGGTAGTGATGATGTATGGATACTAACTCTACTATCGCATTTCTTGATAGTATACTTTTTTATAGAAAGTGTAGCATGTTAGATCTAACATTTTGGTTAACCACCTTCATTTAGATTTGGGGGGACTGTGTTCCAACTTAAACAATTAAAGCACGATATTTTTAATAACCTCATCAACAAATTGGCGATTTACAAACAATAATAAATGTATTTAATTTCGCATGAAGAAAAGCTGCAATCATGAAAGCTTTCGCTCTTCTACCTGCTTCTTCTGTAAGACCAATTAAAACGTTTAAGTTTCGTTCCTCCTCAACACAGTACCCGAAATCGCTGTTTGATAACTCACTTAAAATATGAAAAATTTTTAGAATATATTTATCTTAGAACAGATGTTTTAAGTGTTGGTAAAGTTTTATTTTGAACATTTTTACGACTGGATTCTCCAGGGAGGTATTATTTATAAATGAGGGAGGTACAGTATTGAAAATACCCCCGATTACTCTGCCTACTCAGCGAATTTCCAATGCATGTATATGTTTCTCACTACCACATAAAGCCACTCACCAAGTTTCGTAAAAATACATGAATAAACAAGTGATATATAACATTTTATTTATTCTCCATAAGAATAACATTAAAGGGTGAGTACGCAGGTTTGCTGCAACAAGATAGAAATGTGTTTTTATACAATTATTAATATAAATTAACCAGGTGAAGCTATATACAAAATTTTATTAATTTATGTTCATAATTAAGGGAGTCATTACATTTTACTTATCCTCCTTAAGAATAATATTTGGGCTGAGTACGCAGGTTTGCTGCTACGGGGTCAGTCGGCAAAAAATGATTTCTTTGTGCGAATATCAATATAACAGTACTATGTGAAGCCACATGCCAATTTTCATAAATATACATTCATAAATCATCATGTTAACAAATTTTAATTATTCTCCATAAGGATAACATTGGACAACGTACTGTGTTTAGCACTTTGAATATCTCTGCAACGGTTGGACGTAGAACCACAATTTAAACACCAAAATGATTGTCTTTTAGAGCTGAACTGATTGGTACAAGCAAATGTGAAGTTTACAGTAAAATAAACTAAATGAAAGCTAAAATCCTTTTTTCCATAAGATTAACAAGGGAGATTTTACTAACACGTTTTTTGGATTTTCTCTGCAACCACTTAACCTAGGTTAATGATTAAGAATACCATACTATTTGTTTTTCTAAGCTCTATAAAATGGTCAGAACCAAAACTGAGTGTTTTACAAATTTTAGGACAAAAATGCAAAAAATCGATTTTAGTAAAATTTGGAAACTCCATAAACACCCCTTCCCACGGTCCGATCTTTCTGTTTTTTGAAGTTAAAGTCATAAATGTTGCTTTACATGTTTGTGCCAAATGTCATCGAAACTGGATGTTTTTTACTCAAGTTATCTGGTTAACGGACACATATATATATATAAATTTGAACGAATAGTGTTTTTGGTATCTGGGGACCTCAAAACGAAAAGTTATCATGGTCTCAGGCTTAAGTCTTGCCCTGAGACTTACGGTAATAGCTTCTTCCTTATAGAGGAAATTCGCTAATGTGTGTGGGATAATGTATTAGATCTGTATCTAACAAGATTAGTTTTATATATAAAGCTAAATACCCCCGTCACAGCAAACCTGCGTACTCAGCAAATTTCCAATGCATATATATGGTTCTCACTACTACCTAGAGCCACTTACCAAGGTTCACAAAAATACATTCATTAATAAGTGATATATACCACTTTATTTATCCTCCATAAGAATAAGATTAGGGCTGAGTTCGCAGGTCTTACCATGCCAACTACGGTAATAGCTTCTTCCCTATAGGAGAAATTCGCTAAAACCACTCATGATAGCTCAAGAGAGGTTGAATTTGGTTCAATTTGAGGAGAGTAATTATTAGTAATATTGACGACATCTACCTAGTTCTCTGGCCAACGATGAAGATCAAAGAATAAAGTATGAAGTAATTTTAAAAAATAAAGGAAGAGGAAGAGGTTTAGGTAATTATGAAGGTTAAAAATCGTTAACATACTTTATTTTCGCAGCCCTTTTTACTTTCTCTACCTATACATACAAAATAAGGATTTTTTTGCATTTGCGAATTTGAGTTAGCGATGGAAATATTCCTCTTAGTGCTCCCTAAACCTGAAAAATATGTTTGCAGGTGTGACGTCGGTGTTGCTCTATATGTAGGTGTAGAGACCTAGAAACCATACCAATACTAATTCTTATGAAGTTTGGTATTTAGTTCTAATCCACAGTATCTCCAGGCGTTTTTCCCCATTTTAAGGGTAATTATCCCCCAAAAAACCATAACAAAACGAAAATCCAAATCTCCCAATCAAGTGACTCACCTCTATCGACGATCTTGCCGAAGAGGTTCTTCCCTCTGAGGAAGTTCTTGGTGGAGCAGTTCCACCTCCTGTTCCGGAACTGCCACTGACACTCCAGGATCGCCTGGTTGGCTCCCTTGCTGACCGCCACCAGGACCCCGGGGTTCTCTCGGGCCAGGCGGCGCTGCTTGCGCCTCAGGTTGGCGTAGACCGCGGGATCGATGGTGGACAACATCCCGGGACTCATGGGTAGCAGGTTGTTGGGCTCTCCAGCCATCGCGATTTTCCTGGCGAAAATAATCAAGATTAGTCTTCCAACTTTTGAGTACTCCTAATAATTGGAAACTCATTGTGTAAACCCTCTTGGTTGATCTTTTTATATTATTAAATATAGGTATTACTTTCGTACAACCTAGTAGGGCAAAACTTAAAACATTCATAACTATTTAGATCGGTAAGAACCCCGTGGAGTCTGATTTTTGTTTTAACCTTATTTCTCCTTGCAAATTTCCTTAAAGTACAACAAACAATGACTACAATTTAATACTTTAGTATTGATTGATTTTCCTCAACAATAAACAGTCAACAGAATATCCACAACACTAAAGTCAAATAATAGAGGCTACAAACCGTACAAACCGTACAGACCATACAAACCACTAGCTTTCTAAGCATAAATTTCCCTTTGAAAAACACGTCACAAAGTTTTACACCCGTCGCGAAAACTCCAAATCTGCTTTCCTCAGATTTCAGGTCGCTAAATCGTCCCATTCTCCATTCCCCAACTCCATTCCGCCCGGCATCAACCAGGGCCGTGGGACCATCCAGGGGCTGCCCATACCTCATCCTCTCTCCCATTCATGTGGCCAATATCGGGGACGGAATGTCGTCTGAATTATGGAATTAGTCCGTAAACGACTTATAACAGAGGCGCGACGCGGGGAATGTAGACATTAGAGGTTCAGTCCGGTTCTTCAGTCCGGCGTTCCTGTGCAACCCGGGAGTTATTGCCGTAGGACACCGGAACACCGGAGTGTGGAGAGTCAATGTGGTTCGGTGAAGAAATGCCACATGACCATGGAGCTTGAATGCGGTTTTGATAAATAAATAAACTGAGTACAAACTTGATTTGTAACCTAGTTGTACAATAGCTGCCCTCACTTTATAGACCATGTTATAAAAGTCTGTATGACGTAAGAATGTAAAATTGGATTACTAGGCACGGATGGAAAATACACCCTAAGATAAACAGGTGTTAACCTCGAGGAGTGGATTAGTTGTTTATAGTTCGGATCCCACGTTAAACTAAGTAGGTCTCTGAACTGATATGGTCCGTTTATATGAACCGTGAGGAGTGATCCCCCCAAGATCCAAAGAAATGTTCGGTCTTCGTTACAATACTACAGTATTCTTTCGCTCAGTCTAACTCTTAAGCCTTAATATTCGCCTTTAAATACCCACGAATAGTGGCAATATCGTAATATAGTTGTGAGTTGTAATCAATAACGTTCCCGTAGTTATGATTTGATATATGTATATTTCGATCCCCCTGCAGGGAAATAATAAAGATTGGTCTGTTCCAGCTTATAAAACCTGTATGGTGCATATACAAAACAATCACACTACGAACAAGAGTACGCATTGTACATTTTAGGAACTTTTGAAATTAATTATTAGACTATACAAGATTCCTACAAAGCGAAATAATGTTAACCATGCGGATTGTACATAAAATTACTATCGTCTCTTCGAAAAAGTAACTAGAATTTCAGTATACTAATATTAGGTATTCAAGATAAGTGTTTACGGAACCAAATTTATGATAGTAAAACACCGGTAATGTATTACTGGGGTGAGCACGTTAATGAAATCTCAAATTGGCCATTCAGACAGATATTGCTTTATCACATCACAGAATTTTACATTGAGGCTCAACTAATTACCATCAAAAACGTCAAACGCTTTAGTTAAATAAAACGTATATAAGTAAAAACCATTTGTGCGACTCAAACACTTCGTATACAAATAGACAACACTGTCAGAAAAAACCTACAGCAATCAAATTAAACAGTGGAAACTCGTCTTCCTGGCAGAGGCGGAGGCACTCTGGTAGAATGAAACAGCTGATTCCAAACGTCAACACGGGGAGAATATATGTGAGAGGGACAGGTCGGAATAAAATGTAGTGTTATTTTAGTGGAGAGCTGGGAGATGCGAGATGAGATAAGGTAAGTGACTGTCGCCAGCTCCGCGCTACGCTCGCTGCCACCGCGGCCGTGGGAGAAGGCCATCTCGCTGGGTTTCTACGGTTTCCATCTCCTAATCCGAGTAAGAAAGCAGCTGTGATCTGGAGAAAATCGTTGAATATCCTTGTTGATTTCCCTCGTTAAGTTTCCTCAAAAATTAATTTCATTTTGACTTTGTCGGGGGAAATTTCTAAATTTAATGTGAGTTTATAGTTTTTAAAAAAAATTAAAAGGGGGCTCCGGTAACATATTGTTTGTTTATATTTGCTTCTCCAACAAGGTCAATGTTAATTGTCAAATCTCGTTCCTTTTCAACGGATTCTCCTAAATCGTTGATTCATGGCTCAGTTTAAAGATAGGAGAAGTTTGGTTTTTAAAAACCGTACAATTAAATTCCAAAATATTCAATATTGGCAAGATTTGGCATACGTTAACTATTTGTGGTATTGATATACTGCTAACTGAAATCACTAGGTATTTTTCTCTCTATAAAATGAGCTACACATTTATCATTTTGGATAATCTGGTGAGGAGGGGCGGGATTTGAAAACTAACATTGGTTTAATAGGTGAAGCAGGTATGGAGCAGTTTCTTCATAAGTCTGAATTTTATTTCCAGTAGCTCTTGAAAAGAATACACAATACCCCCGTCGCAGCAAACCTGCATACTCAGTGAATTTCCAATGGAGATATAAATGTCTTAATACTACATAAAGCCACTAACCAAGTTTCATAAAAATATATTCACAAATAAGCGGTATATACAATTTTAATTATTCTCCATAAGAATAATATTGGGGCTGAGTACGCAGGTTTGCTGCAACAAGGGACACAAAATATTGGGTTGTTATGCTAATATCAATATAACTCAACTAGGTGAAGTCGTATACCGGTTTTTAATCATTTATGTTCATAATTAAGGGAGACAGAGCATTTAATTATTCTCCATAAGAATGACATGGGGGCTGAGTACGCAGGTTTGCTGCTACGGAAGTCTTTGGCAAACAATTGTTTTTTGAGCATATATCAATAGACCACAACGAGATGAAGCCGTATACCAAGTTTCGTCTGTATACTTTCATAAATAAGCGTGATATAAAATTTTTCTTTTCCTCCATAAGAATAACATTAGACAACGTACTGTGTTTAGCACTTTCAATATCTCGGCAACCAATCGACGTATCGGAATGATCAAAATACCAAATCGTGTTTTTTTAAGCTAAATCCAATGGTAAAATCTAAAATTTGACCATTTCAAAAATTATATGTAAAAAATTCAAAAACCCCATTTTTGGGGTACAAACCCCCCCCCCCAAATACCCCTTCGGATAGAGCGATCTGGCTGGTTTTCGAACTTAAAGTCATAAATGTTCTTTACACGTTTATACCAAATTTCATCAAAATCAGATCATTTTTACGAGAGTTATCGTGCTCACGGACACACACACACACACACACACACACACACACACACACACACACACACACACACACACACACACACATATATATATATATATATATATGTACTGTATGTATGTATGTACTGTATGTATATACAGTTTCGAACGAATGGTGTTTTTGGGGTCTGGGGACCTCAAAACGAAAAGTTACCATGGTCCCGCGCCCAGGTCTTACCATGCCGACTACGGTAATAGCTTCTTCCCTATAGGAAAAATTCGCTAATTATGGATCAATTTGAAAAACAAAACTAAGTGAATCCAGTAAGCAGAAATGTTTGTGTGCAAAATGTCTATCCCAGCATAACAATCGCAAATATTAGTTACTGTATTTTAAAACTGAAGACTTCCATTTGTGATATTAAAACTTCTGTAACAAGGTCCAATAGGTGTTTTTGTCCTTCAAGTATTAAATCGACGATTTTGGGTAATCCGTTCAGATGATATTCCTTTAACATTGTCAGTAACAAGGCTTCACAAGGCATCTCGCCCATTCTACACTCATCATCCAGTCATATTTGCCTTAAAATACGCCCTAGTTGCGTCGACATCTTAGACAATGATTTAATGATTGTTCTTATCAAGCAGGTAGAATTGTAAAATATTCCGTAGCCGTAAAAAAAATACTCCCTCTATACGTAGCCGTAAATAAGTTAATTTCTGTTAAAACTCATATCTTTCTCTTTCCTCTTTAAGTATGACTCGTTGGTTGGAATACAGTAACTCCTTAAAACATTGTTTATAACGTGACATACTCATGCTATATACTCGTATATATATTTTTTTTAACTCGACTCATGACTAATAACCAGTGTAGGCCTGATATGAGCAAGTTGTAAACGTTATCAGTAGGAAGATCCAGTCAAACATTGCATGACATCAGCTGATAACTCGAACAGCTGTTATGTATTGTTAACACTTCCAGATTACAGGTCCTTATCAGCAGCAGTTAATTCTTAAGTGCTTGCTAATTTTAAGTTAATAGTTTATACACTCTGAGAGTGTACAGAATGACTACAATAATGCATGCGAGTATCAGACAAACATTGTTACGTTTACTTAAAACTGCAGCTGAGAACACCGCTTTAGCTTAATAACCTGAGTAAAGCTAACGGCAATGATCTCTGCTTGTGTATAACCTTAATTGTTTAATCAATTACCTTGTTCAAAATGGACTCCATAAATTTGTATTTTAGGAATTGACAGCTGCTTGCACGGTTATAACGTGAAATATATAATTTCTTTATTAGCATGATACGTGTTGTTACAACTAAACACGATGAATAAAATACGTATTACAGCACAATAAAGTATATTTACACTTATACTGTACTTAGAAACAAGTCGATAAAATATACACAAAAGATGGTACAAGGCGATCGATTTCAACCAGTTACACCGGTCATCATCAGGCCCAATCAGAGAATGTGATTGGGCCTGATGATACTTACATACAATACGGTAAAATGTACACAAAAGATGGTACAAGGCGATCGATTTCAATCAGTTACACCGGTCATCATCAGGCCCAATCACATTCTCTGATTGGGCCTGATGATGACCGGTGTAACTGATTGAAATCGATCGCCTTGTACCATCTTTTGTGTACATTTTACCGTATTGTATGTAAGTACAGTATAAGTGTAAATATACGTAATACGTATTTTATTTATCCTGTGAAATTTATTGCGGAACAAAAGATGGAAATGGGGCAGTTTCCCACACGCTTAGATCTTGGCCGATAGCTATAGTCTACATTCAGACTTTAACTTTTAATTCGTTGTAGAGCAATTTACTATTGTTGCACCAAAAATAAAATCCGTTGGGGCTGTTTTAATACCTTTTATCATCGTAAGAATTTGTGTTGCCTTATATACAGAGATTGTGAAAATATGATACAAATGTGGTTAACTTTTATTCATTATCCGGATGGTTTCAGTCTCTTAATTTCCGTAGACAGTCCACTTACAAAGAATAACAAAATACAAACAGTTAAGCACAGCACAGCTGGACAATGTGCTGAGCAACGGGAGAGAAAGTCGCCGAGAAGAACAAAGACGCCGACCGGTTACACCACGGTCGCGGGGAAGTGGCGATCAGCTTCCGATAACCCGATCACAGAGGTTCACGCGCGTGGCCACACAGGTCACAGATATCTGTACTGTGTTACTGACCACAGGTCACAGATGTGTGGACTCTGTTGTTGACCACAGGTGAAATATCACAGATGCCTGTACTGTGTAGTTGATCATAGGTCACAGTTATCTGTACTGTGTTACTAACCACAGGTCACAGATGTGTGGACTCTGTTGTTGACCACAGGTGAAATATCACAGATGCCTGTACTGTGTAGTTGATCATAGGTCACAGTTATCTGTACTGTGTTACTGACCACAGGTCACAGATGTGTGGACTCTGTTGTTGACCACAGGTGAAATATCACAGATGCCTGTACTGTGTAGTTGATCATAGGTCACAGTTATCTGTACTGTGTTACTGACCACAGGTCACTGTGTGTGTACTCTGTTGTTGACCACAGGTGAAATATCACAGATATCTGTACTGTGTAGTTGATCATAGGTCACAGTTATCTGTACTGTGTTACTGACCACAGGTCACAGATGTGTGGACTCTGTTGTTGACCACAGGTGAAATATCACAGATGCCTGTACTGTGTAGTTGATCATAGGTCACAGTTATCTATACTGTGTTACTGACCACAGGTCACAGATGTGTGGACTCTGTTGTTGACCACAGGTTAAATATCACAGATGCCTGTACTGTGTAGTTGATCATAGGTCACAGTTATCTGTACTGTGTTACTGACCACAGGTCACAGATGTGTAGACTCTGTTGTTGACCACAGGTGAGATATCTCTGATATCTGTACTGTGTAATCACAGGTCACAGATATCGTACGGTATTACTGACCTCAGGTCACAGATGTATCTATTCTGTTGTTGACCACAGGTGAAATAACACGGATATCTGTACTGTGTAGTTGATCATAGGTCACAGTTATCTGTACTGTGTTACTGACCACAGGTCACAGATGTGTGGACTCTGTTGTTGACCACAGGTGAAATATCACAGATGCCTGTACTGTGTAGTTGATCATAGGTCACAGTTATCTGTACTGTGTTACTGACCACAGGTCACTGTGTGTGTACTCTGTTGTTGACCACAGGTGAAATATCACAGATATCTGTACTGTGTAGTTGATCATAGGTCACAGTTATCTGTACTGTGTTACTGACCACAGGTCACAGATGTGTGGACTCTGTTGTTGACCACAGGTGAAATAACACAGATATCTGTACTGTGTAGTTAATCACAGGTCACAGATATCGTACGGTATTACTGACCTCAGGTCACAGATACATCTATTCTGTTGTTGACCACAGGTGAGATATCACAGATATTTGCACTGTGTAATGGATCACAGGTCACATATTTCAGGTGACTTTATTGTATTATTTACCACGGATCACAGATATCTGTATTGTGTCATTGGTTCAGGTCACAGATATATGCGCACTCTGTTATTAATTACAGGTTACACATCATAGATCTCTGTATTGTGTTACCGTCAACGGGTCACAGACCACATATATCTGTAATGTTTTCTTATCCACAGGTCTCAGATAACTCTGCTGTATTACTGGTCATAGTCTCAGATCACAGATGTCTGTATTTAGCTCTTGAACACAGGTCACAGATCACAGATATCTGAATTTTGTTACTGACCACAGGCCAGTTATTGCTGGGTGGTGGCTCTGGCACTCTTCATTGTCCATCTATAAGGGAGATTGAATGACAACAGGGCCACGTCATCGAGATTAAAGATTTATACAAAATTGTAATTCACAAAAACGCGAATCTTTAACAATACGATCAACGAGGTCTTCGTGGCTTTTTCTAAGGGAATGTAAAAACCAGTGTGACATAATACAATCAAAATCAGCTTCAAAGGGGTAAAAGTTACAAAGTATAATATACAATCGAGGGTATAGGAAGGACTTTTCCGGGTGTACAGTTTTTCGGAAGACAATTTAAAAATGTATCTGTAAGCAACCATCAATGTTTTAGGAACATTAGAGGGTTGTGCGTATCGCGGTAGTTGTTCGCACGCTCCATCTCCTCGGAGGCTGTGTTGCATCAGCCGGAGAGAAAGCAACCTTTGGCCCCACTTTTATGTCAATGTCGGCGATCGTCAACCACGTAACCACCGCCGTCCAATCATGCCTGAGACCTGCACTCACGTTGTCACAAAACCCACGACGCGCAATCACTTGAAACTCGATTAAATATAACACGCAATCCTTCAAGTGAGTTTTTTTTCTTTTAAAAGCTCATTATATCAACTTTCCATTACAATATTTTAAACGTCGCGTTATTAAATGCGACACATTAGTGGAGGTCGGTTATTTTTAGTTTGATTCGCCCTGAGTGTTTTGAGAGGCGTGTTTTATAGCCGCTGTTTTGATAGGAGCAGCTCGGTCTTGGTCTTGACCTTCCCTACGTTGGCGGCGGTCCAGGGTGGAGCAGCCGCGCCGTCTGTCGAGTCCGAGCTCTATCGTCGCCCTTCTCATTTATCCGTTTCGAAAGTCAATGGCAATTAGTGTCCTGTCCAACATTTAGAGTTAACTCATTCCAGTTCAGATGAAGTGACCAGGAAATATCAGCGGTTGTTGAATAGCTGTCATTACGATAGCTTCACCGTTCCAAAATCGCTAGAAAGCCGGACTCTGTGGGTCAGTTTGTTCACTGGTCTGTGGGTTTTGAATTGGAAGCCAACATTAAAAAATTGTAGGTGAGATAACTACTGCGATGAAAAAATACCAAAACATACATTTTTCATCTAATTCACCTTCTTGGGGGCAGTCTGAATTCTAAACTGTTTATTGCAAAACTGAAATTCCCTGATTTTAAACTTTATTTGATATTTTATATTGAAGAATTTCCAATAAAATTGTTCTCTAATCCCTGTAACTATGAGTACAGAAATGATTTACGTTTCTTTATCCATTTTTTAATGCAAACTAAATTAGCATTAAAAAACGTCATTAATCAAATATTGAACCTTTTAAACTGGAATTTTAAATAAGCTTGATTATTACGAATATCTCTTTGATACAGGACTACTCAAAAATAATAATCTATGTACCTATAAATCCAAATCGTCCCACTAACTTTTGTAAAATACCATAAGTCTGACACACATAAACCAGTTGAAAGAAAGGGATCGGTGGGGGATATTAGTTGTTTAATACAATATCTTCTAATGTCATAAGTAAATAAAATTATCAAATTAAAACACATTTATAAATATTGCAATTTGATCAGGTGTTATTTGATTTGACTATAAACTGAAATAGTGAACAATCGAACCTGGGAAAATCTTATGTGCTTATTAATATAAAATATTTATAAAAAGCCCTACGTTTAAACTGTACAAAAATCCAAAGTCAATGGAACGTAACATTTCCCCCCAATAAGAAACGTCGCTCGGTCTGTTGATCGGTCGCAGGATTTATCGCTTGTTGCTGCACGTCATACTCCTCACTACCGAAGGAAAAACGCCCAATGCAAACGCCACGGTCCGGTTTATAGCGATGCTCTCTCGATTTATTCCCCAGGATTACCATTGAATACGCTAATAAACAAGGCGCGTGCGCTAACTCCCAATGAGCCCATGCGCTATTTGTCAGGGTTCGTCACTTCGATTCACATTATTCATACCGAGTCCTTATATATCTGCGGACCTTATACGGCCGAGCTCGGACTATATGGCGTTTACCATTTACAGAAACGTGGATGTATCGCGGGAAAAGTTGTGTTTCTTGGTAAGGCTCGAGTATGAGGTAAGAGTGAAAAGTGTAAATGTTACTTTGGGGTTGTGGACTTACTGGTTAGAAAAAATCAAATTTCACGATTTTTGGGATCTGGAATTGAATTATAATGCTTTCCTCATCTCGAAACTTTATTAAATGTATTTTCTTATTTGTACTTGTAAACGTCCGGAATAATTTCTTAAACAACATCAATTAGTCATATTAGTCATCTCGAACGACAAATGTAAAACAAAGAATCAATCACACTTATTTATTTATTTTATCTAGTTAAAAATCGCCATAAAATACTCATGTAGAATGTTAATTTTATCTTTTCATTTAATCGTGTAAGATTTGTACAGTTTCTAATAGTATATTTCGTCACTAGGATCAAAAGTGGATATTTTTAATACGAGCTCCAGTTTAACTGCCGAGGCGAAGCCGAGGCTGGGAAATGAGCGAGTATTAAAAAGACACTTTTGATCCGAGTGACGAACTATATTTTTCGTCATACTGCCAAAAAACCTAAGGTTTAAATAAAAACAAAAATAAAATTTACGTACTGTGTCGTCATAACCTCAAATGTTTCTTTCAGCTTGTCTCTTGAAACAATCAGCTGTTGCACATGCATAACTTCGGTTCATTCATATCTATCGGTTGTTGAGTCGATCACTTCAAACCAATCATTGTAGTTCGAATCAATCGGTTGTTCTTCAAAACAAACATTCGATTTGGGCACGGTTGTCATGGAAATATGATTGTTCGGGCTTTTTCTATTATATTTCGATACGAATCGTTAGGCCTACTAACTTCGTCCATCGTGTCACTCACAGTTGTCACACACCAGTGGTATACGGGGAACGAACGCAAAAATAATAACAATACAACAATGAATGTTTCGATAATAACAATGAATGTTTCGATTACTTATAATCTAATGAATTTTAATCGATTTATGACGACCTCGAATCAAAAGTATCATCAACAATGATCTTTTTAGTACTAGTACGATAATGATCGTCAAAACATATGTTATTAACCAAAGACTAAAAAGGAGAACTTTTGAATCTCAATGCATCTGTCAAAAACAGTTGTTTTTGAAGCAGTATGACGAAAAATAAATTATGATGATGTAATTTCCATCAGAAAATTAAACAAATCGGTAGGTTTTGTTACAAAATTGTGTCTAGAGCTGTATCAAAAACAACTGAGTCCCGAATATAACTAAGAAAATCTACACCGAAAAAAGTTATAAATAATCTTAATTGCACATAAACAAACACCATTTTTTTTTTCACTATAAATCGTATATCTTCTGCAATCCAACATTGTTTCCTAAAGCTTAAAAGTAAAAGCCTATTCGACGATAACCTGGGATGTGGACTTGTCATACAACAGCGACATTGACGCAACTTGTATTTGCTTGCTCCATGCTATCACTGTTTTCTCTATGTTAGCGTCCACTCGCTAAATCTTCATTTCCGCCTCCGCCCCTCCCCCCACCCTCCCAACAGAAAATATTAATGATCTAATGGTGAACTATTTATGAAAATTATGGCAATTAATTTCACTAAAGAATTAGATTCATGATCTTGTTCTTTTAGCGAATTTCCCCTATAGGGAAGAAGCTATTACCGTAGTCGGCATGGTAAGACCTAGGCCCGGGACCATGATAACTTTTCGTTTTGAGGTCCCCAGACCCCAAAAACACCATTCGTTCGAAACTGTATATATATATATATATATATATCTATATATATATATATATATATGTGTCCGTGAGCACGATAACTCTCGTAAAAATTATCCGATTTTGATGAAATTTGGTATAAACATGTAAAGCAACATTTATGACTTTAAGTACGAAAACCAGCCAGATCGCTCTATCCGAAGGGGTATTTTGGGGGGGTTTTGTACCCCAAAAATGAGTTTTTCGAATTTGTTACATATAATTTTGGAAATATTCAAATTTAATTTTTTCCCATTGCATTCAGCTTAACAAAACACACAATTTGGTATTTTGATCATTTCTCTACGTCAATTGGTTACCGAGATATTGAAAGTGCTAAACACAGTACGTTGTCTAATGTTATTCTTATGGAGAAAAATAAAAATGTTATATCTCGCTTATTTATGAACCTATACTGACGAAACTTGGTATACGGCTTCATCTGGTTGTGGACCATTGATATTTGCTCAAAAAGACACTTTTTTATCCAAGGCTCCCGTAGCAGCAAACCTGCGTACTCAGCCCCATGTTATTCTTATGGAGAATAATTAACGTGTTTTCTGCCTTCATTATGAAAATAAATTAATGAAATTTGGTATGTGGCTTTACCTACATGAGTTATATTGATATTTGTATAAAACCCCATTTTGTGTGTTCCTTGCTTCAGCAAACCTGCATACTCAGCTGCCATGTTATTCTTATGGAGAATAATTAAAATGTCATAAATCGTTTATTTATGAATGTATATTGATGAAACTTGGTATGTGGCTTTATGTGGTATTAAGATACATATATATTCATTGGAAATTCGCTGAGTACGCAGGTTTGCTGCTACGGGGGTATTTATGTATATATGCAAATTTATTTTCTTTTTATTGACTTTCCAGATTGACTCAATTTCAAGTTTGCAAAATTTTTGATTTATCTTCAATTTAAGTTATGTGACACTTGTATTGTAATTTCTACATTGTACTTTTGTTAATTTTATTATTTTTGTAATATTCCGTCTGTTTAAAATTAAATATAGGATAAATCAATTGTTTTACTTTTTTAATTTTAGCCGTTTAAGATTTCTACCCCAATGTGGGATAAGGTACTAATTCCATTTTATTATTAGTTAAATTAGACTAACTGGCTAATTTTAATAACTGGCAAAACAGTAAATGTTCAATAATTGTTTGACTACGTCAAATATAATTACTTACTAAATGTAATATTTTACTTTGCTTGAGTATACAAAGGATATTATTTGTCCCTTGTCAGTGTGGGTTTCCTGGATGAAACTAATAGAACCCATTTTTGTTGACAGTGTTTTTAAAGTATAAATTCACTTTGTCTCATATTTTACTGTATTCCTCTAACCCCTTATGTAAAATCAGCTCACTGTTTCATCATAGAATTAATCAATTTTTGGTACAAGACGACTGGCTAAATTACTGTGTATTAAATTATTGTTTACGATACCCTTTTACGTCTAGATATGCCTTTTGGCATTTTTATAAACATCCACCTTCAGGGCTTTGCCTGGGCTTTCAAAGTTCCAATGCTAATGTTATGGTAAAATATAAATTGATTTAAACGAACATTTGACAGCTGTTGATACTAACACACAATATAGAAAACAGGTGTTTCAAGATAACTTCCGGAATGTCATTACAATATAAACTAATTTGTCCAAATATGAGCTGTGTAATCATAAAAGGAAACTATTTGCAACTGAATTAGTTTGTTCGGTTTTAAATTTAAATTTACTTTTGAGATCAAATATTACAATAAGCCCGGACAGTACCGCACATCAGCGCTCCCCCCGAGCTATTCGCATTGTGAGCAGATGCTCCGTATTGTAGGCTCCGTTATCTATCGTATCCTCGCCGTTCTGTCAAGTGATCCGTACCTTATCAGATCTTATCAGGGCCTCCGCCCTTCTCATCGTAAACTAGTTTGCCCGTTGCCTAATACAGTTCCTGAAACTCGATAGGTTGCGAAATAGAATCCGTTCATGCCCCCCTTCCTGTTGAATCGGTTTCAGATTATCAGAAGTGACTGATGAAAAGAGAACGTAAAATATACAACGGAATATTTTACATAATGCCATCTGTTATTTAATTCTCTCATGTTTTACTATAGGAATGTTTCAAGTTTTAATTGCTGCAAATAATCGCTGGTTGTTTACTCCCGTAATAAAGTGAGCAACATTAAATAAGAGGAATATTTCACTAGGTTTATGTATACTAATCAAAAAGAGAGATCAGTATAGCTTATAGAGTTGTTTGACGGCACCACATCAAAGCCGGGCAGCGACAAATCCGACCACCGTCAAACCCGATTACTTTTTACTGCGTGTTTGACTCTACCTGACTTTGACGTACGGAAATAAAAGTGGTCGGCTTTGACGCCTTACGCACCCGTCAAAACCGACTGCTTTCTAAAATGGGTTTGACTTTAAACGACTTTGACGTCGACACTGTTACCGAATAAATCACACACATATTTCATAACAAAGTTAAACAAGTTAATTTTATAAACCCTGTCACATTTTTTGTAGCCATTTGTTTGCACAGACTGAACTGCCTAGTCAAGATTATACTACCCGACTAGAAAATGTTCAGTTTTAAGTTGTATTTTTTTATAAATTTGAAATAAATAAAAACATCTTCCAATAAACAACTTCAACTAACTAGAAACTTAATTTTGCGATGAAATAATCTCTAATAAACCGACGATAGAACACATTAACCCTGCATAAGTAGAACTACAAGTCAGATCATGTGTAAGTCAAAATATCAGCCCTGCATAAGTAGAACTACAAGTCAGATCAGGTGTAAGTCAAAACATTAGCCCTGCAAAAGTAGAACTACAAGTCAGATCAGATGTAAGTCAAAATATTAGCCCTGCATAAGTAGAACTACAAGTCAGATCAGGTGTAAGTCAAAACATTAGCCCTGCATAAGTAGAACTACAAGTCAGATCAGGTGTAAGTCAAAACATTAGCCCTGCATAAGTAGAACTACAAGTCAGATCAGGTGTAAGTCAATAAAATCTCCAATTTATCTACCAGTTAATATTCAACTACTTAAACTAACTATTATATTACTACTTAGGTGATGGTATTTACACTGGCCAAGTACTCATATCCGTGAACCATACTGTCGAATATTCTTTATTATAAATCAAATCAAATCTCTTTATTGACATTTAACAAGTATGCATTGACAAACGTCCATCTCATAAACTTTAAAAAAAATAAACAAGTACATATACATTACAGCATACTTATCGTATATACGGCATATTACTTAAGTGTATTAAATTATCATTTTGTATCGTCAGTTTATCATATGTAATTGATTCGCTTCAACCAGCAATTGATTGTCGGCTTATGAAGCCGTATAAGGCGTCGGAAATACCGGTTCTGGGATCACGTGGTGATTAAATTAATATTGTCATTAAGGATTTGTAATTTAATTTGTAATTAAGGATTCGTAATGCAATTGTACAATTGTTAGTGACACACTTTTAAAAGGTTCTCTGGAATGTTGCTTCAATTTTTCATATTCGATGCACGATACATATCATATTTTCTACGATACAGTAACATTTACCTCTCACTTGACATGCATATAAAGTGCATGCATTTAATTAAATTATGTTGTTACCAATAATACAATACAAATAACGGTTTACTGGTCGCACAAAAAGTATAAAGTAAAGTATACGTCTTGTCAAGATTTATTTTATAAATAAGTTGTTGATTCATTTTAACAATTAAATAATCTATAAATTTCTCTAAATTACAAAAGTCGTAGTAAGTTATATATGTAGTTACTGTTTATTTATGTGTATAGTACTGTTTATTTGTGAGCATTTAAGTATGTTTAAAGTAAAATAAAGAGAGAATAGTTATTAGACAATATTAACTGTACACTAATTTTGCTAAGTTAGGTACCTAATAGGAGAAATAAAAAGTGATTCCGATGTTTTGCATGTTGAAAACTACCCTGATCTTGGTTTAGCTCTTAACTGCAGCGCGCTTTTTACTCCCTACCAATAGGTTTACATTGAGCAATTAAGATAAAGGATTTTAAAAATGTCTCTAAATAAGCAATACGTGTTTAACTTAATCATACTATTTTCTTACAGGACTACGCAGAGATTGAGAGTGGTTTCGGAGCTGTACGCATGTAAAATCACCCTCAACTCTTCGGTTCGGTACGCATGACACTCACCACCAATTGGGTCCTCGACTCCTACCGGGGTTCCTCCTCCCGCGGACGTTGAGATCCTCCAGGGTGGCGAGAATCATGAAGGCGAGCACCAGGGGCGCAGACGACCGCATCTCGCACTACATGGGCAACTCTCACACGCGCACCGCCACACACGACCAACAACGACGGAAAATATATTAAGAAATTCCGACAATAAGTGGTGGCTAATGGAGATTTGGGAGCCCCCCACTAGCGCTGGTGGAGGGGGAAGAGGCGGAGCCTCGCGGACCAATCGGAGAGAAGACCACGCCTCCCCACGTGTCCACCTCCCGCGCTGCGGACGAGACGCTCGGTCCATTAAAATACCAAACAGCTTTAACTATCCGATACAAATAAATAAACCGGACGGTTCTTGTCCTCTAATCAATTCCACCCATTCACACGGTCTGTTCCTGCCTCGGATCCTATCTGGTTCGAATCGGTTGGTTTCCAGAGCATTCCACTGACGGGTTTGATGAGGCGATGATGCAACGGCAGGGATTGTCATTGTTTGAGTATTTTTTTACGGAATAGGCTACTTAGGCAGTGTCGATAGAGACAAGTATAGGCTTCATGGAAAAGTGGAAGAGTCTAGGATGAGGATGGGTGAATCTCATTAATGGCAATTGCAAATGCAAATGATTATGTACAAACAAATTTTAAAGCTAAAAGAGTTTAGTTTGCAGGGTTTCAAATTTGAATCAAGAGTCATAAGATCTCTTAAAGCACAGTCTTAGTACTGTAAATCCACAATTACGAAGTGAAGTATCAGCATTCGATTCTACTTTACTTGAACAGTAAGACAGACAGACACATAAGGTTATCTATCCTGACTCTTCAAAGAGGAAAAGAATAATTATGAAAGAACCAACTATTGAGCTTTCTTCGAACAAAGCTATTATACAATTGACTACTACCTTAGATTATCTATACTGCACATGATTGTACTTGTAAGGCAGTCAAAGGTAATTGACCTTATCGTTATTATGTATCACAGAGAAGATAGAACCAGAGGTCACTTTCCATACTACACCAAACGGGTGTCTGGCATGGGGAGAAGTGCTGGACAGAAATACCTTTGTGACCATGACACAAACAAACACCATAGTGGCTAGAAAATACGCGCAACGTCTACTTGTAGGAAAAAAACTCTGATTATTCGTAGTTTGTATTGTATGTATTCATTGGCAAGAACACATTTTTAAGAGATTATTGTATTGTAAACGTAATTACAAATGCTAATACAAACGAATACAAATTGAGGAGCTTTTACCACTTCAATAATTAAAGCAAACTGTCATCAGTTCAATGTCGCGTCTTTAGCAGCTGTTGTGTTTCTGGCGGCAAGCCTAGACCTGACACAGCTGATATCACGCGACATATGCACCTGTTTCCCGCCAGAAATATCACACGCATCATTCCTTCTAATTGGTCCTCGCCACAGCATTGTAACGTGGGCCACACGCCACACACACTGTCTGTCTGAGCGTTTTGTCTAGGCGTTGAGAGACTTAGTGATTTTATTTGTTATAGTTTGTAATTTTGCATTACTTAGATTTCCTTATCACTCGACCTTTTTTTAATAACTGCTTGGAAGAAAACCAATTCATAAATAATTCATGTGCTTAAATAACAAATAGATGAATTAAAATTGTGTAAATTAATAAGGTAAATCATTTTCGTTGAAAGTGTCCCAGAAAAAAACCCAGACAAAGAAAAACCGTTATGTACCCCGAAACAAGAAATAACTCAACCCCAGTCTTTTAGCGAATTTCCCCTATAGGGAAGAAGCTATTACCGTAGTCGGCATGGTAAGACCTAGGCCCGGGACCATGATAAATTTTCGTTTTGAGGTCCCCAGACCCCAAAAACACCATTCGTTCGAAACTGTATATATATATATATATACGTGTGTGTGTGTCCGCCGTGAGCACGATAACTCTCGTAAAAATGATTTCATTTTGATGAAATTTGGTATAAACGTGTAAAGCAGCATTTATAATAAGTTCGAAAACAAGCCAGATCGCTCCATCCAAAGGGGTATTTTGGGGGGTTTTGTACCCAAAAATGGGTTTATTGAATTTTGTAAATACAATTTTTGAAATAATAAAATTTTTGTTTTTACCATTGGATTCAGCTTTAAAAAAAACACACAATTTTGGTATTTTGATCTTTCCTCTACGTCAATTGGTTACCGAGATATTGAAAGTGCTAAACACAGTACGTTGTCCATGTTATTCTTATGGAGAATAAGAAAAATTATATATCTCGGTTATTTATAAACTTATCCTGATGAAACTTGGTATCTTGCTTCATATCGTTGTGGTCTATTGATATTTGCACAAAAAGATTTTTTAGCTGATAGTTCCTGCAGCAGCAAACCTGCGTACTCAGCCCCCATGTTATTCTTATGATGGAGTAACGTGTTGTCTCCCTTAATTATGAACATAAATTAATAAAACTTGGTATGTGGCTTTACCTATTTGAGTTATATTTATATAAAAACCTTTTTTTTATGTTCATTGCTTCAGCAAACTTGCATAATCAGCCGCCAAGTTATTCTTATTTATGAATGTATATTGATGAAACTTGGTATGTGGTTTTATGTGGTATTAAGATACATATATTTGCATTGTAAATTCGCTGAGTACGCAGGTTTGCTGCTACGGGGGTATTTTAGTATTATGGTCCAATAAGGACAAAACTGTAAAGCTCATGAATTTATAAATCATTGCAACAAATAAATGCAAAATTATAAATAATACATGAGATTCATAAAATTGTGACTAATACTAAAATTTGGTAAATATTTCAAAGAATTAAAATCCGTCCTTGAAAAAATATTGTTTCTTGATTGGTGCCCAGTTTAAAATAATTTCAAATTTCAAATCAATATTAAAAATAAACCAACAACACATTACTATTGAACATAAATGACAGACTATTAAAACCTTTGAGTGGCTGTACAAAACTACTATTTCCACACAAATAAAACCATGCTAATATTTTTATTGCACTTTTGGCACAGTGAGTCCCTTTCGCACAACCTTCAACAGAAATATCACCCTCATATTTACGTCAACGGGCAAAACCCGGCCACCCATAGGGGCGAGAAAGGTGGGACAAACTTTCATCGGTAATTTGCACCTCGAGACTTCCATGAATGGTCGAATCGCACCAGCAATAAAAGTCAATAAATCTTGCGTTTTGACAAAAGTCGGAAATAATAGAGTTTTCTCTGAAGCGGACGGGTCTCACCTAAGATCATGAATGAACTCGTCGCCGCGCCAGGAGGTCCTGAATGGAACCGGGAGGTCCTGGCAGGTCCATGTTAATGGAAACGGCAATAAATGATAATGCCAGAGGGTGGAGTGCGTTTATGGCAGATGGAGGACACCTGAAAACACCACAGGAAGCTCGAGGTGTAGCACTTCTCAGGTAGCTAGAGAAAACAAGAGGTTCCAGCCCAAATAACTCGATGTTTTTTGTATTTCGGTATTGTATCAAGATGTAACTATACTGTGACTGTACGGCGATGGCGATGGCTTGATGGCCAACTAGCAAACAAAGGGTGGGGGGAACTTACCCCTCCTCGTTTCATACACTGTTTATTGTCACAGCCCACCAAAAAACTATCAATGAAACGTAATACTGTTTAATTATCAGCTGTGATAATATCTTGTAAAAAATACGTTTTATTCTATAAATAAGTTAGAAAGGATTGTAATTGGTGCAACTTTCCCCTAACCACATTGTTTACTTGCTGCCGCCAAGTCATCTCCGTATGTTGTTGTGCTCTTCCAACAACGCTGTTGGTAGTTGTAAATTAGCAGCTACGTATAACATGCTGGAAGAGCGTTAGTTATGATTTTTCCAAGTAGTTATTTTCACGTGTGTAGAAAAATATTCGATACAAAAGCAAAGAAGATATGCAATAGACTAAATTATACAAAAGTGTATTTATTATTTTAAATGAATTATTAGCACTTTCCCAATTTAGCTCATTTAGATTTAAAGTAAAAATGATAATTTAACTGATAGTGTAACTTCTTCTTTCTCAAATTATGCCCTGGGAGTTATTTAACTATGTTTCTGATAATACCTTTTATGTCAAGATTTGGTTGAAGCGTTAGACGAGATGGTCATGTGGTTTTCTCAAAGTTTTTTCACATAAATAACATCTATACGAATAAGTAAAACGCCAGGTTCTCCTTCTATCTGCACAATACCGCTATCATTTTCACGATAAAAAAATCTTAGGAGCATTCAGAAAACATATTTTTTACTCGCCGAAATTGAAAGCAATATGTGACTAAAGGATTGACGACAACGACCAAAAACTTGTAGGTTAAACATAATCAAGTAAGAAGATTCTCATTTGGTCAATAACCAGATAAATTTTTTAACAGTTCTGATATAGCAAAGAAAATAAAAAAGCTACCTCATAAGCCACAGGAGTTAGTATAAACAACTATCCCACCATGGGAAACAAGTGTCACATACGCTTGCAGTTTGGCGATGTTGTATATTCCAACGAAGCTATTTACGTTTGACACCACCCTTTACCCTAATGTTTATTTGTTAACAACTAATGTGTATGATCTGGCTATCTCTCGGGGTGACAGAAGATGCGGTGATTCAGACGACCTTTGGTCCCATTATGGTATCCCGTTAGATAATATATCCCAGGAAGCGCCTTAGGTATCATACCAGTAACTCGATTGTTATCAACTTCCCATTGTAATGATGCGTTATTAATACTCATTGGTAACTATCTGCGTAGATTTATCAACTTCTCTTTCAGTTATTTTGAAACTATGCAGTAGGGGAATGTTTTTACATTTAAAAAACCCTCCCTCTTATTCCTCTCACACGACTTCACCTATAAACGCCAGTGCCGACAAAATTAATGTTTACCTTGATTTTTGAACAGTCTATATTGTGTCTATTGATTTTAAGTAAGACATTTTATATTTTGCATAGTGTAAATTGTACATAATTGTTTGAATGTTATTCCCACTGCATTTTCCAAACACGACGTATTAGTTGCGGTTGGTTTCTAATTTTAAAGCAACAAGGCTCCCTAGTTTTTCCAGTTCAAAACATTATGGTCTAATGTATCTATAATGCACGTTATGTAAATTAAATGTTTTTGTAATCTAGATTTATTTTTTATTTTTTAAGAACACCTTTATTTATTCTTATTGCAATATTATAATCGTTACGTTATAAACTCTGCTGGGCCTCTTAAGCAGAGAGAGAGAGAGAGTACTATACCCTATCCTCCTCAAACCATAATATGTTACTGAATTATGAAACAACGTATTTTGTATTTTACTAAACTCAATTTACTCGCATACAACATATTAAAACTATCTTCGATTCCTTCACAACCCACCCTATTTTTCTTTATTTTTAATTTCAGTGAAATCCACATGAAATCGAATGTTTAAGTTGGTGACGACTGTTTGGCGAAGACCCACGTCAAAACACAGCTGACGCAGTCAAAACAAAGGCTCAAGACACACTTCTGCTTTCAAACAGACACAGCAGAAGGGGCAGGCATTTCCTGTCGTGCAAACGTGGTGATGGGGATAGGCAGTATAAAACGTTTTCATTGCATAAACTTTACGATTGTTTAAGACTTGCGATTTATTAAAAGTCACTTTTTAAAAGCCAGATTCTTCACTCACTGTTTCTTTTAATTCACGGTATTCTCGGAACATTCGGAATTCACTTAGAGTATATAACCACTTTCAACTCTTAGAGTCTCAAAAATATTTCACTTCTCAATTCGGTGATATACGTTCATTTTTTGGATGGTTTTTAGTGTCATATGTAACAGTTGCTTAACTCAACAGTGTTCTTTGCTTTAACCATCGCAAATCTTTCTAATTAATTTACCGGTGACTTGTTAGCCTAGTAAGCAACTCTTAAGACAGTTAAATACCATTCGTACAAAATCGTGTTATAAATCATAATTTGTTTAAGTCTATTTAATAAAGAAGCGTGAGGTTGTTATAATCTCATTGCGATCTCGCTAAAAAATTACAAAATTGTCCTTGTAAATCACAAACAATATTTTCAATAGTAGCATTCTTTATTTGCTTTTTTCACTAAATAAAAAGACTTCTTGGACAGACTTTACGTCTAAAAACAATTTGATCTATAATATTTCGGAAAGTTATCTTTATTTAAATCTCTAATTTGACGTAGTTCTATAAGCTTAGACAAGCAACCTTTTAATTAAATTTTCCTGGAAATTTGACATAATTTGAAACACCTGTTTTGGGAACATCGTTTATTAATTACTAAAACATTTAAATGGGGACTTGAGGAACATTACAAAAACTTTAACTATGAACAAGCATATCAGTTATATGGTGTTTGTTCGTAAGTGCTCCAGTCACCATTAGGAGCCTGCTACTCCAGTACTCCAGTACTCCAGTACTCCAGTACTCCAAAGTACACCAGTCACCTGCTTCTACTTTTTTCTCTCATAAGACCAATGGAAAATTGAACTTGAATTTGTTGACTTTCAAATTCCATCCCACCGAAATGGATTATTCAAAATCGTTGATTTATGACTCTGTTTTTGAGCAAAAATATACCTTGCAATTTCAGTAAGAATGCTGTTATAAAAAATAATAATTATTCAATTAAACCCCAAAATAATCAGTATTTGCTAAATTTTGCATAGGTCAACCAGTTAATGTATCAAAGATTTTACTCGCTGATATCGCTAGTATGTTTATGCTCTTTAAACTGAGTCGCATAAATCGCTATTTCAAATAATCCGTTGAGGAGGGACAGGGGTTTAACCCATTGAGGGGTTTAACCAATGCGACTCTCTACACTGAAAGAAAACAATATTTTAATTAAAATATGCCATTAATCCATTTAAAAACACCAATTTTATACTCCAATTCACACGTTAATAAAATTACAAGTAAGGAACGAGACCTGCTCGTATGTCTACGCCAATGGGTTAAGGTTAACATTGGCCTTATGAGAGTAACAGGTAAAAACGTTAAATGTTTCCCACTGTTAATTTCGTCTATTCGTTTTAAAATCTCGGAGCTGCATAATACGAGCCTGCAAACCTACCATAGACTACAGAGCCAGTGTGGGATTTGGCGCTGTGGTGTTGGGCACTGCCTGCAGACCTACCACAGACTACAGAGCCAGTGTGGGGTTTGGTGCTGTGGTGTTGGGCACTGCCTGCAGAACTACCACAGACTACAGAGCCAGTGTGGGGTTTGGGGCTGTGGTGTTGGGCACTGCCTGCAGGCCTACCACAGACTACAGAGCCAGTGTGGGGTTTGGCGCTGTGATGTTGGGCACTGCCTGCAGACCTACCACAGACTACAGAGCCAGTGTGGGGTTTGGCGCTGTGGTGTTGGGCACTGCCTGCAGAACTACCACAGACTACAGAGCCAGTGTGGGGTTTGGCGCTGTGGTGTTGGGCACTGCCTGCAGAACTACCACAGACTACAGAGCCAGTGTGGGGTTTGGCGCTGCGGTGTTGGGCACTGCCTGCAGACCTACCACAGACTACAGAGCCAGTGTGGGGTTTGGCGCTGTGGTGTTGGGCACTGCCTGCAGAACTACCACAGACTACAGAGCCAGTGTGGGGTTTGGCGCTGTGGTGTTGGGCACTGCCTGCAGAACTACCACAGACTACAGAGCCAGTGTGGGGTTTGGCGCTGTGGTGTTGAGCACTGCCTGCAGAACAACCACAGACTACAGAGCCAGTGTGGGGTTTGGCGCTGTGGTGTTGGGCACTGCCTGCAGACCTACCACAGACTACAGAGCCAGTGTGGGGTTTGGCGCTGTGGTGTTGGGCACTGCCTGCAGAACTACCACAGACTACAGAGCCAGTGTGGGGTTTGGCGCTGTGGTTTTGGGCACTGCCTGCAGAACTACCACAGACTACAGAGCCAGTGTGGGGTTTGGCGCTGTGGTGTTGGGCACTGCCTGCAGAACTGCCACAAACTACAGAGCCAGTGTGGGGTTTGGCGCTGTGGTGTTGGGCACTGCCTGCAGACCTACCACAGACTACAGAGCCAGTGTGGGGTTTGGCGCTGTGGTGTTGGGCACTCAAAGAGGTATAGCGGCAGCTGGACTCAGCGCCTGGTTTATTTCTCAAAAGTCACAACAGGGGCGCGTGCTGGCCAGGAAACCAGCGAGTGCAAACTCTTGTACTTCCGGGGCCTAACCGCTTCCCACTCTCGGTTTTAAGTGATTTGACAAATTCGGACTTCCCGACTTCGCGACATCTGTCTAATAAATTGTTTAATATGTAACAGAACTGGGCGTCTCAGCTGTTGACGTGTTTTAGACGTGGCTACTTTGCTTATTTTTATTGAAGGAGCCACCAAAGTGCCTGGGTCTGGGTTTCTTCCCTTTTTTCTGAAAGAGGCCATAATAATACAACACTGGGCAGAGCGCTCGCCTCATAAGCTGAGGTTCGCCAGATCGATCTTAAACAAATATGAAAATGTTGCATATATTCACTGGACCTAGCTGTATTTTGTCTTTTGACTAATATTTACTTTAGAAAAAGGTCGGCCTTAGAACGTAACCAATCCATTCACTCTAACAATTTTAAAATATGCACTGGTCGCAATAAAACAACGAAGACTGCAATAATAATTTATGCTTAACCCAGGTACAAACGTTAATATAAAAACAGCTATCGCATTAAAAATCGTGTAATTGATTATTTTTGGAGTTTTGCACTTTATTTGTGATATTACAAATCAGCTTATATTGATAGATATTGTGTACAGTGTAAAGTCTATGGCAGCATTTTGTATATACAGTATTTGCTTTTTGTTACGGGCTTACTGTTTAAGGTATGATTTATGCTCACATTTATTATTTTAAGTACTTTTCGTTCTTTTAATTGATTTATAAACCAAACTGTTTGGATAATAAGTCGAGGAACTTTACGGAATATCAATGAACTGTTTTCGTGGTGGAGTGTTAGTCGGAGTAACTGGTGGAGTGTTCGATCAAAATGTGAGCCTTTTCGTAACAACCACTAGTTACATCAGTAATTATTACATTTTCTTTTTCGAAGTTAAATTCTTAACCAAATCTCTCTTAATCCAAACCTTTATAGAAAATAAATTCTTCATGGAGCAAGTCTTACAGTTCGAGCCATTTGAAACATTCTATACGTTTTCTTTTTGGAAATCTCGAATTACATTGACATAGGGATTATTGATTTTTTCAGAATTCTATTAAATGTTAAGGTGCTCCCACGCAGCTCTATTACACCTATTCCTTTATTATATTTTGAATAGTAAAGCGTGGAATTTGATGTTTTAGCAGGTAGTTCTAATACGTCTTTGATGGCTCATCTAGTAATAATGTCAAAGTAATTAAGAAAGTTTTTGTCTGATTTATTTCATGATACAGACTGAAATGGGTAGGTTAGCGAAGACAAAATTTAATTATTTAAAAGACAACAATTTTTTATCCGTTTTTAAAGAAGAACAAATAAAATGGTGTTGTTTATTTATGAATTTATTTTAATAAAATTTTTCATGTGGATTCATGTTATGAGGTACAAGTATATGTATTGGAAATTCTGTAAGTACGCAGGTTTGCTGCAACCGGAGTATTTATCTTTATTGGTGGTTTTAGTTCAAAAATATTATTTATATACTTACTCTTGTTAATGAAGGAATAGTTGTCGTGGAAATATTTCGAAACATCTCTTGATAAGTACAATAATACTGCCACATGGATTTGTGAAAAATTAAAACTTATATTTGGTAAAAAATAAATAACCGTGTATAATTTTAAAAATATATAAATTAAAATAGTTGAAATATTATTAATGAATTACCAAACCAGAGCTTAATTAATCATGAGCGGTCTCTTCTTCAACCCTGCAGCCTTGAGAGACTGACGTAGGCAATCCCAATAAAGTAGCTTTATTGCGTTCCGCAAAATACAAGGCGCTTGCATAGGTTGTATTGTATTCTTCTATCTGAATACTTCACTGAGTAAACAATAACGCCAACCTATTTCCTCACATACATTCTTGAAATATCATTATTATTATTAAAAGAATTTCTTGGTTTTGATTTGGCAATTTTCAGCCTCATAAATTATTATTTTTAATATGTTTAGAATCAATCAAAAGCTTTTAATCGCTAGATGTGCCTTTTTTGGGTTGGAAAAACGTTTAGCGTCTGGACTTCTCAAAAACTTTGGTTGAATTAGAGTGCTAATACTACGGTATTTAGGTAGTCAGCTGATTTTAATCCAAAAATTTAAAAACATCTGACCCCATGCCTGCGAGATTCCCGTGCGGAGAGCGGGACACCAGATAGTTTATAATTATAAATTGGTTGCGTTATTTCATTATAAAAATGGACGTTTTAGCAGTTTTAATCTAAAAATCACTAACATTCCAAACTTAAAAGTGTCAATCATATATCAGCGGAAATTACACCGCCCTGATTTTAGGGCGCATCGATCTACGACACCGAAACAAAATCCAAATGGGCGACCATTTTTCAAAATGAAAACCGCAAAAAGCCCAACTATTCATCCGCTCGCGTGAAGTATCCGCTATTAGAGTTTCAAGTGGTAACTCCCTCTTTTTAGCACGCGGGCTGTCCCGGCCACCCAGGGCTCTCAATTTGCGAAAGGTCCGTCAATTTGTGTCCCGGGAAAGGTAAAGGTGCCGCTCCCTGCCGCCGACGACGGAACTGTGAACCGGGCCACCCATTTAACATAATTACAGAGTTACAACAAAGTACCTGGAGCGCTGTGAATCGGCCCGCCCCCTGTCACCCCCGGGAGTTACGACAAACCCCAACTTTGGCACTGTTGTAGTTTATGTTGCAAAGCACCGGTGTTCTTTGATTGTGCAAAGGGACGATGGAATGGACCGAATCGTGGTGCTTGTTCTAATAGCTTTGATATTTCGTTATAAATTAATTGTTGGGATAAACTTTCTAAATTCTGATTTGTTATAGTTTTTTAATTGCTTTTTCGTATCAAAATAATATGTTACCGAATTATAGTTGTAAATCATTTAGACAATTTTTATAGCTTACTGAACATTAAATGCCTAAATAAGTCAGGTTATGAAAATAATTTGAATTTCTCAGAATAAACTTAAAAGATAGCGCACAAATAATAAAACTTTGCTCAAAAATAATTAAATAAAAATACTGTACATTACTTTGGTCATTGTTGCAACGTTTTCCTAACATATCTGAAAATGTTATGCAAAAATTATTCTATATTTTATTAAGATTTAAAAATACGACAAACTTTTATCAGGCAGTAACAAAAATATGCTTTAACGAAAGGTTACAGTACAACCTTAACATTTTTGTTATGATGGAATAAATTAAACTTGGTAAAGACATCTATTTCTGAACAGTACTAGGATAGCAAGCAGAATAGGTTTAATTTAGTTCATATAAAATCAGCTGTTTATGTATTCAAACAGATGATTAGCATTCATAAATGTTATACGCTGAGTAGCTTATACTTTTTAATAATGTAAATATTGTAATATTGTAATTATTAAAAGAATTTAATGATTTTCTCGGTGATTTTGACCTTAAAACTGTAATTTCGTATACGATTTCGATACCAATAAAAGATATTGTCCTCTAGATCGCCTTTCATTACAAACTTCCCTGACAGATCTTTGGTACTTTCGCCTTACGAAACATCTCAGCTTGAAGTCGATACAATCGCTCAGGGTAGTTCTTTGTTACAGTGGCTAACTAATAATTCTATTAGTGTAAACACACTCAAAACTAACCCAGTTGAATTTCATATAGGCAATTAGCAACACACTATTTCTACTCAACACTCTACCCTCTCGATTGGAGAAGAGGAAAGAGGTTCTTGTGACGCTCTTGACTCTCTGGATATAGCTATTGACACAAAACTTAACTTTTGTAAACATATTGACAAAATAAACTAAAATTAGCTCTGGATTTCTGTAGTAGATTGTCTGCCCTTGTTTTTTCTCGCTGCCTCGCTTATTTTTTTCTCACTGATTTATGTTGTTACAGCTTGGGAGTTTGAAAGTTCGAAAACCCCGAAATCTGTTTCGAACACAAAAGAAGGCTGTTGGAGCTATTTTGGACTGATATAAAAGTATTCATGCCAAAGTACATTTAGGAGGAACAGTATTTTAACGCTTCCTCCCATTTACATCCTCAATTTTTCATTTACATCCTGAATCCCTCAGGCATTTTTTAAAAATAACCCCAAATGCTATCAGTTTTGCCGGCCACATCATCAATACAGTTTACGGCATCGATTAAATTACTCTCTCCCCTACCACAAAACTGTATTTACCTTTATAATTCCCTGCCTCTTGGTTTGAAAGGTGAAACAAAATTGAATATTTCCAAGTGGGATTTGAAAGCATTTTTAGTTGATCAAAAATATTATACTGTCAAAGAATTATCTATATTATTAAAAGAATTTCTTGATTTTTGTTCGGAGATTTTTGACCCCTAAAACTATTATTTTATATACATATTACATATTTGGTGCCAATGGAAAGCTCTTACCCTCTAGATTTGAAACCCCAACTTCAGGGCTCTGCCTCATTAGCTCTTAAAGTTCCAATGCTAATCTTATGGAGTTATACTTCATTTAGTCAAGCAGCTGATTATGATGAAACAGTTCAAAACATCTGACCCTGTGCCTGCGAAATTCCCGTGCGGAGAACGGGACACCTGCTACTAGTCTATATATTATTAAAATTATTTATTTATTTATGTTCGGCGATTTTCGGCCTCTAAAACAATTGTTTTATAAACATATTTAGTATTAATCTAAAGCTCTTACCCTCTAGATGTGCCTTTTGGAGGGTTGAAAAACATCCAATTTCAGGGCTCCGCCTCATTGGCTCTTAAAGTTCCAATTTTAATTTGATAGAGTTACACTTGATTTAGTCAAACAGCTGATTATAATAAAACAATTCAAAACATCTGACCCTGTGCCTGTGAGATTCCCGTGCGGAGAACGGGACACCTGCTAGTTAGATTATAAACATATCTGTCTTGCATTCTTTAAGGAAAATACTGTACTTTAGTTTTGGTTACGTACGATGGACAACGTTTCCCAATCAATGTTACACTTTAATTGCAATAAAGGATTTGCATTTTTATCTAAAGTAAACAGGGTAGTTTATATTGACATTATTCCACCGTATCGGCTACCGTAACCCGCGGCTAGAGCCACAACGTGTGAGGAGTGCTGTGCAGCTGCAGCGTGGCGGCGTGGCGCGAATCGCTCCATTCACCTCTCACAGATATACCACCGCTTCTCTCTCATGTAAAAGCGTGCGGTCGCCTTCCGCCGAGATGGACGCGGCTGCTTTGTGCGCCTGACTGGGTTGCGGGAGGTCCCGGTGGGAACTCACAATAACACCCAGAAATTTGTACTTTGGCGCCCCCGCAGCGGTGGGAGTTGTCTATTGAACCTTTTGAGATAGTCCATACTTCGTAGTTTGACTCGTAGATTCCACCATGTTAATTTGGTCGAGGGGACTTTTGACATGAAAGATACCTTTTTCTAACCGATCTTCCTTAAGACCGATGATAACTTTTAAATCCCGCATCTCCTCAATGGATTGAGAGCAATCGATGATCTAAGACTCATTATAAAGATCGACAAAATATTAGATATTTTTATTTAGGTATTTTATTTAAGTAAGGAAAAATTTTTTATCACAAATAGTTAGCCCATAAAACATCTCAAATATTGATAATTTTGTAATTTTATTGAACGATTATCTTTTTGTATGTATTATTTAAATTCCGTTCACAGGTAACGTTAGTTTTTTTTGTCCTTGAAACCTTAGTAGTTTTCTAGCTAAAGCAATACTTCAATCATTGCCGTACAACTAGCATTTTCGCCAATTTTAAACCGGAGCCGGGGGAAAAGTGTTGCGACGCACGGAGAGGTAACACCTGCAGAGAAAGAGCAGGCAACAATCAAAATATTCCTTCGCCTCGTAGGGAGAACACGTAATTACGTTTTCTAAAAATCCTACATAACAGAATACATGGGAAACACGCAGACAACAACAAATTCCCACCCTATAAAATCATAAAAATTTGCATTCGGCGTGGCGGAATTTCACACAACCGTCCTAAAATATTCCAAGGCCGAGGAGCTTCCTGAATAGCCCCGAGGGGGTGGGGGTGGGGGTGGGGGTGGGGGATCAGCCGTATATCACAGAGATGGAGACGTTCGCGCGGACATGTAAACATCTGCAATAAACTGTGGGGGGTGGGAGGGTGCGGGTGGGGCGGTGATGAAAGGTGAGGATCAAAGACACCGGGCACCCACGACCCAGGGGCAGGGGCTCCGGGGCTTCGGGGTGGTCACTTTGAGAAAAAAAGGGTAATGAGCCTCCCCGGCTGACATTTTGGCACACGTGAGTGAAGTAGTTTTGACGTGTTCGGCAACCGGGCTTCATTAGCCCAGCGCATTGTGAGGGAGCCCTTTATAAACCCGGTCACCTTTCAGCCCATTGTCTTGAAGGCATTCAGGACCGGAGGTTGGGAACGGAGCGGACTCAATGGATAGTGGCTCTTCTTTGTCAGAAACTCGAAAGTGAAGTGCAAAAAAGTCAAGAAGCGTTAGTTTGTAGAGTCTGTTTCCACTCCGACAAATATAGGATCCAACCAGATCATATACTGCACGTATAATCTTCAGTAACTGTCAGTGTGGGTGGTACACAAAGACTTAAAACTACCTAACTAACTAACTAACTAGTTTTACCTCGATGGTGGTACATCACAAAAATGTGAAGTTTTCTGGATTGTTAGGATTAGGATCCAGTCTTTGGTTAAAATTGCTCTCCAACGCTTATTTTAGGATTAGGAAATCACAGCCAAATATACTGTGATTATTGAACGATAAACAACGCTGAAACAGGGGAGCAAATTCCTGGAAGTGGTGAGTTAAGAGCCTTCATCACCGGAAGTTGCCGGACGCTATCTTGGTGTTTTGTCCCATAAGGCCAATGTTAACTTTGTGCCTCCGTTACTCCTCACCTGATCGTCACAAACAATTAATTTTGGTGTAAAATTAAAGGTTTCGTCGTTCTCTAGGGAAATACAATAGTCGAATTTGGATTTTCTAACAAATTAATAAGAACATGTACAATGTTTCAGTTCAAAATTAAACTATTTACTATGAAATTATGATACCCAAATTAAGGAATTTGACATTGCATTTCCCTAGAGGACGACGAAACCTTTAATTTGACACCAAAATGAATTGTATGTGATGATCAGGTGAGGAGTAATGGAGGCACAAAGTTAACATTGGCCTTATGGAACAAAACCTAAAGTTGGCGTCTAGTAACTTCCGGCGATGAAGACACTTAATTGGTTCCTTTGAAAAAGCTCTTTTTCAGAATTGGGTACCAAACCTCAGGTTTAGAAACGTTTTATTAAAAGTTTATTTGCTAGTGCAATAATATTGAATACCCCAGTCGAGTTAATTCAACCCCAACCCCCGCCCTTGTAAATGGGCCAGTGCAATGCGAGGGTGACGAAAGCTCCTTTCAGCCATTTAGCACAATTCGCCATTAATAGTTGGCGGCATAATAGGCAAATAAATATTCGCTCGACGACAACATCTGAATAATAGGCACCGACGTTCGGCCCCCCAGCGCGATCAGCTGATCTACAGCTGCATTACCATCCTGATTCCATTATTATCCGCTAGAGTGTGCCTCCACTTGTCTCTCCGACTTCAAATGGCCCGTTAAGTCAATGTTCACAAATAAATTGACGACACGGCCCGACACGGTTGCCCGTTGAGTCTGAATGGCAAGATTAAACGGTAGTTGCATTAGCAATTCGTTTGATGGAAATAGGCCTGCTATTGAGATTGTCAATGGAGAAGAATAAATCACGGAGGGTTTTTTCCAAGATTAGTACTAATATGGGGTTTTGTGGAATCGAATGTTTTTTTTAGAGTAACAATGGATTGTGGTTGTTGAATTTTAGGTGAATAGATTGTATGGGGGATTACAAGTTATATCCTAAGCTCCTAATAATAAAAGTAAACTCACTTAACACTGTTATGAAGTCTTATAAGAGGTAGTTTTCTACTTTTTCCTATAGTGTTTTAAAATTGTTAACTTCCTACATTTTAAGTTTTACTCATAATCACTCAGAATAAGCCTGGTAGCCTAGTAATGGAAACATCAATTTTTTTATTTTATGGACAGAAAACTTCTTAACAACTACTTTTTTTTTTAAATTAATACGATTTAATTTAACTTAGAGCGTGTAAATACTGAAAATTGTTTAATAAGATATGTAATTTAAAAGTATGTATGGTACATTATTTTAAAAACTCTTGCAAATATCCCTGGCCTCGTTTTATTTATTGTTATTTCAGATCCAAACCAGTACAAATGTATTATTTTACGCTGCATTTAATTCGATTAAAGGTTTATTATAAATCTAAAATTGTGTGAACTAAATTAATTACGAAAATGTAAAGCTCATCAAGTTGTTGAATGACAAACATATCAGATTACATAGACTATAAGACCTGAACAACAGAAAGAACACGAACCACACGATTACAACCAAGCGAATTAAACCCCAAATCACTTAGCCGAACACGTCGCAATACCTCGTGGGAATATCACGAACCGCGGACACTAAAGTATCGGCGGCCATTTGTCCTCCAACAGATCCCTTACATTTAGAAAATGAGTGAAATACCAACAGCGAGTTAGAAAAATCACCTGTCACTGAGGAGGATTAATTAAATTACGGGGGAACAGCTGTAACCGGGGGTAATTTGTAGAATAATCAGAATCGCGTATTAATCACTTGCCGTGTGTGGTCTCCGTCACAATAAGGCCTGCCTTCTTACACCTCGTCCGGCCTTTTTTGTTTATTACACATTTGTTTCGTCGGCCGGCCTTACCTCGCGATCAATTTACATTTTAATTATGTTGTTAGAGTGAGGACTTGTCCCCGAGTTAGAGAGGTCGTCGAGCGTTTTACACGGGTTTATGGTGATTTGGGTTTTGATTTTGTTGGTTTGGTACTTGTCTTGGGCTCACTCACGTATGAAGTTAATATTTAGTGTCATTTTTACTATAAAAATATGTATTTTCATATTAAATACAAAGGAAGGTTTAAGCAATATTAAGGTGAAATTTGAAAACATGTATTAAAATGAGAAACATTTTTCATCTAAAGACAATTCCTGTGATTAAAAATAAACTATTTTCGTTCAAGTATTATTGATCATTGAAAATAAAGGGTGTATACAATCAAAATATACTTTTCTGCTTTGGATCATGGTGATTTGTCGAATTATTTTTTTCAAATTAACAAAAATAGCATAATTCTAAGCCAATTTTGGTTTTCTAAGTAATTGTTAATATATCTGATAGTGATTATTGATTATAGATCTCTTAAGGGTATTGAATGATCCGCACGATGTTGTTTAACGCCGCTCCGTCACCAAGCAGGGTCATGCATATTACGCTTGAAGACCTTTTTGTTCTCCTCAATCAAACTGTTATTTTACATATTTCTTCCAAACTATTTGCAGTTTCACACTTTTCAGATTCCAATCTATACGTATTGTACGGTTCCTTTTTTCCAAAATAATTTTTCTCCTTACGTTAGGAAGCTTTAGAAAAAAACGGTTAATTTCAAAACTTTACTTAAATTTACTTGGCCTACCCATGATTTTGAATTAAAATCACGGTTTTTAAGTCATATGATATATAGATTAACATTTAGTGAATGAAGTGACAACAAAATATTTTTAATTGGTTAACAATTGACCCTTCAATGTGGAAGATGCAAACCCCTTACTTTAGCGTGTGGAAGGCAGGTAGGGTGCACCCTTAAACATTACTTTCGAACACTAATTTTTATATAGTTTAAATTCATCAGAATTGTTTATAAAAGCATATTTTTGTACTAAACAACTCAGGCATTATAAACGATTTTTACAGTAAAGCAATATAATAAAATGGAGAGTTTCTACTTCGATTTAGTTTTACGCATTTTTTAATGGCTTACAAAACATTAATATATGTTATTGGAAATTTAACGGACGTTTCAAAAAGCCATTCCATATGACGTTTCAATGTTCAAATTTATGGTTTTAATTCTTTAGAGATGTATACACTTTAAAAGTGATTGAATGCCAAACGAACGATAACATTCACAATTCTAACGTATCGTTCTAGCAATGGATAGTCATTTAATGGAAAAAACGCAATAACAGTTGATTTTTCCTTATTCTCTATGAGAAAAAAGGTCCCCGCACGGTTGGCAATAACACGTCACGAAGTGCAACAGCGCACACGACGCGACGCCTTCATTGAAACGGCGAGAATCTGATGATGATGTTAATGAATGGGACGTGGGTCGCAGACCTATGATGCGACTGAGTTTGTCGCAGACCTGTGATGCTAGTGAGTCTGTCACGGACCTTTGATGCAAGTGAGTCTGTCGCGGACCTGTGATGCGAGTGAGTCTGTCGCGGACCTGTGATGCGAGTGAGTCTGTCGCAGACCTGTGATGCGAGTGAGTCTGTCACAGTCCTGTGATGCAAGTGAGTCTGTCGCGGACCTGTGATGCGAGTGAGTCTGTCGCAGACCTGTGATGCGAGTGAGTCTGTCACAGTCCTGTGATGCAAGTGAGTCTGTCGCGGACCTGTAATGCGAGTGAGTCTGTCGCGGACGTATGATTCAAGTGAGTCTCTCGCGGACCTTTGATGCAAGTGAATCTGTTGCAGACCTGTGATGCGAGTGAGTCTGTCGCGGACCTGTGATGCGAGTGAGTCTGTTGCAGACCTGTGATGCGAGTGAGTCTGTCTCGGACCTGTGATTCGAGTGAGTCTGTCGCAGACCTGTGATACGAGTTAGTCTGTCGCGGACCTGTGATGCGAGTGAGTCTGTCGCGGACCTGTGATGCGAGTGAGTCTGTTACAGACCTGTGATGCGAGTGAGTCTGTCTCGGACCTGTGATTCAAGTGAGTCTCTCGCGGACCTTTGATGCAAGTGAATCTGTTGCAGACCTGTGATGCGAGTGAGTCTGTCACGGACCTGTGATGCGAGTGAGTCTGTCTCGGACCTGTGATTCGAGTGAGTCTGTCGCGGACCTGTGATACGAGTTAGTCTGTCACGGACCTGTGATGCGAGTGAGTCTGTCGCGGACCTGTGATGCGAGTGAGTCTGTTACAGACCTGTGATGCGAGTGAGTCTGTCGCGGACGTTTGATGCAAGTGAGTCTGTTGCAGACCTGTGATGCGAGTGAGTCTGTCTCGGACCTGTGATTTGAGTGAGTCTGTCGCGGACCTGTGATACGAGTTAGTCTGTCGCGGACCTGTGATGTGAGTGAGTCTGTCGCGGACCTGTGATGCGAGTGAGTCTGTTGCAGACCTGTGATGCGAGTGAGTCTGTCGCGGACCTGTGATACGAGTTAGTCTGTCGCGGACCTGTGATGTGAGTGAGTCTGTCGCGGACCTGTGATGCGAGTGAGTCTGTTGCAGACCTGTGATGCGAGTGAGTCTGTCGCGGACCTGTGATACGAGTTAGTCTGTCGCGGACCTGTGATGTGAGTGAGTCTGTCGCGGACCTGTGATGCGAGTGAGTCTGTTGCAGACCTGTGATGCGAGTGAGTCTGTCGCGGACCTGTGATACGAGTTAGTCTGTCGCGGACCTGTGATGTGAGTGAGTCTGTCGCGGACCTGTGATGCGAGTGAGTCTGTTGCAGACCTGTGATGCGAGTGAGTCTGTCGCGGACCTGTGATACGAGTTAGTCTGTCGCGGACCTGTGATGTGAGTGAGTCTGTCGCGGACCTGTGATGCGAGTGAGTCTGTTGCAGACCTGTGATGCGAGTGAGTCTGTCGCGGACGTTTGATGCAAGTGAGTCTGTTGCAGACCTGTGATGCGAGTGAGTCTGTCGCGGACCTGTGATACGAGTTAGTCTGTCGCGGACCTGTGATGTGAGTGAGTCTGTCGCGGACCTGTGATGCGAGTGAGTCTGTTGCAGACCTGTGATGCGAGTGAGTCTGTCGCGGACGTTTGATGCAAGTGAGTCTGTTGCAGACCTGTGATGCGAGTGAGTCTGTCTCGGACCTGTGATGCGAGTGAGTCTGTCGCGGAAGTTTGATGCAAGTGAGTCTGTTGCAGACCTGTGATGCGAGTGAGTCTGTCTCGGACCTGTGATGCGAGTGAGTCTGTCGTGGACCTGTGATGCGAGTGAGTCTGTCGCGGACCTGTAATGCGAGTGAGTTTGTTGCAGCCCTGTGATGCGAGTGAGTCCGTCGCAGACGTTTGATGCAAGTGAGTCTGTCGCGGACCTGTAATGCGAGTGTGTCTGTCGCAGACCTGGTATGCGAGTGAGTCTGTCGCGGACCTGTGATGCGAGTGAGCCTGTCGCAGACCTGTGATACGAGTGAGTCTGTTGCGGACCTGTGATGCGAGTGAGTCTGAGGCGGACCGGTGATTCGAGTAAGTCTGTTGCGGACCTGTGATGTGAGTGAGTCTGTCTCGGACCTGTGATGCGAGTGAGTCTGTCGTGGACCTGTGATGCGAGTGAGTCTGTCGCGGACCTGTAATGCGAGTGAGTTTGTTGCAGCCCTGTGATGCGAGTGAGTCTGAGGCGGACCGGTGATTCGAGTAAGTCTGTTGCGGACCTGTGATGCGAGTTAGTCCGTCGCAGACGTTTGATGCAAGTGAGTCTGTCGCGGACCTGTGATGCGAGTGAGTCTGAGGTGGACCGGTGATTCGAGTGAGTCTGTTGCGGACCTGTGATGCGAGTGAATCTGTCGCGGACTTGTGATGCGATTGAGTCTGTCTCGGACCTGTGATGCGAGTGAGTCTGTCACGGACCTGTGATGCGAGTGAGTCTATCGCGGACCTGTGATGCGAGTGAGTCTGTCGCAGACCTGTGATGCGAGTGAATCTGTCGCGGACCTGTGATTCGAGTGAGTCTGTCGCGGATCTGTGATGCGAGTTAGTCTGTCTCGGGCCTGTGATGCGTGTGAGTCTGTCGCGGACCTGTGATGCGAGTGAGTCTATCTTGGACCTGTGATGCGAGTTAGTCTGTTGCGGACCTGTGATGGGAGTGAGTCTGACGCGGACAAGTGATGTGAGTGACTCCAGTCACGTAAAATTTCGTTTCTACCTGTTCCATCCGTAAGACCAATGTAATTCTCCTCAATGGATCATTCGATGTTGTTCATTGCTCATTTTAAAGAGCAATCAAATATCAAGCGAATTCAGTGAGCATATTTTTGGTAGGTCTATAACAAATTAATAATACTCGTCCTTTCTAAACTTAAACATACGTCATCTGGCCAAATACAATCAATTTCTGCACAAGATAAATAATAAAACTTTAAATGCCAAAGGGGCAAAGCCCTAAAGAATGTTCGGTTATTTTATGAAATTTTACATACGCAGAAATCATGACGGAAATTTTCATAAGGTATAGGGAACATCTTCGGCATTTTTTCGGCAACATCTTCAGATTTGGCATTGCGAATTTTCCATTTGATAGTCATTGAACAATTCATTAAACCATTAGCGTTGTAAATATAGATAGCCATATTCTTACAGATATTACCAGACAAAAATCGTATCCTTTTATTAAAACCAGTGACTAAGAAATTATAAAAATACATTAATCACTCTGTAAAATCCTTAAGGAAATCTTATAGGAAATTACGGCCAGATTTATTGGTTTTAATTTTAAAAATAGTTTTATTATTTGAAGATGAGTTCGCTGGATACAAAAAGGAACTAGCAGCTAAAAAAAAGGCTGTTCCACTGGAAGTGGAGACTTTGCCACCCGAGCCGAACTCGTCCGAGCTTTGCAAGCCAAACTCGTCCGATGACGAACGAACTATCCGCAACAGATGCTTTATTATGAGAAAACAATGTGTGTCTTAAATTATCAGTGAAATGTGGTATTTTCAAAAGTAAACAGAATAAACCTACTTGTATTCTACAAAATTACGCTACATTTACGAAAAAATTATTGTAAACTAACCTAACCTAACTTCATAGAGCGCTGTATGGCGGCTCTTTTCTTTGTAACATATTACAAAAATGGGTTTGTATAAAATATAACAAAAATGGTACCTCAAAAAGTAAACACGAAAATATACAATTGAATGTGGGACCGCATGATCCTATCGACTGCCATAGCGTATCGAACTAAGTAAAAGTTACAATTCATCAAGCAGTAGACGGCGCTGAGATTTTAAAATTTGCCACGGGTAGCGCTCGGTGTGATTTCAAAGTTTTACACTGGCAGCGCTCACATAGGAAATGTCTCCACTTCCAGTGGAGCAGCCTTTTTAGCTGCGAGTGAAAAAGGATGGATCTGCTATCTGCAGGAGTTTTAGTTCTGTACACATTTGTAATTTTTTAAAGGTCTAACAGCTGATACTAACAATTTCAAGAATTACTCTCAGAGTTTTTTAGAACATGAAAGACTCCTGCCTGAAAGCGAAAGAATTCTCCTCCGAGGTTTGAGAGGTAACGAATGCAGCGCTAACTGAACTTTCCACAGTTATTGTGGACAATAAATCCAAGCGCGGTGGCATTCGGAATGGTGGCGCAATAAAAATTATTAATGTTTGGGCTAATTATATAATGGCGGCCGGTGGGAACGGGCTGGGTGTTAATCAGTTTAAAATGCGAGGTGCTAAACGTATCTTCCCGGCCGTTGTAAATACCGACGTGGCTGCTATACCGACCTCCCCACCGACCTCCGACCTACCGAGTGGTATTTGTATGGGGCATTGTTACCATGCCGTGCCAAACGCTTAAAATACACTACATAATGCACTATTTCTAAGCTAAACGTACCAAGTTCCAGTTCTCTGCTTCCACCAGCTGCTCCCATAAGACCAATGTTATCATTCAAAGCCCGTCCCTCCTCAACGGATTATCCTAAATCTTTGATTTATGGTTCGTGGTAAAGAGCAAAACAATAACTAGCAATTGCATACAGTAAGCAGAATTTTTATATCATAAATCGTTCGTCTACAAAAATATAATTTGTTTAAATATTTTGGATTTGTTGAACGATTATTTTTGAAATCGAAATTTTTCTCACTGAAATTGCTAGTTATTTGTGAGTCATAATCAACGATATTGGATGGGCTTTGAAAGTAAACATTGATATGTTGGAGGGTGCAGGAAGAAATGCGAAAATATTAGTAACTGAAGCCCCCTAAAATATTGTGTTAGTGTAATTTGAGGACACTCGCTATATCGACAAAAGCAACAACCTGGATGCAGCACGGGCATGACTCACTTGTGATATCACCGACTCCCGGCGCGGCGCGGCGCCTGGGAACGACCGCGGGATAAAGATGTCACTAGTGTCGGAAGTAAAGATGACAAGAGATTCGAGAGGAACGGACGGCAAGAAATATGACTGTAGATGTGGGATAAGGCACCGTGGAACCGCGCACTGGGCAGTGAGGAATGGAGTTAACATCTGAGGCGAGGCCGGGAGACAAAGGAACCTTGGAGTAACGCGTCAATGACTGTACTCTAGGTCTATAGTAAATGTACCCTGATGTTTCTTCTGTTAAATATTTAACAACAAATTCCAACAATGCAAACATTTAAGTTTTGCTAACCGCATGAAAATGGTCCTACGGAGACTGGGATCAACGAGCTTAATACATCTAGAGCTCTTATACACATGTTATTCTTCAAGACGAAGTGAAGCCTACATGGTGGCCATGTTTTCCTCTCTGCAACCTTTATTGTCGTAGCAACATAAATATAACCACGAATTATACCATTATGTAAAGTGCAATTTATGCCCAACCGTGTTCTATAAATAAAACGCTTACAATTTTTCCTGAACACCATGTTTGAAATTTAAAGTAGTTTTAAGATTAAACAATTTAAATCGTTAATGAATGTGTAATGCAAGGGGAAACGAGTTCGCTCGCAGCACGCAGACGTGAGGGAAGTGAATGACCGCATAACTCAAAACCAGTGTAAAAACATACATTTATTCCAATTTTTATTGTAATCTGAAAACATTGATTTTTGGCTGCTCTGATGCTCCTGGTTTCATTTACCTGCAATTCTGGGAATACAATTTTGCGCATTATAAGGTTAGGAGAAGGTCCAGTCAGGCTTGAAAGTAAGTGTGAGTTTGCTGGGGATAATAAAAGTACACCAACAAATGAATAACAGGTTTTTCTAATGTAATACACCCATAAGACAACGTACTGTGTTTGGTCGATATACTTAATAATTCGGTAACTATTCGTGCTAGAATAACGAGAGAGGGCTTAAAAGTTTTGCCTCACTGATTCCCATCTTGTTATATGCATTAATTTTACATCCGGGGCTTTTTAGACCCTTTTTGGGCCCAAAAACTCTAAATTTGAAAGATAATCCCCAAAAAAGGAGTTTAGAGTTTTCCGGTTGTTTTTCCCAACGAACTTGTTCAACTGATTATAGAAAGGATCGTCCCTACCAAATTAGAAGTAAATCGGACATAAAATGCGACCGCTAGAGTGCAAACACACATATATATAAACGACCTCCCAAAACGTGTTCAGAGGGTCGCGTTAGGGATTTTTTTGGTAGTCCCGGGCTTAAGTTTCACCGTGCGAGTCATGCTAATAGTTCACTTTCCATAGGAAAATCACTAATAAATAGATATTTTCTTTTAAAATACAAAATATTGTTGAGCATATGTTGCTGGAAACCTTTGTTCCCTGTGTTTTTTTACAGATATGTCCTGCATTGAAGTTTCACTTTTTTTACCTCAGATGAGACCTATAGATGTATTAAGCTCGTTCACTGGTACATTTGATCCCCCCTCTCCTCCTCTCGCTAAGCACTGTGACAATATCTACCAACGAGCTAGAGTGTGCAAACACATGTTAATTTCCAAGAAAATTGAAGCCGTGGTGGCCGATATTTTCCCTGTGTTCATAAACAACCCTCCATGTCCATGGTAACCAACTCTATCCCTCTCTTTGACCATATATTTCGTTTATGATTAGACGGGAAATGGCAGCCACCATGTCGGCTTAAATTTTCTAGCACAGACAAACACTCTTAAGCTCTTTGATATATCATCGAGCATTATAATGCACTGGAAAATGACTTATTTGTTTATGACTGTTGCCGTAAACGTAACATTGATTGAAATTATTTTTAGTCGATTTGGCAACATTGCCTTGACTGTCATTATACCACTTTCAAGCAGTTGACACTATAGCATGGTTGTTTATTTTCGCATTGGAAAATTTTAAAATCTAAAAAATTAATGAAGTCCCCTTCACTTCAATAAATTGCGAAAATCCCCATGGAATTGGAAACCGCCAATGACTTTCATCAGACCTACTTCCAACCATCCCAAATTCGAATATTACTTAAAGCTCTGATGATTTTTGTAGTCCAATTTTCCTCCAACTTTCTACCATTAGTAGCTCTGAAAGCACAGTGAGGGGGCTCCAGCCACGTATCATTTTCTGCTTCTCCCATAAGGCCGATGTTAACTTTCAAATTCCGTCCTACTCAACGGATTATTCTATAACTTATTTTAATCTTTTATTGACATAACTACAATTGCTAAATCACATAGCAATCGTCTATATTTAATTGCAATTAAATTCAGAATACATCAATACTGTACAAAATAGAAACAAATGAATTGATAATAAGCAAAACAGTAACTGCAAAATTAAACAACATTTTTCAAAAGGAATTTGTGTTGCTTCAGCGACATACACACGAACGGTTTTCCACTGGCCTTGAATAGTCAAAAAAACGTACCCACGGTGTTAAAAGTGTGTCGTGCCAAGATAACTTCCATTTACCTTTTAACACTGCTGGGTTCAGTTAGTTTCTTATGCTTTCAGAGAGACAGTTAAGCATAATGTTAAGCGTTGATTTATGGCTCATTTTAAAGAGCAACAAAATAACTAGCGGTTTCAATAAGCAGCATTTTGGTGTCACAAATAATAATCGTTCGATAAAATTCGCAGATACTCAACATTCGCGGTTTTTATGGGTTTACTCCTCTTACTGAAATTACTCTGTGTTAGCGAATTTCCCCTATAGGGAAGAAGCTATTACCGTAGTCGGCATGGTAAGACCTAGGCCCGGGACCATGATAACTTTTCGTTTTGAGGGTCCCCAGACCCCAAAAACACCATTCGTTCGAAACTGTATATATATATATATATATATATATATATATATATATATATATATATATATATATATGTCCGTGAGCACGATAACTCTCGTAAAAATTATCCGATTTTGATGAAATTTGGTATAAACGTGTAAAGCAACATTTATGACTTTAAGTTCGAAAACCAGCCAGATCGCTCTATCCAAAGGGGTATTTTGGGGGGGTTTTGTACCCCAAAAATGGGTTTTTCAAATTTTTTACATATAATTTTGGAAATAGTCAAATTTTAGTTTTTACCATTGGATTCAGCTTAAAAAAACACACAATTTGGTATTTTGATCATTGCTCTACGTCAATTGGTTACCGAGATATTGAAAGTGCTAAACACAGTACGTTGTCTAATGTTATTCTTATGGAGGAAAGTAACAATTTTATATCTCGCTTATTTATGAACGTATACTGACGAAACTTGGTATACGACTTCATCTGGTTGTGGACCATTGATATTTGCTCAAAAAAAATTTTACCATTGGCTCCCGTAGCAGCAAACCTGCGTACTCAGCCCCATGTTATTCTTATGGAGAATAAGTAACGTGTTATCTCCCTTCATTATGAAAATAAATTAATGAAATTTGGTATATGGCTTTACCTACATGAGTTATATTGATATTTGTATAAAACCCCTTTTTTGTGCTCCTTGCTTCAGCAAACCTGCATACTCAGCCGCCATGTTATTCTTATGGAGAATAATTAAAATGTCATAAATCGTTTATTTATGAATGTATATTGATGAAACTTGGTATGTGGCTTTATGTGGTATTAAGATAAATATATATGCATTGGAAATTCGCTGAGTACGCAGGTTTGCTGCTACGGGGGTATTTTTTTTGCTGTACAAAATGAGCCTTAAATCCACAATTTCGGATACTCCGGTGGGGAGGGCCGGGGGGAGGGAGACGCTGCGCTGCCACCCCGTCGCGCCTCCTGACAACAGACATCACGCGAGTATCCGGTGATTTAGCGCCACCCGACTTTCTAATATTTATTTGAAACACACGCGTTTAACGATGTCTCGGGTTTATGGGGGAGTATGAATCACATAACTGGTAATTAATGCGCGCTCCAGTCATGCACAATAGCTGATGTCCGCGCATGATTTATCGCCTGTTCTGTTCACATGCGCATCTGGTCAACGGAGCCATACGTTGCGCCACATACACTCAGGGACCCTAGCGCATTTCACTATGTGAGGTCTTACTCGGGTTTGAATTTAGTACCTTGGGGGCAATCTTTGCTTAGGGAAGGTCTGTTTGTTTAGACGACTTGGGATAATTTTTCACCAAGTCCCCCTACTGACAGCAATTTCTCATCAGTATTAGGAAGGATATTGAGGATCTCCGGGGTAGTAACGGAATTTATCCAAATTTAAAAATTGTTTGCGGTTTTTGTCAAAAAACTATGATTTTCAATGTTTTGTCGTAGTTTATTTTGCCTTTTATGGAAAGCATTTAAACCTCTAATTTGTAAAAAGTCATATACTTCATCGTCATGCATTAATGTGTAGTGTGAATAAAAGCTGCCATAGTAAATTCTTTTCTTAGAGAATGTCCAGCTAATGACCATTTTCAGCGAATGAAAAAAAGTGCAAAGAAGAACCTTTAGGACGAGCTAAGAAATTCACTTTTCCCAGATCATGCCCTTATATTTAGTTTAGAGACGATCAAATTGCCTGATCAAAATAAAATATTATGAATATAAGTTTGTCGTTTTGAGGTGAAATTACCACATAAAACACGAAACTCACACATATACTTCTAAAAACATTTAACGCAACGTATGTGTAATTCCTAACATGTGCTGCTGGCCGTTTAACAAGATTGTGACTACAAGCAAGACTACAAATCTTTAATTAAAATAATTATTGGATTTTTAGCAGTGATGTATGTAATCTCCTATTTAAAGTCATAACTATTAGAACCCCCCAATGTATATATGACGGATTTAAAAATGTTTAATCGTTTTTAATATTATGTATCGATCGTCCGATCATTTATTTCGTGGTAACTGAAACATTCATGATGGTCAAATCAAATGACGGTTTGGATCACCTATTTAAGGTTGACCTAATCCGTCTCAATAAAAGATCAAACCTTTTAATTATCATCCATATTGAATAAATATTATTGTATATGTATAAAAAAGGCAATTTTTACAAAGAGATAACTGACGAATATGCTAAGGAGTGTTGATGTAATCATTAACGTTAGGTTAGATAGCCTTTAATGTGATTTTGTGCCTTTTTTAAGTCTGAACTCGTGAAATATCATTCAAACAACGTTGATAAAGTGATTCATGTTATCTGTTCCATCCTCCGATGTAACTGGAATGCTAGTCTTTTATAAACGAAAACAAAAAATCAAAGGTCAATAAAAAATACAAAATATAGTATTCTTTACTAGAAAAATGTATGCATTTTTGACACCTACGGTCAGTTGGACGAGCTGCTCAGTCCACCCAATTTAATGAATTTCTTTGTCGTGTTAGAACTGTGTCTTTTACCCATATTCAGACATGTTGACTATTATTTTTCCCAAGAGCTTTCCCTATATGCGATCCAGTGTCAGTATTGTAGAGATTTAACTTTATCAATTTAATATTTATACGCCTTAGTATGACTACAGATTACAGCACAGATATCCGATTGTCTTTTATTAGTTTAATACATTTTTACAATCATTTCCAATTATTTTTTATAATTATTATTCCATGGAAGTTAAAATCTTTATTAAATTAAAGTTGTTGCTGATTTCTTTTGTACATCCATGTTTTCCTATTCTTTAGCACAGGTAGGTTTCATAGCGGATCGTAGTTGAAAATATTGGTATTCTGGAGTCATTCTTTCTATCATCTTTCTTCTATAAATGTTTGTAGCCTTCTATATGATGTTTGTATAAATGTGTTTGTAGTATTTTCAATTAATTGGATATATTTCCCGATTTTATTTATCCACAGTTAACGAACATCGAAGTTGACGTGTTTGCCCGTTTACTCGACACGAGATTTCAGCATTATTTTACTACCTTCTGGAGATGGTCGGATAGCAGGCTGTTTTGACTAGAGCCTCTAATAGCGGGCTAAAAGCGGGGTTAGGGTTAGAGCGAAAGCGTTTTAGCGTTCGACGACGCAACAGATACTAAATCGTCCCCTCAAGTAGTTGCTCAGTGGCGACAGCTGCAATCCGGCATACTGCGCCGTCACAGATCCTGCAGAGGTCCTCATACAGCCCCCTATAGGCAATATTCGTATATGCTATTCTTCCAAGTCTGATTACATATTGAACACACTGAACACTTATCTTATTCATGGCTGATATATTATCAAACTGATAACGGCAGTTACGTTTTAGACTGCAGTCAATCAACCTCTTGCTTTTCTATCTGCTTCACCCATAAAACCAACGATAACTTTTAAAGCCCATTCCTCCTCGACGGATTATCCGAAATCGTTGGTTTATGGTGTATTTCAAAGAGCAAAAATATACCTAGAAATTTCATTGAGTATAATTTCGATATTACATCCATTCATCCATTTAAAAAATAGATATGGAATATTTTGACAAGTTGATAAACGATTATTATTTTTTATTTTTGAACCATCGAAATTTTGCTCAGTGATATCGCTAAGTATTCTTTTGCTTTGTAAAACTAGACAAATCAACCAACAATATTGGATAACCCGTTGAAGAGGGACGGGCTTTAAAACTGTATTTTTGAAACTCATAATAGCGATGTATTTGAATTTGTTATTGATTTATTTGGACTTTACCTATTGTTTCTAGTGTTTAAAACTACTCTACGTTTCGGGAGGTAAGGAAACTCCTCCCGTTATCAAGTGAACCCTACTTACATCTAAATATCAGGTTCTTACACCTAGCTAACCTACATTTTTTTGGATTTTTTTGTAAAGAAAAATGAAAAATACAAAGAAATGTAGGTTAGTTAGGTGTAAGAACTTGATATTTAGATGTAAGTAGGGTTCACTTGATAACGGGAGGAGTTTCCATACCTCCCAAAACGTAGTGTAGTTTTAAACACTAGAAGCGATGGGCTTTAAAAGTTAACATTGACCTTATGGGAGAAGCAGGTAGAAACAGCAAATGTTTCACGTCTGGAGCCTACTCTTAAGTAAATGATTTACCTGACGCAAGAATCAAGAGTCATCGAGCTGAGTTTCCCCTCGACGCAGTAGGCTCAAAGCTTCGGCCTCACAAATATTCTCCTCGGTCTTAAGGTTGAATTATATATATTAGTCTACTAGCTGTTATTAGCCCGTAAAAAATGACGGGCTTAAACAAACTAAAGATATTGTTCACCAGTTATAAAATAAATTTAATGGGTTAACAATTTATATTTAAGAAGTTAATTTTGAATTGTATGAAACAAAAAGGGAATCCGCCGTTCAAAATTTTAAGGTGTTATTGTAATAAAGCCCCATCATAATGCTTATTCAAATATTCGTTACAACGTGTCTAAATTCAAAAAGTGTCTTTTTACAAAAGACATTTTACGCCTGCTTGCAGTAGCTCAAAAGGATTTAGTTTAAACGGTGTTGTTTGTTTAGTTTTGGATGTTGAATCGAATCCATTTTGGTGTCACTTGAAGTCAAATTTTGTTTCGTAAAAACTGCAGAAATGTTAATAAGTGTTTAAAGGTTTTCATCGTGTTCAAATTTGTAATACATATTAACCCAACTTTAATTACTTTTATAACTAAAAGATAAAAAAATGCAGTCTACATATTTACCAACATTTAATTGTATTTCATCTGCTAACATACAAACTATCAAAAGTCAGACCAACAAAAAGACATAATTTATCTATCTATATTATTAATACGCTACATGCAAATTTTGTAAACAATAAGGCTTTTTGTTTTATGATTCACCCCCACATATTATACACTAAAATGCGCGACTAGGTGTGCAGATGTGCAAACTGGCTTTAGATTTTCGAATTAGGCCTCAGGGATCTGCTCCATAGGGCTTCCAAGACCCCATGTTATTCATATGGATGGGAGTTTTATTTGGTTTACATCAAATGTGTTTTTCTTAATTCAATTCGATTAAATAAACAGCTTTTATAAAGATTACATCTAACTACAGACTGTCATTGTTTTGTTTACTATTTAACTATTTACTATTTTCGCTTCTCAAAACAGGAAGCGCAAGCTGCGCACAGGAAATTAGTGTACATTCTTAACTGTATTTCTGTCTTATTAAGGTTTTTTTTATATACTCATACACAAATCGCTATACTAATTTAGGGAGTATAATGGCTATCACCGGTGTTTTAAAAACTCGTTTGAATCAGTTTTACACAAAACTTTAAAAACTACCTAAAAAAACTACAATTCTAGGTGAACGCTAGAATTGATTATATTAATAACTTTAATAGGCTAGGTAGCGTAGAGGCTAGAGTGCTCGTATCACAACCTGAGGTTCGTAACATCGATCCTGATAAATATTGGAAAATATGTTGAAGCGAACCTGGACGCAGCGAACATTGGTCATTGGGCTAAGGATTCTTGCTAAAGAATCAGTCTGTCTAAGTCAGTAATAAGATTATAAATAAGGTATCTCACTCGTTCCGCACTCATAATTCGTTCAAATTCATACTAAAATATGTACAATTGCATCGGAATCATAATATCGTGATCTAAATTTGTGTTTCTTTGAGCTTTCACTCCATAAGTAACAGGGCCGTACTTCCCTAAGGACAAGCGCCCGGGCCCCCGGGCCCGATGGGGCCCTCAGGCCACGAAAGTGGGACCCCACGGGCCACTAATGGGGACCTCGCGAGGCAGTGTTTTAATTTTGTTCTGAAAAAAGTTTATTATTTCTCAACTGACATTAATACAAATATTTTAATTTGTAAAAGATGTATACGTTCAAAATAAGTCTCAAACCCAAAGTCATTCACTGATGTTTATCATTTTGAATACTGGGTACAGATTTGATGAATTTGCTATAATCCAGTGACATGAATAGGCCAGGAAGGATTTTAAATGTAACTACTGACGGTATTGTAGAGCTCCTTATTTTGCTGAGTATAAGTTGTAGATATTGTATATTTGCAATAGATTATCTATCTATAATATTATAAAGAAGAGGTGGTTTCTGTCTGTCTGTCTGATGTTCCGGGTGAACGCAAAAACTACTGAACCGACTGGGCTGAAACTTTACACAAAGGTAGATCTTGAACCCATGCAACACATAGGCATATTCACTTCCTTAAAATCCCCTCGGGCTACGCCCCGTGAACGTCCTAAGTTCCAATGTTTACATTTCAGAATAAAGTAAACATTCAGAAACTGTAATGCGAACAGCTGAGGACACTTCCATTTGACAGTTTAAAGAGCAGAAGCAAGAACAGCTGTTTCAAGCTAACTTACTTTTCTAACCCGTGCGAAGAACGGGTACATTCAACTAGTAATATTATAAAGAAGAGGTGGTTTCTGTCTGTCTGTCTGTCTGCCTGTCTGTCTGCCTGTCTGTCTGTCTGATGTTCCGGGTGAACGCAAAAACTACTGAACCGACTGGGCTGAAACTTTACACATAGGTAGATCTTGAACCCATGCAACACATAGGCCTATTCACTTCCTTAAAATCCCATCGGGCTACGCCCCGTGAACGTCCTAAGTTTCAATGTTTACATTTCAGAATAAAGTAAACATTCAGAAACTGTAATACGAACAGCTGTGGATACTTCCAGTTGACAGCTTAAAGAGCAGAAGCAAGAACAGCTGTTTCAAGCTAACTAAAATGCAAATTGCATTGACTAAAGAACGGGTAGAGAAAGCCCCTGTGCGAAGTACGGGTGAGTCAGCTAGCTATTAATTAATATTAATGAACAAATATCAGTGTGGCTTCATCTGGTTGTGGTCTATTCTTTTTGCACAACAAAATTTTTACGATACTTCCTATACCCTCCCCCCGATTTTATATTTTTTCCTCCCCCCCGATTTTTATTTTTGCCCCACCCCCGATTTTATATTTTTATTTTATGTCCCCCCCATTTTATATTTTTGCCCCTTCCCTCCGATTCTATATTTTTGCCCCCCCCCGATTTAATGTTTTTGCCCCCCTCTTCAATTTTTATTTTTTTATTTCATGTCCCCCCATTTTATATTTTTACGCCCTCCCCGATTTTATATTTTTTGCCCCCCCCCGATTTTATATTTTTGCTCCCCCCGATTTTTATTTTGCCCCCCCACTTCGATTTTTCATTTTTATTTCATGTCCCCCCATTTTATATTTTAGCCCCCCCTTTTAGCGAATTTCCCCTATAGGGAAGAAGCTATTACCGTAGTCGGCATGGTAAGACCTAGGCCCGGGACCATGATAACTTTTCGTTTTGAGGTCCCCAGACCCCAAAAACACCATTCGTTCGAAACTGTATATATATATATATATATCTATATATCTATATATCTATATATCTATATATATATATATATATATATATATATATATATATATATATATATATACTAGGGGCTTGTAGGGGCAAAAGCCCCTAAAAAACCAAAATACATAAATTTTTTATCAACCTTCATTGGTCATTTATAAATAAGCACTGATTTTCTAGCATTATAATATAATATTATTATACTGTCTTATGTTTTTAATAAAATGTCCATTCCTAAACAACTATACATTGCTGTAGTTTAAAAGTAAACAAACTGAATAAGTACAGCTGGTATCAATATCAAAGGCTAATTTAACTCTGTGGCACAGCTGTTTTAATTTCAAAAGATGTAAACAAATTAAACCCCATGTTGTTTTAATGGGAAAAGTTTTATTCTGTTGCGAATTTATGGTAAAAAAATAAGAAAAATGAATAGTTTTCCCTCAAAATTCACGTCAAGACCTTTAAAATGATACCCCTCCCATCCTTCTACGGCCATCCAGTCACTCACAATTTCTTTACAAAAATTTGACTTACGGAATTATATATAGAGATATATATATGTGTGTGTGTGTCCGTGGGTGCGATAACTCTCGAAAAAAAGGTCCGATTTTGATGAAATTTGGTATAAACGTGTAAAGCAACATTTATGACTTTAAGTTCGAAAACCAGCCATATCGATTTACCTTAAGGGGTATTTTGGGGGGGTTTTGTACCCCAAAAATGGGTTTTTTGAATTTTTCACATATAATTTTTGAAATATTCAAATTTTAGTTCTCACCATTGGATTCAGCTTAAAAAAACACACAATTTGGTATTTTGATCATTTCTCTACGTCAATTCGTTACCGAGATATTGAAAGTGCTAAACACAGTACGTTGTCTAATGTTATTCTTATGGAGGAAAAGAAAAATTTTATATCTCACTTATTTATGAACGTATAATGACGAAACTTGGTATATGGCTTCATATGGTTGTGGTCTATTGATATTTGCTCAAAAGAATAATTTTTTGCCAAAGGATCCCGTAGCAGCAAACCTGCGTACTCATCCCCATGTTATTCTTATGGATAATAATTAAATGCTATGTCTCCCTTAATTATGAACATAAATTAATAAAAATTGGTATATGACTTCACCTACTTCAGTTATATTGATATTAGCATAAAAACCCATTTTTTGTGTTCCTTGTTGCAGCAAACCTGCGTACTCAGTCCCAATGTTATTCTTATGGAGAATAATTAAAATTATATATATCGCATACTCGTGAATATATTTTTATGAAACTTGATAAGTGGCTTGATGTAGTGTTAAGACATTTATATCTCCATTGGAAATTCGCTGAGTATGCAGGTTTGCTGCGACGGGGGTATTTATATTTTGTTGTCCCCCTCCCCGATTTTATATTTTTGCTCCCCCCATTTCTATTTTTGCCCCACCCCCAATTTTATATTTCCCCCCTCTTCGATTTTATATTTGTATTTTGTTATCCCCTCTCCATTTTATATATTTGCCCCCAGATTGTATATTTTTGCTCTCCCCTCCATTTCATAATTTTCCCCGCCCGATTTTATATTTTTGCTCCCCCCTCGATTTTATTTTTGCCCTCCCCCCCCCCGATTTTATATTTTTGCCTCCCCCCCATTTTTATCTTTGTCCCCTATTTTATATTTTGCTCCCCCCTTCGATTTTATATGTTTAGTTTATGCCCCGCTCCATTTTTAAATTTGTCCACCCCTCTTTTTTATTTTTACTCTCCCCCCCGGTTTTTATTTTTGCACCTCTCCCGCCCCGATTTTATGTTTTGCGCCCCCCGCCGATTTTATATTTATGCCCCCTCCCCAATATTCTTTATTTTTTTTCGTACTTGAGTTATTTTATTTCTAAAAGCGAATCCAAAGATGGGTACCGATTTGAAGTCGCAAACCACACGCCGTTTACTACCCGACAGAGTTCCTCGACTTAGCAACAGGACCTGAACTATCTGCCAGTATATTTCGTTAACTCTAATTTGTACATTAAACGTGTACAATGTAATTTTAATATTGTAAAATAGTGTGGATTGTTACTTGCTTTAGTTAATCTACCATTTATATACAACCCGTACGAAGGATGGGTATACAGCTAATCTTGAGCTATAATTTTTGAGCCTATCCCCTAACCCCATAAATTGTTTTATATTCGCCATGCTTTGGCGAACTTGGAAGTTGCAGATTCCGTTCAAGCCGATTACAGTTAAGTTTGTTCTTGTTGCACAAAACTAAGTATAATATCATAAGGGCCTACCATAAAATATTAGGAATAATAAGCCTACCAGAAAGTAATCTAATAATAGTATCAAAATAATACTTTTACGAAAGTCAGTTAAAACGGGTAGAACACACTGAGTAGTCTTAAGTGTTTGAGGTCATCGTAAGATATGAAGTGATAATAATAAAGATAGGGTAGCTTGTAGCCTCTTTTGTTGTGATTTTGTTTTGTCAGAGGCCTATTACGTTTCTGGATTTGATAATAGTTCGAAGGTTGTTTGTTTTTAACCAATTTATACTCAATACGATTAGCACTGCCTTGGTCTCGATGAGGGTTACGGGATGTCTGCTTATCATTGTTGCTGACACTGAATTCTCTGATTACCCCCCACATCCAGTTTAAAATTACGTAGGGAGAGACGAGAGCCAATGTTGAAGATTAACATTTCATTGTGTCATCATCATCATCATCATTGTTGCGGATTAGGAAACCCCAGCATAGCTGCTAGTCACATCTCCCACAAGCGGGAATATTGCGCAGGTTACCGGAAAGATAGCATATAGCAGGAAAGGAAAGGGTGGGATGGGACGGCAGCCAAATCGACCCTTCAGAGGGCCAACTCCCGTGCCCCTGTGACAGCTGGGGTGAGGCTCTCAAACAGGAGACTCACATTCTGCCCTCCAACTGGTCAACACAACTGACAGGGTATCCATGTACAACAGCCAGGGACCATCCATTCTCAGGTTGACAGGTTGGGAACCAAACCCGGAGATTCTGTTACTAGCCGCTGCAAATGGAGGGGTCAAAGGTGAAAGGGAAGTTTGTCATAATGGACAGCCAAAAGACTTACCATATGTAATGACAAATTCATTTGCTGTACCCAATGTCAGCCTCAAAACAGGTATAGGACAGTTTTAAGGTAGTCCTGGGACTTCATTGTGTCATCATTACTTAAACTTAACATGAAAATAATGTACATAGTAAAATAATAAATCGTCTACAATATAACTGACTTTTTACTACATTTCCTAATATTTAAATCTCTTCAAGAATATTTCCGTGTGAGATAACACAAATGAATCCGCAAAAAATATTTTAAAAAATTGTAACTTTTGAAAAGTTACCTGTGAATTAGCATTAAACCAGAGTGATTAAAAACTTCAGCATCCTAAGTATAGAAATTTTACCCTGCGTTGCCTTGACTTTGATCATAGTCTATAATTAATGATTTGTCAGCCAATAAATGCTGAAAAAAGGAGTTTTAACTGCCTAAACTGCATGAAATAGTATTTAGAGACTATGACCATGATAACTCTTGTAAGGAAAATTAAATATTAAATTTGTTTTTTGTGAGTTTTTGAAGTTTCGATAGTAAATTAAAATTTGTTATTTATTTGTATATTTGGTGTAGTTATAAAAGACTAGACTATTAAAAATAATAGGGTTATATTACAGAATTGAAAAAAATTACTTTCCTTTGTACCTACATACATGCTTGTATTTATGTTAGAGGGCCCCATTTTCGTGTACGCCCGGGGCCCCAGAGGTCCTAAATACGGCCCTGATAAGTAATAAGATAAAACACATGTTGATTCAGTCATTCATTCCACTAAGGAACTTATTAGATAAGACTAGATAGAACGTAAATAATTAACGTCCTGATTGTTATAAAACTCCTAACACAAACTTGTCCGCTCTTCTATCTCTCTCTATCACCTCTTAAACTAAGTATAGTTTTTCTTATTCGTATTTTGTTGGGTTTTTTTTGTTATAATTTTCAACATTTTCTTGTAACATTAGAACCATCACTAACAATTAAGAATTTCGAACACTTCATTAAACCTGGACAATATTTGAGCAACGCGTGGGAACAACTACACAATCGGTTGAAAAGCGGGTGGAAGGCCTAGCAGCGACACCCTCGACGGGGCCAGTCGAGCCCGAGACGTCGCCCCGCATCTGCCCAGGGCCTCGGAGGATATCATTCACGCCTAATAATTCAGATTACAGCGATTTCCAAAATCGAAATCCGGTCTGAACGGCAACACTGCTGTTGACAGTGGAGCGTAAGACACGAGCGGATCCGAAGGCCCGGCCGGGTGTCCGGACAGTCGCGGCGCGTAGTAATGAACGATCCGGAGAGCCGCGCATCCGGTAATCCGTAGCCGGGTAATCCCCGGGTTGCAAAACGGACAGGATCATCTCCGACGACGACGTCTTTGTTGGCGACCTCTCCGCGGCGACGGCGGACGACAAAGAGGAGGCACAACGTTCTGTTAATCCGACTGTACTTTTGGAGAAAATCGGACCCGATGGGGCGTAAGAATGAGCTACTCAGCACCGTCCAGGGAGCCGCATCTGAATACCGGGCGACGTGCCTCCATTAGGACACTGTTTAATAGATCGAATCTCGGACACAAAAAAGGTATACAGGGCGTATTATGATACGGCGTATTCGCGCAAGGGCCCGGCTATCGGATACGGTATCTCCTGGCTAATTGTCCAGCATAAGCCTATTGACCGGTGTCGGGCCTTAGGTTTAGAGGCTTAGCCGCCGAGAGGGAAGCTTGTTTGTCAAGATTTTAGTGTTTTGTGTTTTGTAATTGAGAAAGAACGATTTGTTTCTTCCGAGTAGTAAGTGTGTTGGTTACAAAACTAATACCGTCGTCCGATGTGTTTATAAAACGTGTTCTTATTCTTAAGTTCAACTGGTAAATTGTCCTGTCTTTTTTCACTGGGTGTAAAAATAAACCCAATCCGTAGCTTACTTATGAATCAACTATTTATTGTATTTTGTGCGTTTACCCTCCCCAGATTTATTGTATAACCGGTAGGGACGTAGTATTAAATTACTGAGTAGAGATGGTTTTATGTGGACAAAATATCTACATTTTAAGTCAGTGTCGTCTAATTTATGTTAGCAAAATACAACAAGTCATCCAAACCGAAGACGTTTTAAGAGGACCAGTGGTTTGTCATAATATCACAATGTTTGAAAATAATTTAAATTATGGAAATTTTAAATCTCTTGTTTTTTTTAGATTTTATTTTACAGTTTACCTACCGATGTTAGTGCTTAGAACCTATTTTAGGAGGCAAGTAAAACTCCACCTGACGTCAAGTGAACCCTAAAAGTATAATACTATGATCAGCCTAGCTTTTCCCCACATGAGTCATTTTTACGATTCATTTGGTACTTGAACATACTGTTTGATACAAATTCAGATAAGAATCTAAATAAAAAGTCATGTAAGTTATTAACCTGTCGGAACCGCTAATAGTTTGCGTTATTTACTGTTGAATTTTCTCACGAACTTTCGCTTTCTTCGCCCAGCGTTCCGCAACTTTCTTCTCGTCTGGTCCACGTCAGTGCTGCCACAACTCATCAAGAAAATTACCCTTCTCATCATGAAAAATCTTTCAAATACCCTCAATAATTATAAGTACTTATACTTTTACAATCGGGTTGTTCACTAATTAACAACTTGCTTCTAAAATATTATAAATTTGCACACCCTGCTACTGTTAGCGCTAGGCTACCATTCTAAAATTATCACACACAACAAACGAAAACTCTCGTAGGCTACTCCTTCTGGGTGGTATATAGTCTACTTATGTATCTGGTACCATAGATTGTAACTATGTCTTGACTTTTATTCAGTTCGTTACATCCACGTATTTTATTTTTTTGAACGAATCATGGTTTTTGAGAATTTCTCCCAACAATCTTTAATTTAATAATAGAATAATGGCTGTTTAATTGGCTTCCCCACAGTTGTAGCGTTGTAATCTGTAAAGCTTCCAGTTCGGTTTAAGGTTTGGCTATACAGCTAACATTGTATTAATTATTTTAAAACAAAAACATCATATCGTAACAACAAAAAAGTAACTACAGTACTGGTACACTTTTTCAGGGAGTTCCTATGTTTTTGTTTTTAGCGAATTTCACCGATAGGTAAGAAGCTATTACCGTAGGTGGCTTGGTAAGACTTAAGCCCAGACCATGATAACTTTTCGTTTTGAGGTCCCCAGGTGCCAAAAACATCATTCGTTCAAATTTTGATATATGTATATATATTAAGTGCCCGTAAGCACGATAACTCTCGTAAAAAAATATCTTATCTTAATAAAAGTTTGTATAAATATGTAAAGTATCATTTGTTTGAACGAGTTCAAAAACCAGACGGATCGCACCATCCGAATGGGGTTCTAAAGGTTTTTTTTTACCCAAACCATGTTTTTGGGGGTTTTCACAGGTTTTTTATTGATATAAAATTTTAGTTTGCACCATTGGATTCAGCTCAAAAAAACAAACATTTTGGTATTTTGATCATTGCTCTATGTCAATCGGTTACTGAGATACTGAAAGTACTAAACACAGTACCGGTACGTTGTCTAATGTTATTCTTATGGAGAAAAAGCAAAATGTTATATCTTGCTTATTTATGAACATACACTGACGAATCTTGGTATATGGCTTCCTCTGGTTGTGATTTAATGTTGTTTCCACAAATAAACAATTGTTTGCCTATGGATCCCATAGCAGCAAACCTGTTATTCAGCCCTCATGTTATTTTTATGGAGATTATTACAATATTATATATCGCTTATTTATGAATGTATATGGAGGAAACTTGGTATGTGATTTCACCTAGTTGAGTTCTATTGATATTTTCATAAAAAAAAACATTATTTAGTGTATTTAAAACCCTTTACTGTATTTAAGTGATGCCCTTTCTCAACATTCTGAAACGTATTGGCAAATCTTTAATTTGACAGCTCAAACATTGAAATCCATCCATCCGTTATCGAGTTATGACTGTGAAGAAAAAAACCCCTATCGTATTAATACATAGGATTTATAGCTTTTTTGTGAATATATTTTGTATGAATCTTGGTAAGTGGCTTAATGTATTATCAAGACAAATATATGCATTCAGCATTGGAAATTAGCTGAGTGCGCAGGTTTGCTGCAACGGGGGTATTTTTTTTCCGCGTATGGGATATTGAATATTACAAACCAGCGTAACACTCGTTGAAAAATCAACGGCAATTATTATCATTATCTGACAATAGCAATAAATCAACAACGATTAAATCGTTTAGTTCTGAAAAAATAATCACGCGTGTCTCGATAATCTCAATTGAGTCCTTAAGGAGGATTTATATTGCCTTCTATAAGAATAACACAATCGAGTTTGGAAGCGAGGACCTTTAATTACAAACCAACTTACTATAAGTAACAAATATCACATTGCAACTATAGTTATGTCAATTTTAAAATTTAAGGTCATAATTCAAGTTTTAAAAATAGGTTAAACAACTAAAAGAACCCTCGATTTTGCTGAATAGTTTATATTGGTAGACGTTGAAATTGTAGAGTTTGGACATACCCTTCACCTTCCTAAGACGCATCACCGATTATGCACTACAGTTTTAAATAATGTATTATTTATACCTAATGTATTATGTAGACCTAATTGATGAACTAGGTGTCTTCATCCAAATTAATCCAAATAGGATGCTTAGTTAACTTTAGTTTTAGAATTATCTTACCATGACGGTTAATGTACCATATGTATTTGAAGCCACTTTTTACCTCTTTACTGATACCATAAGCACTTTTTGGAAATTGTGCTAAACCCCCAAATTGTGCTAAACGCATAAACCCCCAAATGAAAGACAAATACAAAAACATACTTGCAATTTCAAGCAATAAGGAAAAAACAGTTTACTCTTTGAAAAATATCAAATAGTGAAGCACGTTATAGAAATTAAGAAATTACAAATCCAAAACAGTTATCAAGAATTAAGCACCGCGGTCACTTAGTTCTTTCGTAAAAACTTCTTGTAATTACGTTTAGAAATAAAATTACATAACTTCTAAACCACTTTCTGTAAGATTGTAGATAAAACATTCAGATAACATTGAGTTGGCATTTAAATCAAAGTGATATGTTTATATTTTAATCATCTGATCATATAAATCATACATAAATTTGCTCTACTGGATGATATAGGCTAGCAGGTCATCACATAGTCCCAGAATACAACACAAAACATGTATACCACGTAAAGCATGGATCTTACCTAAATCTTTGGTCATCAAGATAACACTACTCCAAACAACCGAATTAAAACACATTGAAAGGCATTTTACTAAAACGATAGTTAGGTTACATTATCGTAATTTATTAATCAATATAATAATTATAAACTAATATTTACTATATAATTTCACCAGCCTTATTTATAAATAATAATTACTATGGTCGCCAGGAACACAGTTTGATACGTGTTACGTCCAATATTTCGTTTGAGCTCAGTGTTTGCGACCTTTCTACCAACGATGATAATATTACTCCTAAGCAAGTGTTTAATCAAATAACAAAATTATTAGTTTTTACACAATCATAGAATAAATAAGTCTTTGTCCTATTGCTTTTGCTGGTTAGTAGGCATGTGAAAACTCATCACGTAAACAGTAAATAGTCATTTAACATGTCGCCAATTATTGAGCATAGTTAAAAATAAAATTATAAAAACAAATAATGCGTTTCAACTCAATTGCTTCAGGATAAATAGACTATAGTTATTGAGTTGCGACTCTTAAACTAATTATTATGTTAACATTTATTTAAAATTGTTTTAAACAGCAGTTTCAATCGTAAACTGTCATCATAAATAATATACTGTTTACTTATATGAATCAACTGATTAGAGCCGGTTGTTTTTAAATACACTGCAATATTAGAGAATCATCACAAAACATATAGTAAGATAGTGAAATAATAATATACTGGCCAGGAAAAAACTGAAAACCATATGGTTGATGTAAATTTACTGATATGAACTTTTCATTACACAAATCAGCTGTTTCCTTTAAACGGAAACTATACTAAAGGATTAAAAATATATATATATATATATATATATATATATATATATATATATATATATATATATATATATATATATATATATATATATATATATACTGTATTCGTAAAATATAGATAGACGTATTATTGGTTAGTACCTGGGGGGCCGAGCTTTGCTCGGGGGAAGGCCAGTCAGATTGTTTAGATGACTTGGAGCATATTTCACCACTTCCCCTACTGATAACCAGATTTGTATAACTCATTTGCCTCTTTTCTACATTTTTAAGGTCACTCCAGTTTTTATTTATAGCTCAATGTCCCTTTGATTTATTTTACTCCTCTATATATGTTATCTTCACTCAAATATTTTAATATCTGATCTCAGGAAACCACATGTTAACAATCATAAACAACATGAGTATTACTTTGACAGTTCCCTGGTTGATTATGAACAGCTGTTACAATTCTTTTGTTTTGATTTGAAACTCCATAAGCCCAATGTTAATTTTGTTAACTTTTCATTTCAGTTTTTTTACAGTACCTGGGGGCCGAGCTTTACTCGGGGAAGGCCAGTCAGTTCGTTTAGATGACTTGGAGTAATATTTCACCACTTCCCCCTACTGATAATCAGATTTGTATAACTCATCTGCCTTTTTTCTACATTTTTAAGGCCCCTCCAGTTGTTATTTATAGCTCAATATCCTTTTGATTTATTTTAATACTCTATATATGTAATCTTCACTCAAATCTTTTAATATCTGATCTCAGGAAACCACATGTTAACAATCATAAACAACATGAGTATTACTTTGACAGTTCCCTGGTTGATTATGAACAGCTGTTACAATTCTTTTGTTTTGATTTGAAACTCCATAAGCCCAATGTTAATTTTTTTAACTTTTCATTTTAGTTTATTTACATTATTTGATTTTTCCTGGGGATGAGGCCTGTCTAGAACTTATTTTTATCCCAGAAATTAGTTATTTCAAACGTTTGAAGAAAATCATTGGAGCCATTTTTGAGATCAGTGTTGCAAGCAAGCAAGCAAACATTACTCATATTAGAGTATAGGATAACAACCAACTAATGAATGTAGCATTAAAAAAACATATGTTTCTTGTTATTCTAAATGGCGAAATTTCGAAATTTAATTAATATTTTACTCTACGGGGCCTTAGATAATGAACTTTTAAATCAATTCCTGTACCCCTACGACCTACAAACTATTTATGTGTTAAATATTGTAATTGGGACACTTTTGGTTACTGAGAAAATTTGATCCGGACATCGGGAAAACAATACTGGTGATTATATAATAATATTATTAAAACATTCTCTTAGGCCCTACTACTGAGAAAGTAGCGTTAAAAATGGATAACACAGATCACTTCTGCTGATTACTCTCACAAATCCTACAATAAAGAATACCCTTGAAAATACTCTCAAACGTTGAAATTTCCTGTTTTTGGGTAATTGCCCTCAATCTGGCAGCACTGGACTACGTACACACTGTGGGTGGGGAGGGTGCTGAGTTTTTGAGGGGAGAGGGGGCCGTGAGAGACACGGGACTGACTCAGCAGTCGATACATTAGCGGGGACACCGGGGCCTGGGAAAGAACAACTACTCTCTCATCATCTTGTCCAAACTCGAGAAAACATTAATTGATATCTCACCTCGGAGGTGGCGATGGGAACGAGAGTCTGCGACACAGCGATGACGAGGCTCTCTGGTGGCTGGGGGATGGTGGGGGGGGTATGGTGTTGGGTGGGGGGTGCGTGGTGGTGAGGAATCACTGCCCCAATAAGCTGGAATGCTGGAAGATAACGCCTGATAGATATATACAAACTGTATATAAATATTGCATATATTGTATATTGAAATACAATCTTCCATAAAGCGCTCCCAATAATTTATAAAACAAATTTGTAATAACATCAGAGCAAACTGTAAACCACTACAGAAGGCTGACTACCATATTAACGGCAGTTGCGATTAACACTTACAGTTCGGTCACCGGCCGCTTTGAACGAGTGGTGCTAGGTCGCCAGAGGGAGTGCATTCGGGTACCACTGCTATCCCTATCGGTGACCCGACATTCCCCCCTCCACCCGCTGCCACCCATCACGGCGACCCGACTACTAGTAGTCGGGAGCGCAACCCTCCTACTATTCCAGACAGCCTTCTGTACTTTTCTGTGATAATATAATCGTTTTATTTATTGTTCATTATGAGTTATGTAAACTAAAAAATACAGGTTCGTTCAGAGTACGAGGCGCCCAGTTTGCGCATACGCATTACGCATAGATGACTTTCCCACACCACACATCTTGGTACAATCAACCTACAACATTCATTTATCAAAACGCAATTAATTACTTTGGTAATTGTTTACAATTTGTTTTTCAACAATTGGGCCTCACACTCTTCCTGATTATGATGAATGACGTAGGCCGGGAGAGTGATACTCTGCTTTTTGCGGATGATACAACCTCGTGAGGCAAGGGGCAACATCCTGAAGAGGCGGCGGCGAGGTCTGAACACCTGTTTGATAAGGCCGAAAGTTGGTTCTTAACCAACAACCTAAAGTTTAACGAAGATAAGACGCAAAAGCTTCTCTGTACCCTTAGTAGATCGTTTCCTTCGCTTGACGCAACTGTAAATCTGCTGGGATTCGTTATTGATCCTATATTGCAATGGGATCACCATATCGCAGCTGTCTGTATCAGACTTAGCAGAGTTGTTTTACTACTCAGGAAGTTGAAGTCTCCAGATCACTATGGACAGTACCTTTTGACGGTGTATTTCGCCCTATTTCATAATCACTTGGCCTATGGAGTCCAACTTTGGGGTGATGCGTCTGGTTGCTCACGTATCCTGAGAATGCAAAAGTAGGCCCTGAGGATCATTACCAATACTAAGAGGCTAGAACCATGCAAACCTCTATTTGCATCACTCCAAATCTTTACTGTAATCAATCAATGCATCTTTAATTGTCTTCTTTACATTAAAACTAACATACACTTGTATGAAGTTCGATGCCATATGCATAGTCACAATACACGTGTTGAACACCCATCGTTACAGACTGTCGATGAGGGACAGTTTTCCTGCTGTAGCTGTTAAAATGTACAATACCCTGCCGCATCACCTAACTGAATTTGACACCGCTTTGTTTAAGCGTAGGATGAAGGAGCTGCTACTCCACAAGCCCTACTACACCACTGCTGAATATTTTGAGGGAGCGGGTTCTTCACCGCCACCGTACAGTTATTAACCAGTCTTGAGTTTTCCTTGTATATAGTGTAAATAAAAGTGTAGTTTAGTATGTGAATAATGAAACGACACTTGATCGGCCCAGGCTGGTCATCGATGAAGAGGAGGTAATTCGGGTAATTTATGAATTGACTGTACTGGAGGGGCGGGAGGTACTCACCGTTAATCTCTCACGTTATCTCCCCATTCTCCCCCGCTCTACTCGCGAATTACGCCCGAGTATTCGGCCGAACTTTCTCTCAATAGCTCGCCACACCTTTATTACTGCTTATCAACAATGTAAAAATTCGGTATACGAACGAGAAAAGGGTAGTTGACCTCCTTAATACATTTGTTGAGTGTTTCCTTGTAGTCGGCACACAAATGCACGTTATAAAATATGTTATCTATATAACATGTGTTGTATACATTCTTTGTTACCTACATAATGTTCGTTTTTATATTTAAGGTCAGTTTGAAAACTTCTTGCTGAACCTCCCCAAGCTTTAACTGGGACAGCATAAAAACAAACCATTTATCATTTATACAACATAGGTACGTCTTAGCTTGCTTAATTATACCAAAGCCTATTCATGACAAACTTTGAAAATTACATTTGTTTATTGTCACATGAAGCTTAATCGTTCGAAACTTGTTGTTATCTATAACATTAACATAGGAATTAAATTGGACTCGTTCGAGCATATTTCACTAGCCCCTGCAATTACTGTACGCGACATTTCAACGCACTACTGTTTGTGTCGGTGCGATAAATGTTTGAAGGCGCCATTAAGGCGAATCAAGAGTCGTAGAATCTCACCCTAACTAACTTAATTGGTTTACATTTCGAAGGAGGCAATAACTTATTTTATTTTATTGTTCCTTTCTTAATAGGACGTTATTTTTTGTAAAATGTTTCGTTTTTAACTTTTTAGGGTTTTTTATTGTTTAAAAATGGCTTACCATGTCAATCTAAATTGAACTTCGATTACTGCAAAATAAATGTAACTGAACACCAACATCGTGATCTAGCAGTTTCAAAGAAAACATATTTTTAGGTCATCATCTTGATTAAAGTATCAAGTCTTTTGATTAGTTATACGATGCACACAAGGGGCAGTGGCCTGTTAAAAAAAGTGTTTCAGACATCCTTTCTCTAGAAACATTTATTGTTATAATATATTTCTCCAGGTATTATTATTTTTTATTTACCTGGAGCACTCCGCTAAATTTGAGAATTCTTTAGAGAATTTCCGCTATAGGGAAGAAGCTATTACCGTAAGTCTCATGGTAAGACTTAAGCCCGAGACCATGATAACTTTTCATTTTGAGGTCCCCAGATGTCAAAAACACCATTCGTTCAAATTTGTATATATGTACATATATATATATATGTGTATATATATATATATATATAAGTGTCCGTAAGCAAGATAACTCTCGTAAAAAAGGTCCGATCTTAATGAAATTTGGCACAAATGTGTAAAGTACCATTTATTTGAACGAGTTCGAAAACCAGACGAATCGCACCATCCAAAGGGGGGGTTTTTGGAGGGTTTTGTACCCCAAATTTTTTTGGGGTGTTTTCACATGTAATTTTTATTTAAATCAAATTTTAATTTCCACCATTGCATTCAGCTTAAAACAAAATGATAATTTGGTATTTTGACCATTGCTCTACGTCAGTTGGTTACTGATATTGAAGGTGCTAAACACAGTACGTTGTCTAATGTTATTATTATGGAGAAAAATAACAATTTTATATCTCGCTTATTTATAAACATAAACTGACGAAATTTGGTATATGGCTTCATCTGGTTGTGGTTTATTGTTGTTTGCATAAAAAACATTTTTCGCCTATGGTTCCCGTAGCAGCAAACCTAGGTACTTGGTCCCCATGTTATTCTTATGGAAAATAATTCAAATGTTTTATATCGCTTATTTATGAATATATATGGATGAAACTTGGCATGTGACTTCACTTAGATGAGTTCTATTGGTATTTGCATAAAAACCCATTATTTTGTGTTCCTTGTTGCAGCAAACCTGCGTACTCATCCCCGATGTTATTCTTATGGAGAATTAATATTTTAAATATCACTTTTTTGTGAATATATTTCTTATAAATCCTGTTAAGTGGCTTAATGTGTTATGTTATATATTTATTATAAATTCGTTGAGTATGCAGGTTTGCTGCAATGGGGGTATTTTCTATTTGTTACCCTTTTGGGTGGTAATATCGTCTCACCATCAACAATTCTTAAAACTAACTAATGTATGGAGATGCAGTAACATAGAGTGTCATCTAATACCAGATTTATGACACTCCTTACTTCTGTAAAATTACTTGTTCAATAATCTGTATACATGATTCCTATGACAAATAATGAAATTTATTATTATTTTTATTATTGTTTATTATTTCTTCAAAATTCGATCATTGGCGTGGTCTTTGGGTGTGTGCGCATGTAGACAAACATACATCATCACATATGTGGGTTTAGAGACCATAGAAGAGTTTTATGTAACCACGCAGTGCCAAAATTACTTAGATTACCCCTCTTTCTAATTAAACTGAGTTTTATTTTTTTATAGGCTAGCTAGATAGCTAGCCCTAGAGCCGGTAGTGATTGTATTAAAGGAGTGAGATCACTCCTATATATCACTCCTTGATCACATGAGATCACTCCTTTAATACAAACACTACCGGCTCTAGGGCAGTGCGTGCCGTGCTCCAGCACGGGGCACGTGGCGCACGGTGCTTTTGGGGGGGCAGCGCTCGGCGCTCAGGAGGGGTTGCGGGGTGCGGGGTAGGTGGCATAGTCCATAGCGCTAAAATAAAGTATTTGTTAAATACAATCACTACCGGCTCTAGGGCAGTGCGTGCCGTGCTCCAGCACGGGGCACGTGGCGCGCGGTGCTTTTGGGGGGGCAGCGCTCGGCGCTCAGGAGGGGTTGCGGGGTGCGGGGTAGGTGGCATAGTCCATAGCGCTAAAATAAAGTATTTGTTAAATACAATCACTACCGGCTCTAGGGCAGTGCGTGCCGTGCTCCAGCACGGGGCACGTGGCGCGCGGTGCTTTTGGGGGGGCAGCGCTCGGCGCTCAATAAGACTCAATAAGACTTTATTAATGCCATTAAACATATAGTGCAATGCAATAGGCACAGGTCACATTTATACATGATTAAATTTCAAGGTCAGTATGGGATGACAGTTACATTAATGGTCTATCTACAAAATCAAAATTAAAATATTCATCTACAGAGTAAAAAGACATTTGTTTAAGCCACATAGACACAAACCTACTTAAACCTACTTGTACTTAACATTCTAACAGGTGTTGGTAACTTATTAAAAAGTTTTAACTGCAAATAAAAATGACTTTTCAAATTTTTTGTCAATCTAACATGAGGAGTGATGTGATTTTCCCTTTGTCTGGTATTATAACTATGGTTAAAAGATTGTTGTTCAAATCCAGTGATATTATCTCTAACATGTAGTAAATTACTTAAAATAAACATGGACGGCAAGGTTAAAATTTTATGATTCTTAAAACTAGTTCGACAAGAGTCACGGGGAGCCAAGTTATCCAATATTCTCAAGGCTTTTTTTTGCCATACAAACACTCTTTGACTATGAGAGGCACTACCCCATAATCTGACACCATACCTAATTACTGAGTGAAATAATCCATAGTATATACCGTAACAAGAACTTCAGTGCTGACACATGTTTTGAGTTTTCTCATTAAATAAATAACACGAGACAGTCTCCTAATTACAAATGATATGTGAGGTTCCCAACTTAGTTTACTATCAATATACATACCTAAAAGTTTTACATTAGTAAGGCTATCTTCATTGAAATGACCATTGTTCAGAGAAAAGCAGACTTGCTCAGTTTTTGATTCATTAATTAATAAGTTGTTACTAGTAAACCATTGTTTAGATTCATTCATAGCAGTAGTAAGCATGTTTTTTGTGTAGGCTAAGTCTCGATTAGAACACAATAAAGTTGTATCATCTGCATAAAGTACAGGAAAAGCAGAAACATTACAATATAGATCGTTAATAAATACCAAAAACAGGAAAGGGCCTAACACCGAACCTTATTGCGGTACACCAGCTATCGTGGTCAGGTACTCTGATGACAAGTTATTTAAAACTACCTTTTGTTTTCTATTACAAAGATAAGATTTTATTAAACTAAGTTCTAAATGTGTAACGCCATAAAATTCAAGTTTTCCACATAAGATATCATGAGAGATACAGTCAAAAGCTTTACATAAGTCAATTAAGCAGGCTCCAACCGTCAGCTTACTCTCAAAACAATTAATAACATATTCAACTATTGATTCAACCGCCATTGTAGTTGAGTGGAAAGGCCTAAAACCATACTGATGAGAATACAGAAGATTATTGACATTAAAATAATTGTAAAGTTGACTGAAAATGCAAGATTCAATTACTTTACTTAAAATTGGTACAACTGCAATAGGCCTAAAACATTCTGGTTGGTTTACATTTCCTTTTTTAAAAATGGGTGTAACCTTTGTGAGTTTCAGACTATCAGGGAAAACTCCTTGCGCTAAACTCATGTTTATTAAAAAAGTCAATGGAGTCAGTATTTCATTGATGACATATTTTACAATATAATTGGAAAGACCATAAACATCAGGAGTACGTGATACATTCATTTGGGACACTGATTTAAACACACCCTCCTCACTAACCCAATTCCAATTAAAGACATTATCACATGTTACAGAACAATTTGATTTTTTAAAATTATTAAGCAACTCAAAAGGTGAGACATCATCTGAGTTACGAGTTACCTTATAGCTAAGTGGGACGTTGACAAAGAAATCATTGAAATTTTCAGGTGATACAGTAGAACATGGATGACATTTTTTGTGAGAGAGGTTGGCCTCCTTTTGAACAATACTCCAAGCCGTTTTACATTTGTTCTTTGAATTCGTTATATGAAAATCATTAGCGGCAATCTTTGCATCTTTAACAGCTTTTACATATAAGCTTTTAAAATTCTTAAACCTAACCTTATCTTCTACATTTAAAGAACATTTCCATTTATCATATAGTGCAAGCATCAACAAACTCATATTTTTCAATTCATGAGAATACCAGGTATTCCGGTTGTGTTTAGGCTTAGGCCCATTCACAAAAGGCTTCACAGTAATAAGAGGACAAGTACAGTTAAAATGATACAGCAAAACATCCAAGAACATTGAGAAACTAACATTAACATCACTTATGCCTAAAACATATAAAATAAACGGTATCAGGAAACTGACACATACTTTCTCCCTTTTAGCCCAACTTTAACGAATAAATTACTTTTTATTTACTAAATATAGAATACAAAGCACAGTCGAATGTACAGAAAATCTTGTAAACAAGTTGTTTTAAAAAACATCCAACCAAATCCCTGCTTTGGAGGCACTACAGAATCCATTGCTACACTCGTGGTTTTAAGAGGGGAAATGCCCCCTATTACCCCCCCAGGTATATTAAGGGGCAACATATTTTGAATTTCCTCTGTTGGTCAATGCTAAATTGACAAGAATATCAAGTTTTAATGAAATTTATCAGTAAATAAGAGAGAAATAGTAATTTTTGCACTCCCCATAAGAATAACATTGGACAAGTACTGCGTTTACTGCTAAATGAAAATTTCAATTTTCTCCGAAACCAGCAATCGTAGAATAGTAATTCAAAATACTAAATTATTTAGTTTTTTGAGCTCTTTTTAATGGTGAATAGTAAAATTTTTAAATATTTATGTCTTTTTATGAAAAATCCAAAAAACTGAATTTTTGATGTTTTAAGTCCTGTAATTTCTGAACCGAAATTTTTACAGGATTGCGGGTAGTGTCATTTTGTTTGAAAACTAAAGTTCTACAAACGACTAAAGTTTAATCAAAATCGTTAGAGCCGTTTTTGAGAAATTTTTATTTTTCATGTTTTTTGGCGGTTTTTGGGGGATAATTACCCTTAAAAATAAAAAATTCAAAAAAAATGAAAAAAAACGCCTGGAGATATCGTGGATTAGTACCTACATACCAAATTTCATAAGAATCGGTCCATTGGTTAGGGCTCTAGCTCTGTACACATCCACACAGACACACACAGACATCACGTAAAAACCATTTTTTTGGGTTCAGGGAGCACCAAAACAAATATTTCCCCTAACAACTCAAATTCGAAAATTTTGACGAAAACAATACTTTCTCCATATACTATGTATAGGGGGAGAAAGTAAAAGACCAATCAACTGCAGATAGACAACATTTAAATTCATCAAGCCTATTAATCGAGGTCAAATGTTTTGATTGCAGACTCACACTTAGTCCTTCAAGAGGTTTAACAGATCTGTTCAAGTTATGGAAACTAACCCATACACCTGCATGGTCAGACAAAATGTGCTGTCCTAATAATGTGCAATTGCAATTAACCTTAATAATATTGGTAACTATATTGTCAATACAGGATAGGTCATGAGTGGGTGCAAAGTTTGTACAATACAAATCAAACGATCTCAGAGTATTCAAAAAAATCTTGGCTCAGGAGGGGTTGCGGGTTGCGGGGTAGGTGGCATAGTCCATAGCGCTAAAATAAAGTATTTTTTAATATATATATATAAACCCGACTGGTTTTCTAATTTGATTTTATTAGTGTTATTAGTTGTTGAAAAGCATTATTAGGAAGAAAGTTGTGTATTCACCTTGTTGCATCTTCATTATACTTAAACATTAAATTTGCTTATCACATAACACAACTTCTGCTCCCCTCTATTCCAAATCGAGAATTTATTTTGACCTCTATGTTTCGTGACAACTACACGGCATTCAGATTGGTATTTTTAGAGTGTGAATAAAACTCGCAGTACGATGCAAGCAAAATGCAATGTTAAAATATCAAGTTACACAATGCAACTAGTTTTTCTTCGCCGTCATCGATTATTTTAAACTAAATGAGTTACGACAGTATAAATCACAGTTTTGTATTAACGAAATAACCATGTTTACACCCAACTTTAGTTGTAGAGTCACTGGTATTAAACTTTAAGTAATCAAAACACTTTTAAAAATAAGATGAAATATATCAGAAAATTAAAAAATAAAAATAATAAGCTTTATAGCTACACAAAACTTTAAAGATTAAATACTTGAAGACAGAGTCTGTATAACTGAAAAACGTGTTATAGATTAGAGACAATAAACATAAGTTTTTCAAAAACAAAAATAACTTTAACTTCAATCTTTGCTGTTTTCATTGCAAACTTCAACCTCAGAGTTTCCCGGAACGGTCAGAATATTGGTTGGTTTTGAATGTTTTGATGATTGTTTTGGTTACCCCGGACAAAATATTTCCAACGCACAGACCAGGTGTCCTCTTATCAGTACGTACTTCCCCCTTCCTACTCAGTTTTGAGGTTTGTTTTCATTGTTATTTTTCTTAAAGAAACACATAATTGTATTTTGATTCGCAGTGTATACTGAAACTTTGACTACAAGATGTGTGCACATTTGTTGTTTTTAAATATTTAATTTTGTTTAGTTATTTGAGGTTTTGAGTTGTGTGTGTTTTTTAATGCCAAAAACGTTTAGAGGATTTCGGAAACAGGATACATTTCCAGGACAATAACATAATATGAAATCAAGATTTTTAATCACACAAGTCTTTGAGCTGAATGTGTTCCATATAGCTTCATTTCAGGTGATCAGTATCACACGGAATCAGAAACAACGCAAACTCAAGAACCAGCGAGGCGAGGCGTGCACCTGTCAGTCTTATCTCAGAGCTGTGGAAGGAGGTTTTGGTTGCCGAGGAGTGGTCGGGGGCGAGGGGCGGCAAGTTTGGTCTTTGCACGGGCCGCCCCTGAATCTAATCAGACAGGTGTTCAGTCTTCCCATAAGGACTGGATGATTTGCTTTTGGTTTACAACAACAAAATAAATCAATATTTATTTAATAACTTAGAAACAGATATATTTACTTTAAAAATAAAACAATTCAATACCCGCCACACGCCATTCCCGAAGCTATTTGATTTACATCTAAACACCTGTAGATCTTGAATGGCCGCAAGTGCGAATGCAGATGCGATCGCAATCAAGGTGTGACGCCAGTGCAAGCAGTAAGGATCACTCAACTGGGGGCAGACACTTCCAAATCTGTATCCACTGTGTACAATACTGTAGTAAAACGTTTTGAATAATGTTAGAGTGTTAGAAAATTTCTTCATAAAGATGATGCACATGGCGGAGAAATGTTCATTGGAATGAATTACATTCAAGATCTGTGGGCATTTAGAGGTTAAACAAATAATTTGTAAAACCAGATCTTGTGGGTTTTCAAATCACTATTTTCAATGATATAATAATAAAATGTTAACAACAATCAGTATATTAATACGCTAGGGGTTTTTTCTTCAAAGACAACTCGATAACAGCTTGACGGATTTTAACGTTTGAGGTGCCAAATTGAAGGTATTTTTACATAGATTTGACAATACGTCTCAGAATTATAAAAAAGGGCATCACTTAAACACAGTAAAGGGCTGAATTTTCGGAACAGTGGCGATATACGACGGCGGAAGCCTAAACTACGTGTTGATTTAAAGTACGTTGTTATCATCCGTTTAGTATCAGATGTATTGTTATGTTTGTTTAAAACTGAAGAAACCTTTCGTTGGGTACAAACTTGCTCGGATTCGAGCAACAGGGAAACTAGTTATAATTAACTGCTTACAAATTGTTATATTCAACCTCATTTTTTATTGTAGTGTGGAACTTTGTGAGAAATAATGGCACTACTGCAATACATACTGACTTACAACTTACCACCTTAAGAATATTGTATTCCACTGGTATTAATAGCTGTGCAGCACAGTGGTTAGCGTGCTCGCTTTATAATTTTAAGTTTGCCAGATCAATCCTGAGCAAATTTTCAGTAGGTGCGATTCTGGATCCAGCTGTCATTGGTCATTAGGCTATTAATAAATGATCCTGGCTAAGGTCTTAGTCAGTAACAACAAGGCACCTCACCCATAGATAGTAGACGGTCCATGTATAGTAATGATTGTTGATACAAAATAAACGGGATCAGGAAACTGACACATACTTTCTGCCTTTTAGCCCAACTTTAATGAATAAATTACTTTTTATTTACTAAATATAGAATACAAAGCACGGTCGAATGTACAGAACATTTTTTAAACAAGTTGTTTTCAAAAATATCCACCTAAATCCCTGTTTAGGAGGTACCACAGAATCCATTGCTACACACGTGGTTTTAAGAGGGGAAATGCCCCCTATTCCCTCCCTCAGGGTTATTAAGGGGCAACATATTTCGAATTTCCTCTGTTGGTCAATGCTAACTTGACAAGCATATCAAGTTTGAACGAAATTAATCAATAAATAAGAGAGAAATAGTAATGTTAATCCCCATAAGAATAACATTGGACAACGTTCTGCGTTTACCACAAAATGAAATTTTAAATTTTATCTGCAATCAGTAATTGAAGAATAGTAATTCAAAATACTAAATTATTTAGTTTGTTGAGCTCTTTTCAATGTTAAATAGTAATATTTTTTATATTTAAGTTTTTTTATGAAAAATTAAAAAAACTGAATTTTTGATATTTTAAGTCTTGTAATTTCTTAACCCGAATTTTTAGAGAAATGCAGGTGGTGTCATTTTGTTGGAAAACTAAAGTTCTACATTCTACAAACGACTAAAGTTTAATCAAAATCGTTAGAGCCGTTTTTGATACATTTTGATTTTTCATGTTTTTTTGGCGGTTTTTGGGGGATAATTACCCTTAAAAATCAAAAATTAAAAAATGCCTGGTGATATTGTGGATTAGTACCTACATACCAAATTTAATAAAAATCGGACCATTGGTTAGGGCTCTAGTCCTGTACACGTCCATACAGGCAGGCAGACAGACAGAGAGACAGACAGACAGACAGACAGACACCACGTAAAATCACTTTTTTGGATTCAGGGAGCACAAAACAAATATTTCCACTAATAACTCAAATTCAAAAATTTTGATGAAAACAAAACTTTCTCCATATACTATGTATAAGGGGAAGAAAGTAAAAAGACAAGTTTATAAAAAGATGGTGAAAATAAATTAGAAGGTAGCAAAAATAAAATAAAAGAACAAACCATAACAGGTTTGAAAATTATAAGTCAACAGTTAAAAATCTTTGGGAAGAAGATTAAGAAGAAAAATATTTTTCTTTAAATTCATAAAATTGGATTTTACTACAAAAAAACAATTAAAAATTGTTTGAGTGCAAGTTAACAAAATCTTTCAATAAAACTGTCTTAGTGGATATTAGTGTTATTAAAATTATTTTTGAAGAAGAAACTGTTAATTTATATTCAAAATTTGTCAAGAAAAACATTTTGTGAGAAGAAGTCAACAAAACTAATATATATTTATATATATATATATATATATATATATATATATATATATATATATATAAGATTACATAAACAATATAATACATTGTTTATTTAATCTTCTCATTTTAAATATTAAAATATAAAAAATGTAATGCAAACAATTTTTTTTTTAAATTGCAACCGAGTGAGGTAGCGATTATTGCACCTCACATTCGGGAGGTCTCAGGTTTTATCCCAGGCCGGCCATTCTGAGAAGAGTTTGTACGGTTTCTCATCTTACTTAGGCAAATGCCGGAATGGTTCCCAAAAAAGGGGGTACCCCGCCAGGAAGGGAAGGATAGGACTCAGGCCTACCTTACCTCGTTACAAGATTTCCCCATAAATTATCTTTTTCATTTTAAATTTCAATACTTTGTAAAACATTGTCACGGAATAAATATTATTATTATTCTACACTCATCATTCATTCATGTTCACCTTAAAATACGCTCTCGTTGCACAGCGTCTTACACAGGGATTTAGCAATTAATTCTCAAGGAATAAAATAATAAATATCAGCTTATTAAAACATTTATTACCATACAAAATCCAAGTCAAGTTATAGATATGAGTCAAAAGTCAGACACAGCTATTCCAACTAGCTGTTTAACCACCAAAAGACATTTCCAGTCATAAAAGTTAAGCCACGTTTTCACCAGAGTTGCCAACAAATTTTGTCAACAAAAATTGTCAACAGTCTTTAGAACGTCAATAATTTGTCAACATTTGGTTTAACCCATTAAAATTTTGGATGTCAGCACTCATTGACAACAAAAAGTGGCATTTTTTGTTGTCAACCTTTTTTGGCAACTTTGGTGTAAAAGCGCTTTTAAAATTACTAGATTTCCACATTAACCAAATCCTCCTAGTATAGAAGGTTTTCGTGTGGTTCCTCCCTGAGTTGGCCGCCGGTTACCCCCCAGCAGTCCATTTAAGCCTCCGGTGAATGAGGAAGTTGTCTGGTTCAGCCCTGTGGTCAGGCCCTGAGCTGGTTTCGAGAGAGCTTCTGTGGCTTTAATGGTCACATTCTGAAATCCTCCACCCACCACATTGTTGACAACATCGTTCAACTGAAGGAAACTACACTCGGCTGATTTTAGCACCTAGGGAACAGAGGACAAAGTTGTTATCGCTACTGGTCATAAATTACACAAATAAAAAAATAACACAGAATTTGTTTCTATATAAAAGGGGAGAGTCAAGATTTTTTTCCTGTTTTTGTAACCAAAAATGTTGTATAAATATTAAGTTTTATCAACTTTTTGTATATAAGAACTCTACCTCGTGTTTAAAACTTAATGAACCTCCCTAAACTCTTTTCCCAAAATCAAAGTAGCCCTGTCATTTACTAACTCGTCTTGCTAGCCGAACGGGATGTGTTTTGTACATCGGTTCGAGGGTTCCCGGGTTTGATTCCCAAAGACTCAACACAAATTAGACTGCTTTAGACTGCTTTCCTTTAAAGCATTTAGTTGTTCAGCAATAACAAAATAATTATAAAACTAGAAGTGATGAATTTTATAAAATATCCCATATGCAACATAATTTTGTAGGATACTGGTTTTAGCTTGTAAGTAAAAACAATTTATTCTAAATTGTCATCCTAATATTTTCTCCCCGTACCTGTGCATACTCTATCTATGCACTTGTAAGATCTTTCCCATTTAATTGTTATTATATATTCCTTTTAGTATTATATTTTTTCAAATTTGCGTTTTAACATCCAATATGCTTTGACAGGTGTTGCTCTATATTTTTTCTGCTAAATAAGCTGTTTATTCATTCGTAGCAACAGATTACATAAAACATTTACTAGCCGGTGTTCCGCAGTTCACACAAGGAAATCGTAGGCATAGTGCTAGATGTTTTGACAATTTTACATTCTAATCAGCTGGCTACCTAGATGAAAAAACTCCAGAAGATTGAAACTTTAAAATCCCATGAGGCAGAACCCTGAAGGTGGATGTTTTTAAACCCCCAAAAGACACATCCCTAGAAAGAAAGAGCTTTTGATTGATACAAAACATGACTACAAAATAACAATTTCTAAAGTCGAAAATCGCCAAACAAAATTCAAAGAGTTTTTTCAATACAGATTCATAGTTCTATACGAGGTGTGTTGCTACCTCTGGGAGCCCCGCCCAAAGACCCATTTGACACTTGCGGAAGCCTCGGGCCTCCTTGGGCGTCTCACTGATGATGACGTAGTCGCCTCCCTCCGCAGTGAATGGCTGCAGGCTGCGGCCCGAGATCTTGGGCAGTCTGAGACAATACACTCGCGGTTACAGTCAGTACGATACAGACTGGTTAACAACATTACATTTTTGTTGTTTGAATCAACATTCTTGGTTCATTAACACTTTCGCTGCTGCAAACATGTTTAACCATGAAATTTACATAAGTTTCTATGTTGGGAAAAAATATATATCGGGGTCACCATCAGCCAACGTGTTAACCACCCCAAAGTCTGTAGGTTGGTTTTTGTGAGTTTGTTGGATAGAAATGATATTTTATGTCACCTGACAAGTTTTCAGTTTGTCAAACATTCTTACAGTTAATCAAAATTAAGGCAAAAACAGATGACTGAAAGATCAATGGTGGATCTAGGATTCAGTAATAAAGGAGCTACTGGGGAAGACTGGGGTTCTGGGGACCTCCTGAGCCTCCTCAGATATTTTGGAAAATTGTTCAAAAGTTTTGATATTCTGGCTATTTTTTTGGTCTGTCAATACCAGTGGCACTTTTTAAGATTCTATTAGTCCAAGTTCCAGTTTTGTTACTATGGAAGGTCAGCCTGAAAACTAACTATGAATGCATCATTAACAGCAACAAATGCAGCTGGGTCAAGTTTTGAACTTTCACAAAAACTCATGATTTTGCTCATCAATTAATATGGTAAACCCAAAGGTCAGAGGCAAGCACACTAACCCCAATGTAAAAAATTACTGTAGATACCCAATGATTATTTTAGTCCGGTTATAACTATTTTGTTAAGTTGAAGTCAAAAATGTTCTCATTTGTTTAATAAAAAAATTTATTGAATTATGATTACCGCAAAAATCAGTATTCTTATCCCATTATCATCTAAAAAATCTAGAAATAAATAAATAATGACTTCATTGAGCAAGTGTTCATCAATGTATAACTCTGGTTTACATGACAACTCTTGTCAACATTATACAAAGAAATACAACAAAAAAAGAAAATAACAATTAGATATCTAAATGGTCTTGTGCGTGATATATACAAAAAAATATCAAATATACAATTCTTTTACATCTTTTTTTAAACCTAGAGTAACTAACATTACTTAAACTAAGAGGCAAATCATTGTATGTTTGTGGTCCAAAGTATCTAAATGCCCTTTTCCCAGTTTCTAATTTTGTTTTTGGCAGGTGCAACAGGCAATCCTATCGAGTACTGTGCACATTGATTTGATGTCTAAACACTTAGCTTTTTTCTTAGATATTCAGGCTTCCCAGTCAGCAGAACTTTGTGGACTAACTTGACAGTTTGCAAATCAGAGAGGTTCACTATTGATAAAACCCTAGCACTTAACCTGAACTCACTGATATGGTCAAATTTTGTCAGGTTGTAAACAAACCTCAGAGCTCTGTTCTGCAATCGGGTGAGAACCATCTCATTTTCCCATGTTAGACAAGAGGAAAAAACTGGGAGAGAATATTGAATGACAGGAAAGATTGTCGATCAAAATGTATTGAACCAAATTGAAATTTTCTTCTGAGAACTGTGCATTCTCCTTGGACAGTTATAGACCAGGCACGTTTTTCAAAAAAGAACAATGCAAGAAGCATTTCATGTAACAATTGGGGAAACAACATTTTTAGGGTATTTTGACCCCGCTGAATACAAATATGCCTGTTGACAAAGCAAATTTTTGACCGGAAGTGCGGTATCCAAGATGGCAGCCAAAACTCTGTTTGCCCCATATCTCCTTTGTTAGTTAGCTTAAAATAATGATTTAAACATCTGCATAGGGGTTTTCTCGGATGTCAAATAACTTGCAACGTTAAAAATTTACTTACTATAAGTCTGGAGGGCACAAGTTCCAAGATGGCGCCCAAGATGGCCGCCAAAACTATGTTGCCATATATCTCCCATGTTTTTTGGCTTAAAATAATAATTTAAACGTCTGCATTGGGGTTTTCTCAGATGTCAAATAACTTGCGACGTTAAACATTTACTTACTATAAGTCTGGAGGGCACAAGTTCCAAGATGGCCGCCAAAACTCTGTTACCGTATATCTCCCATGTTCGATGGCTTAAAATAATGATTTAAATGTTTCCATAGGGGTTTTCTCGGATGCCAAACACATTGAAACAATCAAAATTTACTAAGTTTTGAGGGCATAGGTTCCAAGATGGCCGCCAAAACTTTGTTATGTGTTCGTGAATTCCGTGTGTCTTCTGTATTTGGAGTTTAAAATCAGTCAGATCGTTTTTGGTGGTTGAATGTATACTAGCTTTGATTATTAAAATATCAGTAGGTATTTAAACCAAGGTTTAAGTTTGAAGCCGAATTTTGAATGTATGCACTCTGGCGGCACAACTGATGAAGTTTAGAAATCCCCAACCAAACTCTTAGGAATGATGTTAGAGAAATCCTGCAAACGACAAGAGGTAATGATTGTAAGTTAAATTAGACAACTGTACATTAACATATATTTAACAATTGTTATAAACTATTTAACATCGACAGTGTACTGTGCAGCAATCACTTCCTCATCTCTTGAGGTTTCTTGTGAGCTCTCATCCCTTTCCCATAAGTCTTGCCATCGATAACTTTGGAAATACTGCCATCCCCTTTCTAGCCACATTTCGCTAAGGCTAAGGCCCTATCATGTGCTTTCCAATAACCTTGAGGAAGTTCATAGCTATGTGAAGGCCATCCATCCTTAGAATAACTCAACTTTACTTCTTCCAAACACCATTTGAGTTCCAACCGCTTGCAGTACCAGGCCTTGTCTGTTGTCAGTATTAAATACAGCTTCCCAAGTTTGTGAACAGCCGCAATGTATCTTCGGACGACAGTTTTCAGCATTGTCATCTCATGAGTGAAGTTCAGGCTCAAGGGAATATATCCTATGGCCGAACGTCGAAAGTACATGTAGTTGATTCTTTATTGAATACTGTCCACCCTAGCTTGATCGTGACTTGTACACGAAACATCCCAAGGCAGCACCTTGTAATCGAGACTCCTGGACACTTAGAAACAAGTTTTTGATATTTCCGGGCTCACTGATGCGAAACAAGTTGGCTTCTACTGCTTTCGCATAATAAAGGATTCTGGCCTCACCTTTGGAATGTTTGGGGGAAACTAGTCATTCAGCACGACGGGGACCTTTAATGTTGATAATTAGTACGCAAGCCTTAATCTATACTTTGGCCACCTTGTTGGAAAGCGATCATCTTGGTGAGAGCAGTAAATGTGAGACCTGAACCCCATTTTGCGAAAGCAGTAGAAGCCAACTGTCCAAAGGTGCATTGTGACTGCTGACAAACTTTGGAAGCTTTATCAGGTATTGTTCTGAAAGCTGTCGTAACTGAAATATTGTTCGGAAGAGGTGCAAACTCGAGTTATCCTAAGGATGGACGGCCTTCACATAGCTAAGAATGTCCTCAAAGTTATCGGAAAGCATGTGATAGGGAGCGGTCTCAGCAAAATGTGGCTAGAAAGTGGACTAATGGGCGAATTCAGTATTTCCAAAGTTGTCGATGGCAAGGGTTATGGAAAAGGGATGAGGGCTCACAAGATTACGCTTCAAGCTTTATGGCAGATTTTTCCACAAGATCGCCACACAGTACATTATAGACATTAAATATTATAACAGCTTACATAGTTTATAATTATTGCTGAATCTATTTTAATGTACTGCTTATTTATTTATCATTCCAATTTCAATAAACCTATTCACATTTTAATACATGACGATGGCTACAATTAATAATAAACCATTTACAAAACAATAACACCAGTAACAAATGCAACAGAATTAATGTATACTGTAACAGTAAAAACAGCAACAAAAATAATATAAGTAAGCAAACTGAATTTAATAACTGGTAATTGAATAACCGTTTTCTAATTTAATTTACAACCATTACCTCTTGCCATTTGCAGGAATACTCAAACATAATTTCTAAGAGTTTGGTTGGGGAGCTGTAAGCTTTATCAGTGCTATCAGTGTCAAAGTCAAAGTCAAAGTATTTATTTGCACATAACATTATATGGGTTACAGCAGGTAACATCAAACTGGTGCATCGTCATTACATTTCTACAATTCAACTAGCTATAACACACTTAAACATTTAAATAATTAACAAATTCTTCAACGCTATATACACTTAATTCTAAGAGGAGTCGCTTCAGATAAGACTTAAATCTAATTAAATCTAGCTGCTTTACATGGTTCGGTAATTTATTATACATTCTTTTACCAAGCTCAAAAGTTGAATTAATTGTCCTTCGATAGTTACATTGGTCAGTTCTTAAATAATTGTTTTGCCTAGTAAAGTAGTTATGAACAGAGCTATTAGTTTGAAACTGCTCTACATTAGTTCTAATGTACATTAAACAATCCAATATAAACAAAGAGGGAACAGTCATTACTTTGAGTTTCTTAAAAAGTGGTTTGCAGTGGGTCCTACAATTAACCCTGAACATGATTCTTAAGGCTCTCTTCTGTAGCAGCTATAGTTTTCTTATATTATTATCATAACCCCATGACACTATACCATATAACAGGTGGCTTTGTATATGTGCGAAATACACAGCAGTTAAGACTTCAATATTAATAATTAACTGAAGTCTTCTAATCATAAAGATTGCTTTAGCTATTCTTTTGCACAAAGATGTAATATGTTTATCCCACTTAACATTAGTCTGCAAAGTAATACCTAAAAACTTAACACTTGACATTTCATCAGAGGAATTTCCAAAACTAAAATTTAGGCTTTGCGTCTTCTCTTTGTTTAAACATAAAATGTTGGCTGCAGACCAGTCTTCAATTAAATTATTAAACCTGAGTAGCAGCTGATCATTTAAGAGACCACTACTACTATTACAACTGATTTGTATGGCCAGGTCGTCTGCATACATATAAGGTATCACATATTCATTAGAAATGGCAGCAGGTAGATCATTAACATATATTATAAAAATAGTAGGACCTAATATCGAGCCCTGAGGCACACCTGTAGACACTGGCAAGTATGGTGAAAAACATCCATTAAATAAGACAGACTGGTACCTCTGTGACAAATAAGACTTAATCAGATTTAAAGAAACTGTGTCAAACCCATAAAAACCAAGCTTTTGCAAAAGTACTGTGTGATCCACAGTGTCAAATGCTTTTGACATATCGTAAAAGCTACTACATACCTTTTTTCTAGCATCTAATGCTGATATACAATCTCTAGTGAAATTGACAATCGCTGTGCTTGTTCCCCTCTTAGACCTAAAGCCATATTTTTTGAAAACAAATTACTGTTTTCTGATAGTCAGTAGACTATCAGAAAACAGTAATTTGTTTCCAAAAAATATTTTAATTTGATTATTTAACAAAACTTCAAACACTTTAGACAAAACTGGAATTATTGATATAGGACGATAGCTTTCATATTTTAATTTTGAGCCTTTTTTAAAGATAGGAATAACTTTCACTAATTTTAAACACTGTGGAACAACACCCTCATCAACACAAAGATTAAACAGGTATGAAAGTATTTCAGCAATGTATGGTGCCGCTAATTTCAAGATCTGAGAATTAATAAAATATACATCCAAACTTAAGCTATCACTTAAAGAATAAATTGCTCTGAACACTTGTTCAACGGACACATTATTGAATGCAAAAGATTTGTGTACGTTGTTGCAAGGACTTAGTTTATTTAAATAATGTTGAACACTTTCATTTGCCTTTGGAACACTTTGAACAGTTGATTTTACATTGTCAACAAAGCAGTTATTGAACATGGTGCAACTTAAGCTTAGTGATTCCTTATCAACAGAAGGCCTCTCATTTTAGTTCAGACCCTCATTTACAATAGTCTAGATGACCCTAGGTTTATTATTGGCATTTTTTACCCTACTAGAGTTATAAGCTAGTTTAGCTTGTTTCACTGCTTTTTTATATTCAGATTTTAGCCTGTTATACTGAACATTGTACATTGCACACCCAGTATTCTTAAATTGACTGTACATAAACAGACACTCTTCTTTAAGTAAAGACAAACTAGCATTATACCATTTAAACTTTTTAGGCCTGTTCTTGCCTGTTTCTTTATGCTGAAGCGGAAAAGCAACTTCAACCGTACTCATAAATACATCCATAAAGTATTCAAACTTATCATCAATACCATCCAACCTATGCAAAGATAACCAATTAACTTTACTCAATAAGCATGTAAAATAAGCAACATTTAAATCATATACTGGTCTGGTTATCTTGAAACTTCTGTTATCATGTTGTGTTGTGTTACTACTTACAGAGATTTCCAATTTACTACCGAAAATTAAAGCATGATGGTCAGAAACAACCATCGGTACCACCAAAGCTACATTGATCCTTCCAGAAAGCACAGATACTGATATATTATCAATACACGTGCCATCCTTACCACCACGAATACTAGGCCTAGTGACCTCAAATATAGTATTTTTTAAATTGAAACTTAACAATAAATTCTCGACAACATATTTTTTGACACTACCCAGCAAAGTATTAACATTGTAGTTAGAGCATAAAATTATTGAGGCATTAGTCTTATTTCTACTACTTAAAAGATTAAATACATTATACATACATTCTATAAAAAGTTCAAAATTTTTGTTATCCGGTACTCTATAAATTTCTAAACATATAACATTAACATCTTTAATGAAAACTGCGGCAACCTCACAAACATTTTTGATCGATAAATCCACGAGAAAAGTTAGTTCTTCACACTTTAAGTGTGATTAGACAAATATTGCTGTGCCACCCCTCTCCTCTGATTGTCTTACATAAGCACTTGTTAGTACAAATCCAGGGACAGTCATATCTGATAAATGATCGTGACTTCCAACCCAATGTTCACAAATACACAGGGCACTTAAATCAAACCTGTCATCCAAGCCCATTATTTCATCAACCTTACTAATGCCTGTGAGGCCTTGCACGTTCCAGTGAGCTACATTAAACACTATGACATCCTCATTTTTATTTACAATAGGAGGGTTATTAAAACTAGGCTTACTCGACACATCTAATACAAGTGATACTGACTGACAAACATCCATCGGTTCATCTGCGCTCGTAGATGGCGATGAACTTGACTGGGTTGTTCCAAACGGGTCGAGTTTTCCGACAGAGACTCAGTTCCTGGAGGAGGCGGTTGCTCTTCCACTCCCTGCAGGCATCCTCTTGGACTAGACAGTGATGAAGCCATTTTTTCAGCTATTAGATTACATAGCCATCTCTTGCCATCCTGGTTGAGGTGTTGCCCGTGGTGGGTGTACAAATGTCTGTCAGCTTCGCTTGCCTTGATCACCGAAACATTACGATAATTTTCACTTAGTTCCATGAGACGCTTATTTGTTTCTTGTTACTTCATTATTTACACAAGACCAATGTGCCAAATCATATCTCTTTGGTATATCTATTATAATAACGTTTGTATTTCTTGCTTTATTCAGGGTACGTGTCAGCTTTTCGAAAACATTGTTCGCTTCATTTTTTGCCACATCATTACTACCACTAACCACTACTAGCACATCTTTTTCACCTAGGGTTTCCTGGTCGATGTTTCTTTCATCAAGAATTTGGCTGGTAAGTCCTCCAGGCCTTACGAAACCTACAGCTTCATGAGTTCCCTGAACGGCATTCATATGCCAAGCTAAATCACGCCCGTGACTATCAGCACAAATCAGCATTTTCTTCTTCTCCCTTTTTTTATTGATAGTGTTAGCTACAGCATGATCCACAGTACTTTTTTTTCTTCATTTACATCATCTTCATCAACTGTGAATGCTTCAAAACGATTGCTAGTTTCAACATCTTCGTGAACCAAGTGATTTTTTACAGTACTTTCTGAAATAATTTTATTGTTACGGTATTTTGGTGAAGAGTGACTCCAGGTAAAACTGTGACTTAGTTGAGTATCGATACTTTTGCTTTTAATTTTTGGCCAGACCGGTTTTCTAATAACAATGTTTAATTCATTAATTTCTTTCTCAAGCCTAATTATGTTTTCTTCTCTTTTCAAGACCAGTGTTTCTAGTTGAACCTTTTGATTTTTCAGTCCTCTTATCTCTTCAAGTGCTTGATTGAGATCATCGTTTAGTGATTTTATTATTTCATTTTGAGTTTCAATTTCCCTTTGTACATCAGTGTTTAATTCATTAGTTTCCAGATCAGTTCCTAGAGTGATATCCAAGGACTTGCAAAAATCACATGACCATTTAATATGACCTTTGTATATTTCACTGAACTCAACATTGGTCAGAGTAGTGCACTTAAGGTGATACCATTTGCAGCACACACTTTTACACAGGATTGCTTTGCACCTACCAACATCCTTAGAACACTTTCCACAAGGATAATGTTTTTTACTCTTCATTTTATGCCCCAACAGCAATATAAATTAATTATAATAACAGAGTATATATTTCAATATTCCAATATTTAGAAATGTTTGTAAACACAGATTGTGAAATGAAAATAATCTCTTAATTCCAAGGAAGTAAAATACCTGTCAAAATTGCTATTCACTAGGTAAGGACAGTCCAGAGTTCATGTGGCCAGTGTTATCAGATCTGATAAGCTACCCTTCTTATCTACAGACCTGTTTGTCTGAATAATTTTAGTTACAATTGTATACTGTTTTCCTCACCTTTCTCACTTTATTTGCAAAAACGCTTTTAGATATTACTCAAAAATAAAACACTACACTTTCCTGTACAGAACAATATAAAGTAAAATACTGAAAACTTCTTATTTCCACTGTAAAACTTTGAAAAATCCAAGAGCACATGCAGCTGTGGACTACTGGACTACTGACTCCAGTCCAGTCCAGTGCTATCAGTGCTATCAGTGCCAGAGTGCATGCATTTCAAAATTTGGCTACAAACTGAAATATTGCTTTAAATACCTACTGATATTTTAATAATCAAAGGTAGTATACATTCAACCACCAAAAACGATCTGACCGATTTTAAACTACAAATACAAGAAGTCGCACGGAATTCACGAATACACGACAAAGTTTTGGCGGCCATCTTGTCCTCCAAACTTATTGTACGTAAATTTTGAGTATTGCAATGTGTTTGGCATCCGAAAAAACCCCTATGCAAACATTTAAATCATTGTTTTAAGCCATCAAACACGGGAGATATACGGTAACAGAGTTTTGGCGGCCATCATGGGCGCCATATTGGAACCTATGCCCTCCAAACTTATAGTAAGTTCATGTTTAACGTTGAAAGTTATTTGACATCTAAGAAAACCCCTATGCAGGCATTTAAATTATTATTTTAAGCCAAAAAACATGGGAGATATACAGCAACATAGTTTTGGCAGACATCTTGGGCGCCATATTGGAACCTATGCCCTCCAAACTTATAGTAAGTACATGTTTATCGTCGCAAGTTATTTTACATCTGAGAAAACCCCTATACAGACGTTTAAATTATTATTTTAAGCCAAAAAACATGGAAGATATACGGCAACATAGTTTTGGCGATCATCTTGGAACTTATGCCCTCAAAACTTATAGTAAGTAAATGTTTAACGTTGCAATGTGTTTGACATCCAAAAAAACTCCTATGCAGACGTTTAAATCATTATTTTAAGCTAACTATCAAGGGCGATATGGGGCAAACAGAGTTTTGGCCGCCATCTTGGATACCCCACTTCCGGTCAAAAATTTGCTTTGGCAACAGGCATATTCGTATTCGACGGGATCAAAATACCCTAAAAACGTTGTTTCCCCAACTGTTACATGAAATGCTTCTTGCACTTTATAGATATGGATTTCCTTATTATGGGCCTGTTCTAGTTAATGATTTACCGATATTTTGTTTTACATTAAGAAATATTCAAAAATAGTATTAACATAGTAGTCCATAACGTACCCAGTTCGACAGAATTCGGCCACCATATCTGTGAAGTGTTCTCTAACAGTGACATCGTGGGGATCGGTCAGCTCACCCCCGTAAAGGGACTTTCCATCCACAGACTTGACGTCAAACAGGTAGATCAGGTCATCCCCATGTCCAACACCTAAACATACCGAGAAAACGATATTATTGTAATTTTAAGGAGCTGGAAAAATCAACACTTAAGGTGTTTATCCTTGCGCCAAAGTTTATACCTCCCTCGTCTAAATTAACATTAAAAAGTTATTGTATAAAAAGAAGCAGCTTCAAAATACACTTAGCTATTGTTAAAATGGCATAAATTTCAAGGAACAAACTTCTTAAGGGTGGGCTCCACTTATCAAACATTTTGCGTTTCTACATGCTTTCCCCACAAGGCAAATTTCATAATCCTGCTCACTGAAATAACTAGGTTTTTTCCACTCTTAAAAATAAATTATAAGCCATTAGTTATAGATAATCCATTGAGGAAGGACGGGCTTTGAAAGTTAATTTTGGCCTTATTGGAGAAGCAGGTAGAAACTGAAGACTGGAGCCCCATATTAAAATGTTATATTCACATTATAAGGGATCATTTGTCAACATATTATTTAACACGTTTCAGTGTGGAGTACTGGATTTCCGGCGGTTGCCTAGCAAGGAAACAAATGCAATTATCCTAAATATACGCGATTAACGCAGTGAATGCGTTAATACTTGAAATGTCACAATCTCAATCGCTAAAACTATAAATTCTATTTTAATTAAATATTGTTTCTTTTTCTTACTTTGAAACAGATTGCAGTGGTTATCACAGATTTTTAGTCTGAGATGCTACAGATAGAGCCAACTAGAATGAAGTGTGGCGAGGGGAAATTGGAGATACAAGAAGTACTTTCAACTACATTTTCCCTTCATGGATCCAAGCCGACCACAGTAAAGTCAGACAATAGACACTCTTGCCCTATATGAGTGAATTCTAGGGGAGAAGTATGGTGGGAAGTATCTCCCCCCTTACTCCCCTCCCTGAACTTCATCCTAGGTGACTCTACCTATACAGCTGCTTACCCGGCACAGGGTTGTCATCCTTCTGTTGAGTCAAGGGGTAGTCCTGGAGGAAGTCGTCTGCAGTGGAGGTGTGGGATTCGTGTTCAAACCTGTACAAGTAGACTTTGTTCTGCTTGGACCAAGACTGTGAGGTGAGGAATGCCGGCAGGTTGAACAAAGCATCAGTCGTCATCTGTGGACGTTAAAAATGCCCGTGAACAAGTTTCTGGTTGAATCCGTCCCTCCCAATTTTAAACATTCAGAAGTGGTTTCTGTGAGGCAGAGTTAGTTAAAAATAATTTGATTTTAGTGTACAGAACTTCTAAACTTGTATTTCGTAACATTTAAGAGTTCACTGCTGTCAGGTTACTTGGTACAGAGCAGTCTGATCAGGGACGTCGCAACGAGGAGTGGACACCCTCCCAAACAAATTTTAAAATCCAAAAAGATGGGAAATTTCAGAATTTGCAGACAAGCTTAGATTAATGTGTTCCATGCAAATAATTCAAACATTCAAACTTTTGACTATTGCAGTGTAGTGTGAGTAGAATTTAGCTTGTAATTTTATGACAAAAATCAGTTTTCAATTATAAACATGAACAGGTAAGTGAAAAGTGTAATCTATATATTTTTTAACTATAGTTGGCCACTTGGTTGGTGCATAGATAACAACAGTAGAAGTAGATTTATCCAAAAGGTGAACTTAAAATTCAAGAAGGTCTTTCTAATTTAGCAATTAGGCACAGTAGCTGAAAAAACTTGTTTGGTCAAAATTATTAGGAAATTTTAGGATTTTAGATATTGGGAATAATTAGTTTTAGCAACATCCCTACGTCTGATATAAACTATTGGTAAGACACACACAAAAGTCGTTCAAAAGTTAAGACGCTCAGTGAAATTTTCAGTTGGAGAACAAAACCAATGTGAAATGCTCGTGATTCTGACAGTTGGAAAAAAACTGGTGTGGTGCATCCTCTTGACAGAACATAGCTCACCAGCTCCTATGACTGTAGTACAGAGTTTAAATCATTATTGCTTCATCAAATTAATTTATGATTTTAAAATTGATTTAAAACAGTCAGATAGTGATTCATCAATAAACATTGCTTTGAATTCATAAAGTTCCTACCTCAATGACTTTGTCCACAGTAGCTGCTAGGCCGTTAAGGCTGGACGTAATGCCTTTGAGGTAATCCGTATTTGAGAACAGTTGGTCCACAATCGGGTTTAGTGTGTTGTTGCCAAAGATACCTGGAATATGAAATTTCATTAAAACAACACTGGTATTTCTGATTTCTTGAGGTGTAATTAAATCAGATATGTTGCAAAAAAGTAAAAAAGTGTGCTATAACCAAAATGAGAATGATTAATTTTTTTATTTTGTCTTCATATTTAACTGAAATTATCGTAAAGTCAATACATAGAGTGTCTCATGTAAGATGTCTCAAACAGATTATAGACTTATTGGAGGATGAAACAAAATTTGTCCCTACTAAATCAAACCCAAGGAATGGGGATTATATTTATGAAAAGTATTGACATTTACAGAATACCCTGTATTTTCTAGACCTCTAGACATATTTTTTTCTGATTCAAATTTCTGAGGAGCAATAGCTTTACTTTGATATGCCACATAACAGTTTAAAAAATAAATTGTTTAACAGGTTTTTGAACAATTTTTTTAAGCACAAAATTCAAACCAGTTAAATAGCAATGTATGTCAAAAATCATTTAATTTTAAAGATATTGTAAATCCTAGCAACTTACACCTAGTCCCTACCTAGTATCTCTTTTAGTTTTTTTAGCAATCCAATAAAATAAAATCTCATGGGTAGAGAATAATTAAAATTCATCAATAACCACCACAACTGCATTATCCTCCTGAAATCAAGCTTTGTGTTTAGATAGCAAGTCTAAACAAACTAAATGTACCTGAATTGATGCTGAGCAGCTGAGGAATCAAACTCTCCACAGCCTTCTCTGTGGCCTCCAGTTGACCCAGGAGTTTGGTAGCGATTCCACCTGAAACGAGAGGTAATAATGTAATCTAAAGGTTATATCCCTTTTAGTGATGGGATTGCTCAATTAAGAGACAGTTCATCTCACCCATCTTTTTTGTAAGCATAATAAACCAACAAACTTCTAATCCATGGTCTACCTAAGCACAGCCAATGAGAATAGAACTAACACATCTGAGCTAAACACAAAAGGTATCCTGTTGTGAATCTTCAAGGAATTTATGTTTAAATATTTATCTATATCTACTGTATAAATACAACAAATCTATCATCCCCCAGGCCATCCCTCTACACCTACAACCTCGAAATTTGGCACATACACTCTTTCCATAATGTAGGTACTAAGAAAGAATTTTAAGAAATTTCCATAGGGCTCCGCCCCATGAGGAGTAAAATTTCCAGTCCAATTTTATTCTTATGGACATTCATATAAGCACGAAAAACCGATCATCCCCCAGGCCATCCCTCTACACCTACAACCTCGAAATTTGGCACATACACTCTTTCCATAATGTAGGTACTAAGAAAGAATTTTAAGAAATTTCCATAGGGCTCCGCCCCATGAGGAGTAAAATTTCCAGTCCAATTTTATTCTTATGGACATTCATATAAGCACGAAAAACCGATCATCCCCCAGACTAAACCTCTACACTTAAAACCACGAAATTTGGCACATACACTCTTTCAATAACGTAGGTAACCACTAATAAAGGATTTTAATAAATTTCCATAGAGCTCCGCCCCATGAGGAGTCAAATTTCCAGTCCAATTTTATTCTTATGGGCATTCATATAAGCACGAAAAACCGATCATCCCCCAGACCAAACCTCTACACTTACAACCTCGAAATTTGGCATATACACTCTTTCAATAACGTGGGTACTAAGAAAGGATTTTAAGAAATTTCCATAGGGCTCCGCCCCATGAGGAGTCAAATTTCCAGTCCAATTTTATTCTTATGGGCATTCGTATAAGCACGAAAAACCGATCATCCCCCAGACCAAACCTCTACACTTACAACGACGAAATTTGGCACATACACTCTTTCATTAACGTAGGTAACCACTAATAAAGGATTTTAATAAATTTCCATAGAGCTCCGCCCCACGAGGAGTCAAAGTTCCAATCCATGATATTCTTACGGACATTATCTCTGGTTTTAGCTGCTGAAAATTCAAACAGCTGATCATGTTTCGTAGTAGTTACACGGATTAACCACAGAATACAGCACACACCACAGGTTTTAATCCCGGGTGAAACCGGATACGATGACAGCTAGTTTAGTATAAGTGACTAATCAGCAAATGTCCTCTTCTATCCATGAACGAATGCTTTCATTGTTATCTTCATTAACTCCCTGAAACTCGCTGCGGGTGACCCGGAATCGGGTCATATGGCTCAACATTGAAACATGATATTTTAATGTTCAATGCAGGGACATTTTTAAGCTATCTAACATAGCCATGACAGTGGCTCAGAGAAAAGTGAAGGGTTATACATTTTTCAATTGGAGGAGAAGGTTTAGATTACTAATCAAAAAAACAGGACACGATAGATTATTTGCATGGTTAATCGTCATTGGAGGAGGAGGGCTTTTCAAATAATCTAAGGGAATTGTTGCTTGGAATAACACATTGTCATCTTCCCAAATATATGTAACTTTATTGTTCCTACAACTTCAATCCAATTGTTTAAGGGTGGGCTCCAATCACGAAACATTTTGTTTTTCTTCCTGTTTCCTTTAGAGAGGATAATGTTAACTTTTAAAGCCCTCCCCTCCTCAAAAATACTTATTCGATATCATTGATTTATGGCTCATGTTTTTAAACTAAAAATTACCTAGCAATTTCTCACAAATTATATCACAAATAATAATTTTTAACAAATTTCCAAAATAGTAAATTCCAAAGATTTTTTTTATGATTAAACTATTTGTGATATTGAAATTCTGCTCACTGAAATCGCTAAGAATCTTTGAAATCTAAATACATAAAAAAGTCAGGTTAGTATGTTAGTTAGTTAGTTACAACAAACAGCTGTTATAAGGATTATATCTAAACATGCTTGAAAGGCATAAACATATGTTCATTATGGAAATAACAAATCTACTTTAATGGCAACTCAATCTCTTTTTTTTGACGTCAAAGTTAGCTCTATATAAAAATAGACGAGGACGCGAAGTGAAAGAGCCACCTTGCAAAATGAATGTAGCACTTTTTACATAAAACAAATTCAATGACATTAGGACAAGACAACGTCTGTCAGGCCAGCTAGTAAAGAATAAATCAACGATTTTGAATAATCCGTTGATGAGGTACAGGTTTTAAAAGTCTTACAGGTTAACATTGGTCTTATGCGAGAAGATGGTAGAATTTGGTGACTGGATCCTCTTCAGTGAACCTACCTCCCTTGGCGCTGGTACTGGTCTCGTCTTTGGTGACCCCAGTCAGCAGTGGGACCTTAGCGAAATCTCCCCTCTGGAGGTAGTCTGCCGGCTTGGCTGTCAGGAAGTTCGGGAGGAAGCGGAAGTCGTCCTCTCCCTCCACAGCTGGCCCGGGGTTCAACAGCTTGGATATACTCGTCAGGTACGACTGCCCGGGGTCGCCTTCCGACAGTTTCTTGTACTGCCATTGAGAAATTCAACTATCAACTAGAGTGGTGAAATTTGGTACATTGATTGTTTAGGTCTAAAATAGGAAATTTAAAGTGTTTCCATACCGATTCAACTTTAGGGTTTTGCCCCACTGGGCTTCACAGTTACCATGTATTCCTTATATATATCCTTATATTCCATGTATTCATTATATTCACTTTGGTTTTGAGCTGATGAAATTCAAACAGCTGATCTTGATTCATAGCAGTTCCACGGGCTAACCACAGATTTCAGCACACACAACTGCATAGTTTACGTGTGAGAAGCCACAACGGGTCTGCTAGTTTCTATAAAATGGAGAAGGATGGAGGACAGAGGTTTTTTTATACATGGAAGGATGTAGGACTGTACACTCCTTCATATTATCTATGTTCCTGTGTAGTTTCAGGAGCAAACTCTTCTATCTCAAAGCTACGAATTGTTTAAAATTCATTTTTGGTGATGGTGAATTCATGTTGTTTAGGAAATTATGTGGACATTTGCCACCACTGAAGTAGAAAAACAAGTCTCACAAAGATGGGATCTGGAATGAGTTTCACAGCATGTTCTTCTCACCTGAAAATGGTATCGGTTTCCAAATTCCAAATCATCATGAAACATATTTTTCCCACTCAGTGATGGGAAATGTTCATAATAATTTCTTAAATAACAATATTAGCAAGCGCCTTTTGTTTTCTACACTCACAATAATTTATAACCTCACTATAAATATCACACCTGGTATGTTTCAGTATGGTCTAAAATGTACCAACATTCCACTCTAATTATCTAGCTAACCTAAACAGTAACTTCTGTCTACATTATCACCCCCATCCCTTATCCCACCCTGCACTCCAGTGTTCCCACCTGCAGTTTGTCGTCCGCTCGCAGGATGGACTCCAGGGGCAGTTTTTGCATGCAACGGACAAAGGCAAGAGTGTCCTCTTGCTCATGGCAACTCGGGTCCACGGCTGAGACGCTACGAGATGTCTTCTCAGGCTCTTGGTCTACAGCGAACGAAGAGATGGCTGATCCACTCATCGCAATCACTCCCTTGACGAAACCTTAAACAAAGTTCCCATTATTGTTTCCTCTTTAGTTAACTATTGTATAGGTTATATGGGACATTAGTGTTGGAAAAAATAACTTCTGTATCTTGTAAAATCGATTTATCCAACTAACAATAATATAACTAACTAAGGGAAAATAACTAACAACTAACACAATAATATTCGGTTGACATTTGATGATCTTTGAATTTCAGATATCTGAATCAGTTTCCTTTTACAACACATACAATTATTGGTTTTGATGAAGAATTAAGGATGATATGGCGTAATGACAAAAAATCACTCTTTAGATACCGTATATATAAAGATATGAAGAGCTAAAGAAAATTAAGAATTTTACACAATGTTATAGCAGTGTTATTTTAGCTTTGCCTCATTTTAAAGCTATATTGGCTGTTGTTAGCTCTCAGTGTTTAGAACAAATTTGACTAAAACCTAATGTAAACAAAAATTGTAAATGTTATTTCCACGTTTATTTCATTATTCTACTGATATCGGCATGCATGATATGTGCATTCATGCTTTCTGACCGAGGATAAACAAACATTAAATATTATAAATCAGCACACTGGTAATATTAAAATTCCATTTCCAATGCTGAATAGTTTTGATTAAGCTCGCTGGTTAGTTATTATAGAATTATTTTTACTCAACAATTGAATGTATGTTTACATATATAGAGAGAAAAAGAAAAGATGTCTACTTACAATCCAGTTTCCCAAAATAAACAGGTACACACTGTGCTAAAAATATTTGTTTAATTGATAAAACTTTTGCTTTATTTCCTTTGATATCTTCAAATAAAACAAATTAATAATGATAATGAAATTTTATTTCCAATAATATCAAATTTTTGAGTTTTTTTTACTCATAAACTGCTGAATGGATTTTTTGCGTATATTCAAACTTTTTTATTTTCATTGGGGCTGGAGTGCATGAGAGCGAAATTTGAAGACGATCAGTGCAGCCATTTTGACGTTACCGTATTGTGTTTCACTTCACCCACCCACACACTCACTCAAAACTTCCAAACCCTATCTTCCTAAATATTTGGATTTAGTTCCAGCACAATAATAAAGCTCCAATTGATGTAAGTAAAGTTACATTAAATTTCTTTACATTATTCACCCAACTACTTCATGAACATTCAAAACTTTAGGAGGACACATTTAATATGACAGTAATTAACAGTACATATTGTTGCAAACCTTTAGAGAACTGGGATAGGCCGAGCATCATGGCAACACTGGCTCCACTGCCCTGACCGGCCGGCACGACGCGCGACGGGTCACCGCCGAAGAACTGGATGTAGCGTCGCACAAAGTCAAGCGACGCGAGGATGTCAAACAACCCAGCGTTGCCGGGCAACTCCTCCCGTCCCGCGCTCAGGAACCCTGGAACAATTAAACCAAACCCAGTCAGACCCAGTCAAACTGTTGGGGTGGGGAGGAACATTCTTTACTTGAACCAGCTGATGGAAACAATCCAAACAACGGTTTAGAAAGTTCAGCGTAGGGCTGCCCATATTAGACTGTTCATTGTTGAATTAAGTAAATGGGTTAACACGATATTACGTGACAACCAATCACACTGTTCACAGTTAGAGTAAAGAAAGAATAAAGAATTGCAATTGCTCAAAATAACATTTAAACTTCAATATTAGGATAAAGACAAACAAATAAATAACTCATGCTGATTTATTTAAATCATTAACAGTTGGACCAATTGGGGGTAGAAAAATGGATCTCACATTTGGGACAAAACAAAAATTAGTCTAACCATTCTTAGATAAGTGTGTGTGGTTTCTATCTCACTTAGGCAAATGCCTAATGCTCTTATAGTTTTATTGAAGACTGACAATTTCTGGGACTATATTATTGTTTCTTCATAGTATTTTTATTGTTTATTAATGCTGTATATTACTGGGTGTTATTAAAGAAAATATTTTTGAGTTTTACATTTTTCTGTTAATCTGCACTGTAAATGCTTTAAAATGACACATCAATTGCCCAGATCAGTTGAGAAATAACTACGTAGCAGGCCGAAAACGAGATTCCTTAGCTAATCTAATATATCAAATTCTCGTGTCACAGTGTTTGTAACAAAACTCCTCCGATTATGAAATTTTGTGTGTATATTCGGTAGGTCTGAAAATAGGACGGAATTTTTTTTTTTTTTCGATAGGCAAGTGAGCGAAGCGAACGAGCTAATCCAGGAGGCGAGTGAGCAAAGCGAACGAGCTCATATTGAAAATGAACGAGTATTTGACATAAAACAAATTCAATGACATTAGAACAGGACAATGTCTGTCGGGCCAGCTAGTTAATTTATAAGGTTCTAAATTTCTGTTTTCTAACATTGATTTATGACATTTGTAGTTGTTCATGTCGATAAACTGTTGCTGTTTATGAACATTAAAAATGAGAGAACCTCAGCAGTAAGTTCACCAGAGGCCACAAAAATAGCTGACTAGTATGCCCTTTTCCAGAGCCACCTACAGTATAGAACAGTTTGAATGGGAAGGATCATCAAGTGGCAACCTATATCGTTTACTGAAATTACAAAAGTAATGACTGGCCATGGCCCAATAGACAGTTGCAGGAACACATTTAAGGATTTAAAAATTATTACTGTTACTTTCATCTACATCATGGAAACTGTTCTCTTCTGTGTAACAAGAGGTCTAACAAGTCGTAGAGATGTGCATGGTCACAACACAAGACATGCATGCTTCCTGGACATAGAACAGCTACCTATGAAAAGAAATCTCATGCTGGAATGAGGATGTACAACAAACATCCAACAGGCTTTAAACCACTTTGCCACTTCCCAAACAAACTGTTCTATACTGTAGATGGCTCTGGAAAAGGGCTTAGTAAGCTAGTTTGTGGCATTTGTGGAGTTTGATTTGTGGCGTTACTGCTGAGGATCTCTCATTTGTAATGTTCATAAACTACAACAGTTTAGTGTCTGAAGACATGAAGAACAATGACCTGCAAAACTTGAACTGGGTCTTCTGGCCTGGAAGAGTTTATAAACTGGAGGGCAGTGCAAGAGTACACGCTTAAAGAAAAAATAAAATTTTACCTGTATTCTATTTAATCCTATAAATAGCAAATTGACATGTATTCTATCTTGAAGATTATGAATACAAAATTTCTAATATCTGATTTCTGATTACCGAGTGAGCCAAGGCGGTACTGCATGGTGACGACTACGATCCCCTTCTTGGTCAGGAGTGCTGGGCCATACTGGGAGCCTGCCCCTCTACGGAACCCACCCCCGTGGATCCAGAACAGCACGGGGTATCCCCCCCTCTGGCCCGACGTTCGGGAGTTGTTGCTACTCCGCGGGAGCTGCAGGCAAGTAATGTATTGCTCAATTACAACAGAATAATAATATATATGAAATATTAAGATCAGCTCCAGTGCTAGAGCCACTTTATTAATGATACACACAAACGCTTTTAGGGAAAGGTGCCTAAACTAAGATTTGTGGGATATGCAACCCCTTTAACGAAGTTGAAGATGCTAACCGATAACATTGCTGGTATCGTTATCAGTGAAATCAGTGAGTGCAGTTCGATGGAGGATGACGCCAGCAAAGTCATCGACTCCACTGTAAGGCCTTACAAATCATCGGATCCAACCTATAAGTTACCCTGAGAACCTACAAACCAAATACCCAAATTATATACAGATTTGTTTCATTTATGAAGGAATAATCAATCAATCAATAATCAAAAGGCTAATAAGTGTAAGGTGTTTATAACACTCCTTCATTAAACGCTAAATTAAAAGTAAAAAATGGGATGTAAAAAATAAGGGCATAGTTGGTTGACACAGTACCAGTAAGTATGAGTATTCATCAGTAGTAGTATTTTATTGGTTGTAACTAATCATACGTATTTATTGACTGTATCTTTTAATTTATAAACTCATTTCACAACGCTATAAATCAGAAAGCTCAATAGCTTTATAGCATTAAGTATAGCCCATGAAGAAAATATTGGGTAACAAATCTATCAAGATATTTTATAATGTCCATCTTCCTTGCCAGACAGACTTAATAATAATAAGCAGTTTATTGTTAACAATATTATAAAAATGTGTTCAAGATTAGAAACAGATGAAAGAGTTGTTTTCTTCGTCACATATATATGATTGAATTCATAAAGGATTTTCTAGAACATATAGTTTTAAATTTTTGACGCCTCTGATTGAATTAATTGAAGTACTGTGATTTTCCTTGAATTTATTTAATCATTTGCTAATTGCATAGTAAATGTTTTTTTCATATATTGTAGGTAGTTCGATGAATTGGATGTTGTATATAATATTTTTTTCTTGTGTCCTATTGATGACACAAGACATTGCCAGGTATAAACAGTATCGTGATTATTAAATTTTAAAGAATCAGACAAATTAAATTAAACATACAGTTGAACAAAATAAAATTTCTCAAGCTGCCACGAGCTAAGACTAGGCGTCTAGTGGTTTCAGGTTGACGACATCCTGGTATTGAAACATGTAATATATATCTTCATGAGAAAATCACACGATGAAATAAAACCCAGCATGCTGAGAAACTAAGTTCTCTTACCCTCATCAACAACATCAGCAAAATCAGCAACAAGATGGCGTCGGCCAATGAAAGCTACTGAAAGCCCCCATAAGCCTGGATTGGCCGATAGGCGGAGACTAGAATTAATCGGGGGGAATATCGATAGGAAGGGATGATTCTGGAGAGATGGCGGAACTTGGAGTGAGAAGTCAGTCTGGAAGTAATTGAGGAGAAAGGAGCACGGGAGCTAGGGAGAGGTTCAAGTCTTATAATCCGGATCGAGTAGGCTTATTTAGTCCTGCAGGGATAGTAAAATCTGCCCCCTTCCGGCACTGGGACTTCTACCCAAACTTCAAGTTCTACACCTCACTACAGTCTTCGACACCAGCTGCCAGACTCAGGTCCTCCGCACTCCACACTAGTACAAGAGATGGCCAGGACCCCACCCTTGGACCTCGATCGACAACAGCCCACGGACCACTTCGCGGAGGTCATCCTGGATCCACGAGCAGAGGGAATCTCCAGACACCGACTAGTCCAGGCCAACCAGCTACCGCCCATCGAGATCCATGAGGAGTTCGCTGGTATGTCAGAAAACTCTTTCCCGGGGTGCATAAATAAATAAAATTCCTAGAGTCCTAATAATCATAGAGTCCTAGAAGGAGAAGAATTAATAAAGGAAAAATCCTCAGACAAAGTAAATATAAACATTATAATCTTTATCACCTGAAAAATAAAGTAAAGGGTCTCAAATGAAATAATCAAAGACATCAGAAAAATAAAACTTAACTAAAGGAAATTAAATTGTGGGGAATAAGTAGTTGAAGGAATGTATTAATGATTTGTGTAGTATAGTTTTGTCTAACTATCAAAAGGAATAACATACATGCATTTAATTTCGTATAGATTTAAAGAGGGTTACTTACATATTGAATAATAATCATACAGTTCGGGGCACAGTGCTTGGTGCCTGGTTAGCGTATGCTCTGGAATGACTTTTCGCCTCTATATGGCTTAGTACCGTTAGTGTTACAGAATACTTTTGTCAACAGAAACCAAAATTAAATAATTTAATGTTAAAATATTGGTTTTTGTTATTTTCGTTATTGTCTGCTTTTAATTATGAGAAGTTTGAGTTGGTTCTCGCCTTTCCCAGGCGTCAAGCACCGTGGCGCGAACTGTACTAATATTATAAATGTGAAAGTATGGATGTTTGTGCATAACTCTGAAGTTCCATCACATGAAAACTACTGGACCCAATGAGCTGAAATTTTGCAGAGAGGTAATTGATAGTCCTGAGTAACATATAAGGCATATTAAAGTTGTGAAAATCCTATAGGGCTATGCCCTAAGGGGGTTCAAAGTTCCCATGTACTCCTTATGGACATTCATTTTTGTTTGAGCTGATGACAATACAAACAGCTGATCTTGATTCGTAGTAGTTCCACAGGCTAACCACAGAATGCAGCACACAAAACAAAACTATCATAGTTTTTATAAATAATTCGCGGGGTGAAGCCTGTGGGTAACAGCTAGTTGTATAATAAATTTGTGTCATTCATTATAATAATTGATAGTCCCTCATTCCAGTTACAATAAAAGGGCATTATTTGATTAATATATATTCTTTTAATCTAGTTAGAAAGCATTTATTCTTATAGTATTTTGGAGTGTTTATAGAGTGTAATCTTTAGAGGGTTATTTACGTATTGAAAGATAATTAATTGCATAATAAATGGTTGTCACTCATTATAGTATTTGATAGGTTTTATTCCAGTAATTATAAAAGGGCATAATTTGATTTGTTGTATAGTATTTTAATCTAGTTAGAAATCATTTATTCGTATAGTATTCTTGGGTGTTTATCTTTGTAGAGAGTTTCAGTTTAATGTTTTTATACAGTGTTGACCAAAGTGTAATACACAGATGTAATTTCAAGAGGTAATTTATGGAGGGGTAATTTCATGTTTTTATGGAGGGGTAATTTATCCCGGATTGCAAACTGCATATATTTCAGGGTTATTGTTTTTTACCATATTAATTAACTACATGTGTATAATAAAAGGGTTTTATGGCTTGATTATCATTCAATCCACGATCCTTTGAGTAACATATTAGCAGGTAGCGAGTTAAAGATTAATTGATTTAGTTACCAAATTTCCTTTTCATTTTTATTTTAGTGCAAGCACTTTAACCACCTTCAAGTTTACAAAGTTATTTTCACAACAAATTTTACACACGATTGCTAATTGTTATATTTCAATTCTGACTCTGGTAAATTGCCACTACTATATGGTTAGTATTTAATTGCCATACATTTAATTTTCACTATCATATGGGGCCATAAGCATATTATGTAATACACTTTTTAGTCATTTCAAACCCCCTACCTCCCCCATATAACACACCATAACACCTGAGCATATCCCCCCCATAACCTAATCATGATAAATTTTAAAAAGCTGGAATTGTGTAAAAATCATTATTTTGCAAAAATGTTAATGATATATTGTTTCTAATTTTTAAAATAATTCTGTTATACACCATTCATAACAAATTACCGAATCAAATAATAAAAAAATGTATCATGTTCTTTTAACTAACAAAAAAAATATAGGACAAATCTTTAAAGAACAAAGCTCAAAACAGTAAAACAATAATGATAAGGTTTGATGTAAACAGCTCTACCTTTCTTCTTAAGTAGAATTCTTGAGATTCAAACAAGAAAATAAATTATCCCAGCTAACACGTATCAAATAAATGTAATAACTGTCATACATTCAAAAAAAAATGTAGTAACAAATTTAACAACAAAAAAACATATAAATACGCAATGAATAGTAAAATACCCCCGTCGCAGCAAACCTGCGTACTCAGCAAATTTCCAATACATAATATATGTCTTAATACCATATAAAGCCGCATACCAAGTTTCATAAAAATATATTCATATATAAGCGATATATACAATTTTAATTATTCTCCATAAGAATAGCATTGGTGATGAGTACATAGGTTTGCTGAAACAAGGAACACAAACAATTGGTTTTTATGCAAATATAAATATAATTTAACTAGGAGAAGCCACATACCAAGTTTAATCAATATTCAATCATAAGTAAGCACTATATAACATTTTAATTATTCTCTATAAGAATAACATGGGAGCTGAGTAAGCAGGTTTGCCGCAACAAGGAACTAAAAAAATGGGTTTTTATGCAAATATCAATATAACTCAACAAGGTGAAGCCACATACCAAGTTTTATTAATTTATGTTCATAATTAAGGGAGTCATTACATTTTACTTATTCTCCATAAGAATAACATGGGGGCTGAGTACGCAGGTTCGCTGCTACGGGGATAATCAACAAAAAATCAATTTTTTGTGCAAATATCAATATACCAGTACTACGTGAACCCACGTACCAAGTTTCATCAATATACATTCATTAATAATGGAGATATCAAATTTTATTTATTCTCCATAAGGATAACATTGGACAACGTACTGTGTTTAGCACTTTGAATATCTCTGCAACGGTTGGACGTAGAATCACAATTTAAACACCAAAATGATTGTTTTGTGGAGCTGAGTTGACTGGTAAAAGCAAATGTGAAGTTTACATTAAAATTAAGTTAGGAAAAGCAAAAAACCTTTTTCCCATAAGATTAACATAGGAGATTTTTATGAGCAGGTTTTTTTGGATTTTCTCCGCAACCACTTAACCTAGGTTAATAATTCAAAATACCATATTATTTGTTTTTTTAAGCTCTATAACATGGTCTAAACCAAAATTAAGGGTTTTAAAAATTTTAGGGTAAAAAATGCAAAAAACTGATTTTTGGAAAATTTAAAACCCCCATAAACCCCTCTTTCCATGGCCCGATTTTTCTGGTTTTCGAACTTAAAGTCATAAATGTCACTTTACATATTTGAGCCAAATTTCATCGAAATCAGACGTTTTTTACTCAAGTTATCACATTCACGGACACATATATATACATATACATATATATAAATTTGAACGAATAGTGTTTTAGTCATCTGGGGACCTAAAAAAAAATTTGTCATGGTCTCGGGCTTAAATCTTACCATGAGACCTACGGTAATAGCTTCTTCCCTATAGGGGAAATTCGCTAAAAAACTAAGATCATAAAAATGTAATTTATTTTTCAACTTCTTTTAAGATAATAATAATAATAATATTTATTCCATGACCATGTTTAACAATGTATTGGAATTTACAACAAAATATTAAATTTATGGGGAAATCTTTAAACCAGTTAAGGTAGGCCTGAGGCCTATCTTCCCTTCTATATTTAAAATGTGTGAGTTACATAACGCTAGACCAAACCCCTTCCCCCCTCAAGTGTATAAGTAATTTGTGTACGAGTGTATGGCCCCTGTTCGTATGGAGCAATGACCATCACGGTTTTTGCTGGATTTCAAAAGAATGTCTAAATTTTATGATAACTAATTCAAGCTTCTTTAATACATCAAGTTATCAAGTTTATCTTTATTCTGCAACACTTTGACAAAGAGAAGACAAACTTTAACTTTTTGAACTGAAATATATCTTTTATATGTTGTGTATTTAAAATAATAATTCTTGGAACACATTTGCTATTATTTTACATTAAAAAGTATTTCTTAAATACTACATTGAGTTTGAAATTGATTCGATAAATAATTGGCTATTAATAAATGTCCAATTTTCACTTTTTTCATTTTTAATATAAGTTTTAAATTGTGCTCCATATTATGCAACTTTAATAAACAGATTAATAACAGATTCCTGAGTCTTATCTGAATAAATGTTTCGCTATTTGAAATTTTCAATGAATGCTACTATTTCATTGCATATTCAGATTAGAGTTTGACCTACATTCAGCTGTACAGATGAGGGAGTTGTGTCATTGGGTCTCAGCTAATTAAAGTAGTAGTCTAACAGCTACCAAAACAAATTACATTTCCACTCTTGGCTTAGTTCTAAATAGGCTACTATTATAAATTGAATAGTTAGTTGCTCACAGGGACAGTTGGTAGGGTTTTAGAAAATAAGTATAAATAATTAAATCAAGTCCTGAAACCTACTGATCGACATCTTAGTTGCTCGCATGGACAGTTGGTAGGGTTTCAAATAAATAAATGTAATAACAGATGGGCTACTTGCTCGATGTACCAGTTGCTCGCGCCCCCTACTCCTTGTCTCGAAGAGAGGGGAGAGGCGGATTTACGCGCGGATTTACAGGAACAGTCCACTTCCATTCATAGATGTAGGCGCGCCCAAGCAGCGGAGTGACGTAGCGTGGAGCTGATCGTCACTGAGCAGAGATACCAACACTTACAACCAAAATTTCCCGTATGATATCAATTTACCCGTTAATATGACTGTATTTATATGACATAAAATAGAAATAGGAACGAAATGGTGTAAATTATTTTATACCCATAATATGTTATGATTGTATTAGATATGATCTATATATATGTATATATCTTATACATACGTTAAGGAGTAATCTGATAGACAATGCCTCCGTTATTTATGAATATATAATAACGATTGATGTTTTCCCTGATTCGTGTAGCCACGGCCGGAGTTAGTCATAGGCTACATAGGTAATTGTTTAGGGGCCCGATCCACAAATTGGCCCGTACTACACATAAATCATAAAAACCTAAAACCATACTCCAAAAATTTAGTTAACCTTGGCGGTGGACAGCAATGGGCCGCACCCCATGGTGTCTACATACCCTAAATCTGGTTCTGAACGTAGCTGGGCATAAAGGGTTTCGTCAGTTACGTTCTGAAGGGTACTGCCCCCCGTAGGCTACATAGAAAATTGCTTAGGGGCCCGATCCACAAAGTGGCCCGTATTACACATAAATCATAAAAACTTAAAACCATACTCCAAAAATTTAGTTAACCTTGGCGGTGGACAGCAAGGGGCCGCACCACATGGTGTCTACATACCCTAAATCTGGTTCTGAACGTAGCTGGGCATAAAGGGTTTCGTCAGTTACGTTCTGAAGGGTACTGCCTCCCCCCCAATTCAATATCAATCTGTCTATGCTATACTCTGCTATGAATAAGGCTATAGCTTGCTTGTAAATTTGAGTTTTTTAAACTGCTCCAGTGATGTCCTAAAGTGTAGGAAATATCAAACTTCTAGGTTAAAAATAAATTCCAGGCAGGTGACATTCTGTTGATAAACTCGAGTAATGTAATAAAAGTAATAATAAAACTAAAATATGTAAATGTACCTTATGGATTTTAAAATCAAAACTAAAGAATCATAACAGTCAGTCGTAACTCTGAGGTTTAATCAATCAGTGTATTGTAAAAACTATTGAATGAAGAATAAATATAAAGCGGTACGAAATGAATAAAAGGGATATTGAGCTATAATAACAACTGGAGTTACCTCAAACATGCAAAAAAAGACAAATATAAGCTAAGCAAATGTGCTCGCCATTAGGAGGACGTTGTGTAACATTAGGGGCCTACTCCATTCATAAAAACAAACTGCTGTCTGACAAGGAAGAGCAAAGCAAGGGGAGTCGCCATACACTACCGAACCCCGATGCGAACATCATCGCGAACATTTCTTTGATGTGTCGCCAGAAAACCGACTCCAGGTAGTTCGCCCCGAACCAATTTTTGTTCGCCCAGAAGTTCGCGTCGGATTTCGGAGTCCACCTTACACTAACGAACGTTCGCGCGACGGTTCGCGTCGGGGTTCGGTTCGGCGTAAGGTTCGCTGGCGGGCTTACATCGAACAAGACTTTGGACCGAGCACCGAGCACTCTCGAGGCGGTTTTTTGTGGAAAGATCAAAGAAAGATCGGTCCGATATCTTTTTCGGGGTTCGGAAGTGTGTGGTACCTCCTCCATACGCTGCTCCGAGCGCCGTCACGAGCCCCTCGGCTAGCGCTACGATGGTGAGGGTTGCAGTCTTGACTGTTGTCATTTTAGTTTCAGTTCATTAGTTTATGTAACGTAGTTTGCACGATGGAGTGGTCTGAGGTAAACACTTTGTTGTTTACTTCCGAGTACAAGAATCTGTAAGTTTTGAGGGACTTTTCCCATCCTCTTAACTTCCACAAAGTGAAAAGGAATGACGCTTGGAGAGAAGTGGGTAAAATCGTAGGGTGGTCAGTGAAATGGGTGAATGGGTAAATGGGTGAAGTGGGGGAAATATACTCACAAGTATTCGGCCGACCTGCACAACGACAACTAAAATCGTCCCCACCGTTTTTACCCCGCTCGTCTGTCCGATCCGATGTCTTGATCGGGAAGAAGTTCGGACTAAATTCAGCTGCCTTCGTGCTCCCTGCTCCCTGTTCGAACCGATGTCTTGTTCGGGAAAAAGTCCGGTAGTGTATGGCCTCCTTAAGTTGACCAGGCGTCCCGTTTTTAACGGGATAGTCCCCTTTTAGCGAATTTCCCCTATAGGGAAGAAGCTATTACCGTAGGTCTCATGGTAAGACTAAGCCCGAGACCATGATAACTTTTTGTTTTGATGTCCCCAGATGTCCAAAACACTATTCGTTCAAATTTATATATATATATATCTATATATGTGTCCGTGAATGCGATAACTTGAGTAAAAAACGTCCGATTTCGATGAAATTTGGCTCAAATGTGTAAACTGACATTTATGACTTTAAGTTCGAAAACCAGAAAAATCGGACCTTGTTTATGGGGGTTTTAAATTTTCCAAAAATCAGTTTTTTGCATTTTTTACCCTAAAATTTTTAAAACACTTAATTTTGGTTTAGACCATGTTATAGAGCTTAAAAAAACAAATAATATGGTATTTTGAATTATTAACCTAGGTTAAGTGGTTGCGGAAAAAATCCAAAAAACATGCTCATAAAATCTCCCATGTTAATCTTATGGGAAAAAGGTTTTTGGCTTTTCCTCAGTTAATTTTACTTTAAACTTCACATTTTCTTTTACCAATCACTTCAGCTCCACAAAACAATCATTTTGGTGTTTAAATTGTGATTCTACGTCAAACCGTTGCAGAGATATTCAAAGTGCTAAACACAGTACGTTGTCCAATGTTATCCTTATGGAGAATAAATAAAATTGGATATCTTGATTATTTATTAATGTATATTGATGAAATTTGGTATGTGGCTTCATGTTGTACTGGTATATTGATAATTGCACAAAAAATAAATGTTTTGTTGATTGTCCCCGTAGCAGCTAACCTGCATACTCAGCCCTAATGTTATTCTTATGGAGAATAAGTAAAGTTTTATATCTCCCTTAATTATGAACATAAATTAATAAAACATGGTAAGTAGCTTCACCTGGTTCAGTTATATTGATAATTGCATAAAAAATCATTTCTTATCTTCCTCGTTGCAGCAAACCTGCGTACTCAGTCCTAATCTTATTCTTATGGGGAATAAATAAAATGTAATAAATAACTTATTTATGAATGTATTTTTGTCAAAATTGGTGAGTGGCTTTATGTACTAGTGAGAAACATATCAATGCATTGGAAATTTGCTGAGTACGCAGGTTTGCTGCGACGGGGGGTATTTTGTGATTTGTCTCGTTGTCCCGACCAACGCTCTCGGGGCTTTAATTATTTTACCCCCTCTACTTGGGTTCTGTCGTTCTTTCACCGTTTCTATACTAAATTAAAATATAGTAAATATTTTACAGCATTGAGTTCATCCCAAATTTCATGTTCCAAAGCAATCACGCTCAGCAGTTTCCGGCGTTGCTCGTGCAAGATCGGACTTTTCGGACAACTCCAAACTGCGGCATCCCATCCGATGCGACCAGACAACGACGGCTGTCAACAGAATGATCGGTTTCCATCGGCCGTTTTTGGAATTAATAAAAGAGAAACTAAATATTTTAGGAAATATTAGTTCATCAGAAAAGTTGAAAATTAAGCATAATAATAGCCCATATAGCACAAGTACATCAATTTGACGTAAAATTGATGTAAAAAATGTCAATGTCATTGATATTGTTGATGTCATATTGACATCAAATGTCGTCAAAATGACGTCAATTTGACGTCAATTGGAAGTAAAAAGGGCACTCAATTTTACGTAAAAATGACGTAAAAAACAGATCAAACATGACATCATATTGCCATCAAATTGATATCAAACAAGCAGTATAGAAAAGAAAAAATTGATGTAAAATGTACGTCAATATGGTGTCAAATGTACGTCAATATGATGTCAAATGTATATCAATAGGATGTAAAAAATTTCTTAATATTGTGCTGTAAGTTATTTAAATAAAATGTTGTTTTCTACCAGGATATGCACAGAATTGTTTTGTTTCTCAAAATAGGTTGTTTTGAGAATTTCGTTCTGTCTTAAATATCAATATGTTTTGCGTTTAAGATCAAAATTAAAATTATCAGACAGACATGTGAAGCCGACCTCAAAGAGACTAAATTTATTTTTATAAAAACTTCAGTATTAAAAATGGCAGTGTATCAAGATGCCAATATCTGTGAACGTATACAAAGCATTTTGATTTATATAATTTAGTGACTCCAATTTTAACTAATTACCAAAACAATAAATCATACCTATTTAAATTTCATATAATATTTAAACAAATGTTTGCCATCCATGAGATAAATACTTTACAATAGGTTGCATATGTTTTGCTCCTTAGTTTTGTAATAGTTTTTTTTTTTTAAATTAGGCCTAAAGCATAAGTAGGAAAAATAAATAGGCCTACAGAAATGTTTTTTCAGCAATTTATATATTAGTACTTAATTATACTTTTTTAAACTGTTTTTTCAGCAATTTTTATATTAGTACTTAATTACACTTTTTTAAACTTAATTTTAATCTTCTTGTTTTCCTCCTTGTGCTGCTTGCAATCTGCAACACACAATAAACAAGAATAACTTATAGGTAATAATGCCCACTTTAGTATTTTGGGCGCAAACATATTTAAGGCCTTTAGCCCAGACTTAGCTTTTGATCTGGAAAAACTCATTTATAAGTAGGCTAATTTTATATTCTTTTTAAAAAAAGCTATTGTCTAATATGTACCGGTAGGATTATTTAAAATTATGGGAGCACAGGATTGGAACAGTCAGGACATAGCGCAGTAAAAATGTTTGGCGGGGAACTGGCACTGCCCCGACCCCGCAGCCGCGAGTACTACACCAGGAAGCCATGCCCTTGTCCCCACTCCATACATAACAACAGCAGTTCTGCCAACTGACATAAACATTAGAATTGTTGTATACTCCTAAACTACAAAAATTTCAAACCACGAATCCTGTAATTTCCTGAATCTTATATATTAATACGCCAAAAAAGGCGCTTTTATGGTTAGGAAAACTTCTCCGTTGTTTCTTGACCAATTTTAATGTTTGAAGTGTCAAAGAATTCGACTCAGTTCGTAGTTTTGCAATTAGGTTTTTCATTTTCAATATCTTTATTCTCAAGGGTACGGGCTGCCCTCAAAGTTGGTTTTTTGCTCATAAGATTAATATGGGGAATACATTTATTTGAATTGCAGCTGTTAACACATTATGGACAGGTTATTAGCAATACCAGATGTTCCAGGTAAGGAATGTCTATCTATATTAATAAAATAGGTTACATCTCTTTGAGCAGTAAAATGTTGTATGCAGCGGAGATATTTAAATATGTGTTAACATTTGTTTTTCTGTCTATCTGTTTATAAGCCATATTTGTTCTGCGTTTCACAAAAAAAGACTGAATGAAATAAAAAGTTTTCGTGTGGAGGAGGAAACGTTTTGGCTAAAAACTTAAACAGCGCGCTGCGGCGGTTAGGTTAGGTTACTATAATTTCCATGCACAACACAGTTGTTTCTGAGGGTCCCATAATTTTACGCTGGATGCTGGAAGTTGACAGAACTGCTGTTTTTATGTATGGAGTGGGAACGAGGGCATGGCTCCCTGTTGTAGTACTCGCGGCTGGGAGGTGGGGGGACAGCGCCAGTTCCCAGCCACACCTTATTACTTTGCGAGCACGGCGCTGCGGGAGGTCCTGACTGTTCCATTTCTATCGTCTCAAAATTACTTGTTACCGGTATCTAAAGGTTAAAAGTCAGCCACACAATAAGTTGATAAGATACCGGTAATATTATTCAGATTAACTACGGTATATAAAGCGAGCTTAGATTTGTGACCATTATCTTATATTAACCCATCCCACCAAATAAATTTAATATAGTTTAAGGTTTACCAAATTATATAGGCTACTTACAGTCAATTTTCAAAAATAAAACGATTACAGCAGTTTTTCACTTTTGATTTATTGTTCCTTCAGTATTGTTGGGTAAAACAACCTAGAAAATCCAAAAACCACTAGCAAGTTGGCCAAAAACCACTAGCAATCCAAAAACGAGCAGTAAAAATTGCTCGTTGCAGGATTTTAAACCAGCCTATGTTCAAAATTGCTTTGCCATTTAAAATTTAGCCCCGAACTCCAGTTATAATTCTGCTTGCGGCCTCGGCATGTTCCATATATAGCTTAAAATGTTATTCACTCACAATGTTAAATAAAAACTAAGTTACAAACCACACACAAAAGCCGGTCCAAAATAGTGATTTGAAAGTATAACTAAACAAATCCAGCAGTGACAAACCCTGATGTTCTTATATTAACATTGGTCTCAAGTCTTAATTAGGCTAACTTTACTTTAAATTTCATCAAGGACATGATTTGCGTACTGTTGGGATACAGCTTGGTATATTTATTGGAGCAAGTGACTTTGGTCCATGAGTCGAATCCCACTGATCAACAATGGAATTTATTTAACTGAAAATACCCCAGTGGTAATACAACCCAGAACCCGTGTTTTAAGCTGGTCCAACTTTCTAGAAAACAAAAATGGATAGGTCTCTGAAATGAGGGCGAGGACAATCACTGCAACTGATATATCATTCCACTAAAAGTCATGCGATTTTTATAGTTTATTTACATAACTTAAGCTAACTTTATAAAAAACGGTCTTATTGGTTACAGGGCCTATAAATAAACCAGTACCGATATTTTATTAACCACGGAGCACACAGTGTGAAAAGCCCAGTCAGGAAGCTAAGAAATCGCCACTAAACTACGGTAACATACATAAACTAACATATTCTTGTTAATGGCGGATTTCAAAAAAATCTTAGGTCGAATATGTTAAGTAGGCCCTAAATAACTTGTTCTTTGGTGGACCAGGAACCAGTTTAAATTAACTATTATTTTAACCCTAGAACTGGCGCATGTTATTCCCCATGGTGGCGGCTTTTCTTTTCTACTTTTGAAGAGTTTTACTTTGTATTATGAAAAATATACATAAACATGCCAAACTACCCATATGTTTTTTACTTTGTATATCAAATTGATCCCAATGAAGTTGCCTTTGGAGTTAAAAGTTAATTCTTTGACTGAAAGTTGCAATATAAAAAATCTTGTATTAAAGAATCCATTTACAGCCATTTTTTGTTGCAATTTGTATTAGGGCCTAAGTTAATACCGGTAATAGAAAATGTCGTATAAAGTTATTGACTTACGTCTTACTATAATAACTCTACAGGATCAGGATGTTTAATTTACTTTTGCAAATCTGCCGACTAAAATAACTTAGTCCTAAATTTAAAAATTGGTTTAACTTATGTAAATACATATCAACAATCACAAGTTCCATGAATATGGTAGGCTATCAAATTAAAGCTCTAAAATCTCTAGTTCACTATGGTAAGTTATCAATTTAACTTAAGTGATTATACTAAATTTTTGATAGACGTAGAAAAGACTAAGCTACCACAACAGACACATCACACCGAAACGTAACTTAGTTTGAACTAAGTTACGGTACGCTGCACCAGTTATAGGGTTAAGGCTGCCTGCAGATACTAGAACTGGGTCATAATTTGGCAGGTGTGCCACATTTATTTCTCAATTTGCCCTAATTTGTATAACACATTTAGGTTAATGACACTTTCACATCCAATGGTAATCCTAAGCCAAATCGATATCGAAACAATTATCCACACCTTTGAAATGTTGGATTGTTTGAGACAGTGAGACTTAGCCAAATACCTAATTTTACATCCATGTAGGCTTAATTGTGTTGAAGCTAATATTGAACTAGTCCTAGGCCTGAACACGCCAAATTTCAATAATCTATTGGTATATCAATTCACCTGTTTAGGCATTATACCAACATAGTTTGTCGGGTTTTGATCACAGCATTTTTCATCATTTGCTACCCAGCAATAAGCTTAATTGAAATTATTTTAGTTGAAGGAAGCGAGGTGACTTCAAGTATTATAGGTTAGGTCTAACTGAAAAACCTTGTCAAAATAATGCTAATATGTTTTGATTTTACTTACCCTGTTGCACTTCCTGTACTAAGTAGTGTGATGCTAAGACTAGATGAACTTATTAACTTTCGTCTCTTCTACTTTACCAAACTAAAGTCTAATATAAACATCATAACCCTTTAAGACCAATATGACAGAAAAACAATGCGCGCCGCGCCAGCCAAGGACTAAGGAGAAGGAATAACCTCTTAACCAAATGCAAACATATATTTAATTGTAATTGTAAGGTTAATTTGTAATACCTATTTTGAGAACTCTAATTAAGTTTTTAAATCATAGTTGTAAATAAATAGTTATCCGTTAAACTGTAAACTGCTTTTCGGAACATGCAAAATGCTTGATTTGACTTTCTGTGCCAAATTGGATTGTCTCAATGGATATTTAAATTATTTAGATAAAAAACCGTACTTATTCGTGAGTGAGTGTGATAATAAATTTAACTATAATTAATTAAATTTACATTCAAGCCATATTATTAATAACTAAACATTTAACTTTGTATTTTTTGTGAACATGCGTTAATACTGTGCTGATCAAAAATTGCATGTAAATTTTACTTCAAATGATGTAAAACCTTTGATGGGGGCGGTTAAAAAAATAATTATTGTTAAATAAAAACTGATTGAAACAAAAATAATACAGTTTTGGTATTATAATATTTTTATATCAAAAGATATGTCAAAAATTTTACATCATTTTGACATCAAAAATTTTACATCATTTTGACATCAAACATTTTACACCATTTTGACGTCAAAAATTTTACATCATTTTGACGTCAATATTTCATCAAATATTTTATTTGACATCAATTTGACGTCTTTGATCACTTTTTTACGTCAAATTGACATCCTGTGCTATATGGGAGCTAAACGTAGGCTGTGTTTAGGTTTTTGCCTTTTTGTCTTATCTTTTGTTAACAACATATGTAACATTTTACTTACATTTGTGAAATAATTTGGTATATTCCCAACATTGTCTTATTAGGCTATGTCGTTGCCTTATCCATCGTCTTAATTTGAAAGCTTAGTAAATAAAATACCACTACAGAAGAATAAGTTTGGCTATGATTTCTTTGATTACGTCCCTTTGTTTACTCTGGCTTCCTAACCCCAAAACAAACTACTACAGGCCCATATCCAAGTAAAAATTTAAAGTAACAGTTTTAACAGTAAAGTAGAATAAGATTGGCCATGATTTCTTTGATTATATCATGTTTTTTCTCTAGCTTTCTAACCCCAAAACAAACTACTGTATCCAAGTACAAATTAAAAGTAACAGTTTTAACAGTGAGTTTTAATAGTCACACAGCTTAAAAAACTACTCCTAAAGTTCCTCAAAACAGACAAAACCCCACTATTTTGCTACTCATTTTCCAAGATTTTTCACCGGACCCCCCTTCCCACACCCCCCGGTTCCATCCATCCCGTTTTCATAGAATCCAAATCTGGTCACCTTTTTACCAATACCCCTCGCCGTCCTTTTATTCATTGTTAGGCGGAGATTTACAGTAAAAGTAAATGTCATAATAGTTTATATTTGGAGTATAAATAGTAATAGTACTCTCATATCGCTGTTTATTTGATCTTTACTTTTCACTTTGAGTACAATGGGAAAAGTAAAACAATACAAAAATATCAATATAAATAATAATTTAATTGCTATCATCAGTTGGATATAGTACAACCAAGTATATTTTTCTGAGGAAAGATCAATTCTGTGATGATATTATCTTCTTGTATTTTAGTGATTTTAAAAAGTGCTTCGTATGTATCCCATTTCAGTTGATTGCTAATTGTTATATTGTTTTAAAACCTTTATGATACACTATTTTACCGAAAAATCGGAGTGACGTGCAGCCGACCGGCCTGAGCGTAATCTAATTTTTTTTAAAGGTAATACAAAACCAGCAACATTATGATATAATATTATATGTATCTGTATGTAAACCAAATATACCTATGCAGATACAATATTTAATGCATTGAATAATCTTAAAACATATTTGTGTCAAGGAGGAGTTAACTATTAGTCTACCTACAATAATAATTGACATATTCAATTATTTGGCAGATAATTTCTTCATCACCGGAAATTGCTAGACGCTATCTTGGAGTTTTGCTCCATAAGGCCAGTGTTAACTTTGTGCCTCCATTACTCCTCACCTGATCGTCACATACAATTCATTTTGGTGTCAAATTAAACGTTTCGCCGTCCTCTAGGGAAAAAATATATCGATTTTTTTAATTTGGGTACTATAGTCGCATAATAAATAGTTTAATTTTGAACTGAAACACTGTACATGTTCTCATTAATTTGTAACAAAATCCAAATTCGACTATTGTATTTCCCTAGAGGACAAAATTAATTGTTTGTGACGATCAGGTGAGGAGTAATGGGGGCACAAAGTTAACATTGGCCTTATGGAACAAAACACCAAGGCGTCCGGCAACTTCCGGTGATGAAGACTCTTAAGTTCTTAGAGCTGCAAGATTGGGGGGGGGGAGCGGGGGCGCATTTTTCGGCTCTGGCACCCACGCTGACCGGACTCTGCGCACGCTTATGCTCTCAAAGTAATACTCATGTTGTACATGATTATAACATGTGGTTTCCTGAGAGCAGAGATTTAAAGGTTTGAGGGAAGATTACATAAATAGAGTAGTAAAATAAATCAAAGGGACATTGAGCTATAAATAGCAACTGGAGTGACCTTAAAAATGCAGAAGAGAGGCAAATGAGTTATACAAATCTGAATACCAGTAGGGGGAATTAGTGAAATATTACTCCAAGTCATCTAAACAAACTGACTGGCCTTCTCCCGAGCAAAGCTCGACCCCAGGTTCTGTATATCGATGAAACTTGGTATGTGGCTTTATGTGGTAATAAGATAATATAATAAGATATATATGCATGGGAATTTTGCTGAGTACGCAGGTTTTCTGCTACTGGGGTATTCTAATAAACATTTTTCACCAGATCAGGTTTTCATAATTGTAACTGTAAATATGCATTTAGCATTTATAACATATCATATGTTTTATAAAGATATGAATACTTGATATTATTTAAATAATTGAACATTAATATATAAGAAACTGTTAATAACAACTATCATTTACAACGGGATTTTTCTGGAAGTAGGTTTGAGGTATGAGTGGTAGGTATGTCAGACGTTTTTAAAGGTGTAAACACACCAGTGTGATTTCATTATTTGTTTTGACAAATTATATTTTCTACACCCATTCTACACTCATAGTTCTTTCATATTCGCCTTAAAATACTCCACAGTTGCGTTGGCGTCTTACACAATGATTTACAGATTTAGTTATTTAATATGCCATGCCAGTACGCCATGTTCAATTTCATTATAAAGTTTCTCAATTTTAGTTGAAGTTTGAGGATTATTCTAAACATGGTCGTTACAATTCGTAAATAGTTTGGGCTCGAGACATGACACCGAGTTTGAGACAGTGGCCGGATGTAATCTGGTGTGAGGGGTGGTATGGGGTAGAGGGTAGGGATGACGGCCATCCACAGGTGCGGAGGTGACAACTCCGATGGGCAGCTATGAGTCACACTTGTTCGTTTCAATTTTCTCACTACAATAGGTCCGCTGAAGGAATCGCACCTACTATTTTGTGTTGTACGTTCACTTACAAAACGAATTTCTTCTGCATCCCGTATAACTATAGGGGCAACTCGGTTTTAAGGAAGGAATTTTTACTACAACGACGGGTTACCTCCAAGAAATCTTACTTAGCAATGCTATGAATCATTATATGATCCATAACGCGAAAATGTTTGCAGAAAATTGAATTTTAAGGCGAAGTGGTTTAATTTTCGTTTGACGTCATATAGGACTGACCATGCAGATTTTCTGCAAACACTTTCGCGTTATGATGGATAGGGCTGTTCTAAGCTGTTCATTCAACAGTTCATGCAACGTTTCAGCTTAACCGGTCCAGTAGTTTATGCGTGATGGAACTACAAATATCCATAATTTTAAACTTTCATATTAGTAATATTAAAATTAGAAGGATAAAAGCTTGCATTCTTTGTTAGCGGTCATCAATAAAGAAGCAGATTAAAATGCAACATTTAATATAGTGTATTCAAATGGAATCCTAGCCCTTGCAAATTGTAATGTATTACAGCGAGATGACCCTGCAGTATTGGACAATACCTTGGACGTCTTGATTCCATAATTAATTACAATTACCAATTTACAAATGTAACAACTTCAAGCAACGATGCGTTCCATTGTACCATACACGTTTTACGGCCGCTTTCCCCATCTACAGTCGTTTAAACCTATGTAAAAGATATAAGACTTCCCCAAATTGTAGCATATTACTACTATGCACATCCAGCACTCCATTTCCCACTAGGCCAAGTAAATATGGAGTTACCGAGAATGCCAAATTATAAGAGGTGAAAATGCAAAAACAACACGCTGACTAAACTGCCCCGTTACTAGAGCAACTAGAGGCACCACATATACAAAGTCTCCACTTCAGGAGGTTCGCGCCTCTTTTTAGCTGCTAGTGTATGCAGCGAACTGTTCAATGGGCGCGGTCATATTTTGAAATCACAACTAACCAATACAAATTATGCCGTATGGTGTTGTACTGCATAACAAGTTAGTTGGACGTAGTTCTCCAAAGCGCCAAAAGGTAGGAGCGCAATTCAGAGAGTAAGGTGAAGTAGCAATCGTTGCCGTCGGAACTGCCTTATACGCCGCAACATCGGGGAAATTTTGTTACGAGGTTCAGCAAATTTCTTACCGCACCTGCGTCCTGCGTGGTCCCGTGGTCCCGCCGGTCAAACATTGAGTTGGTGGTGGGGCTACACACTTCCGCTACAAGCCTCTGCCTCGCCCCTCTTCTTTGGAAGGCAGAGTGGGGGGCGCGAGCAACAGGTACATCTAGCAAGTAGCCACTCTGTTTTTACATTTATTTATTTGAAACCCTACCAACTGTCCATGCGAGCAACTAAGATGTCGATCAGTGGGTTTCAGGACTTGATTTAATTATTTATACTTATTTTCTAAAACCCTACCAACTGTCCCTGTGAGCAACTAACATGTCGTTCAGTGCGTTTCAGTACTTTATTTAATTATTAATATTTATTTTTTTAAACCCTACCAACTGTCCCTGCGACCAAATAACTTGTCGATCAACAGGTAGGCACCCTGGTTGATTGACTCGTCATATCTATATATTTTAAAAAATTCCTGCTTTTTATTAACTCACTTCCTAAAGTTAATACAGTTGATGATTATTTTGTTATTTAAAAGATAATTTCAAATTCTAAGTCACTGTGAAGCTAAATATTTGATTTACACTTTTATTTTGGTTACATTCCGAGTTTTAAAATCACAGTCTTGTTTTTAAATAAATAAACAGCTGTTATAAGGATTATATCCGCAAAATGGGGGAGGAGCTCGTTATTTTGTATTTACAATATTTTGCAGAGTAAAAAGGTACCTATCTAAACAGACTTGTGTGTTTTAAAAGTGAAAAAGAACATTTTTTTCTACACATATTTTGAATCTTGAAACATTGTGTAGTCAGAAAATAATTTAACACATTTAGCAAATTTGGGCTAGAACGTTCATCTGTAATAAAGAGTTGAACATTTCTAATATTGAAAATAATAACTATTGGACCAAATAATTCAATTAAACTCAATTCAAAATTCTTTATTCATAGGTATACATAGTATACATTTAACTGTGTCAATTGTATTTTCTTAGATCTAATAAATATTTACAAGAACTGAAAGGCAAACCTAGATTTTTTTAAATAAAGCAAAGCTTTTTAGCAAATTTCCCCTATAGGGAAGAAGCTATTACCGTAGGTCTCATGGTAAGACTTAAGCCCGAGACCATGATAACTTTTCGTTTTGAGGTCGCCAGATGCCAAAAACACCATTTGTTCAAATTTGTATATATGTATATATATATATATATATATATATGTGTGTGTGTGTGTGTGTGTGTGTGTGTGTGTGTGTGTGTGTGTGTGTGTGTGTGTGTGTGTGTGTGTGCGTCCATAAGCACGATAACTCTTGTAAAAATGATATGATCTTAACGAAAGTTGGTACAAATATGTAAAGTACTATTTATTTGACCGAGTTCGTAAACCAGACAAGTAGTGGTGAAATGGCAAAGAGAAGCCACTTCCGGCGCTTTTTTCCCATGTTATTCTTATGGGGAGCCGTTTTTGGACCGACGCCAGCTCCCGCCCTACACAAGTTTCCTTGTTAGCCTGTACTAATGTCCAACCCTTGCCTATATTAAATATATTTTCCCAATCCCCATCCCTCCTCTATATTTTTAAAAATTAATTTTCAAATTCAGGCTAAAAAACTATCTTTAGTGTTTATGGTCTGATTTGTTTAAAACTTGGATATGTTATTGTCGTAGGCAAGTGTTTTAATAAATTACACTTACATTTCCCAAATTCACTATTACAGTCAAATTAAAAATTATTTTTGAAAAATACTGCCAATTGCCAACTTCTTTATTAAATGTCCGATTTGTCTGCAATTTGGATATGTTATTGTCCTAGGCAAGTGTTTTAATAAATTTCACTTACATATCCCAAATTCACTATTACGGTCAAATTAAAAAATATTTTTGAAAAATACTGCCAATTGCCAACTTCTTTATTTACTGTTCGATTTATTTAAAATTTGGATATGTTATTGTCCTAGGCAAGTGTTTTAATAAATTCCACTTACATTTCCCAAATTCACTATTACGGTCAAATTAAAAAATATTTTTGAAAAATACTGCCAATTGCCAACTTCTTTATTTACTGTCCGATTTAAAATTTGGATGTGTTATTGTCGTAGTGTTTTAATAAATTCCAACTATTACGGTCGAACTGCCAACCAATTTTGACCCTATTTTAAAATTCATTTTAATACATCCTTTGCAGAAATCCACGAGTTCTGGCTACTTGGGAACCCGAGCCATTTGACATATAATAAATCACCTTTCCTCCTAATTACCATCTCTACCAAATACATGTCTTTATATTTAGTTTTTAACAATTCTTCTGTATAAAATCCTCCTTTGATTATATTGCCATTTTCATCTTTCAAAATATAAGTCACAGGCTTTGTTTTCTTAACTTCTGCTATTGTAAAAAGCTCTCCCGTCCAGTTAGGGGTATATCCTTTACTAAATACGTGTTTATATTTAGATATCCTTACACTATCCCCCACCTTATATCTTGGCTTTTTAACTTGTACTTTAGATGCTAACCTTTCATGTACATCTTTAGAGTTCTTAGCACTTACTTGGTTAGGCTTCATCCCTATGGATCTATGTACTTTATTATTATATATCCTTATTAACTTTGGAAGTAAATCCAACCACTTGTAACTCCCTTGTGCACTAAACTCTCTATACAACCAATTCTTTAAAGTTCTCTGGAACCTTTCCACAATAGCCGCCTTAGTTGTAGAGTAAGTGTGGTAGTGATTAATATTTAGAATTTTCATTAGTTTGGTAAAATGTTCATTAAAAAATTCTTTTCCGTTATCAGATTGAATATTTTTAACTCCCTTTGGGAGAATAGTTTTTATAGCTTCTGTGACTACTAATCCAGTTTTATTCTTTAGTGGAGCAGCATAAGCTTTTTTAGAAAATGTGTCTATTAAAGTTAAAATATATTTATTCCCAGAATTCTCTCTAGCATAATTCCGCATATCTATTAAATCGATTTGAACAGTTTCGTTTATACCCAACACCTTAAAAGACCTTCTAACAAAGTTCTTTCTCGCGGGCTTATGCAATTCGTAAGCAATTTTTTCCATTTTTTATTCTTTATTTTTAATGTTAACGTATCTGCCAGTCTCTGTCGTTTCAAAAACACCTCCATTGCTACCAATTAACATACCATCACTCATTCTTTGATATACATAGTTTTTTGGCAAATATGCCTCTCCATCTAAAGTCTTAAATCCGCTTAAAGATGTAGGGTCTGCAACCAACAATTTAGGATTGTACATCATCAAATCGATTTCATTATTGTCTTGCATAAATTTATTAGTTTTATTGTTAAACCTTAATGCATGTGATTTTAAACAAATATCAAATTTAATATTGTCTTGTCTAAAAGTTTTAATATTATCGTCATACCTCAAAACCTGCGACATTAAACAAATATCACTCCTATCTTTGCCTTCAGGTACATTCTTTATTAATTTGTCCTCTGCATCCCACATATCTCTATCTAATGTTAAAACATTATAATATTTATCCCCCTGTTTTATTATGCTTTTCTCACCCTTTGTTAATATTTGATTAACAACAGCCACATCATTTGGCAATGTTCCAGGTAAAATGTTTGTTAATTGTTTATTTTTACCATCAAATTTAAGACCGTCTAAAGTCACAGCCTGATGTTTTGTAACACAATCATTCTCATCAACAGCGGGTTTAACACGAACTAGCCTTTTATTATTAAAATCCCAAAAGTTTAGATCCATTTTTGGTACTTGAGAGACGTTTACAACATCATCGCTTTCTTTACCAGCCAACAAATTACTAATCTTTCGCTTTTTGGCATTCCAAATACCATTCTCCGATTCCAAAAATTCATAATTATTTTTGTCTTGTACAAAGACACCATCTTTTCTTATTAAAGTTTGCTCTAATGTGGGTACATCGGTTGAGCTTTCACCTCGTTTAACATTAGTAATTTTGTGTTTATTAGCGTTCCAATTATTACTCTTGGATTCTAAAAACTTATATTTAGTATTACCTTGTACAAAAGCATCACCTTTTCTGGTTAACGTCTGCCCCAAAGTCGATACATCGTCAGTAAACTCCCCACCTTTAACACTACTAATTTTATAATTTAAAGCATTCCAACCATCATCTTTTAGATTTAAAGTAGTTTCTTTAAAACTTCTAGCTTCTGGTTTACTATACGGGTTATATACGCGATAAAATTTATCTATCATATTTTTATTTAATAAACAATTCCACTTTCCCTCAATTCTTCTATGATAGAATCTATCTCATTATCCACTCCAGAATTTCCCGCCAATCGACTTAACCAAAGCAGTCTTAACCTATCTACAAGCTCATTAGGATCGTCCCAATAAACATAGTCTATTTTATTACCAGTTACCTGCCTTAAACCTTCACCAACAGTCTTAAACAAGGGTTTAATTATATTAAGATATTTAGTGTGTTTATTACTTGACATCGCCGCACCTGTTTTATAACCCTTTAAATGTGCATTTGTAGCTTCCAAAATCTCTTTATAATTTTGCAAATCAGCCTGACTATAGTTTACGGGTTCTTTTAAAGTTAACAATTCCCACAATCCCTTTGTCCCTTTATAAATTTTTTCTCCAACTGTAACATCGTCATTGGCAATTTGAACTTCCTGATTCCCAATAAAAAATTTATTTCCTTCTCGCCTAATACCATATGTGGTGTCTGTCATACTGCTTCTACTAAGGTAATTTCCTAAATAGTCTGATGCTAAAAGACCAAAATCTAATTTGTGTGGTGTTATCTGTGTTATTCTTGGTATTCTAGACGGGGTCTTTTCTAAAATCATTGGGAGAACTGGCCTCTCTGTTTTTGTGGCTAATTTTTTTAATTCTTGCAAAGGCTCTATTAACGGTTGGAATGTTTGGAACCTCTCTTCAGCCTCTAGAAATTTACCACGTTTTAACGCCCTATATTTTTCTCTTATTTGTTTTGCAGACTCTACCAATTCTTGTTGAATATTTGTTTTCATTTTATTTACATTTTATTTATCTCATTTGTCAAAGGATTATACTCAAACACCTTATCGTGTATTATTAGGCAATATGCAGATGTGTTTGAAGGGACATTTTCTGCAGTTTCAATTTCTAATTTAATATCTACAACCCCCTCTTTGACTGATTCATTCTGCCTAGAACAATCTATTACAATTAGAGGATATTTCTTTATAAAGTCAGCTCTGTTAAACATAGGATCGGGGACGGTGTTGTAGTAACTCTCCCTAAACCTCACAAACATCTCATAAGCTTTAGAGGCATCTCCATTTTCAAAGTCGAGATTTAAATCACTATAAGGATAATATTCAGAGTTTAAAAACACTTTGATATTTTTCAATTTACAGTGATCAAATTCATCAGTTCTTTTTCGTACACTGTTGTCCCTACCAGTTTGGAAACCAAATATAATATACCTGGGCTTCTCCAAACTCGAAGACGTCTTAACTGACCATGTATGTCTCTTGGTTTCGGGGTATGATGGGAGTTCGTGTAGCTCCAAACTTCTAAATGCAATTTGCAAATTTTTATTTTGCAATAACATCTTTTGTAATTGAAGCTTCTCCCCATCAGATGGTACCACATGCGGCATCACCCACTGAATCGATTTAAGTGTAATTTTAGGAATAGGATCGACACCAGTTGGAGCATTAGATGTTGTTAATATACAATTTAAGTCGTTTTTGGATCTTTTCAACACCAATTCTTGTTTAACATTTACTAAAACCTTATTAAAATCCTCAAACACACCCATTAACAGCTCTAACGGGACACAAGTACTAAACTTGCCGCTTTTATGGAACTCCTTTAAATTTTCATCAGAATCAAATGCTACATTTGACAATTTAGTTGTTTTATTGTAAGAGCACAATATTTTCATAAGACTGGAAATTCCCGGATTTCTTACAATATCTATTTCTTTACCAGCAACTTCGTATCTAATTTCGTCAAATAAGAATGCAAATGCATTATTTATAAAATGTCCTTTATCATGATTCTCTATTTCTCCTTTAATATACAGATAACTCCTACATGGGAGTGTTAGTAAATCTTGATTATTTATGCATATTCGAATTTCATCGGAATTATTTATTGCTAAAGTGTTGTGTGGAACATAGGAGTGATTTGTAATTTTAACCAAGCTATCGTCGTATTGGAATTTTCCTGTAACGTCTAGAAAATCTTTCATTTTTATTAATAGAAAATTTTAACTTCAACCCAATTGATCGCAGAAACCTGGCATTTTGTACACTCAGTCCGTTCTTGTAAATTCTCATATCTTTTTTATATGACAAGTAATTGTAGTTTCTTCTTTATTAAAGTCAATTGGCTTGTCGTGTTGATCTGCAAATTTAATGCTAACAACATCTAAACTTCTCTTATTTACAGGGAAGTATATAATATTTCTGGGGACCTCAATAATTTTGTAGCCGGGAGGAGCTTCTGGGTAAAAACTGTGTATGGTGTGTGATTTGTCACCATTTAAATAAGACCCATTCGCAATATTACATTTTACTCTAATCACATTTACATTATTTATGTTGATTTTATTTACAGATTTAAACGCAATATCTGGAGTAGAAAATCCTTTAAATCCCAACAATTCAGACCCTAAACACGGTTTTGTAAAATCAAACACATGGCCAGAATGCAATGTGGCTTTCATAGTTTTATTATCGGCTATAAGTACAAAATCTGGGAGTTGCTTTTGAATTTCCTTCGCAAGCTCAAACACTTCGTATGTACCTTCAGCAATTTCAATTACATTTGGAGCTTTGTGATCGTAATAATACACATCCTCACCCTCGTCTATAGTTAATTTTGTGTCTTTAAGTTTATTTAATTTTGGAACTAGGCCTTTGTAAAATATAAGTTTGACTTTTGTATTAATTAATGCTACTTTATTTTGTATAATAACTTCAACTTTACCAGCTAATGCCCGGTTTAATTCGTCAGTTGTGACCTCCCCTTTTGGGGTTGTAATTTTGTGCATTTTGTAATATGTCAAAGTATTTAGAGGTTTTTTAACATTAAATATAGAATTATAACTTTGAAAATCTACCAGTCCAATTACATAATCACCATTTAATTCTATAGGAGGAAAGAACACCGACTTCAACTCTGGCTCTGTACCCGTAAATGTTATAGTAAATGAATCCATTTTTATAAACTAAAATTTTTCAGAAATGATAAACATAAAATTCCACAAATGGAACTGTTTAAATCTTGTATTTGATCAGTTGTATAGTAAATTTTAGATGGTACAAAATATTCAATTACCTCTTTTGGAGGCTGTATTCCGAAAGGGTCAAAATATATTACAACATCTTTATTTTTACGATATGCTGTCCAATGTGTGCCCCTGTCACTGTCTAAATTAATAATTCCACATTCTCTTACTTTTGGCCTCTGTTTTCTTAACTCGTTTTTTAGGTACACTCCTCGAAAGCGAGGCACGTCTCTTGCTGCCTCTAACAGCTGAAAGTTGTCCATCTTTTTTATTAAATTTTAATCCCATTCCCATTTTTGCCTTAGCCTTCATCAAATTTGTCACTGCATAAGCTGCTGCTTTTTCGGCCAGATTGGCGTCCTTTGCCGAAACCCTAGTCCAAGCCTGGTCCGCTAATCTCATATCTGCCTTGTTCCGGGCGGCTGTATCAGGATTATTCATGTAGAATATGTCGTGCTCTTTACAATAAGAGTCTAGCTTATTTTTTGAAGGTACATTTCTGGCTAAATTTTCACGCACGTTAGTTCCAGGTCCACACCAACTATAATTTCCAGGTATGTGGAGAGGGAAAGGAAGGTTGTTTATAAGGGTATTTAACAAGCCACGGCCTCTATATGGCTTTAAGAATAATCCCTTACCTTTGACCTTTTTACACTTTCTCTTTGCCATTTTTTATTATATAAAAAATGTCATTTATTCAACAAAAGAACAAATTTAAAATAGCACATAAAGAAAATACACCATTTTTATTATATAAAAAATGTCATTTATTCAACAAAAGAACAAATTTAAAATAGCACATAAAGAAAATACACCAAAGAAGTTGGGTCTATTTCCTAATAATATTCGCTGTCTTATAATAGGGCCCAGCGGTTCGGGGAAGACTGTTGTAATTTATAACTTAATTGTAAAAAAACAAGGATTAAAGTTTACAAATTTATATATAATATCCAAATCTTTAGAACAAGAAAAATATAAAAAAATAATTGAAATATTCCGTCTGTGTGATGAAGTTAAATTACACACATATTCAAACTGTGAAATCACACCAAATGATGTAGAATCACACTCAATAGTTGTATTTGACGACATAAATAGTCCAAATATCACACAATTTTTCTCAATGGGCAGACACAAAAACATTAACAGTTTTTACTTGTGTCAATCTTACAGTAAAGTAAACAAACATTTACGTGACAATGTTAATTTCCTAATATTATTTAAACAAGACGATTTAAATTTAAAACATGTGTATAACAATCATGTGGGAAATGATTTTTCATTTAACCAATTTAGAAATCTCTGCCATCAATGCTGGGATAGGTCTAAATATGGCTTTTTTGTAATAGACAAGGAAAGGCCAAAGAATAATGGGAAATATAGATTTATGTTTGACCAATTTTATAATGACCAAGGGCAAGAGTGTTGATGCCATCCAGAATAAACCTCTTGTCGTCATCAAAAGAGAGTACCTTTTTGTTCATCGTTAATGTTTGAAGATGGTGGTTTGTGGATTTAATTCTTGTAACATTCTCATAGTAATCTTCCCCGGTTGCAAGACAGTGTAAGTAATGTTGGTGTCTTAAGAGATGTTTAACTGTAGCGTTGTCAGCTCCCTTTGCCTTTTTAACCTCTAGCTCATTTTGATTTTCTTTTTCGTATAACCATTGTAAAGGAATGAAAGAGTATAATTTTGGCCTTAAACCACAATATTCATACATAATTTGACCATTTAATTCGTCTTTAAACTTGCCCGTAACTTTTTTATTTTTATCAGAGTATAAGAAATGATCTTTACTATATGCGGAGGTGTCGAAACAGTCCAAGTCACTTTGTATTTCCTTGTAAAAGTCCTCTGTTACTATAGAATAAACAAGGCTGTCTGTGTCTGTCATTAAGAACTTTTTATTCTTAAATTTTGACATATAATTATAGTGGAAATCATACATTATTACTTTACTGATATCCAAAATGGTCATTCCTAAATATATTGGTTTATCAAACTTTACAATTAATTTATTTAAATGTACAGCATGCAAATTGTTATCGAACATTTTGCTACAGTCAAACCTTGGCTTTGTAACATATTTTATTAAACTTAGACTCGTCTACAAGATGTATATCACGAAACTTGCGTTGGTTCATAATTGTTCGACCAAAGAGACTGTTATTTAACAGTTTGTAAAAGTCTTTTTCAAAATCGTGTTTAGCTTTTTGTCGCTTTTCAATATTAAAATTAATATAGGGCGCGAGCCATTTTGATTGTCTGAATTTTAAAATTCTGTGGTATTTTGTAACTACCAAACCCAGTTCTTCGTATTTTTTTAGTGCTTTATAATGCAAAATATATTTAGTTTTGTCATTTAAATTTGGTATTAATTTTCCATTCATTTTTTCTGGTGCGAGCGGGTAGTCATTATGCAAATCGTGTAAACTTTTATCGTATTTTAAATCAACTTCCAAAATAAATCCAAAGTTTTCATTTTGATTGTATTTATAATCTTTCTCATTTGTCCATCTAAAGCCATCAACGGGCAACGACTCGCACATTGCTGTAGAGTATAGCGAGTTGCAGTCTAAGTATACAAGATAGGTGCTTTCTTGATTTGGGTCATAATTTTCGCCCATGTACTTATTATTGGCTTTAGCATAGCGCGTGGAAATCATACTTACACCACCTCTAATGGCATGTTCTATAAACAAATGCATGTCAACGTCATGAAATAACTGTAATTTTATGCCGGTCATTCTAAGACATGCCTCCCATGTTAGTCCAGGCAGTGAGTACATGTGGACAGGGTCAAGTTTATAATCCTTTAAACATAAGTCCCTAAATGTCTCAAACACATCAGCCAATAACAACACATCTGTTTTAAGGTATAAATCGTGATATTCTTTTAAATTCTTTATATTAAAATGATTCCATACGTTTTTAGCATGTTCATATTGTGCAGGAGATATACATTCTTTAGTTAGACTGCTGTAAAATGCCTCTATGGGTGGGAGGGGCTCTAAAAACTTTTCTGGTCCTGTCATGTATTCGTACGGAAATTCGCCCTTACGTTGTAGTAGTGGATTGTCTATAAATCTAAATGTATTTAAATTGGAAGCTAATTTGCTTAGGGGAAGAGACAGAAAGTTGTAGGAATCCAAAAATACCAAATCATCAACAGAGAACGAAATATACTTTTCCATATCTTTGGCTATGCAATTCAATTTGTGATTAAATTTTCCCAAGTGTTGCATTATTAAATGACCATCATAGTTTTTAAGATTGTGGAAGAATACTGGAATTTTCTTGGTTACTTTATAGTTTAAATTGCAAGAGTTATGGGAGGGTCCTCTGAACTCGCCTGTTAGGTGGCAGTGGTCGCGCACTTTATCACACAGTAACAGCTGTTGGCATATGTGGCAGTGTGTAGAGTTTTGGAATAACATCTCTTGCTCTGGAGTCATTACAAGGGGAACATATACTCCCATCTGACTTTTAATAAAGTCATAAGTTTTAAATAACTTTTCGAAAAACACATCCATTACATTTTCACCACTGTACAACTCTTCGTAAATAATTTTAGAATCTCTCACCACAACATAAGCAAATCCAGAAGGAGTGTGTTTGCCACAGTTTATAAAACATTCGAAATCTGCATAAATCACAAAGGGAGCTTTAAGTTGATATTTGTAATTCGTAAATTGTAGTGTATCTTTTTTAGACATTTGTACTCTTTGGGCATCAAAGGTTTTACAATATGTTGTGTGACGTTCCAATATATCTTTGGTGCAAAAATGTTGCAAACAGAACTTGCAAAAATATTTCTTATGGTCGTGTTTTGTAGACCGTAGCATTAACTTATCAAAATCACGAATTAAACAGTAATGTGATTTCCGACCCTGTTGTAGAAGCAGCAGGTTGACGTGCGTATTACTATTTAGTTTAGTTATTCTCAATGGATATATTAATTGTCCTTCAATTCCATATACATTAACACTTATGTTATTTTGTTTTTCAAATTTATCAATGTCGGATATTTTTACGGGATATTTTATATTTGACATATTCAACTGACCTATGTGGGGTTCGTAGTAAAATACTCGATTTGCATTTTCTTTACGATTCCTTGGATTCAAGCTTGCTAAAATACTCCACACGAAACATTTATTATCACTATTTTTAATATTTAAAACAGCGTGTTTTGATTTTATATTTTCTGGTGTGGGTATGTATGAGTTGGGAGTTAGGGGTTTAAACGTGTAAACATGCAGCTGCCAGTATTTAGTGTGGTCATATATCCATCCGCTGCCTTGGGCTTGATACTTGTGCATGGAGGTATCGATCTTAAAAAGTGCTTCTTTAATTTGAGTTTTTAATTGTGCTTTCTCAATTGATAAATTAGTCAAACTTCGAAAATCAGCAATACATTCTTTGTCAATGATTAAATCACCATTATTGTCCACCGAGTGTTTGATGAACTTTACCCTCCTAATAAGAATCCATTTGATAGGTAGGGGACAAGATTGAAGAGTGTCTAATACTTCCACAGATTCACCGTTAAAAATATACAACTTGTAAGGTCGTTTGTCACATCGTAGGTGGTGGCGTTTCTTTTGACAGTTAATAGCCTTCTTACACACATTACAAATATTGTGGTTCTCTAGCATATGCATTTTAAAATGATTGTTATTATCAAATATTTGATGGCATTTTTTACAAATTTTAGGAATAACTTTGTGAATGTTACGATAGTGTCTGATTAAATTACCTCTTTTGGAGCAGGGCACGGAGAATATTGCACACGACAACATGTTGGATGTAAATAAGTTTTGAGATGACATTACTCTGCTTTTTATAAACAAAAAATTACCATTTTTTAAATTAGACAAAAATTATTTAACAGCGGTTTTTAAATTATATTTTACAAGTTTACGAGAGTTCATATTCGAAATGCAGTCACATTCGAAATATGATTTACAAATGGATATTTAAATATGGAAACCTTAAAATTTGGAAATGGTGAATTGGAGATTTACAAATATTAGGCTATTTCACAATTTTCGGATGGATTAACAGTTGTGATTGTCCCTGAAGACACCACCTTAGCTACAACTACCGTCGCTAACACTCCCAGCTAACCGGAGTCCTGGGTGTGAGATGTGGAGAGGCCGTGGCGCCGAGACGTCCGGTGGAGAGGCCGTGGCGCCGAGACGTCCGGTGGAGAGGTGAGCCGTGACGTCATCTGGTGCCGGTGGTGAGGTGTCAGTGGTGAGATGTCGTGTCACTGGTCTTGTAGAACAATAGTGCTGTGTCTTGTCGGTGGCTCCTTATATACACGTCGAGAGGCTGGATTTTTCAATTTAACCAGGAAATTACCTCACATTGGCTGGACTTTCAACCAGGAAATTACCTCTATGGTAAGTGGAAATTCTGGTCAATGTGACGCATGCTTGCACATGACCGACTTTAGTGTGTTAGTATGTCAGTGTGTCAGTGAGCGGTGGATTGTTGCGTGTGCCGTGGCGTCATGGTTGGTGGGCAGCGATGCGGATCGTTGCGTGTGCAAGCAGTGGTGCGGATTGTTGCGTGTTTTAATTAATCAGTTGGCAGTTCGACCGTAGTTGGGATTTATTAAAACACTACGACAATCATCCAAATTTTAAATCAGGAAATTGGCGGTAGTATTTTTTTAATTTGGGGGAATTTATTAAAACACTAGGACAATAACACATCCAAGGACACAAAACACACCAGAGATAGTTTTTGAAAATTTTAAAAAGTATAGAGGGGGATGGGGACAATATATTTAATATAGGCAAGGGTTGGGTATTAATATAGGCCAACAAGGAAACTTGTGTAAGGCGGGAGCTGGCGTCGGTCCAAAAACGGCTCCCCATAAGAATAACATGGGAAAAAAGCGCCGAATAGTATGCCTCTTTGCCATTTCACCACTACTCAGACAAATCGCACCATCCTAAGGGGGGTTTTGGGGGGATTTTGTACCCCAAAAATGGATTTTTTAGGGTTTTTACATGTAATTGTTATTTAAATAAACTTTTAATTTATACCATTGAATTCAGCTTAAAAAAACAAACAATTTGGTATTTTAATCAATGCTCTACGTCAATCGGTTACTGAGATATTGAAAGTGCTAAACACAGTACGTTGTTCAATGTTATTCTTATGGAGAATAAGACAAATTTTATATCTTGGTTATTTATGAACATAAACTGATGAAACTTGGTATATCGCTTCATCTGGTTGTGGTTTGTTGTTGTTTGTAAAAAAAATCAATTTTTCGCCTATGGTTCCCGTAGCAGCAAACCTAGGTACTCGATCCCCATGTTATTCTTATGGAGAGTAATACAAATTTTATAAATCGCTTATTTATGAATGTATATGGATGAAACTTGGTATGTGACTTCACTTAGATGATTTCTACTGATATTTGCATGAAAACCCATTATTTTGTGTTCCTTGTTGCAGCAAACCTGCGTACTCATCCCTAATGTTATTCTTATGGAGAATAATGAATAATTTTAAATATGTCTTATTTATGAATATATTTCTTATGAATCCTGGTAAGAGGCTTAATGTGTTATTAAGACATATATATTTGTTTGAAATTCGCTGAGTATGCAGGTTTGCTGCGACGGGGGTATTTTTTGTAATATAACTATTTAATCCCATTTTCACCAATTGTTTTTATTATTATTAGGTATCATTACATTTTCCCTGATCCCAATATAATATCATAAACCTTAAATATTCATTTTAATGTTAGAAGAGGTGGACAAATGTATTTAGTGAGTAGGCTAATTAAATATGAATTTAAGTATTTTTAAAATTTGGAGCTGTTATCTTCTAATTTGATTTCTCTGGAATACTCAAAAAACATTAGTCCCATGTATGTCAGTTTCTTTTCAAAAAATTACAGTTTATCAAGCCTTTTAATAATCTTGTCTTTAACTATGGTATTATACTGGTCTGATTGGTCTTTGAAGTTATGAATTAAAAATATGGATGGTTTCCAATAGCGAACAGTCCAATTCCTGGTCGTTACTGCATAAGGCTGACCTGTTGCTAGACAGCATAATTATTTAGTAGCCCAAAAATTGCAGTTGGGTCCAGTTTTAAACCTTCAAAAATGTTTATATTTTGATCCAAATCCATTTGGTGAACCTCAGATTACTAGGTCAGGAGGACCGAGCCCTGCTCGGTGAACGATCAATAACCTGGAATTTCATGTTTTTTATAGTAGTTTAAATATGCATGATTGAACTAAATTAATAGAGTTATTAGCTTTTTTATGGCATTTTATTCTGGCTTTTTATATTAGGCCAAAACATTTCCAAGCCCTTTAGTGGTAGCATCATGAATGCAAAGTATATTTACTCAATAGCAACAATTTTCTTCATTATGTTCTGAATTAAAAGATCGAAAACGAAATTGAAACTCAATTTTTCTTTTAAATGGTAATTATAATCATTTAGTATATTACAACAAAACCCAAACATTTAACACATGGAACTTATTAGCCTACTATATTTAGTTTGGCATTCCTTCATATCAAAGTCATATAGAATGATTTATCGTTTAGAACAAAAAATTCCGGCTGAGCTGTCTTTATCTTTCTCAGTTATTTATTACCTAAGGAATTGTTTGTGCAGTCAAATATGTTGCTATTTCATAACCGAACCTAAAAAAGTGACTAGGTAATAATTGTAAAGTAACTGGAACCTTGAGCATTATTAAACCTCAGACCCTCACTCTATTTCAACATAAATAAGGACAGAGAGATTAAAATGACTGTAGTTGTCCTTGCCTCACAACCCAATCTACAACTTTTTGTAAGTTACAACATAAAAAATGCATCGGCCAAACTGGTTGTACATTCATATTAGGAGTGGTCACAGAAACAGCCAGCTGAGCCGACTTTGTGGGTCAATTTAAAGAAAGCTAAAACCTCTCCTGCAATAATACTGCTCAGACATAATGTAAACAACAAGGAAAAACCTGTTTGGTGTGTTTTATTCCGTAGTAAGCCTGATAAATTATTTTAGTTAAGTTGAAGTTACAGGTACTGCTGGTCACATGTGAGTTATGGGAACTCAGAAGTTGATTGGGTGTATAGCTTCTTACTTTGCAAAGAAATACTGAAATAAATCAATTATACCGGCATCGGAGTAGATATTAGTACTACATTCCCAGGTTCAAATCCCAGATAGGCCATTCTGAAATGAGTTTGTACGGTTTCTCTTTCATCTAGGAGCAGGATGCTGGAACGGATCCCCAAAAGACCATACTATCACAAGGGGCGGATCCAGAGGTCATGTTTGGGGGGGGGGCGGTCACCGAAAGTTACCCTTCCCCCTTCCCTGTGGATGGTTCCTGGCACCCCCACTATTGTTTTTAACTAGGGCCTATTTGAAATTATACAACGAATGAAAGTAAGTTAACATAATATATCAATAACCTTGTACTGAAGAAAAAAACAATCTTAACTTTATAAACAAGCTAAACAAAAATTAACTTTAGTTCTACTGCGGCCCGACCGTAAATAAAAATAAAATATTTAGGCGTCACACTTTTTTCTACGTCATCTGTAGGCGTCTAAGAACAAGTAAGATACCTAAATAAACTATTTATTTTAGAATTTACGCACGCGAAAAACTATTTACAAAACGTATTTGAAATCTGCAATACAGTACTGAACTATACTACGCGAAAATACAATTAGGAATGAGGCTGATAGCCATCACGGTCAACCATTCAAAAATGAAAATGTCGTACCACATTTTTACAAAATAAAATACTTGGCATATGAGATAATATACTTTTTGCGGATAAAATACTTGGTTTGCAAGCAATTTTATTTTTGTTTCCTCTTATTTTATTACATATAATTCGAGGCACTTTTTGCTTATAGCCTAGCCACTGGATATTTATTGCCTAGCAACGGATTACGCGGTTTTAAACAAAAATCAAACCTAACCTGTAAACAAAACACCGCTGATATCAGACGGTAGGCGGGCGAAACAGTAAAAAATACCCCCGTCGCAGCAAACCTGTGTACTCAGCGAATTTCCAATGCATATATATGTGTCTCACTAAAGAGCCACTTACCAAGTTTCACAAAAATACATTCATAAATAAGTGATATATATCATTTTATTTGTTCTCCAAAAGAATAACATTAGGGCTGAGTACGCAGGTTTGCTGCAACGAGGAAGATAAAAATGTGTATATTTGCAATTATCAATATAACTCAACCAGGTGAAGCTACATACCAAGTTTTATTAATTTAGGTTAATAACTAAGAACCTTACTAGATCAAACTTTACTTATTCTCCATATGGATAACGTGGGGGCGAGTATGCAGGTTTGCTTATCTGAAAAGGGATAATCAACAAAAAACCCTTTTTGTGCAAATATCAATATACCTCAAATAGTTGAAGCCACATACCAAGTTTCATCAATATACATTCATAAATAATCGAGATGTAAAATTTTATTTATCCTCCATAAGGATAACATAGGACAACGTACTGTGTTTAGCACTTTGAATATCTCTGCAACGGTTGGATGTAGAACAACAATTAAAACACCAAAATGATTGTTTTCTAGAGCTTAACTGATTGGTAAATAGAAATGTGAAGTTTTTAGTAAAATTATCTGAGGAAAATCCAAAAACCTTTTTCCCATAAGATTAACATGGGAAATTTTATGGACACGCTTTTTTTACTTTTATCTTTAACCACTTAACCCTAGGTTAGTGATTCAAAATACCAAATTATTTGTTTTTTAAGCTCTATAAAATAGCTATAACCAAAATTAAGTGTTTTTAAAATATTAGGGGGAAAAATTCAAAAAACTGACTTTTGGAAATTTTAAAACCCCCATAAAACCCTCTCCCCATAATCCGATCGATCTGGTTTTCGAACTTAAAGTCATAAATGTTGCTCTACACATTCGTGCCAAATTTCATAAAAATCGGGCGTTTCTTTCAAAAGTTATTGCGGTAACGGATACACACACACACACACACACACACACACACACACACACACACACACACACACACACACACACACACACACACACACACACACACACACACAAACACACAAACACACACACACACACACACACACACACACACACACACACACACACACACAAACACACACACACACACACACACAGATATATAAATTTGAACGAAAAGTGTTTTTGACATCTGGGGACCTCAAAACAAAAAGTTATCATGGTCTCGGGCTTAAGTCTTACCATGCCACCTATGGTAATAGCTTCTTCCCTATAGGGGAAATTCGCTAATAAATACCGAATACATTTCTAGCATCCTTTGCTGCTAAAATTTACCTCCAAGACCATGTTGAAAACACCGCATTTTCGGTCTGTCAGCTGGCAAAACTGCAACAACTTCGCGATACTCGGGAATATCCATGTTTTTGTAAGACGCTTTTAGGTTAAACACATGGATATAAGTAAAGTGTTATGTACTAAAATGGAAGTTTAAAATTTCTCCTGTCTAATGGTGTGTATTTTGTTTCATTTATCAAACGTTTAGGTTCGCTAGTTTGAATTTTAATGTAACCTTGTAGACGGGAGCGGCAAAATTTGACTCTCGGAACCAAAAAACGGGATTTAGGGAGGCTTTGGCTGCTTACATTTTCATTCGGATTTATTCAAACTTTCATCGTATGCCTGAATAATAAAATAAAACACAACAATTCTTAGGTTTGGGGGGGCGACCCCCCCCCTACCGCCCCCCCCTTGATCCCGCCCCTGACCATCACCATGTTAGGTGATAGAGAGGACTCTCTAGCACAGAGAAAGTATATACATTCTCTGTGCTCTCTATTCATATCCTAGCTTGTTAAAACAAGCCCCAACTTCAAAAAATATATGTCTCGCTCTTTGTTTTACATTGGATCTTACGGAGTATAAATCCAAAATAGCCGCTGTCTCTAGCACAGTCCTCTTCACGAACATATTGTTTAGGAAATCATTTAGTAAAATGAAACATTAGCCTATCCCAAACCAGGTAAACCAGGTAACTAGGTAAGTAACTAGGAAAAAAATATTAAAAACATACTTATTATTTTGTTTAATGACTTGGACAGATCAGCTTAGTAGAAAATCCAGATTCACCCATTAAATTTTCTACATTTCATAAATGTTATACCTATAAGAATACTCTTCCTCGAAAATCAATATGTGTAATGTCAAACCAAACCTGGAATTTTCGGGAAAACCGTAAATCAGACACCCACTAACTATATTCTTAAATTTAAAGTCACATTCAAACTGTTTTACTAGCCTTGGAGCAAGTGAAAATATATTTTGAAGTTTTCATCTTAATATAATCAACAATATAAGGAAAATATAGAAAATACTGGTTTCTTTTGCTGTTGGATAGCGTCACTGTTCCGAAAATTGCCGTTGGATAGCGCCACTGTTTTGATACTTTAATGTATTTAAGTAATGACCTTTCTTAAAATTCTGAGCATATAGGCGAATCTACATAAAAATACCTTTAATTTGACACCTCAAACGTTAAAATCTGTCCAGCCATTATCGAGTTATGACAGTGAAAAAAAATTAGCGTATTAATATATAGTATAGAAAATTTAATATAGTAATATATCAGTTGTTTAAACATAAATTCAACCAGAGGCAGCAAACGTACCTCAGGTGTGTATACATCGAGGAAGAGACAATCTTCATTGCCGACGACGACCTGATGGTCTCCTATGGTTTGGGGACAGGGGGGGCCGTGTGCCTTGGCCTCTATCTCCCCCTCAGGCTTGAACCTCCGGGGACGCTGGAAAGAAAAACCATTGTACAAATTTCATAGTTGGGGATACAATACCAGTGTGTAGTCAGAAAAAAATTAGAGGGTGGGTAAGAGCCGGATTAGGATGGGAATCAGCAGGTAGGAGGATGAATTTCTCCCATGAGCCGTTAAAATATGATCATTTTGAGGGAAATAGGTACAACTCTCTGATCCTCATTCCTACCCATTAACGATGTTAATCCACCTACAAGGCATGTAGATCAGATGGCATGATGACCTTGGCCTTTTGACTGTCATAATTGATTTTTTTATTATTTGTAACTTAAAAAGTTATTACGATTTGAAAATTATGTAATATTTTAAGAAAAACAATACAATCTGTAAATATTATTTTTCTCAAGGATGCTTTGCGTTGGTATGCCATATCTACCTTAATACTTCATCAGAAACAGTAACTGAGCCATAGTTTTTTAAATTACCTTCACCACTAAATTTGAAAAACAAAGAAATGATTCAAAACCATAAAAATGATAATTTAATGGGTTATTATCGCTTATTTAATATAAGTAGCGTATTGTGACGCTGGCTTTATAAGTTCTAAATGGGAAATTCTTTCACTTACACAGCTGGCCAAACGTTTATTACTGGAGTTTAATTTAACTGAACTGTAATCCTATTGCTAGTTTTAATTGTTAGTTTGAGCAGTGTGGAATTTCTTGGCCTTCATGCACCTCCAGTGGCGTACTGTCGAAGTTTGGGGCCTGGGGCAGCAGATATATTCATAGGGGCCCATATATACATTAGGGGTTGAAGAGGAGGGCCTATTCATACATATGTATGTGCGAGTAGTCAAAAATTTGAGTGAATAGTCAACTGGACTCAAAGGTTTGAAAAATACTCGAAAGTTCGAGCGAGTATTTCCCGCCAATCTTCGGACGATCGCGACCTGCCAAATAACGTAGTAAACGGCCGCCAAAGACGAACGTACCACGTAAAATCGGCCGAAAATGACGAGACATAACATTATGACACATGAATCGGTCATAAAAAATCAACCAAAATCCTGGATAATACTTAGTACCGGACTGTCCGGACTAATCCGGATATCTTAGACCAATTTTTGTGATGAACAAACAGTAATTGTAGAATTTATTTGTCACACAATTTTGACTGCATTGAATAGTAGCCTAAATATGGAAACAATACACTCTGGCACGTGTACAGTGCTTATAAAACGGCTCTTGGAGATTTTTAAAATACATTATCTATACTTGTTATGTTGTAGCTCATATAACTTTGCCAAACCATCCATATGTGAGTATAATCCGTCAAATAAATAAAACATAAGATACACTTATACTGTATTCACATAACAGATGGTACAAGGCTCTCGATTTCGACCAGTCACACCGGACATCAGGCTAAAAACCAAAAGAACCAATTTTGGTTCAGGTCATCATAGAAATTACAGAACTAAAATTCCTTATAGCCTTGTACCATCTGTTATATATGTTTACCGTCTGTTAGGTGAATACAGTATAAATGTAAATATATTTTTAAGTGTTGTAAGACGTCTTTTCTTACATTCCGTAAGTATAATAACAACACGTAATATGGTATAGTCGGTGATAATAGAACTGGCGGGTCAAGGACAAATGTTGAACTAGGCCAGCTGATCATTTCTCCATATAACATATAACATAATAGCCGCCAGTTCTATTGATGCCAACTTTAATAAAAACGTTGTTTAAATAAATAAAGCAGATCAATAAAGAGAGAAATGTTGTATTAACAGACTGTTAATACAACTTCTTTCAACAAACTTCTATAACTGTATAAACCAACAACCATAAATTCAATAATATTTCCTCCTGGACACTCAAATGCCCACTTTTATTACTAGACTAATATTACAAAATTTACAAAATAATGATTGTTTTAATCAAATGGATTTGTAGTTTCCTTTATCACTTTGTGAGATGCGACGATTTCCAAGACTACGATAACCAGTCACAAGTGCAATTGTTTCAGAGAAGCATGTCTGAAGGTTTTGCATTTAGCCAGTCATTGAACAGTGGGAATTATTCATCTTTTAACATCGGGAACCCCCAAGGCCAACACTGTAATGGAGCCTAGTCAATGGTACCATCATTACCGTCTAAAACCAGTTTCCAACACCCGTCAAACAAGATTCCCTAGTGATTTCCTTGTTGTGCTCGTTCAAGTTCAAATTTGAATTTGTATCTAAAAAAATCACAAGTTTAAATTTGCAAATAAATATGTTTTATAAACGCTAATGCAATTAACTTAGGATAAAATATAACAGTAAATATTTGCTGTCTTTATTTTATTTAGCTTAACAAAATCGTATATAATAATAGCGTGTACAAGGCAACGTGTAACCATCTATTCCAAGTACTGTAAAATACTAAACGTAGAGAGGCCATGTTAGTGTCAAAAGAATTCCCTCATGCCAAGGATGATGAAAAAATACGATATCCTACATTAATTTAGTTATAAGTTTGTAATTCGCAAAAAACGCTTTTTTTACTTTTTCGACATCCCCATGTATAAGGAACGTGTAACCACCTATTCAGAGCAAACTACTGAACGTAGAGAGGCCAGGTTGGTGTCAAAAGATGCCCTTTAGTCCCAGGATGATTAAATAAATGCGACATCCTACATTTATTTAGTTATAAGTTTGTAAATCGCAAAATCACTGTTTCTTTTGGCCATATTTCATTTGCAATCATTTTGTTTATATGTGTTCCCTACTTTGTATCCAAATTCAATACAACAGATGAGTAAAGCTAAGGTTGCTTTTGTAAACATTACAGGCAACTATTCATAACTAAATTTAGGGTTTTGGATTTAAATGTACAAGCAGTAAGGAACACAAATTCCATGCGGAATGGAATAGAGTTTATAATGCTGTATAAAAGTGTCAGCAAAGTTCAATTCAGATTTATGATTATATATTTTTTATTTATATTTCAGCTTTCGTTTACTTTTATTCTTGCGGCGAAATTGTGTTTTATCACTGGTAATGGAACCAGAAGTAGATGATTTTCCTTTGATAAAACCTGGTGTCAGAAAATATGACAGCGGGCCGGCATTCTAGCGGTTCACTGTTGGTATTGTAGTTGTTTAGGTAGTTTTTAAAGTGGTATGTAAAACTGAATCAAAAGCTTTTTTAAACATCGGTGATAGCCATTATAATCCCTGTATGAGTATATAAAAAACATGAATAAGACACAAATACAGTTTAAAATAGGAGGTAAAAATGCGAAGGTAAAATTAACCACATAAGGTTTTTGAAGGTTAAGACAATTGATATAATCCAGGTAACTATATTTCAGTAACATATTTCAAGTTTAAAATTCCGATTCAGTTTTTTTACTTTCTCCCCCTATACATAGTATATGGAGAAAGTATTGTTTTCGTCAAAATTTTCGAATTTGAGTTGTTAGTGGAAATATTCGTTTTGGTGCTCCCTGAACCCAAAAAAGTGGTTTTTACGTGATGTCTGTCTGTGTGTGTGTGTGTGTCCGTGTGTGTGTGTGTGTGTCTGTGTGGATGTGTACAGAGCTAGAGCCCTAACCAATGGGCCGATTTTGATGAAATTTGGTATGTAGGTACTAATCCACGATATCTCCAGGCGTTTTTTTCATTTTTTTGAATTTTTGATTTTTAAGGGTAATTATCCCCCAAAAACTGCCAAAAAACATGAAAAATCCAAATTTCTCAAAAACGGCTCTAACGATTTTGATTAAATTTTAGTCGTTTGTAGAACTTTAGTTTTCCAACAAAATGACACCACCCGCATTGCTGTAAAAATTCGGGTTCAGAAATTACAGGACTTAAAACATCAAAAATTCAATTTTTTTGATTTTTCATAAAAATACATAAATATAAAAAATAATACTATTCACCATTAAAAAGAGCTCAAAAAACTAAATAATTTGGTATTTTGAATTACTATTCTACGATTGCTGGTTTCGGAGAAAATTGAAATTTTCATTTAGCGGTAAACGCAGTACTTTGTCCAATGTTATTCTTATGGAGAATACAAAAATTACTATTTCTCTCTTATTTACTGATCAATTTAATTCAAACTTGATATGCTTGTCAATTTAGCATTGACCAACAGAGTTAATTCGAAATATGTTGCCCCTTAATAACCCTGGGGGGGAATAGGGGGCATTTCCCCTCTTTAAACCACAAGTGTAGCAATTGATTCTGTAGTGCCTCCAAAGCAGGGATTTGGGTGGATGTTTTTTAAAACAACTTGTTCACAAGATTTTCTGTACATTCGACCGTGCTTTGTATTCTATATTTAGTAAATAAAAAGTAATTTATTCATTAAAGTTGGGCTAAAAGGGAGAAAGTATGTGTCAGTTTCCTGATACCGTTTATTATAAAAACATTTAGATCGATTTTGATTTTATGTGCTTTATATTGGATGAAACTGGGTGAAACTGGAAGAAACTCTGGTAAGAAATTTAATGCAATGGATAAGAAAACTAAGGATTGTGAAATATTTTTGTATTCAGTTTATAGCTCACTAGAATTTCCTGTGTGCAGCTGCGCATCCCGTTTTGAGAAGCGAAAATATTAATTAAAAAATAGTAAACAAAACAATGACAGTCTGTAGTTATAGGTAATCCTTACAACCGATGTTTATTTTTTTAATCTAATTAAGAAACAACACATGTGATATAAACCAACTAAAACTCTCATCAATATTAATAGCATGGGGAAGTCCCATGGGGCAGAGCCCTGAGGCCTAAATCGAAAATCTAAAGTCAGTCATCTGCACACCTAGACGCGCGTTTTAGTGTATAATATGTGGGGGTAAATCATAAAACAAAAAAGTCTTATTGTTTACTAAGTTTTCATGTAGCGTATTAATAATATAGATAGATAAATGATGTATTTTTGTTGGTTTGTCTTTAGATAGTTTACATGTTAGCAGATAAAATAAAATAAAATGTTGGTAAATACGTAGACTGTATTTTTATCTTTTAGTTATAAAAGCAGTGAAAGTAGTTAGGTTAATTTGATTTGTATTACAAATTGTAATCCGATGAACACACTTTTGAACACTTAATAACATTTTAACTGCAAGTTTTTAGAAACAAAATTTGGCTTGAAGTGACACCAAAACGTGTTTGATTCAACATCCAAAACTAAACTAACAACAAAGTGAAAACTAAACCCATTTGGGCTATTGCATGCAGGCGTAAAATGTATTTGGTAAAAAGACACTTTTTGAATTTAGACACGTTCGAACAAATATTTTAATATGCATTATGTTGGGGCTTTATTATGATAACACCTTTAAATTTTGCACAGCGGATTCATTTTGTTACATGCAATTTAAAATTATCTTTTTAAAAATCGTTTTTAACTAGTGAACAATACTTTTTTAGTTTATTTAAGCCCGTCATTTTTGTCGGGCTAATAACAGCTAGTATAAGAATATCTAACTGTCTTTTTAGACTTATTTTTTTTGTATCTTGCATTTAAAAAGTGAATGTTGCTATGTGAAAAAATGCTTTGTAGGCACATTTGCAACCTGGGCCTTCGGGTAAGCTATCTTCAGTGATTTTGTTGCAGCCTAAAACAGAATTTACTTCAGTTGGAAAAGAATAACTAAATACAAATAGATGCTATATTAATATTGTTTCGGGTAAGTATTAAATCATTTCACATTTAACCCTTGGCTTCGAACTGCAACCTACCAACACTTTTATAGCCTAGAAACATAATTAAGAAACTTAGTTCAGGGATATTGGTAAATGTAAACTCTTGAATCGATTGTCTTTTAAGTGCTACTATAAGAGCTGTAATCTGTGAAGAACGAGAATTATGTACAAAATTACTCGCTATTGACAAAACTATTTAGTATTCGAGCAATTAAAAAAACTTAACAAATATTAAAAGATTTCCGGTATTGGTATGTTTTGTATAAATTAGTAAGATAATATAGACTATTACAAAATTTGGCTTTTACAAAAAGAGCCAGTTTCTAAACTTCCTCTTTGCCTACAGTAGTATTACTTATTATGTACAGTAGTAGTGAGGCTTAAGGGTGCGCCGTACCTCCCTTCCGCACGCTCAAGTAAGGGGTTTGCATCTCCCTCATTGTAGGCTAAATTGTTAACCAATTAAAAATAATTTGATGTTATTTAATTCAATAAATGTTCATCTAGAGATCATACGATTTAAAAATCGTGATTTTAATTCAAAATAAGTGGTAGGCCATTAGTAATGTTCTCAAATTAAGCGTTTTTCTAAATATTCCTAACAGAAGGAAAAAAAATCTTTTGAGAAAAGGAACCGTATGATCCCTAGATTGGAATCTGAAAAGTGTGAAACTGCAAATAGTTTGGTAGAAATCTGTAAAATAACAGTGCGATCGAGGAGAACAAAATGGTCTTCAAGCGTAAATATGCATGGCCCTGCTTGTTGGCGGCGCCGGCGCGGCGCTAAACAACAATGAATTCAATCTGGGTAGGGCGCACCCTTAAGATTCATTTATGACTGTGATATTTTAAAGTTGCCAATGGTTCAATAGTCCTTCTGCCTAGTCAAACGACGTGTCTGACGTAGAACTACTCTTGACCCCAGCTAAATAATTAACTCGGAGTTTCATATTGGAGATCTCTGCGTGAATAGAACTTAATTTGTATTATAATCTACTAGTCTGCCCAAATGGGTCCTGTATGTTTTTATTTTGGGATTTATAATGCTGCCATTTCACGTTTATGATGTGCAGAATAGAGTGCAGATTTTCACGTCTTTCTAATTATAGAGGTTGAAAGTGAAACAGGGACTCACACGCACAGATCTTTGCCGTTAGCTAAATGTAACGTTTCTTTGTGAGAGTACAAATGTAAAAAGTAAAACAAAATATCAACAAAAGTCAAAGTCAAATTGCGTGGATAAATCACATAGCTAAATTCCTTGGTTTAATTAATACTCTCGACAATTTACATTAGTAGTGTTTTAAAACGTCTAACGTATAATTATAGGATTGATATAATTACTAAACGAATTCGAAAGATGTAACTCTATCATTAAAGTTTATTAATTTATGTTTTTGGTTTCCTCATCCTGAAATATTTTAGTAGACCTATGTATAAATCAATCTGTTGTACAATGATCAAAAACTGATAAGCCTAAACACATATTTGTTGTAACGAAATTTTAAATTATGGCAAACCATGAAAATAAAGCTAAAAGCGCAATTTAGAACGATGTGACTGGCATCTTACCGTGGGTTACTACCAGCTGCGCCGCGCGGTCATAGGAATTCGGAGAGTACCCCGCATTCCTGAAAAAGGGCTATGCCAACTGCGCCGGAAAAACGCCTGAACCCCTTTAAACCGAGGACTGCGCCGGGAATCCTTGATTGGTTGGTAATATCTCAAGCAAATAATTCACAAAGTTAAAACCCAGAAATAAACACAGTTGTGTGGTGACTAGTTTTGAACAATCATTTAAATACAAATCGAAACAAACGATCGTAATCCTACCATCGATTTGATCGTTTTTCAAGTAAAAAAAACTATACTCTCTCTTACTCTATAAAATTAACATGGACATTTTAAAGGTCGAAGCCCTCAAAATGATACTTTAAATCCGTGGTGGATGACATGTAGTCATATATATCTATCATAAAAAACGCATTTTCACCTGATTTTGAATTACATAAATTATATATGAGGCTACACAGATATAAGCGGGACCCCAATATATAATATATATATATATATATATATATATATATATATATATATATATATATTACGTTTAACATTTAATTATTATTTGGAAGTAGTTTTACCTTGATATTTTCATAATCTAACTTGTATTCGTAACTATAACACATGTATTACAGTCGGGACGTGTTATTTGACCTTAATTATTCAATAGTTATTCAAAGATTAAATCCAACATTCGGGACTTAAAAAAAACTGCTTTAGTAAAAACCATTCTAGCTAAATTTTAATATGCGTACCGTAATCTAACCATAAATAATGCACATCTGTATAATTTGTTATATTATTTTGCACTGTGACCGCGCAGCGCAGTTGGTATAGTGCCCCAAGAGGGACCCTTTTGACCGCGCGGCGCAGCTGGTGAGGGTAATTAGGAATTTTCTGACCTCGCGGCGCAGTTGGCATATCCCCCCTTACCGTATGATAAAAAAAACATAGAAATCGTGAATTCTGTTTGCTAATGAATTAGTTTAGTTCTATTTCCTATGAATTTATTGTTGTAGTCTGTATAATTATTGTTATATTCATTATTATTAAACTAGTGGCTTGAAGGGGCGGCAGCCCCTAACCTTGCTCCAATTCTTTCCTCGTCTGATTTATTTTACTCTTCACAGTATAAGTAGGAATACATATCAGTTCGTAAACAAAGTAGACACTTACCGTAGTCATATGTTTTAATGTAAACAAAGCAGACGTTTTTAAATACCCATGTTTTTTTCTTATGGGGGATGTTTTATGTAATTTCTCGTTTGATGGTAACGTTTTAAGAAATATACTGTTATTTTTCCGAGTCCCTGGGATCAATACCTTTAATTTGAGCCATCTCCCCATCATTCTGCTATTTACCAATAAACTCCCACAATTTTCACTTAAAATGTCGCTTAAAGAAATATACACAAATATTAAATACTCATTTTGATTTTGTATACATGTGCATATATTTATTCTATCCTGTGGATTTATGGTTTTATTATATGCTAAATAAATATTTATAATCGAAGAATTTAATATGAGTCAAGTGTAGTAATTTTTAAAGAGCAAAAATTATAATTTGTTGAACTAGAGTTTTTCTATTTTCATACCTGGAAGCGCATCGCGCCTGTGGGGGGCCGGGCGTATCTCATCCCCTTGAAGGCGTAAATCCCCTCCGGTTCCTTGACCCCGGTGACCCTCGCCTCTCTCCGCCCCCTCCGCAGGAACACTATGGGACCTCCGTCATCCACCAGTACCGGGGGCCGGGAGGAAGTGCTCGTCACCGGAGGTTTGACCGGCTGGACCGAACTCAGCGCCGGATTCTCTACCACATTCTCGTCCTCGGACAGTCCTGGGGGCGGAGGACTAGCGGGCTCCCCACCGACGATCCGTTTGTGCCGCGAATTAGCCGAAGAACAACTCACCAAACACAAGCACAGCAGGACCACGGGAACACGACTCATCGCGGCGAGCGGTAATGCGATTATGAGCGGTTTAGGTTGAGGTTAGACCGGTAGGGTAGGGGAACAGCGACGCCGACGCTGACCACTGCTCACCAGGTTTCCCATTATCCCATTGTTCAAGGCCAACTTGCCCGATGTTGACCGGCCCGGCGCCGCGCGCCGGCGGTGTAGTAGGCACGGCGTTAGGAATATATCGGAGCAACTGTGAAAGTTTACCGAAAATAGAAATTACGCAACTATTATGAGCTTGTTTTTACCTAGGAAGGTGACTTGAGACAGGTTTCGTTTTTACTGCCATCAACTTTTGGGTAAATGTATAATCAAAGAGAAACTTGGTTGTGGTACAATCAGTAGTCCACCAGTCCACTACAAGATAATAAAGAAAAAGAGATCTGGTTAGCCGTTGTAAAAGTAAGCCAGGTTAATTTGTATGAATTATTTGAAACATTTCACTTATAAATCCTAAAAGTATCAATAAAACCGTATGCGATGAGACTGCATTTAATTTGTAATATTCCAATCAACCAATTTATGTGATAAATACCCCCGCCGCAGCAAACCTGCATACTCAGCGAATTTCCAATGGAGATATAACTGTCTTAATACTACATAAAGCCACTTACCAAGTTTCATAAAAATATATCCTCAAATAAGCAATACATACAATTTTAATTTTTCTCCATAAGAATAACATTAAGGCTGAGTACGCAGGTTTGCTGCTACGGGAGCCTTTAGCAAAAAATTGTTTTTTTGAGCAAATATCAATGGACCACAACCAGATGAATCCATATACCAAGTTTCATCAGTATACGTTCATAAATAAGAGAGATATAATTTTTTTATTTTCCTCCATAAGAATAACATTAGACAACGAACTGTGTTTAGCACTTTCAATATCTCAGTAACCAATTGACGTAGAGGAATGATCAAAATACTACATTGTGTGTGTTTTTAAGCTGAATCCAATAGTAATAACTAAAATTTGACTATTTCCAAAATTATATGTAAAAAATTCAAAAATCCATTTTCGGGGAACAAAACCCCCCCAAAATACCCCTTCTGATAGAGTGATCTAGCTGGTTTTTGAACTTAAAGTCATAAAATTTGCTTTACACGTTTATACCAAATTCATCAAAATCGGATAATTTTTACGAGATTTATCGTGCTCACGGACACATATATTAGCGAATTTCCCCTATAGGGAATTAGCGAATTTCCCCTATAGGGAAGAAGCTATTACCGTAGTCGGCATGGTAAGACCTAGGCCCGGGACCATGATAACTTTTCGTTTTGAGGTCCCCAGACCCCCAAAACACCATTCGTTCGAAACTGTATATATATATATATATATATATATATATATATATATATATATATATATATATATGTGTCCGTGAGCACGATAACTCTCGTAAAAATTATCCGATTTTGATGAAATTTGGTATAAACATGTAAAGTAACATTTATGACTTTAAGTTCGAAAACCAGCCAGATCGCTTTATCCAAAGGGGTATTTTGGGGGGGTTTTGTACCCCAAAAATGGGTTTTTTGAATTTTTTACATATAATTTTGGAAATAGTCAAATTTTAGTTTTTACCATTGGATTCAGCTTAAAAAAACACACAATTTGGTATTTTGATCATTTCTCTACGTCAATTGGTTACCGAGATATTGAAAGTGCCCCATGTTATTCTTATGGACAATAAGTAAGGTGTTATCTCCCTTAATTATGAAAATAAATTAATGAAATTTGGTACGTGGCTTTACCTAAATGAGTTATATTGATCTCTGTATAAAACCCCATTTTTTGTTTTCCTTCCTTCAGCAAACCTGCATACTCAGCCGCCATGTTATTCTTATGGAGAATAATTAAAATGTCATAAATCGTTTATTTATGAATGTATATTGATGAAACTTGGTATGTGGCTTTATGTGGTATTAAGATACATATATATGCATTGGAAATTCGCTGAGTACGCAGGTTTGCTGCTACGGGGGTATATATATCTATACAGTTTCAAACGAATGGTGTTTTTGGGGTCTGGGGACCTCAAAACGAAAATTTATCATGGTCCCGGGTCTAGGTCTTACCATGCCGACTACGGTAATAACTTCTTCCCTATAGGGGAAATTTGCCAACACGACAGTAACACGGTGTAGGAAATATATATGGCATATACAATACGACAATATTGTATAATATCACATTGTATTTTGTATTTTTGTATTACATATTGTATACCATTCAAATTTGTCTGTTACCCATTGCATATTATATTGTTATGATATCTTTCCTGTAAAACTGTGTGTTGCCGTTGATGAAATAAAGCTGTAAACGGCTTTCTTCGCTTAGCATTACAAGATGGTGACGCGGTTTGGAATGGGCTGTCATTAAAATTTGTTTGTAACTCGGGATATAATAAGAATTTACAATACATCTTTTCAGCTTGTTTTAATGATACTGGAAAATGCAATTAGGATATTTTGAGAATAACTAATTAATTCTAGCACACTCCAATATTAATGTAAGGAGACATTATATTACAGTATAAAAATTTGTGTATTTTAGATTTGATTGATCTGAAATTATTAACTGTATATTATTTAATTTTTAATGAATATCGGCGGCAAGCTCGTAATAGGCTACAAATTGTAGCCTATTACCAACGAAAATTGTTTAACATTACCAACAATTTATAATAATATTTATTATTATTTCTGTGTCTTATTCATGGAGGTAAGGTAGTAATAATTCCTCCATGGTCTTATTGCGTTTTGGTAAAACTAGGGAACACAGAAAAATAGCTAATTACAATAATGTAAGCTCGTTTCTTCTTTAATATGATATGAATAACCCAAACAATAATTGTGTTTTTAGCATCCAGGTTTAAATTTAACTTTAAAACATACACCAGTATGTTTTTATGGTTAAATATATCTCACCATTTGAATAAATTTCAGTTTGTGATATATATGGCTTTGCCAGATTTAAACAACACTAAATTATATTATAGGTATTAGAAGTTAATAAGATTATCAGTTATTTTTTCAAACAAGTAACAAGGCTCAGAAATTATCAACATTTTCAGAACTAAGTTAAACTATTTATTTATTTGGCATAGTGTCATTTTATACTATACTAAGAGCTTAGTATTGGTAATTAATAATTTAAATTTTGAACTTTGAAATTAAAACACAATACCCCCGTCGCAGCAAACCTGCGTACTCAGCGAATTTCCAATGCATATATATGTGAGTCACTACTACATAGAGCTACTCACCAAGTTTCACAAAAATACATCCATAAATAAGAGATGTATAGCATTTTATTTATTCTCTATAAGAATAACATTAGGGTTGAGGACGCAGGTTTGCTGCAACAAGGAAGATAAGTAATAAGTTTTTTTTGCAATTATTAATATAACTGAACCAGGTGAAGCTATATACCAAGTTTTATTAATTTAGGTTCATAATTAAGGGAGAAATACAACTTTACTTATTCTTCATATGGATAACATGGGGGCCGAGTATGCAGGTTTGCTGCCACGGGGACTATCAACAAAAAACTTGTTTTTTGTGCTAATATCAATATACCACAACTAGTTGAAGCAACATACCAAGTTTCATCAATATACATTCAAAAATAATTTAGATATAGAATTTTATTTATTCTCCATAAGGATAACATTGGACAACATACTGTGTTTAGCACTTTGAATATCTCTGCAACGGTTGGACGTAGAACAACGATTAAAACACCAAAATGTTTGTTTTATTGAGCTAAACACATCAATAAACAGAAATGTGAAGTTTTTAGTAAAACTATCTGAGAAAAATCTAAAAACCTTTTTCCCATAAGATAACATGGGACACGTTTTTTTTTATTTTCTCCGCAACCAAGGTTAATGATTCAAGATACTAAGTTATTTTTTTTAAGCTCTATAAAATGGCTATAACCAAAATTGAGTGTTTTTAACATTTTGGGGTCAAATTTGCAAAAAAACGATTTTTCGAAAATTGTAAACCCTCATAAAACCCCCTTCCCATAGTGTGATCGATCTGGTTTTCAAACTTAAAGTTATAAATGCTACTCTCCACTTTTGTGCCAAATTTCATAAAAATCGGGTATTTCTTTCAAAAGTTATCGCGGTCGCGGACGGCGGTTATCGCGGATTTATATATATATCATATATATATCATATATATTATATAACATATATATAAATTTGAACGAATAGTGTTTTTGGTATCTGGGGACCTCAAAACGAAAAGTTATGATGGTCTCGGGCTTAAGTCTTACCATGCCACCTACGGTAATAGCCTCTTCCCTATAGGGGAAATTCGCTAAAAATACTACTTTATTTTTTTAATTGACAAAGCCTTTCAGAATCAACGATTCTATTGTCAGGTCAAATAAATTGTGATTCAGGCAATATCATGTGTACAATGGTCAAAGAGGATCAGTTAAATTCTCCGCTCTTGAAAAATTTGTTGTTTTGTAAGAACCGTTTTATAATATTTCACCAAAATATCATACAGTAGTACAGTAGGTTTTTCTTATTTACAGCTTATTTTGTCAAAATATCAAAATTAAAATGTTGTTTGTTGTTGGTTTGACCTGACGATGGTACAAAGGCCTTATCAATTAAAAATGTATTTGTATTGGAACTTTGATGTTTTAATTTCATAGTTCAAAATTTAGCGCTGTTTACTCAACTAGCCAATCATGCATGACATAGTTGTTAAATACCCCTGTTGCAGCAAACCTGCCTACTCAGCAAATTTCCAATGTATATACTCTCACTACTACATAGAGCTACTTACCAAATTTCACAAAAGAACATTCATAAATAAGTGATACAAAGAATTTAATTTATTCTCTATAAGAATAACATTAGGCCTGAGTACACAGGTTTGCTGCAACAAGGAAGATAAAAAAAGTGTATTTTTGCAATTTTCAATATAACTCAACCAGGTGAAGCTACATACCAAGTTTTATTAATTTAGTATCTTAACTAAGGGAGATATAAAACTTGAATTATTCTCCATTTGAATAACATGGGGGCCGAATATGCAGGTTTGCTGCTACGGGGGAAATCAACAAAAAAAACTTGTTTGTGCAAATATCAATATCCCACAACTAGTTGAAGCCACATACCAAATTTCATCAATACACTTTCATAAATAATCGCGATATCAAATTTGGTTTATTTTCCATAAGGATAACATTGGACAATGTACTGTGTTTAGCACTTCAAATATCTCTGCAACGGTTGGACGTAGATCAACAATTAAAACACCAAAATGAGTGTTTGTAGAGCAAAACTGACTGGTAAAATAATGTGAACTTTTTAGTAAAATTATCTGAGGAAAATCCAAAAACCTTTTTCCCATAAGATTAACATGGAAAATTTTATGGGCGCTTGTTGACTTTTCTCTACAACCACTTAACCTAGGTTAATGATTCAAAATACCAAATTATTTATTTTTCAAGCTCTATAAAATGGCTATAACTAAAATGTTAGGTGGAAAAATTCAATAAACTGAATTTGGAAAATTTAAAACCCCCATAAAACCCCCTTCCCATTGTATGATCAATCTGGTTTTTTTAACTTGAAAGTCATAAATGCTACTCTACACATTTGTGCCAAATTTCATCAAAATCGGTCGTTTCTTTCAAAAGTTATCCCGGTAACGGACACACACACACACACACACACACACACACACACACACACACACACACACACACACACACACACACACACACAAATATATATATACATATATGTACCATGCCACCTGCGGTAATAGCTTCTTCCCTGTAGGGGAAATCACTGAGCTCTATGTTATATCTGGAGGCACCACTCCTGGTGAAAAAGCGTGCCGCTGTGTTTATGGTCGTTATGTTGGCCAGATGTGTTTTTGACGTTTTGGTGGTATAGTTATTTCATTTCCTGTTGATTGAAATTTTGACATCGTCCTACCCATTGCATTTTGATTGGTCCAGTTAACGGTAAGGTAAAACACAATAGAGCAAAAAGTCAGTGTTGACGGCACGTTTTTGGAAAATATTTAGGCAGAGAGTAGTGACTCCAGATCAGGGAGGTTTATTGTATAACTGGAGGTAACACTGCTTAACGATTTTGGTCAAAAACGCGAGCCGGTGATTTTGTCAAGTTGATATACTTGGTGAGGCAAATTTATCGTTCTTTGAACTATCCTAATTGGCTGTTTTATTTCTATAAGTGAATCTACTCATACAAACCACTGGAATAAAAGTAATAAAAGTTGGAGTAAATTTATTTTTCGTTTGGTTTATGTATCTAATCTTTCCGTGAAAGATGATTAATTATGAGGAAATAAATACCAGTTTATTGAGTTTAAAACTTGTTTGATTCACATTGTTGACTCGTTCGATTTCAGCGAGTAGTTCTTTGCCTCACCAAAATTTGGAAAGAACAAAGAACGGCTCGCAGTTTTGTTCAACAGTGGTACCATAGACTAACTACTGTGTAGTTAGTCTATGGTGGTACCTCCAGTAATACCAATAGAACTCAGGGGGGGAAATTCGCTAAAAATGCTTCTTACAGCTGATTATGTATTATGAGTTGGAATTGAGATTGAGATAGCTGAAAGTTTGGGGGCACTGGTGAACTGGTGCAGTGCTGGTGGCTGTGGCATTGACAGATGCTTTTTTTAAGCATTATCTGCTACAACACCAATCAGCTGTTTTGTTTTAAATGCCAGTGCTGTGGCTGTGCTCATTCTTCGAGAAGACTTCAACCAATGAACTATCCATTCAAACCAACTCGTCTGTTTGCCATGCTGATCCAGTGATCTTATCATCTGTTTTCAAACTAAACCTGCTTGCTGTCTGTAGTCTGTGTTCAAATTTAATTTTGTGGATTTGTTTATGTTGTGAGTGTGACCGGTTTTGTATTGTATTGTTTGTTATAGTTTGAAGAAAATCATAACTGAACAATATTTATTGGAAATTCTTGATGTCTTTTGTAAATCACTTGTTAATCATAATGCCTTAAATGCTTAATGAAATAAGATTTTTACGCCAGTTAACACTTCTTCCATTGCTGATCTATAAAGACCCTAGCCTATCATCACGTATAACGCCTAATAAACATATGCATAGCATATTTTTATTTGTGTGTTAAGTCATCTGTTAATTTGTTAGAATAACCCCTGCTGACTATTTTAATTCTCAGTTAAGTTATTTACCCTATACACTTTTGAGTCTAATTTATTCATGTAACTAATACACTAGGCCTATGCCCTTTTGACAAGTTTGCACTAATAACATGAACAATGAGTACTGGTACATGCATGTCATTGTACTCCCACAATGAGTCCCACACAAGGCTATTTTTCACACAACCACCGTTTTCTGTGAGTTTGCAAAGTTAGAGGTTGGTGTCGATATTAAGTTACCTATCACCTTCACCGAGCCTTATCTTCCATTACGTTAATATAGCTCCCCAGGTCTGAGGGACTGTAATGCTAAGCCCATTGTTATATGTATTGTATCGTTGCTAGAGCCACTCGGTCTGAGAGACCGGCATAAGCAAATCCCATTGTCAAACTACTACACAACAAGAAATGCCCGGTACACGAGAATGGTAGGTTTCCAAATCTCTACACATAACCCCTAATCACTTTATCCGATAAAGGAAGTCAGAGGACATTTGGGGTACAGTTTCATAAGCGGCCACCAACTAATTGGATGCGATATACATATATATCTTAAACATTCGATATATCGAATCACATTTTAAATCGATAGGCCTATAACACAAACACCCAAATATTCGAGACCTCATGGCATGTGTTGAAACGGTCTCTGAAAACTGGGATTAATATCAATGATGTCAGTTACAAATATATTTAAATGAAACATTCAGCAAGTACCTAACAAACAAACAAAAACTAAAATTTAAAAATACAACAAACAATAAAGAAAGGTATAACCAAGCTAAAACTTAGGCCTAGTTATCTTTGCCAGGGTTCCGTTCATGCAATTCATGAAAGCAGACCATAAAGTTTACCCTGGAAAGATAACTTAAGTTTTTAGCTTATGTAGTTATACTTTTATTATTATTATTTTATTGTTGTAGTTTTTCTTTGTTTGTTATTTGTTTAATGGTTCATTAAAATATATTTGTAACTAGAATCGCATATTATTATTGACGATATAAGTTACAGTTTGTTGATTTTAGATTATAACAAAAATAAATATCGAGGGAATAATTTTCGATATATCTATTAAAATGTGATTCAAAATATCGAGTGTTCCGATTCGATATATCGAATGTTTAAGATTGATATATCGCATCCGATTAGTTGGTTGCCGCTTATAAAACTGTATCCGACATTTGGGGAGAGGGTGAGAAGCTACACAAGCAGCGAAGCAGAAAATTCAAAGAGGGCGGCCACTACAGAAATATAGCATTTATTTTCGGTCTCACAGAATAGTGGCTCGGTAAAGGTGTTATATAATTTCAACCTTTATTTTTTAATGTTAGGCCTACCTGACAGTTCTCAACTTAGTTTTAAAGTGACGCTTTCACCTTAGTTATCATAATCTGCTTAGCCTTGGTCCTGCACTGCACAACCTTTCAAATATAGACACCCATAGCTAAGGTATTTCTTAGTTTTCCCAAAGTCCAGATTTTATAGAGGCTGCAGATCCGTATGAGGGCTGTAAAACAACCTAATAGAACTATCAAAATATTGATGACAAAAAAATAGGTCCCTAGCACCAATAGGATAACATAGGATATTGCAACACCAATAGGTCCCTACCAGTCAGTTGATATGTGACTGAAGTACGGTAGGCTAATTCCAAAATGCATAAAAAAATAATAAGGGTAACTGTCATGTTTGTCAAAATAATGTTTTTCTAATGGTTAAAATTGGATCAAGAATTAGACAAAAAAATCTGAAAACGGAAGTTTTTGAGTAGGTACGTACATTTTAAAGCCAAGAAAAGTGGAACGTAAAAGCGACGACCTCAAATAGTGAAAAATTGCTTGATATGTTCAGTAGCAATTTATATAACATAACTTGGCACACTATGGCAATTAAGTTAGGTTAGATTACATTCTTGATTAATAATAAAACCTATCATAACCTAACCTAAAATAGGTAGTTTCTACATTCAATATTTTTGCTTTTGTTCTTTATATTCAAGCAAACTGCAACCGATTTGAAAATAGCACTAATGACACTACTATTGTATGGGCCCGTTTAAGTTATGCAGCCATTCCAGAATAAATGAGCCTAACTTATGTGATAATACCCCCGTCACAGCAAACCTGCGTACTCAGCGAATTTCCAATGGATATATATGTCTTAATAAGACATTAAACCACTTACCAGGATTCATAAGAAATATGTTCACAAATAAGCGATATTTAAAATATGAATTATTCTCTATAAGAATAACATTGGGGATGAGTACGCAGGTTTGCTGCCACAAGGAACAAAAAATAATGGGGTTTTATGCAAATATTTAGAACTCATCTAAATGAAGTCACATGCCAAGTTTCATTCATATACATTCACAAATAAGGGAAATATAACATTTTAATTACTCTCCATAAGAAAAACATGGGTACCGAGTAATAAGTTTGCTGCTACAAGAACCATAGGCGAAAATTTTTTTTTGTACAAACAACAATAAATCACAACTAGATGAAGCCATATACCAAATTTTGTCAGTTTATGTTCATAAATAAGCGAGACATACAATTGTTCTTTTTCTCATAAGAATAACATTAGACAACGTACTGTGTTTAGCACTTTCAATATCTCGGTAACCAATTGACGTAGAGCAATGATCAAAATACCAAATTATTTGTTTTTTTAAGTTAAATTCAATGGTACAAATTAAGATTTGATTTAAATAAAAATTACGTATGAAAAACCCCAAAAAAATACATTTTTGGGATACAAAACCCCCCTTCGGATGGTGCGATTCATCTCGTTTTCGAACTCGTTCAAATAAATGGTACTTTACACATTTGTACCAAATTTCATTAAGATTGGACCTTTTTTCCGAGAGTTATCGTGCTTACGGACACATATAATATATATATATATATATACATTTATACAAATTTGAACGAATGGTGATTTTGGCATCTGGGGACCTCAAAATGAAAAGTTATCATGGTCTCGGGCTTAAGTCTTACCATGAGACCTACGGTAATATCTTCTTCCCTATAGGGGAAATTTGCTAAAAAATAAAAACATAGCAGTTATGTTTATTTTAACTGGCACTGCCTCTAAGTGACTAATTCCTTAGTCAAAACCAAAGGAAATTGTTCTCCTTGAAACTTAAAATGTTTATATTATTGCGTTTTAATTTAGTTAAGATCACTATTTAATTTTATTTAATATTTTGGAAATGTATTAACTTGTAAAGTGAAATCGAACATGAAAATTAAGAATTGCTTGCGCTACTTGGTTTTGCAAGTCTGGGCAGACTCGCAATTTTCATGTCCCGGGAGGTCAGAAATTGGTTGGAGACGATGGTTTGAATTGTTTGCTTGGGCTGAGGGGACAGGAGCCGAGTCACATGACGGCCGGCGTTCTCGGCTTCTGTAAGTTTCAGTCTAAAACTTATAAATTTGGAACCCTCGTCGGGGGCCTGCGGCATTTTACGTGATACATCAGTGCAGTTAATGTCGAGAGGCTACCCTGCGAGATGTGAATTTTGTTCAGATTGGAAGGTACAAATTGATTTTTTACAATTTTGAGTCAATATTCAAATTATCGCTCCATTTTCTCATTTTGTTTTTCTAAAGAGGGGACCAGTCTGTAAAACCATTATTTCTTTTCAGGGTTCAAAGCATTTCTTATTATTGGGTAGAAGATAATCTAACAGCAAACTGATTTAAGAACTGAGAGAAGATATTTGTGTAGTAAAGTAGAGTAAAATCCAGTAATCGAAGAATTGACTTTTATTTTGACACTTTGAAGATAGACATGCAAAACCGAGTTTAAATTTTAAAGTTTTGATATCTTTTAGTTTCAAACAACGAAGAAATACTTTTTATTTGTTTTAATAAAAGCAATACAATTTATGAAGTTCTTTTTATTTTATAAAGACCACTTTTTAACCTCAAGAAAATATTATAGCCTGCTAGGCAGCGCTATAATATCCATAAGGTACTCCCAGATATAATATAAATGCATCCCAGATAAAACAATGTTGCTTTCTCCAGATGACAAATTTTACTTCCTGTTAGTCACATTATATCTAAATTACTAAGTACACCACGTAGTTTGGCTATTGTTGCAACCATTTAGCTGAGATACATTTAGAAGTTTAAAGTCGTGGTGATGTCCCGTACGGAACCAAAAAAGTGTATAGGGGGGCCTAAATTGATTTTTATAGCTAATAACAAAAATATATTAATTTAAAAATCTATATAAGTTAGGCATGTATTATAATTTAAACACCAATAAATTCAATAAAGTCTTAAGTACCCGTAGTATATTTTTAAAAGAGAATTAGGTGCCGTATGGGACATTCCTGTACTAAGTCTTAGGATGATACTTTCTTAATGATTAGTAGCCTAATATTTTTTGCCTAATACAGCAGGACCAAACAATAGGCCCTTAATTGTAATAGGACCTTAATTGTTTATAATAGGTATCATAAAGTTATAGTAGCCTATTTTTTATCATTATGCCTTAAAAAGTTGTTTTTTTTTTTGCAACACATAGTTTCTCTAATTGACAAACAATACTTGTCACTATACTGCAAACAAATATTATTTAATAATTAAGAACAGGTAATTTTTACCAAACTAGTGATAGGTACTTATTATGATTGTCAAAGTGTTTATCCTTATTGCTAGGACAATCAAGTCGGAAATTATATGGCAAAATTTCCTCAAAGAAACGTTCCCACCTGTCAAATCTTAAAAAATTATGATATGCTCAGAATTAAGTGCACAAGAAAACTTAGACTAGATGAGCATTGTAAATTTGTTGGTGTAAGTGGGACTTTAGAATTTCTCAATGTAGACCAGCTGACCAGGGATCTTTCATCGAAGTTGAGTTAATTAAGGGGATTAAGCATTCATATTTTACAATCTTCAATGAAAAAGCTGAAAATGAAGATTCATTAATAAAATTGGCATTTTTGAAGCATTCTACAAAGAAAGATGAACTATTTACACTTGATGAATTGTTTGATAGTATTGACTCACTAGATCATATTGTGTGAATCCTAAACCAGCCTGATGTAGTCATGCAAGGAGAGGGTGCATTATAAATTTGTTTTAACTGGTGTTTCGCTTGATCCCAAACATACAAAAAAACGGAACCTGAAAAAATTGTTTACAAATTTAATCAAAGTATAATAAATCTAACATTTTTGCATTAGTTAGATATATGTTTTACATTGCATTAGTTAGATATATGTTTCACATTGCATTGTAAAAATATGAACTCACAACAGTAATATAAAGAGAATCACAGAGATTTACAAAAAAGTTGCCATTTCAATTTTAAGAGGTAACCGTGTGGTGCCCCGTGTCCCATGTGGCACGGAACCAGCTTTTAGTTGGATATTTTCAAATAATCAACCTTGGAACAAATTTATAAAAAATCTAAAATGATAATCGACTATGATTTGGACTATGTTTTCAAAGAAATATGACTATTTTTCAAACCCCATACAATGATCAAAGAAAAGATTAAAATGTCCCATATGGAACTTGGAATGGCTGTATGGCGTTTTTCACCTGTCAACTAACTTCTGTCAAAATATTAATAGCTGAAAGTGCTGTTTGGAGTTTTAATAGATAGTTCATCCATAAATTATATTATAAATATCCGTAAATAGTTTGGCTCATACCATTAAATTCTGCGGTTTAGATTATAATATAAGCTATACAACTAAACCCCATAAAAACCCATATAAGGTTGTGACTAAAAAACCATACTTAACCACATTACCCATGATTAAATACAGTAGACTATCAGAGTCCGGATTTTGAAAAATCCAGATTTTCCGGAGTTGGGCATGAATCATCAATTCTGTCTTTATAGTGAACAATTATAATAATATGCGTTTATGTTTATGTGCTAATACAAGAGTGAGCTTCCAGTAGAAAGTGATGAGTCATCGACAGGAGAAGACCTAAATGGAGTAAGTTTTACCGGTAGTGTACCAGAAACACAATCAATAACAAACACAAGCAAGGACTCAGACCATCCGAGGTCGGGTTAGAGCGCCTGACAATGCAAACTACATGACAATTGTATAATTCGGGATAATCAAGTAAAAAATTAAGGCGCTAAACCGTGATGTTCCGTTGTTTCGTTTTTATGTGCAACAAACAAATTAAAAAAAAATCAAGTTCATCGGTCCGGATTAGTGTGATCCGGATTTCTGAGAGTCTACTGTATATGATAATTGTGTGTTTCTTTGTTAAATGATCATGGTTAGCCAGAATGCTGTATTGACCATGTTCAGGCACCAGTGTCATTTGTCATGGAATAATACAAAACCTAGGACCTTTAACTAGATCTAAACTCAGGTTTTTGTGAATTTTTTTGTTAGTCAAGGTTAGGACTCTACAGTACTCTATACTATCTGACCTGGCGAGGAGCTACTCGGACTTTTACCTAGGTGTGATGCACAATCTTACAAATTCCATCCAACCTGCTCAGCAGGTTAAGGATAACCCCGAGATCTCCTGAATGTTTACATTTGTTTGTGTCAAATTTATAAGTTTACACTTCTTTTTAAAATCAGTAGTGTAGCAGTAATGTAATTTCATTTTCTTGCAAGAGATCTCACTTGGGTTTTTAGCCGTCATTGCCAAACAATTTTCAGATATTATGTCTGAAGGTTTATTTTACAAATATTTAATGCCTGCATAAACATACACTATAGCCTACTTAAATTAAGACTTATAATTATTTTGGATTCATAACGTTGTATTTTCAGGTTATTTAAAGGACCATGAATGATGGAATTAGACAAAGATTTGCCAAAGACGATACAAAGAACCAAGCAGACTTTCCTCCCACCTATATTGTTCTTCAGTTCACCCCGAGTATTCACACTGAAGCAGTGCAGTGGATTGTTGATAAAATAAAAAAGGATAGAAAAGACGGGGGTGCTGAACTTCTAGTCCGAAAACAACCAAATGTGCCTGAAGAGGTAAATTTACTGGGAACTATTATATTATATACTGTATTAAAATACAGAGCGTCCAAAGCAAAATCCTTCTACCAAAACAATTTAAAAAATTAATGTTGCAAGAAATTTATTAATCATTAACTGTTCAATAACATCTAGAATAATAACAAAAACTGTTACCGGTAACTCTAATCTTTAGAAATACGCTTGTAGTTTCAGATTTTAAATAATATAAGATTAAAATGTGTAACACTAATAAAATAAGATGTCACAATTCACAATCTTAAGTTATTATTTGTCAGTAACAATAAAAACAGATTCAATAGCTTCAATAACAATTAAATAAGTCTTAATTTAAGAACATGTTTCTTTCAACTTTTTGACACATTGTAAACTTTAAATACAGGGCCTACTTTATTATTATAATTAATTATTTTCCGAGAAATAGTCTTCTAAAAATTTCTCTTTTGCCTATTAATGAATGATTCTCTCTAAGAAAAGGTCGACCTTAGATAGTAACAAGACTAGAGTTTGGACAGTTCACTTTCTAAAACGTTAAACAATGCCTTTGATGTATATATCTAAAAAACAAAAACAAAATAACAATATAGGACTAGATTTAAATTTAAAAACTTCTTCAAATATCATCTTTTTTTATTTTTATATTTTTACAGTTTTGGCTTAGATAGATTTAAAATACTAATTTTCATATTTGTTATTTTCTGCCATAAATTTCTCAAAACAATGTTGGTTTCTTTCAATTCCGAATGTAAGTTACAATGCATTAGATATGTAAAGAAGTGGCAGTAGGGGCAGCAGGCGATGGAGGGGTGCCTTCTGCCAGCATGCTACTACTCTAGTTGCATAATTTCGGCCGGTTGAAATACTGGCCAAAATTAGTGTTTAGAAGGTTTTACAGTTGTAGAACAGTCAGGCTGCACATCCATATTAAAATGACATGCCACAGGTAGAAACACAAAAGTTAAAAATTGCAGTGGCATTGGTTTAAAGTACTACTAATGCTGAATGTTTTTGGATTAGTAGATAACAAACCTGCTTTCAAGAGATACTGGCACCGAAATGAGACGGGAAGGGGCTGCTCCCTGACATGCATGCACAATAACACTTCCTCCGCCCCACGCATCCTGTCCGCCACTTCTTGTCATACCTAACGCACTGCTCTCTTTTATAAGTACAGTATATGTTAGGTACCAACAATTAGAGCATTTTTCCAATGCAGTCCGATCACGATTATTTATTTATAATAGGATTTACTAGAAAAATAAATATCTAATAGTCACCTTAACCCTTTGCGATCGGAAGGCCAGCAGGAGTGGCCACAACACAGTCGGCAGCCAGTCGGAATTCTTTCCGTACTAACTTGGTTCCGACGGTCGGACGGCCAGCTGTACTAGCCACGTCCCACTACGCATCACCTCGGCACTTATCATGGCGGCTCGCTCCCCGCAGCTCAGAATTATTTTCACGGAAAACCTTCAATGTTAGCATAGGGGATTTAAATTTTAATAAAACGTCTCTCAATTCGTCTTATCTTTAATGATCGTTCATTATTACTTAGTTAAATATACGGGGGGAAAAAACATAACCCCAATCTTACTAATCAATGTTTATACGGGATAAAACAATTTTATTGTAGGCCTAATTGTAATATAAGTGTAGGCCTATACGTAAACGTACAAGTGTTCTTATAATCATGTGCAATAAAACTTAAAACTTAATTAAAAATACAAATAAACACAAATCTCTCGAGAAAATCACCAAAACACAGTTAAAATCACATAAAACTGAACCAAAACAATGATGATTATGACAGCACTTGTGCCAGAACAACAGGTGTTTATTTTAGTTGTTTACACCATAATTCTTACGATATAATGTTGCAAGCCTGCTGATCGTTTAGTTTAACAATTCCTCACTAGGTTGCAGCACTCTACAGGCATTATACCACAGTTGGAATATTACAAACGAAAACATTGTTGTCGGCCAGTCCTGCTGGACGCCCGAGCGTTCGTTGGATTTCATGTTGGCCAGCACCGCTGGCCGTCCGATCGCAAAGGACAACTGCTGTGGAAAAAAATCCGACTTCCGCGCGCTAATGGCGGCAGCCAGTAGAGCTGGCCGCACGACCGCTGAGGAATAGCGGCAAATATGCATTCCGATCGCAAAGGGTTAATACTGAATGTTTTTTAAGTGTAATTAGGGGCGGATGTAATATTTTGTCGCCTTTACTGGGAGAGTCAATTTTCAGTACAGAGTAGAACTTAAAAGTGAAGATATGTGAGTTTAATATAAATAAATAATTTTAAATAACTTGTTGATAGTTTAAACTTAACACACTAGTCTTACCCTTAATAGTTTTGCCGTAGTCTTAGTTTATTAGCATAAAGAAATAATTATCCCATGTTAGTTTTACTTATAAATGTTAATATGAATGGTGGCTATCTTCCGTTTTATTAAATATCTAACTTTATAATAAGGACTAATAATTTTCTATAGTAATTGGGTGTTTTTTTGTTGTTATTTTAGCCTGGTTAAACTATTATATATAAGCTATTCATCATTAACTTATTATTAAAGCCAGTGTGAAATTTGACTTAAAAATCCAAGCAAAAAATACAACTAAATAAGTATACAAACAAAATAATAAGTAACAAAAGATTGAAAATTAAAAGTGATATTTTAAGTAAGGTGATATTACTATAAGTTATAATATTCATAAAATTAGTAGTTACGTCAAAAAAATAAGTCTAACAAAAACTCATTTATTATGTCTTTATGTGACAGTTGTTACCCTTGTTTTGGATTGATAATTCCTCTGAAATTTTATATTGTAGGCACAGTAGTTTAATTACTTTTCCGAGTTAATAAATATTTGCCTTCCCCAGTTCTCTTTAAAAGATATGCAAAGACTTATTGTCAATGTCCAAGATTTTATAGCCTACTGAATGACGATTTTGCTCTTCAGTAGTAGGTATAAAAATAAACTTTAAAGCGAGCCTCCACAAACTGACTGAAGGTTTTGTCGAGCCACTCGAGCGAGCAAGCCAAAGAGTAATATCAGCCTCCAGTAGGTTATGGATAGGAGACAAGTGTATGTAAAAAAATGATTTTATTACAAAAAAAGTACATTTATGCTTACTTTTCGCCATAGTCATCGTGACAATTGAGGTATTTGTCGTACTTGTGTACCAGCTTTTCAATACCCTCTTCAAAGATTGTTGCTGCTAATGAATTGAAGTTTGTCATGACATTGTTTGTATGATCGCTCAGCGTAAACACTGGACAGTAGGCGAGTAATGTTTACATGATGGAACTGAGCATCCCCCCCACCAGACGTTCTGCCAGTTCTAGGTTCAGATCTGGTGTCGAAAATGGCCGTACTGATGTGCTTGATGAAAGGAGTCAAGGAACATCAAAGCAGCGCCCATTCGGCGAGTTTTGTGGTCTCTGACAACATTTTCAGGGCCCAGCAAGCTCACAATCTTTTGTAGCCTAAATTTTCTGTAGTAATAGAGTATAGAGGTGACCTTGAAATTTCAGGAAATTGCATGTATTAAACACTTAGGGTGGACCTACCGTTTTCTCTAACCGCTTCATCAACTCATTTTCTGTAGCAACAGATTTACGCCATTGACTCCTTGCACATCAGTGTATGGTCATCTTTAAATTTTAAACACCAGATCTGAGCCTAGAGCTGCAGAACGTTTGGTGGGGGGGATGCGTTATTCCATTATGTTAACATTACCCACCTACTGTCCAGCGTTATGATGTGCGATCATACAGACAACGCCATGACACACTTCAATTCATTGGCGACAACATTCTTTCAAGATTGTATTGAAAAGCTGGTACACAGGTAAGACAAATGTCTCAATCGTTTAGGTGACTATGTCTAAAAGCAAGCCAAGAGCACTATCTTTTAGTAATAAAATAATTTTTTTATATACACTTGTATTTTATTTATGGGCCTATTGCAGGTTGATAAAAAAAACCCTCGTAAATTGACAACTGAGCTGGAATAACACGAGCAGAAGCAAACTTCTCTATACTCTGGTTTTTTCTCCTTCGCTCGGCCAGGATATGGTGGCAAATAAGAAGTAAACAACATTTGACTTACTGTACTGGTATAATAGCCGTTTAGTCCAGCAACCACAGGCTTACAGCCAGCTTACAAAATGCCCAATTGAACCGGCGGTATTTTGTCAATGTAAAATACCGCTCTATAATAACATGCCAGAACGTAAAAATTAACTTTTAAGATGGTTTAAGCAATTAAGCAAAGAAATGGAAACTGGCCGTCAATTGAACTTTCTTTCTGTGTCTGGGATTAGACTTATTTTTTTCTAAAAAGTAGCCACCGATATGGCTTTGTCATTTGCTATTAAAATGTCAGTCATAGTGCAAGGCTGGCCCAGTGGGCAAGGTGCGGGCAGACAAGCTAGAGGGTAGCGCCACACATACATAGCTCACCCTCTGGTCAGAGACCCCATTTCTGCAGGTTTGTCTTGCACTTTGGTACTTATACCCCCTTTCGGTTTAGGGTCCTCCACACTGTATAGGGTAAGTCTCCACCAGGTGCTAGTTCTTCCTTGGCTGGTATTTGTGGGTTTGTCATACCTGTTTCCCACCTCGCAATGCGAACTTGTGATCGTCCCTTCCAAAACTCAAGTTCACGACAAACAACTATTTCTAGAATGTAGTCGTCGCTCGACAGGTTGGTGGCCATGTAAGGGGTGACGAGAATCCCTCTCTTGCTTTGTCCTTTCGGCATCTGCGTCAACAACACGGTGGATTTTCGGTGAAGCTTTACCAAAAATTGGATACATCTTGTGCACTGGGGTTGGTTTTAAACACCTTGTTACTTTTCATGCCAAATAATTCACCGCGATGTCGACTTTCTTTGCATGTTTAGACACACTAAGTGCTAAGGATGAAGTTCTCAGGACATCCTAGATGTGAGTGAGCGAAGTGAACGAGCTAATCCTGGAGGCGAGAGTGCAAAGCGAATAAGCTCATCCTAGAGGCGAGCGAACGCAACAAACGAGCTAATCTTGAAAATGAATGAGCATTTTTGAAATAAAACAAATTCAGTGACATTAGGACAGGACATCGTCTGTCGGGCCAGCTAGTAGTTAATAAATGCAACTCATTTAAATATAAATACAAGGTATAAATTTTGACTGGAAAAAATGTTTTACTCTTATTGATTTCTGCCGTGGGATACCCTCCCACGGGTAGGTCACTTATTACCGTGAGACCTGACAGACCCTCCAACGGCCAAACTAACCGAGGCCGGAGTAGAAAGAGTCTACTGTACATAAACCACCATCTCCGATAGACTGCCAGCAAAGTGCATGCTATGGTTGATCCAGTAAGAATGTTAGAACCAAAGTTGCTACATTAATCTTTTTCACAATTGTTTGGTAAAATTAAATCTGCTAAGAACACATAATATGATTTATACCCATGGTGTGAGTTACCTAGATCTTAATGTAGTGGGGTATATCAAATAACTACCTATATCTACTTATTATATGTTAGTAATATTTCTCAAACAGTAACTGCAGTAACTGAGTGAATGTTATTGTTGTGTGATTCGATGTTTTATTTGTTTACTTATACTTTCATTAGTAAATACTACAAAACCTCATATATCATAAAATTTATCCTACAGCTGTTGAAATTTGTCGCACTAGGCTGCAGCCTAGGAAGCCTATTTAGAAATCTGGCCCTGAGTGTAATAGCTGAAATGTGAGAGGGTTTTCAATCATTTTCAGACATCGACGATATTCCACGTCTCAGCGACCAAACAGAAGCTGTTAGAGTTGGCAGAAGAACAGAACATTCGCAAACAAGACATGAGAGGATTTCTTCGTGATTTCACTGTTCAAGAACAGTCCGAGTTTGGCTGCGCTTCAGAAATTCTCTCCACTGCTGAGAAGGAATATTTAGTCCGTCATGAGCTGGAGAATATTCGGGCACTCGAAAATGAGAAATCCATACCTGGTTACCCCAAGATTTATCTGTACGAGGGCCAATCAATTTGTAAGTAACCAAATATTTTTATCCATAGTTGATATTTTGATTGGTGTTAATTTTAAGGGTGTACAATTTAAATGGTATAAGCCTTTTAACTTAGTGAAAAGATATTATTTTTTTGTATTTTTTTTATATATATACATTTTTTTAGAAACCTTGTTTGATTTTATCCTGTCATGAGAAGCCCAAAGGTTCAATTTGATCTTAAAATTTATATTAATGTAATTTCATGTAGTCCTAAAATAAATATTTGGCCTATTTTTTGTAATAATAATAATAATAATAATACAACTACCAAACCATCAGTCTCACAGACCCCTCCGGATTTAAAAATGTGTATTGGCAACACTGGTGATTGGAAATTGGCCTTTCCCTTAGTACCTTCTAGTCACCTTCAATTTTTTTTAAGTTTGGGTGGTTATTATTGATTTTTGCATAATTCCATTGGCATGAAAAATAAAATAAGATCCAGAATGGTCTGTAAGATAAAGTTTAAGATGGTGTAGATGCCAAATAAATTGACGGTAAATTCATTGGTATGTGAGACTGTGATTTTTTAATACAAAAGTGAAATAGGCTATATGGACAAATTGGTTTAGTGGTTAAAATATCCTTTTTTAGGGCGAGATGTGGTACTGAACTTAAACCTAAAAACATTACGTGGGCTTTTTACTAATTTTAACCGAACCGCCGGTCAGTGAAATCTTTTTATTGTAACCCCATTCAAATAATATATTAAGAAATGTGCTAACGGTTAAAAGGTCTTACAGACTGGGGGTATCAGTTAACATTTTGAAATAGTATTTCGGTATAGGTATTAAATTACTTCAACCTGAAACATTATTTGTTATCAGTTACCTCCTCATTTATAACTTGAAAAAATTGCATCTCGATAAATTTTAATCTAAAGAGAATCACCAGTAAACATGTAATTTTTAACTAACAAACCGAAACATAGCACCGGAACAAACATGGATCAATCTTTTGCAACCAACGTGACTTTCACTTTTGGTAAAAAAAGCAGTTTTTTTATAACACCATGATGTTTAATACCATAAATACTCAAAGAATAAATAAAAATAACCTTTTAAATCCTAAACCATTTAAATTTACTTTTTTCTTTGAATTATTGTGTAAAATGAATATAGTTGAAAGTCCAAACACTATATTGTGGCGATTCATGATATTTTAAAAGTTAAAATGTGTATGATACAAGGTGGTGTTAGTCGATCGATGGTCTGTTCACAGTTGCCGCATGTGTTCATTATAACTTGCTGCAACAACTATTTCCGCTTCACGACGAAGAAGTGCTAAGAAAGTTGGGTCGCAAATGGTATCTCTCCCTGTTCAAAAAACAACCGTTCGGTAATTATTTGCGCTGAACAATTCCTACCCCATAACATTTCTTTGGTTTTGGGGCTATTAATCAACTTGGCTATTTCACGTATTTCATTTCATTTCGTACTGTGTAAATTTTCAGTTTTATTTAATTTTTGGTGTTCCAGGTTTCCCGTTTGTATGCTTTTTGATTTATGCTCGATCCCTAATTAAATCAGTTGCAGTAACACTTGATCTTGAGAAATGATATGTAGTAATTTGAAATTAAATTCTTAAATAGGTCTTGTAGATCTCTGGGGATGGGAAATAACACAGTTTTTGCATGGTAAATAAATGTAATAAAAGGTGATTCAACACTACTACAATAAAAATGTGACCATTAATCTATTTCAAATGTATTTTATATTAAAAGAAGAAATGCTGAAAATGAATTAACAACTATTGAATTCTTTAATATTTTTCAAATATCTTCAAAAACTAAATTGAAGGGAGTTTTCTTTGATTGGTAATGATGTTTTATAATTGGTATTTCAGATCTTTAACTACAAGAATACCGATCCACCTTGCACCTTACCATTTCAAAATTGTTTGCTGATGAATTCACTCTTATCACATTTTCATTTCATGAAAAAACACACATTTACTAAGTTTCCTGCTAGACTAAGAACGTATATTGTTGTAATTTAAAATTACAATGAAAATCAACTAAGAATTTAGTCGTGTTGATTTAAAATTTAAGATTTTGACAAATTTAAACTAACAACATTACTTATATGGTTTTAAAATACATTTAACCTTGGTGAACTAACAAATACTCAAATTTTCTACTTTGGGCATCACCTACCCTGTTTTTAAAGCAATCCACCCTGTTTTTAAGACAATAGGGAGACTTATCTCCAATCTTTCTAGCAGTAAGTCCACCCAACTTTTATATATATATATATATACTTGTAAAAATGGACAAAAAAGTCTCTTGAACTCCTAATGTTGAACCTCCTATGCTGTAATGTCTCATGTGTAGAGAGGGGGGAGAGTTCTCCTCGCTTGCTGGTTGCTGATATTCTTTATTTGTATTAAATAACATATACAAGTTTGTAACAGCACAAGCATTTGATTGTTTTCGATCTAGAAAATATTACAAACAAAAAGTCTTATAGATTCTTAAGACATGGCTGCTAACACTAGTTAATTTAATGTTTCACAAGTTGTATGGCATCTCAGCCTATGAAGAATCATTGGCATTCGACATTACTTGGTAACTAGTTTGCACTTACTTGAGTAGTAATTCATTCCCCAGCCCTTCTTTGTAGTGAACATTCTAGTGACCTGATTCCATTCTACAAAGTTCCATCAAAGAATATAAAAAATTCTATGCACTTAACACCACGTCATTTTATTGTTTCATTAATTGGACAGATGTAATTTTTACTACATTAATTAAAAATAGTAACTGTTCTCTCTTTTTATCGTTTACAATGTTACTATATTAATATCTCTCCCTGTATTGAGATTGAAAAAAAATTAAATCCCACTACAGTACATCTCACTTTTACAGATTTTGAACATGGAATTGTGTCTTGAAGCTTCTTTCAGTACATGTAAATACTGCACAAATTTAATGGATATTTCAGTCTTTCAAGTTTGTATCTACTGTTGCAGTAAGTACGACTTAATTTTTAGTTTGATTTCACTAAAGAACACTCTTATTATGTACAAGAGGTACGTGAAGAGGGGTTTTCTTTATAAGAAAAGTAAAAGACAAATCAAAGTTGAATATTGGGAAGGGCAAAAATTAAAATTACAGTTGGGAGAAGATGTTGCAAGAATCAACAGCTATACAACTGTAATTTCTGTCTGATGTATGTTTTATATAAAGGAGAATAGTTTAATTTAAAATTAATTATTTTTAAGGGATTTTTTATACTATTTAAAATCAACAAAATATTCCAAGTAATTAAAACTGCCTTTTTGTGTTATTATTCAAAATATTTGTGGTGTGGGGAAGAAACTCTTAGTATAATCAAGAATAATATTTTGTGAAGAAGAATACATATCAACTGTCTACAAAATCAGGACATGAAGAATCTGAAAGCAATATAATACATTTGTTACAATGTAAAAATGTAAAATTGCAACCGAGTGAGGTAGCGAAAAAACCGCGGAGGGGGTAGCTAACCTCACATTCGGGAGGTATCGCGTTTCATCTCAGGCTGGCTATTCCCTCAGTTGAGTTCTAACAGTTTCTCATCTCACTTAGGTAAATGCCGGAATGGTTCCCAAAAAGGACCGTCGCCCCCCTTCCGAAGATAGGAACCAGACCTACCGTACCTAATTGAAGATTTCCCCATAAAATGATTTTGTGTAAATTCTGATTCGTTGTTATTCATTGTCATGGAATACGTATTATTATTGTATTTAATGTATAATGATATGTATATTTTCAGAGGAAATTCGTGAGTATTTTGGCGAGTCCATAGCCCTGTATTTCCAGTTTTTGGGCTACTACACGTACGCCCTTGTAATCCCAATGGTGCTCGGATTCTTACAGCTTTGTCTCTCACCTGAAAACATCGCTTGGTTCTGCATCATCAATGTGTTGTGGGCATCAGTCTTCATGGAGGTAAGTGTAGAAAACTAAAAATAAAAATAAAAGATGAGAACTTCAGATTAGAAAAGCTATAAAATATTTATATAATTTACTATTTCTGTTTTACTTATCTGTCCTGGCAAACGGTTTTTTAAAGCATACTCCATCAGTTTTCGCTAAAAGTAAAACTTTAACAAAATTACAATGTTGTGTACAGCCAGAAATATTCATAAAGTCAGAAATACTTTATTGTAGATAGCCAGTTTATTCAGCTAACAAAGATTATGCCAAATATTGCCTGCATTTAAGATTCCCTTTGCAAATCTTTGGACAGAATTTGTAGACGTTTTTAATAGCTCAGTTTTCAACATGATTTGTGTGATTAAACTAATATATTGTAGTGCAAAATTTGTCATTCAGAATGAATACACAATACCAATTGTTCACTTACAAAAAAGAGTTTGTAACAAAATTTGACTAGCCACAATTTACAAAAGGTCTCTGTAGAAATTTAATACCCGTCTCTTACTGTTTCTTTTAACACGTTCGCTGCGGTCCACCAATGGCGGGCGTGCGCCGTGTGCGGCAGCGAACCAGATTGGCACAGACGAATTCAATTATTTCGGTCTGACGAATCACAAAACAGCGGTGCGGTATGTGCTGCGTTACCACGAGACTGGACGTAGTTTACTGAAACGCCCACAGGTAGCAGCATTGCCTGGGTACTAGCCATTTCCCTTGTACAGGGAGAATATCCCAGAAATATGGGACAAAAACTGGTTTTTTGTCCCGTATGAACGGGAATTTTACGGGGAAATTTACTACCAACCTACACCAAAATAAAGCTCGCATTCTAAGCTACACGCTGGCAACAAATTGTTTACCCCTCGCGCCACACTGGTGCATCTTGAAGCCTGTAAGTTTCCATGGCAACTGTACGGGTATACCCGTAGCGCGCTCTGGCGAAAAGCCGCAACTACGGGTATACCCGTACTGCGCAGCGAACGTGTTAACGGGAATGGGCAACTGTTCTTCTAAATTTGAAAAGTTAAATCCTGAGTTACTTTGTGGGATGCTTGGCCTCTTCCTCTGTGGGCCATCTCTTGGAGTGTTTTTAATTGGATTTCAAATTTGACCAAATTATGTCACCTTGTGTGAAAAACCCCAACTTGAATTTTTATCCAGGATCGGTGTTTCTATTGCAGTTTTTATCTGGAATCCGATGACAGGATATTGACCGACTAAGTCTGAAACCATTAATAACCAGCAACAATGAAATTATGACCTTTACACACAGTTTGGACAAGGAAAATGAATGCCTTGGATTGCTTGAAAGCAGTAGTCCAGTGGGTTTCATACCTAAACGCCGCACGGAGTTTTTTATTCGAGTGGTGATAAGCAAGTGTCCTGTACCAATTCGTTGATAAGATAGTTTACAAGAGATGGCAGAGTGTAATTTGAACACGCATATCAGTTTACGACCTTTTCCTTATTGGTGACTGTTTGAGGAAATGAAAGTGTTCAAACAAAGATGCTTTTAGATTAAAAAATATGGCTATAAGAGCGCTATCCAGAAGCCTTATCGATTCCCATGCAAGGAAATTTTCAGAAGTCATCAGATATTCACATTTCCTTTATTTATATTTTTTAATGCGGAAAATTTATAAGAAAACATATTCATCTCTTTTTAAATAAATCCATTAATAATTGTAACCTTCACAATAGGCATTCAGTACCAATTCCAAAACATAGGACCTCATTTTTTGAGAGAAATACTTAAATTACTCCAGCATAAAATTATTCATCAATTATCCAGAAGAGATTAGGAAGAGAGTTTGAGAGGAGAGTTAAGAGGTATCTTTTGGACGGTGCCTTTTATAAAGTTCAGGAGTATTATCAGGCAGGGGCTGATAATGGCTTAAAGTAAGAATCATATTTGATTAATTATTAATTTGATTACCAGGTACTGAGAATTTAATTTTGACAATATTTCAATTAATGTATATTATCAATAAAATAAAGCAATTTTGAGGTTTTCTCAACATGTATCCTGATCCCAATGAGATGGCTGCAAGGCAGTTTCTCGTTAGGGTAAACGTTAACTATTGCGTCATCTGCGGCAGTTGTGGCGGATGAAGTGTTCGGAGCTGGCCTTTGTGTGGGGCACTATCGGGATGGCGAGCAGCCTGGACGAACCGAGGCCCAACTTCATGGGGGTGATGGGAGTAGACCATGTCACCGGCAAACTGCAGCCCCAGGCGCCCCGGTGGAAGACTCAGGTCAAGGTATGGAGAAGATGGTGTCGACGAGGATGGAGTGCAGAGGGATAGCGCGAGGTTTGCCGTGAAAGGAGGGGAGTAGAGTGGGAGACAAATAGTAAACTCTTTTACTGCTCTCAGAGCTTCATCTTCGTTGAAGTTATCTGTATTCATACACTATTCAAGTACTTGATCAGTATTCAAAAATAATAAGCCATAATATTGGTTTTAATATTACTAGCTTTGCTTGGCAGTTAACAGCTTCGCTTGTTCACTGGATTTCCGTTTTATAGTCAAATCAAATCACACTGCTGGTCAAATTCCAATATTTTAAAATATGTTGAAACTTTGCACTTTAATTTATGACTTTATGGGGAGATTGTATCAAAAATCTAATACGATTCCTCTGATTTTCTCACTGAGACATTTAATTCAATTATATGGTTCATGTTAGGTTTTTGGTTTTCTCAAAAGTTTTCCGGGATTGCTTGGCTTTATATATGGATTTATTTTTTATTTATGAAATTTCTAATGCAGGAAAAGTTTGATTCCCGTAGGTCCATTCCCCAGGAATGCTAGCTAATCAGTCATATTCACAAACTAATTAACAGTACAATTTGCAAGATATGTATCAGATTGTTATCCCTCTAATGATGCAAAAAAAGAAGCCAGGTTTAAATACTTTTATAATAATTATTAATTAGTAATATTGTATTCATTGTAAATTGTAACAATGGAGTTGAAGAAATATTAATCAAAATATGTGGAAGTTAAACTGAACAATAATAACGGTTTTTGTAAAACCAAACAGCATTAAAAACAAAATGACACTTTTGTTATAGAGCCGATATATTTATGCATCATACCGACCACCAACTTTTAGGAGAGTATAGTGGGACAAACCAAACAAACTTTATGGATCAAGAGTAGGGACGTTTTATTATTTAGTCTACAACTTAAAAGCATTTATAATGCCTCGCATCATTTCTGAACAGCCTCCTGCTCCCAAAACAGTGTGCTGCGGTGGTTAGGTTAAGTTAGTTTACTGTGTGTTTTGTGATTCATAAATATCATAACATAGCCTTAACTGACCGCTGCAGGGCTCTGTATAAATAGGTTATCAACATAAAACAATTTTTCTTGACAACTTCATAAACTGGAGGTCGTTATAGAGCATAAGTGCTATGTCACTGCGGTGGCCGATGAATGACCTTCCACCTGTCCTTGAGCAAGAGAAGGGGAGAGGAGGGGTTTCGCAACGCGACATATGAAAGATTCTTTCGACAGAAGAGTACACAATTACAGTAACCAGACCTGTCATAACCGTCGCAGCTTGCCGTTTGCCGTTACAAGTGGTGGTCGGTATAATGCATAAGTACCTGTTTATTTTTTATATTTTGTATTTATTAAGACACTGATTATGTGGATATTTTTCCAGTCATATACTCATTTCCTGTTGCAGATGTACACAGTATCGATCCCTCTCGTTGTGATCTGCATGATCTTGGTGTTCATTCTCATGTTGCTGCACACTGTCTGGCATTTCCTGATATAGTGCTGGTTCTTACTGTAACAGTCACTGACCTAACCTAACCCTCCCCAACGTTTACATATCTTCCTGCTGCAGATGTACACAGTATCGATCCCTCTTGTTGTGATCTGCATGATCTTGGTGTTCATTCTCATGTAGCTGCACACTGTCTGGCATTCCCTGATATAGTGCTGGTTCTTACTGTAACAGTCACTGACCTAACCTAACCCTCCCCAACGTTTACATATCTCCCTGCTACAGATGTACACAGTATCGATCCCTCTCGTGGTGGTCTGCATGATCCTGGCGTTCTTCGTCATGCTGGTGTCGTTCTGGCTGGAGGAGCAGCTGAGAGCGATACCTGACTGTCCCCAGTGGCTCTACCTGGCGCCGAGTGTCGCTTATGCGGCTCTGATCTACCTCATGAACATGGCCTACCGCCGGTTTGCCACCAATCTTACAGAATGGGGTGTGTAAATTGTTGGTCAGCATTTCCTATATGCAAATTTAAATTTAATTTTTAGTTGAATCATATAGTTTGTATGATTCATGTTCAAGTATAGTAAGTAATATACAACATATAATAGAACAAAAACATTTTTACTAATCAGGTACTTAAAATTTACAGGTCTTTGAACACTAGAATAATTTAAGTATATCATTGATTACACGTTGATTTAAAGTTTTATGTTCTGAATAATTTTCTTTTTAATTCTCTCCTATTCCTGAATCCTTCTAATCAGCCTGCTTATATCAACAAGAAAAAATCTCGATCTAATTTTGATCCAAAAAAAACATTATCGGTACTCATTAAGAACATTTACCTAAAAAAATATGTGAAAGGATAGTTAATAATGTGAGATATAGGTATTAAATTATTATGGCTATTAAGTTTGAAATATGATTTACAAATCTATGACCGGGTTTTAAATGTTGTACCTATAATACTCCTCGATCAATTAAAAAATAATTTTCTTAAGTCCACGGATTTATTGAAGAAGTATCAAATCAATGGGCAATGTTGTCTAAAAAGTAGTAGTCTGATAAGTAATATCAGAATCAGAACATCCTTTATTCGTTTTTGTACATTTCATACATGAATGACACTTTAAGTTAATACTCTAAGCTAAACATTTAAAGATATACTATAGTAGACCGCATGAAAATCATCCGATGGTTGATTGCCCATATGATTCCCCCCTCACTCCCTCTCATCCAACACTGTTGCCATAAGAATTTCACAGACAGTGATTCCGTCTGTTTGTTTTTTATGTTGTGTACGATAGTAATGGATTTAAAAACAGACGACAGATATACTCTACCATTTGTTTTATTAGACCAGAGTGATCTGACAACAATGTATTAACTTTCATTGGACTACTTTGGTGCTACTTACTCTAGTGGCTTACAGGGGCTATAGCCCCTAACATATGGTGGTAAGAGGATAATTATAGCTGATCATTAGTTCATTTTGCTTATTAATAAAAACACTGTAGTGATATTTCCATAAGAAAATCATTGGATCTTTGAAGTCCAGTGGGGTGTAGCCCATGTAATTTTTGACATTTCTGATAGTTTTCCCACTGTCCTTGGCCCTCAAGCTTTAAAATTAATCGTCATAACCTAAATAAACTTCTTTCTAGCTCGAGATATTTCGTGGGAACCGATTCGCTTACGGAATTAAATATATAGACTAGCTGAAAAAATCATCTACATTTTAGCAACATTTATTACATAAAAATGTAAATAAACCTTTTTTTAAATAACTTCATTGAATTCACACATTTTATAGAGTCGGGCAGGCAATTATATAATTTAATTCCAGAATAATATGGTGAGAAGTCATAACTAGAAGAATTATGTCTTGGATATGCAAGAATACCCTTTTATCTTGTGTTATAATTGTGGTAGCCTGAATTAATTGAAAAAAAAACTGAAATATTTTGTTTGATAAATATAATTAAATTATAAATGGATATACTGGGAAATATAAGAATATTACTACTTTTGAAAGTATTTTGACATTAATCCCTTGTTTTGAGACCATATATTCTCCTGATGATTCGTTTTTGCAATTTATAAACTTTGTTCCTCTTATCAGAATTACCCCCAAAAATTATGCTGTTGTTAAGAATGGCATGGCCCTCGACGACTCTGTGACTGGTCTATACTAGTACACAGGTCGACATTGCGTATAGCAAAATTAAGCTGTCACAGTATTGGTAAGTCTTTTGGCTATCCAGTGTGGCCAACTTCCCCTCCTTGGTTCCTCCTTGTCTCTTCTGGGGGCTTGACTCCCAGTTGAGCCTGGATACCCAGTCTCTTGGAGGGAGTAGTGGATCTTCCTTGCAGCTTGGGATGGGTGTCTGGGAGGAAGGGCCCTTACCCAACGGTCTCTGGTCTGCCGGGCTGGGGGGACGAACTGTCCTGGGGCCACCCGACCCCTGAGAGGTTGGAGGCTCTGTGCGATAGTGGTCTCTGCCTGGTGGACTTAGGGGGACGTCGGGTTAGAGGGCAAATCGTCCTGGGATTGTCATCCATAGAGCCCGGGATCTGGGTAGGGTTCTCTCTCCCTTACTGGAGCGAGGCAGGCTGACCCCGTCCTACCACCTTTCCCATCCCTCTTTTCCTTCTTGTGGTGGCTGCACAATATCCGAAGGGAGACGTGCCTAGCCGGCTATGCTGGGGCCTCCAAAAACAGAAAAAAAACAAACAAGAATAGAATAGGACATAACCTTAGTAAACCATCTTGAGATTGGCAGTGTCAACTGATTTAGATCAAATAAGAACAATTACAAAATTAGCTCTATTCAATGTTTTAATAACTTCTGTAATGTGAATTTTCCAGGTTAATTTATGATCAATTGTTACTCCCAGAAATTTTGTAAAATTAGTACAGTTACACGGCAGATTAGTATTATGGTTGCATGATGAGTGTGGATTCTGGTATTTTTTTTGGAAGTTTACAAACGGACTTGTCTTTACTTAAGAAAAGCCCTTTGACCTCAATGATTATATCACTATATATTACCATTCCATTGTTTTAAAGTAAATTGTTTGAATGATGTCTTCATTTATTTTTACTTTACTCTTATTTAAGCCTTCTTACAATTCATTTGGTTTAAATATGTCAATAAATGTTAACATTTCAAATTTTGTTTTAAACCGTTGATATTTCAGTTTTGTTGCTCATTCATTCAACTTGAATTGTAAGGTTAAAATGTTTTGATTGGTTACATCGTCATTTCATCTTTCTTCTCTTACCAGAACAGCAGTTTTATTTTTTCCTTCACCCCTTCCAGTTTCTCTTTTTCTTTGTACTTTGTTCATTAGATTATAGTTACAGTATCACAGGGAATTATGAACTCCCCTCTGACCATTGGTTGTTGTCCCATGACAGAGAACCACCGAACACAGTCTCAGTTCGATCGGCACAGAGTCACCAAGCTGGTGCTGTTTGAGTTTGTCAACAACTTCATGTCCTTGTTCTACATCGCCTTCATATACCAAGACATGGATATGCTTCGAAGTGTCAGTAATTGTATATTAATTGTAATAATAAGTCGGGAGCAGAGTAAATAGAAAGAGTTCAATTTATTGTGAACTGTGCTTGTTCACCAAGTATAAAATTGGCTAGACATTTACAAATGTTGCCAACATCATTTTGGTATCGTTCTTCCAAAAACGTCCACTGTAGCAAAGACACACGGGTAATTCATCAGCATTTGTTTCCTGTTTGTAACGGCATTTTCAAATTTATTAGATATAAATGTAGTACCCGGTTAGGTGTCTGACCCTCGGAAGGGGTCTACTTGAATAGCAAAAATGGCGAGTAAATCTAAAATAATGCCTTTAAAGACTACATTTTAAAATTTAAAACTAGTCCTTAAAGCAGCAACAAATTCTTGATAGTTGAAAATATGTTATCCAGCCCAAGAAAAAAGTTTTATGTTTGTGAAAACCATGTAACTGAACCTTTTTGAGGTTTTTAATTGCTAGCAGTAGCATGTAAAAATTTAATTCAAGTTGAATTTGTGATGTTTAATTTCTAGCAGTCGCATGTAAAAATTTAATTCAAGTTGAATTTGTGATTAATTTCTAGCAGTAGCATGTAACAATTTAATTCAAGTTGAATTTGTGATGTGTAATTGCTAGCAGTAGCATGTAAAAATTTAATTCAAGTTGAATTTGTGATGTTTGCTAGTTAATCACAATGTATGTGGTCCTTTCAACTATTGTAGGTAGAGCACTGTTGTTAAAGTAAAAATACTTTTGTTACTGCTTAAAGTGCTGGGAGTGAAAAATGTTTGTTTACTGCACAAGTTGTGCCAAGAACAGAAAAGATTCATGAGTCTAGTCAAATTAGTTTGGCTCTCGAAAGACTAGGAGTAAAATGTCCAAAAATAATCACTCTGTAGTTTTGTTACAAAAATTAAACTTGCGTTATTTAAAAAAAAAATAGTCAAATTAATCTTGATTTGTTTTAATACCTGTTTTACATTTAATAATTATTTTTAAAAAAATAGTCAAATTAATCTTGATTTGTTTTAATACCTGTTTTACATTTAATAAGGGATCATTTAAAAAATGGTAGGTCAGAAGTTTTTAAGTTAGAATTCTTTTCATCTGTGAACATAGGAAAGTAATTTCCAATTGTTTCAGATCTGTAGGATCCTTTGGCACTCTTTGTTCATCAAAAGCACAATGCGTCTGTCCATTAGCCTATGACATGCAAGATTAACCTGATCCCGAATATTGGTCACCATAATGGGCCTGTATATGAACTCAAAAATATCTCGTGTTTACAGTGTTTCCAAAAATAATGTTTTTTTCTCTTCAGCTTACTAATGATTTTACAAGATACAGAAGAACCTAACTAATTCAAACCTCGATAATTCAAAAACCTCTATTGTTAGTAACTTCTGTGTGTTCCCTTCAGAAAACCTGTAATATTCTAAAAATATACACTGATAATTTAAAGTGTTTTAACGCATAATATAGCCACTAGAATTCTAATATGTTTATACTCTGGCCTCTAGAATTTGAATTTTGTTGCTGGAATTCAAAACCTTTACCTCTCAAATTCGAAGTCAACCTTTACAGTATGAACTGCAATACCATAAGTCTCTGAAATAATAAAAAATAAAAAAAACAGGTGTAAAAAACAAGCCTGTTGAAACAAGAACTAATGCCTATTCAGTTTCCTCCAAATATGAATTCATTGATGTTTGTTTTCTTTGCCCCTATAATTCAAATTGCATTCACATTAACCTCTATAATTCAAACTCTCGATATTTCAAACTTCCTTTACTTCAAAATAAATTGGCTGTCCCCTGAATCTCGAATAAGTGAGGTTCTACTGTACTAACTTGATATTCATGTCCGACAGATTCTTAAGTCATAATTTATCATTAAAACAAGAATCACCAATTGTCACATTTTAATAACTTATATTTATTTATTTCCTACATTCAACATACAGTCAACTCTCCCGATTATCCAGGAGCGGGTTAGTCGGGTGGTTGTTTAACCACGGTCACAAAATGTTTATTTTTATTTTTCCCTTTCTAAACATAAATAGAACAATAATTACAATTTATTTGGTTAAATTATCTCCAGAAACTTAAAATTTACTTTATTTATCATAATAAGGATTATACAAACAATTTAGTAAATAGAATGTAATCTGAGAGTTATCTCGCTAATGACCCGTGGTTTTGCTGGGGAGCGATGACCTTGACACTGCTCCAGCCACCTGCACTTAAGTTGGGAAGGGTGAATGTTTTGATAGGTTTCTATTTTTAGACGTCTGTCTGTCGCTCTGCCAGCTTAAGTGCAGATGGCTAGAGCAGTGTTGATTTTTTGTAGATTTCATCTTATTTTCAAAAGTATTTGATTTACATAAATAAGTCTTAAATGACATTAAAACACAATTTTGTAGTAGACAAATTTGTGTGTTGGTATAAACCTTTATTGTATTCGTAGTATTAAATTTACTGATTCCCTCTGTTTTAACTGTGGTTTTGGGTTATCCTTGACCTTGCAACCGGTTATTACCCCGGATAATCGGGAGTTGACTATAGTTGAATTCAGTCAAGTTTTATTTTAAATTTAAGTTTCTAAAGTACATTGTTCAAAAATTACATTTTTTTTTTAAATTGTTACCTTAATAACTATTATTATGTTAAGAATTGAATTTTAAGCCCTCCTTTGTTTGAAACTGAAAGACAACACATCAGGCGGGCATCTAAGGTTTTATTTAGTTCAACATTGTACTTGAATGGCAAAGTTTAAATTTTGTTGTCACATACCCAGTAATAGAAAGTAAGTGTATGCAATCTTCACTTTATACACACTATAGTGTATAGGCCTACTTATGTTTAAATATCAGGATGGTGTCTTGTATTCTTTTACCGGTAAATAATTTGTATATTTGGTTTATAAAGTTAATATGTTGTTAAAACTCGTGTTGCAGCAACTTGCTACGCTACTGATAATATCACAGGCAATAAACAATTTCCAAGAAGCTATTCTACCACTGATTCTTCAACACTACAGCTCAAAGGTATTATTTAAATGTAAAAATGAAAAATACCTCCTTAGCAGCGAACCTGCATACTAAGCGAATTTCCAATGCATATATATGTATCTTAATACCACATAAAGCCACATACCAAGTTTCATCAATATACATTTATAAATAAACGATTTATGACATTTTAATTATTCTCTATAAGAATAACATGGTGGCTGAATATGCAGGTTTGCTGAAGCAAGGAACACAAAAAATGGGGTTTTATACAAATATCAATATAACTCAAGTAGGTAAAGCCACATACAAAATTTTATTAATTTATGTTTTTAATTAAGGGAGATAACACGTTACTTATTCTCTATAAGAATAACATGGGGGCTGAGTACGCAGATAACATGGGGGCTGAGTACGCAGGTTTGCTGCTACGGGAACTATCGGCCAAAAAATGTTTTTTAGTGCAAATATCAATAGGCCACAATGATATGAAGCAATATATCAAGTTTCATCACGATAAGTTGATAAATAAGTGAGATATACAATTTTTCTTATTCTCCATAAGAATAACATTAGACAGCCTACTGTGTTTACCACTTTTAATATCTCTGTAACCATTTGACGTAGAGCAATGATCAAAACACCAAATTGTGCGTCTTTTTAAGCTGATTTCAATGGCAAAAACTAAAATTTGACTTTTTCAAAAATTATACTTAAAAAACTCAAACAAAAAACATTTTTGGGGTACAAAACCCCCCAAAATACCCCTTCGGATAGGTCGTTCTGTCTGGTTTTCAAACTTAAAGTGGGGACCTCAAAACGAAAAATTATCAAGGTCCCGGGCCTAGGTCTTACCATGCCGACCACGGTAATAGTTTCTTCCCTGTAGGGGAAATTCGCTAAAAGAACTGACAAATGAGCTTAACTAGCTGCTTATCACAGCCTCCCCTGGTTAAAAGGAAGGTACAAGGTGAACTGCGATCAGTGAGTACATTCTTGTCAGATATGCGGAAAATGGTAGGGGTGGGCAAGTACTCGAGTTTCGAGTATTTCTTCGAGTTTCGAGTATTTCTTCGAGTACTCGAGTTTCGAGTATTTCTTCGAGTACTAAAGACTACTCAAAGGCCGAGTCGAGTAGTAAAAATAGTCTAAACTATCGAGTCGAGTAGTTGACTCCCGCTGTTTACCCCAGATAGTTGAAAATATCGTAGTTACCCCTGCCGTTTATCCACATTTACGGCGTTAACCAATGTTTAACAAAATAAGTGACTGAAATAAAGAAAAATAAGCTTAAAATCTATTTTATGCTCATATGAAATGAGACATTGACAAGTGGGTTATTTATAGATATTATAAGATAAGTAAGAGAGGGGCACAGGGAGTGTTTGGGTCGGGATAAAAAAATCACTTTCTTGTTAAAATGTTCTGGTTTTGATAAACCAACCCAAAATCTTTGTATGGATATATATTTTTAATACTTGTATTTTGTTTGTTATGGTTGTTGAAAATAGTTTAGCCTCTATATATATATATATATATATATATATATATATATATATATATATATATATATATAAACAACATATATACTGAACATACATGTATACACTGATACTAACATATATACTGAAGTGGTTTTATATATATATATATTTCTCATTTAAATCATTATTCATTCATGGTAAAATAAAGGTTAAAATAATATAAATAATAGCATTAATAATTCAATAAAATGTTATGATTAAAATTAAAGTTTAATATGTAAAAAACATTGTTTTCAATACAAAAAATTAAATTAGTTTTTTTACTTTTTAAAAAACTACTCGACTCGACCTGACTCGATACTCGAGTAGTTTTGTTCAATACTCGACTCGACTCGATTTAAAAAAAACACTACTCGCCCACCCCTAGAAAATGGTGAAAACATTTTCTTCCATAATATTGTTTATAAAGAACACCATAAAGAATGGCGAGTGAAGAGAGAATTTTATTCGCTCATTCACCTTCTAAATAAAGAAAAACTGAGCAAATTCGCTACGCTTATTTATTTTAAAGCTAGGCTCATTCGTCATCATCTTGATTTTCAGCACTGCTTTATCTTGAAGTTGATCTCATTTGATCCGCACATTCGTCTTTCTACCCTCTCTTCAATGTTCTGCTATTTTAAACAATAGCTATCCAGTGGCAATAGTTGGTTGGTTTTCAGAATCTGGGGGAAAAATCAGTCTCTTTCTCTTTCAGTGTACAGCTTTTTAATGTAATTACGAAACAAAGTAAGACAGAATATAAGACTTAATGGCATACACATGCATAGCTCATGTTCACTGTACATCATGCAATTGGTAAATCTTAATTGTTATTGTAATATCACGGTGTCATACTTAGGCCTTAAAAACCTATCAGGTAAATAAATAATCGAAACTACAAAACATAGTGATGTGCGTTTAAGAGGCTAGAGTTCCAATAAAATTACTCGCATAGGGCCTTGTTTTGAATGAGAAAATAACAAATTTAGTTAAAACATAGTGTACATAAGTTAAATGTGTGTCGTAACGTGCTAATGTGACTAGAGTTGATTAATTCAAATATAATCTACAGAAATATCCCACAAGAACATATTGTTTGTCGTGTGTATGTATTGTTTTGTCCTTGTACATGCTACTGAGCACTAAGATACAACAAACAAACAACAATAGAAAGTTGAAGACTGGCCTAATTAGTATGCTTAAATTAAATGTTTACTATCTTCTCTTGCCACTAGCATTTTTCAGTGTGTTTTTAGAAAAAAATTGTTTTAGCATAAGTACGGGATATATTATAATTTTATATTTTAAAATTGTTTAGGCTTAGCTCATTACTTTCAAATTAATTTGTAATAAACTTGTTGTTATAAGTAGTAAAGTTTTATGAGATTATTTTGATTTTTAGGGGTGGCACATTTGTATGGGATTAATAAGTGTTTAGGGAATTATACGGTTTCAGCTACTTTGGCCCAGGGTTTAAGCTGCGGTCGCATTTGTCGCAAAATGCGACATGCACCACGAAAATGCGACAATAGTTGGGCAGGCTGTCGCTTTTTTGCTACAAAGAAAAGTATTTTTTAATTTTACTGCAGAAAATCTGGTTTTAACTATACAAATTGTATTAAAAGTCCGTGATCACGATCCACAACCAAAAAAGATTAGAAGAGTAGTTGGGATGTTCTATAGAGACTTAACGTTGCGTTGGTTGCACTACGTCACGTTACCGATCGCCTCTGAGCGAGTGGTAGAGGAGACGAGCCTACATTACGTTAACAGTTGCTGTCAATTTCAACTGCGTACCGTATAAACGGAATGGGCGGGTTACTGATATGACAGTTGTAGTGACAATAGCTAACCCCCTAGCAGATGTCTTTCGCTGAGACTCGGTTTGGGCGCACTCTGTAGTAGCCGAGTCTAGCCGAGCGAATCGGCGAATGCGAGAATGACGAGGGCTAGTTCGCCACCAAAGGGATGACTACGCTCGCCTCGCCATCGCACCGATTCTTGTCGGGTTTTGTTTAGTCAAAGGAGACGAGCGGCAGGTCCTCCTTACTTAATGCCCTCACGGTCTCGACTCGCTGCAGAATGTGGACGGTTACACGAGCACGAGTCGCTTGAAATTGCAACGATCGGGCGGAAGTGTAGAGGTACCTTAGCGAAAACAGACAACTCGAAATCGGTGATGCGCAAATGCGATCGCGATATGCTTTGAGGTTATGATTCAGAGTGTGTAATGTTTGGGGTGTGTGAGTTTTAGTTGTTCTGGTGCCATATTAGGCCTATTCTATTAGAATGTTTAGTATATTTCCATTACAGACTTTAATGGTTAAAATGGATAAGTTACCAAGAAAAGTAGACTCTGCTGAACTATATATATTATTTAAATGTTAAACCTTAAAAACAAATACAAGCAAAAAACAACTTAAGACCAAAAAATAGTATGACACGCGAAAAAAATGCGAAAAGGAAAATATTTTTGCTACAAGTATCTAAGAGCTTGTAGCATTTTTGCTCAAAGAATTTTTTTCCCAGCTGAATCCCTGCTTTGGCCCATACACTTCGTACAAATCAAGTTGGTCTTTTTAAGTGGACGATTTGAATGTTTAAGTACTCAGCATAAATAATTGGAGATTGCCTTTGTTTAGTACATCATTGTTTTGTTTTTTTCTCCACCAAAGGCTCGACTGGTGAAGAGGAAGAGCTCCAAGAAGTTATTTGTTACGGCTTCTCAGCTCGAGATCGAAGAGCTACATGGTGATGATCCTCGAATTCTACAAGCTCTGAGAGAATGTTATCTCGATCCTTATGAGGTATTCTGCAATGTATTCTGTTTTTCTGCTTATGATAATTGTTAGTTATAGGTTTTCTTTTGCTTTTCTAAGATAGTAAACAATGCAAATAATTATTTATATCTATTATCATTATCACTGAAGTCAGCATCTCATCATTGCAAGCTTAGATGCCAAGCACCTTTCCACTCCCCTCTACTCCCACTCCTACTCTACTCTCTACTGCGAAGTCACCGTTTGGTGAATCCCTGCTGTCTGTATTCAAATATTTGTTTATAGGATTTGCTTCTCAAACATAAGTAAACAAATTGTCACAAATTGGCAAAATAGCCGAAAAACCCAAGCGTGCAATAATATGACACTGACTATAAAAACATTTGTTTCATTGCAATGTGTTAATAGGTTTGTTTGTACGACTTTACATTTATTATTGTTAAGCCATTATGAGTGTGTACTAGTGATGTGTCAAAACCAAAACTCAAATCTCAAAACCACCAAAACTTTGGAAAAGTTTCGGTTTCGAGATTCGATTGGCGAGTTTCGAGAATCAAAACTCAAAACTGCCAAGATTTTTTGTGTCGTTTTTAACAGAAATCACGCCCGGGTGTTGATTAATAATGTGAAGGTCAAAAGCCTACTGTCATCGGTCGTCTACCTTCACCTTTTGTGGATTATTGATTTTTTATTTGTGAAAGAACAACTCTAACCAAAGTTTATAATTAAGCTACAAATAATTGGTTCACTAGTAGTTCTGAAACTAATATTTTTCTAGGATACTTCGAGAATGGCAGTAAGTTAACTGGTTTCTTTGGAGTAACTGGATTTATTTTCCATAACCAAAACCATGCAAGTAAATAGGATTTTGGAATTTGACTTTCGAGTTTCGAGATTCGATTTTTTAAGTTTTGGTTTCGGTTTCGAGATTTGAAATTTCTGGTTTTGACCATCACTAGTGTGTACTGATGTTAGGTTGGAAAATGGACTCTAAAACTCCACCCCATTTCTTGAGGACCTCTTGTTAACTTTGATTTCCTGATTTTTGTTGTGGATTCAGAATGTGGAAATGACCTCATAATCCCTGGTGAATCGAAATGTTTCTCTAGTCTCACTGATGTGTGTTTTCATATGTGTAATGTTTTCTCTACTGTTTTTATGTTCAAAATGGTAATATCACTATTAAGTCATGTAAATAAATGTGGTGAGTGGAGCCTAAAAGCAAATTCACTAATTTAAAAAACCTCACCTAATTCATTAATAGAATATACTGAAATGGTTACTATTCAAAATTTAAAATGGCCAGGCTAAATCTCCTTCCTCTTGACCTACCAAACCTTCTTGTCTTGGTTTTCTTTGCTTGCACGCTCAACAGTAGTAATCAGATTCCGGTTGTTTCAGGATCCCTACGATGACTATCTCGAGCTATTTGTCCAGTTTGGCTATGTATTCCTCTTCTCGTCAGTCTACCCCATGGCAGCGTTCTGGGCTGTCGCCAACAATCTGCTAGAGATACGCTCCGACGCCTTCAAACTCTGCTGCAGTCTGCAGAGGCCGATGGCACGCAGGGTCAAGGACACGGGGGCGTGGCAGGTACCAAATAGCATAAGGGTTTTGCAGGAAGTAAAGAACGTTTGTACACTGCGCCGAGCACAGCCCCCCCACCTCTGCGACAGCATGTACAGCAGTCCATTCACCTCCCGCCAAAGTGTGAGCCGAGTCTTGTTGCTGAAAGGTCTACAGCGATTCAAAATGGCGGTGTCAATCAAAATCAAACCAAATATTAGATTGAGTGCTATGTAGTTTCTGAGTGTGAAAAAGTTTGACTTATTACAATTTTTAAACAAACACCTAAGAAAGGTTTATGGTGAAAGTGCAATGAACAAGATCTTTAAATTTCTGGAAACGTGTGTAGTAGGCCTATCTGTTTTCCTCAATTATTTCTTTAAAATCATAACTAGCAATGGCATGCCACTATGATCCTTGTGCACATTTGAACTTTCTTCACTAGACACGATACTATTTTCTCCCTGAAGACTCTTTCACTATAAATTTTATTTTGTGTTTGTGTGCAAATTTTAATAGGCAAAGGATTTTGCACATTCAGCAACCAAATATCACTGCAGAACTTAAAATTAGTGGGATTTTCCATTGGCACTGCCAATTTAAATCGCTGTAGAAACAAGATGTGTTCAAGAATGAGACTTGGCTCACACTCTGGTGGGGAGGTGTGTCGGCTGTCGCAAATACAGTCAGAGGAGCTGTGCTCGGCTCAGTGCGCAAACGTTCTTTACTTTCTAGTCCTTTCTAATCCTAGTTGCTTTATATAGGTTAAGTTAGAGGCTAACAAGTCTTCCAACTATCTCAAACAGGATTCAAACACTGTCTTAAAATATTCTTAAGTGAAACTTCTTTAACAGATTGCAAGAGTTAATTCGTGAAAGATTTCAATGGGGTAAAGATGGTTGAGGGATTTGAATTTGCCTAAATTTGTTGATTCACTGCTGAGTGAAAGTGATCTTGATTTAGAATGTGTGCATGTATAACTTTTATTAGCTCAGTTTAATGTAAAATAATCTAGAATCATTTTATTGCTTATTAGCAGTATACTGTAATGTATTTTACTGAAATTGTAAAAAACTTAAAAAAAATTAATGTTATAAAACAGAAAGGATTTATGCTGCTAGAAATTTTACAAATAATTCAAATTCCAATTTTAAACGTAAGCTATATTTTTGATAGAGTAAATTATGTTTGTAATTGCCAATTTACCAGTGCTGGTTATGAGGGGGCTCCAGTCACCTGCTTCTATCGTTGTATAAGACCAATGTTATCTTTCAAATCCTACCCCTGTTCAACGTATTATACAAAAGTTTGCTTTATGGCTTATTTTATAGGGCAAAAAATACCTAGCAACTTCAGTGAGCATTTGATATCAAAATTAGTTCACCCATAAAAAATTATAAATATTTGAATATTATTTGTGGTGCCAACATTTTTCCCTCTGAAATCGCTGTTTTCTTTGCTCTTTAAAGTGAACCATAATCAACAACATCGTATAATCTGTTAACACATTCAGTGCGGGTGGATCTCATGAGCTCCAAGTTTGGCCTTGCCATTCGATCGGTTGGAGCTCATGAGATCCAAAGTCTAATGTTGTTTTCAAAGGAATACTGTGTCTCAGCTGCTGCAGATGGATGAATGAAACTTGAACACAAGTTTGTCCGCAATATGGTCAGTTTTCAGTCCCCCTTGAAGGTTTGGAGGGGGGACGCTTCCCCTGCGCGCTCTTCCAAGTTGTTTACCAACATTTCCGGCTCTTATCAGTGCTCGGATTTTTGTTTGTTTACTCTAAATTTCTAGAAGGAAATAATAGTGCATTCAGGTGAATAGTGTGCTTCAGTCGCGTGGGATTGAGGTGCGTGTTGCGTCGCGGCAGGCGCCTACTACTATTGCGCCGAGCCAAAACTGCAGGTGGAGCTCATGAGCTCCAAAAATGTACCGGCAATAATTACAGGAAAGGACTATTCGAATATTTTTTTAACACACAAACATTGTTTCTACATGTATTACCTATGTTTTTAGTGAATACAAATTTTCAGCTCTTAAGTGAACCTTACATCATCTATACCGCACTTAATCTGTTAAGGAGGAAAGGGCTTTGAAGTTAACATTGGCCTTGTAGGGGAAGCAGGTAGAAACATGAAATGTTTCGTGACTGGATCTCTTCAACATTGGTCGATTGTTTGTGCTAATATTACCTACGTCATTTTCAATCACTATTCGTAACAAACTGTTAGATGTTGCCATGTTATTCGCTGTTGAGTACAAGCGATATCAGGGCACTAGCTGAGGCACGGAATGTAACTGGCTGGTCTGTTGTAGAGGGCGTTCCAAACGTTGTGTACTCTGTCCGTCATGACCAACTGCGGGTTCTTGTACCTCTCTCCTGCGATGAGGTCTGTGGCTCCGGAGGCGAGTCCTAGCGAGTGGGTGCTAATATCAGGGCACTAGCTGAGGCACGGAATGTAACTGGTTGGTCTGTTGTAGAGGGCGTTCCAAGCATTGTGTACTCTGTCCGTCATGACCAACTGCGGGTTCTTGTACCTCTCTCCTGCGATGAGGTCTGTGGCTCCGGAGGCAAGTCCTAGCGAGTGGGTGCTGATTTTCGTCGCCCTGGAACATGTTTTGTTGGCAATACGGCAGGTGAGCCAAACTGAATATAGTGATTTGGCTAGTGCGATTATAGTCTACTTAAAGTATGTTTAGGATTGACTGTAGAGACACCTGTTGGGACTAGTGGTAACTTTAAAGCAGTAGCGTCTCTCCCGGCCAATGACCGGGCAGCTTTGACCGAACATAACCATAGCAACCAAAAACATGTGTCCTGCAGTGCCAGATTGCTTTTTGTTTACTGGTAACCATCTGAGGCGTCTGCTTGGCATAAATAAATGTTTGTTTTTATTCGCTCATAGAAACCATAGTAAATGAGCAAATGCTAGTTGAAATGTAAGCAATATTTTTTTTTATTTTTACATTTCAATGTTTTGTTAAACTTTTTGAGGTATTTAATGTGCAGTTATATATTTATGTTCGTATATTTTATGTTATACATATTGAGTTCTTCGATTATTGTGCTGAAAAACAGTTTAGATCAATCTCGCACGATAAGAGAACTTCCCCAAACTTAACCAATACCAAATTCTCCTTATCTTAAATTACCCTTTTTAATTGTATTTTTGAGTTATACCCCAATGGTTTTAAAATGTGTATATTATCCATTACGGTACGTACCAAGTCTAACAATTATTGATATGATTTTTTGGAGAAAGTTAGGTCAACCACGTCTTAGGCTTGTTCCTGTTCCGATAATTCTATCTTATTTAATCAATCAATTGACTTAAAATGGCATACAATGATAAGTCATTCTCCCAAGTGAATAATTGTAGTAACTCACAGTACCTTATGAACAAAAATATATATAATATATTATACAAACGTCAATTATCCTGTAACTTATTAACAACTCGGGCGAAGCCGCGACGGGTTACAGTATAAGGTAAAACTTAATCGTGCTAACCCTGACCTTGCATTGTTTAGCAAGGATAAACATTGAAGGGCTTTGTTTACATTCGCATGAAAAATTTAATTCCCAATGTTAAGGCAAGCTGAGGAAAGTAATTCCTTAATGTGATTTAACCATATGTAGCTGTCGCCTCCCGTTGGTTGTAGATTTGGCATCATTGCACCACCAAAACTTCCTAAAGTTACAGTCCTAAAGTTACTTCCTAAAGGCACTACAGTCAGTCCTAAAGCTACTTTAAATAGACTATAGATTGTGAAAGATGATGGAATATTGTGAACAGTGTTTCTAGCGACAAAGATAATTCTTCATTCTTCGTTATACAATTTCAAACCAAGCCCTTTCTTGAGATATATTTGGCTTTGAGAATTAGCTTTAACTCCCTATTTTTGCTGTCCTTTCCATTTTTAATCGAGTTGTCAAAAGGTTCTTGACCTTTGTTAAACGAGTTTATAGTAATTTTTTCACACAAAATAAAACTGTTTGATAGAAATCGTATAGCTTTTAGTGACAGTAGGTCCTCAGTTAAGGAGCTTATCGCTTGGCTTCAATGCTGTGCCAGTTTCTTTTTTGTAGCCAGAATAAGTGGTCTGGATTGGTTCATTTTGTAATCCTTCCCAGTCGTGGGATTTATATATATACACTAACGACCCGACTACCCTACGCCGCAAACGATGATATTCATTTGCGAGCGTTGGACGTAACTAAATTTTAAACTTGCAAGCGTATTACGAATATGTATTCATTGGCCTTTCATTGTAAAATTCAATGATAAATTAACTGTCCACTGTTTTTTACCCTGCAGCATTGACATGTAATATGTTTAAACTTTATACCAATCATAAAAGTAAAACAACTTGGTAAATTATTATAATTGACATCACTATTGCAGGTGCTTCACTATGCAATACCAGACAAGCCTGAGTGGGTTAGGCTGGCCCTGGCTAGACATCAGTACCAAACCAAACTGGCCCTCAAAAAACAGGTGAGGATCAGCTATTATTCTTAATAAATTGGTTGTATCAATTCTTATTTGCAAAATCTAAAATAGATATAATCGGCAAATTATATCAGGCCAAATGAACCGATCTCGTGATTACAATTTTACAGAGGTAAAGTTTAGCAATTGCTTAAAATTTTCTCTGTTTTAAATATAAGTGATAGTCGTGATTAAACTTTTGAAGGGCGGTGTTTTGTAGAAAGGTAATCTTTTCCAGTAATAAGATTCAAATCGGCGATTAATGTTTTTTTTTAAATTTTATCTGTAAAAAGAGCCTTTTAAAAATTAGAGTAAGATTTTGCTTTAAAAACCTTACATTCAGTAATCAATTGATTAAAAAAATTGAATTATTCACGTGTTGAGTGAATAAACGATGTGGTAATTATTCAATACGATTTTGATTCTATATCCTGTATCAAGAAAATAAGCATTTTAATGTGATATTATGATCAGTCTCTTAGTTTAGTAAGTTGGGATGCATTTAATAAAATAGATTTCTTGTTTCAATTTACTTCAAAACAACATTGGGAAAGAACAGCACCAGTCTCCAATATTTAACAGCAGCGGCAGACTGAAATGCCCTAAAATCACATAGTAGACGGGGTAATTTTGTTAATCAATGCTTATTAATAATCTTCATATTTATTGCACATTATTTTTAATACGGCTTAAAAATTATATATTTTATTATTGGGTGTAAATATTGTTTATTATTAGCCAAAAGATTTGGATGTCTAGCAGTAATAACCAAACCCATCCTAACTGCGGTACTGCTCTGAGTAAGATTTTACTCTTTACAATCCATGATTATAATTATTTGGCGCTGAATTGATTTGATTGATGTATTTAAACATGCTATTATATTTAGTTACTATAACGACTTCTTTGCAGGCTTTATTCATAAATCATACAAATGCTAGGCATCATGGAACCGTCCCAAATGATCACTAAAGTGAGTTATTTCAGGTTAAAAGTCACTGCATTGTAGTTATTTGGCCAGTTGAAACATCCCTTGGTGGTAGTTAAATGTTGCTGAGCACATGAAATTGCCAATAAATAAATTAAGAACAATTTTCAGAAACTGTGGACAGTTTATGGGCAGTTCAAGACGTGAACTTTATTGTGACCTATAAGTTCACAATATATATTGATATTTTTTAGGTGTTCAGTAGATTAGCAGGCTGCATAGAAGGACTGTGCAAGATGCATGTTTTTAGTTTGTTATTTGGAATAGCATAGTATTGTGAGTGATTTTTTTATTTATTAATGTGGCTTTTACATTAAGTCTTGTTTGAAATTCATTGTTGATGGGAAGATAATGTTATTTAAGTAATTATTTTAGACGTTTTCCACCTTTGATTAGAGAAAAAGCAGTTATTTTTCTATAATCAACAATGGCAAATGTCCGCAATCATTTATTTTAAATATTTACATTTAGAGTGTTACTCTTTTGCTGACCACCTGTAGAGCATTTTAGTAAGTCTTAACGAATTTCCCCTATAGGGAAGAAGCTATTACCGTAGTCGGCATGGTAAGACCTAGGCCCGGGACCATGACAAATGTTTGTTTTGAGGTCCCCAGACCTGGTGATTGTTTTGATCATAAAGCTATATACAAAATCCAAAGTGTTAAAAACAAAGAACTAAATTACATGAATTTTAGAGTGAAATTGGCTCACCAGTTAGTTTTAAGAACGAAACAACCTCATGGACTCAACATTTGTTAATTTTATAATTTTTGGTTACTTATTCTTTATACAGTATCAAAATAGTTTTATTCCACATCATCTGATCTTACCAAATGTGTAAATATTATCTGATCCATTGTTATTGTTTTTCAATAATTTTTGTGCTTGATAAAGAGTATCTCGAAAATATTGCTACAAAATGGTGTTTAATCTTCACAGTGTAAGTACATTAACCTCTGATGTTTTTTGTAATAGAGGTTAATGTAATTACACTGTGAAGATGACTTGAAAGTCGATACACGTGTCATGTTGAATAAAAATGACTAAAGGGTACTCAAGGTTTATTCCTTTATTTCTTATTAATATTACATTAGTAGCCCTAATTTGTGAATCAAACATATGTATAAATATATATATATTGTGTGTGTGTGTGTGTGTGTGTGTGTGTGTGTGTGTGTGTGTGTGTGTGTGTGTGTGTGCGTACGTGCGTGCGCGCGTGCGCGTGCGAGTGCGCGCGCGCGAGGATGATAACTTTCGTAAAAATTATCCGATTTTGATAACATTTTGTATAAACGTGTAAAGCAAGATTTATGACTAAGTTTGAAAAACAGCCAGATCGCTCCATCCAAAAGGGTATTTTGGGGGGGTTTTGTACCCCAAAAAATAGGGTTTTTGAATGTTTTACAATATCATTTTTGAAATAGTAAACTTTTAGTTTTCGTCATTGAATTCAGTTTAAAAAATACACAATTTGGTATTTGATCATTCCTTTAAGTCAATTGGTTACCGAGATATTGAAAGTACTAAACACAGTACGTTGTCTAATGTTCAAATTCTAATTCTTTATTAGCCATTAAGCAACATACATTACAATAGGCTTCATCAATCACAAAAATACTATCAAACAATTCAACATAAGATAATAAACAACATTATCACAATTTGGTAAAATCCTCTAGCCTATATCAGGTCTGCCTGTTTAAATGCAGCTTAAATCTAGGATACAATTTTAAAATTTCATTTTGTCAGAGTTTAAATAACAAAATCACCTATTTTATAAAAGGCATGTAAGATTAAATAAATACCAACAACTTTCTTAAATTTATTCAAAGTTACATTTTTGGCAGTGTCAGGCAGAACATTTAATACCCCCGTCCCAGCAAACCTGCGTACTCACCGAATTTCCAATGCATAATATATGACTTAATACCACATAAAGCCGCACACCAAGTTTCATAAAAATATATTCACAAATAAGCGATATATATACAATTTTAATTATTCCCCATAAGAATAACATTGGGGATGAGTACATAGGTTTGCTGAAACAAGGAACATAAACAATTGGTTTCTATGCAAATATCAATATAACTCAACTAGGTGAAGCCACATACCTAGTTTCATCAATATACATTCATAAATAAGCGATCTATAAGTGATAGATTCCATTTTGATTAATCTCCATAAGAATAACATGGGGGATGAATACACAGGTTTGCTAAACAAGGAAGGGAAAAATAGGTATTTAGGCAAATATCAATAAAACTCAACTAGATGAAGTCATATAAGAGGTTTTATTAATTTATTTTCATAATTAAATGAGACACAGCATTTTAATTTTTCTCCATAAGAATAACATGGGGGCTGAGTACGCAGGTTTGTTGCTACGGGAACCTTGAGCAAACATTTTTTTTCGAGCAAATATCAATAGACCACAACCAGATAAAGCCGTATACCAAGTTTCGTCAGTATACGTTCATAAAGAAGCGAGATATAATTTTTTTCTTATTCTCCATAAGAATAACATTAGACAACGTACTGTGTTTAGCACTTTCAATATCTCGGTAACCGATTGACCTAGAGGAATGATCAAAATACCAAATTGTGGGTTTTATAAAGCTGAATCCAATGGTAAAAACTAAAATTTGACTATTTCAAAAATTATATGTAAAAAGTTCAAAAAACCCATTTTGGGGTACAAAACCCCCGAAAAATACCCTTTAAGGTAGAGCGATATGGCTGGTTTTCAAACTTAGTCATAAATGTTGCTTTACACGTTTATGCCAAATTTCATCAAAATCGGGCCTTTTTTACGAGAGTTATCGCACCCACGGACACATATATATATCACATGTATATATATATATATATATATATATATATATATATATACATATATATATATATATACAGTTTCGAACGAATGGTGTTTTTGGGGTCTGGGGACCTCAAAACTAAAAGTAATCATGGTCCCGGGCCTAGGTCTTAGCATGCCCTCTACGGTAATAGCTTCTTCCCTATAGGGAAAATTCGCTAAAAGTTTAAATTGCATATATAAGTGGCTATTTACTGATTTACTCAATCTGAAAGTTGGTAAATTAATACTGTTGCAATGTTTAGTATTATAAAAGTGAACATCAGAGCGTCTTACATAACAATCTAGGTTTTACTTAGCATAAATCAAATTGTAATAAATGTAAATTCTAGGAACAGTCATAACTTTTAAATGCTTAACAAATTCTGCACAGCTTTCAGTCTGCTTAGCATTCGTTAAAATTAGAGTAGCTTTTTTTTAGTTATACAAACTTTCAGAGCTGCTGAGGAGTTACTCCACAACCTAATGCCATAAAGAAGATGACAGTGAAAGAAAGCATAGTATGCCGATAACAGTAATTCAAAACTTATACATAATCTTAATTTATAAAGTAAAAATATTACCCTTGACAACCGAGTTAAAATATAGTTTACATGAGCATTCCAACTTAATCTATTATCTGTACGATACTGACTTAAAATCATTATGAGGTAACTTTAAACTAAAAATAATTCTATCAGATTTGTCTTCATTAACTGTAAGATTATTTACATCAAACCAGCAACCTGCTTTTAACTGAGCCTTATTAATTGCAACCTCACATTAATTGTTATTCTTATGGAGGGTAAGAACAATTTTATATCTCGCTTATTTATGAACGTATACTGACCAAACTTGATATACGGCTTCATCTGGTTGTGGTCTAAAATATTGAAAATATCTTATGATATTTGCTCAAAAAACAATTTTTTGCCAAAGGCTCCCATAGCGGCAAATCTGCATATTCAGATGTATTCTTATAGAGAATAATTAAATGCTGTCTCCCTTAATTATGAACAGTGGCATAATACTTCACTATAAACTGGCATATGACTTCACCTAGTTGAGTTATATTGATATTAGCATAAAAAGCCATTTTTGTGTTCCAAATTCGATGAGTGTGCAGGTTTACTGCGACGGGGGTATTTTAGGTATATAGAGTGAAAGACCTTTTTTCCTTTAAAGAGTAAGCATAATTCTTTTTTTCCTTAATTTGTCCGTTCACATAGACTACAGATCTGTGTGTGGGATGTGAGCCGTTACAGTCGAACTTGAACAGTACTGATCGAATGTTCTTACCATGACTGGGATTCAAACCCACGACAGGGCCGCTGCCATGGGTTCCAAGTACCTCACCATGACCAACACCCAATGACTCACTAAAGATTAACATCCTCCTCAAACATTTTGGTGGATTTAACTGCTGAAGTATTGAGTTTTCACATTTTGCGACTTTCGGTATCATAGTTGCTGACTATCATATTAAAATATCTAAGCTAAATATGTCTGATTTTGTCAATATTGTTCTTTAGGAATTCATTAAATGTTATACCATTTTTATGGTTTTGCAATGATTATTGCACAAATTTCCAACAAATATATTTTTTTAATGCAAATACAGTCAGACAAGGTTGTTGTTTGTATTTATGGAGTCATAATTTCGGGCCACATTTTTTCAAACGCTATTATGTGATTTAAATTTTGTCATGGCCTACCTAAAATCCTTGTGACACTCCAGTGGGTTGCAGACAACTGGCTTACACACCTTCCAGTTAATCCAGCCTTATCCCTTTTCACCTTTAAAATCCTAACCCCTTTAAGTCTTCTCCAAGAATACTAATGCTAAAATTGCAATCGCTTCAATTAGTCGAGAGCTAGATGTGGTTATCAGTCCTCTAAAGAAGCTGTGTGAACACGGTTATTTTTATGGCAAAGTTCCGAGAGGCCAAGCTGTGCTTGGAGACAGTTCTGTAGGCCAAAAGAACCTTGTTTTGCCTAGTTACCTACACATGACTAGTGGATCGTCTCACCTTTGGTGAGGAAACAAGTTTTTAATATTTATTTTTTTCCTCGTTTTAGTGTTTTTGTATATCCGCTTTTCTTGCATTATTTAGTTTTATCGTGAATGCTGAATGCTCTTTAGGTTTTGACTTTGCTGTAATTAGTTAACGATGCAATACAAAATAATTATCTCTTTTAGTTAACAAAATGTTAAATATCAAGTCATTAAAATAAATGTTTTGTTTCAGAAAATGGAGAAGACCAAGTGAAAACTTTCAAGCTTTAACATATTTTACCTGTGTGATAAACAAGTGCCAAAAATGTTGACCAACTTTTAAACCCAAGGCTGCATTTACCAATGTTAGTAGAATAGTAATTTTTGTGATCTACTTTATTATTTATTAATAAACATAATATTTTAAAAACTTTTCTGGAGGCTTTATTTCAACTTATCTATCTATTGTAATTTCTGAAACAACTGTGAGAGACCACCCCTTGCCCAACTTCTGGGAGGTAGACAATAATTGTAAGTATGCATATAAGACACTTCCTAATGCCTGTCCCTGTGTCAGTTTTACGTTTTCATAAGAGGTCTTGTCCACCTTTAATTTCCACTAGTAACCTTCTCTATGCTGGTCATTGATTTTTTGGAGGTTACTTTGCTGCTCTCTTAATACAGTAAAAGCATTTGGAACTAAGAACAAATATGGTAACACCAAATTTTAAAACTTTGATTTTTATCAACAAAATTTAATTGGTAAAAATTACGTTGAAATATATTATTTGATCCAACTGGTGACAGTAAGTTGTGTCATGGTGACAACAGCGCCTGCTTTTGGGCAAGGATTTCACAGGAAGTACTAAGAGATATGTCATGTAAACACCAAGTATTTAGTGACAGACTAATTTTACCCAGTTATCAGACATTATTTATTATCAGGCTTGGAGGGGCAATAGCCCCTAACCTTGTTCCAATACTCTGCCTCATCTGATTTGAATAAATGTCAATTCGTAAACAAAGTAGACTCTTACATGTTTTAATGTAAACAAAACAGATGTTTATAATCCCCATGTTTATCTTACAAGAGATGTTTTAGGTTATTTCTCGTTTGCTGGTATTCTTTTAGAAATACTGCTATTTTTCCCCGAGTCCCTGGGATCAGACCTTTAATTTAAGCCGAACCCCATCATCTTGCAATTTTTCAAACTCCCACAATTTTGACTTAGAAATTTTGCTTACAGAATAATATATATAAATATAACAACAAAGACAATGTGAGAGGAAGGTACTGAATGGGTTTGTTGTGGGTATAGGGTTGCCAAATGGTAGTGTGAGAAAAGAGGAGATTTTAGCTGGCGACCCCTGTAAAAACAGGAGATTTTTTAATAACCCCCATGGGGGATCCCCCCTCCCGGAAAAATATTAAATATCATGTATTAAAAAACCTTGTTTAATGCTTTTTAGCATATCAAATCAATTACGGAATTAAATTATTTGCTAATTTTATATGCCACAGTTTATATGCCAAATTTAGTGGAAGTGGTAAAAAATTAATTGAAGACTAAAGTAAACTTTGTAGGAAAATAGATTTATTATTGTTTTTTATTTGGTTTAAATCTCTGAAATCACACAAAACCAATACAAAAGTATAAAAACTAATGTACAGCCTAAAACGATATAGGCTACATAGTTTCAGATTTATAATTTAATAAATTGCAGAGAGCCATAAATCTTCATACTGATTTTCAGCGTTCGATAATGGTAAATATATGTGTGAAGGTTAACAATATTCCCGCCGAAATAAAGCCAAAGCGTAACAAATAATAGAGGTTAGAGTTGCAGGAACACAGGATTTAGCTTTGGCAATAGTTGCATGACGATAAAGTTGCAAACGTAAATACATTTTCATTCACTTTTATTATTTTAACACAAAATGTGCGTTATTCAACACATTATTGAGAAAATTATCAAAAAGAGATTTTAAATTTTTTTCAGAAATTCCCTGGAGCTATATTTTTACCCTCAAAATCCGGTGATATGGTAACCCTATCACCGGTAGGAAGAGAGGGTCAACTAGCCGTATTGTTGCCACTGGCCTACCCACCTCACTTCCTCTCACCCGTCTCAAGGTTAACTTATCTCTGGTATAGTCCGATTTATAAGCTTTTCAATTTTGTATGCAATTAGATAATCAAGTAATCAGATTTCTTCCACCCTTAATTTTCTTAACTTAAATCCTTACTATAGTTTAACTTTCTCAAGCTCAACCTACTGAAACAGGTACAATCATCACAAAAAAAACCTCTGTACAAATCATTTATTGATATAATAAACTTTTTAAAATCAATCATAGTAAATGCACTATGCCATCTTATAAAATGGAAGAATAAATAATAACTAATATAAGAGTTGGCACCAGACAGAAAACATGTCAAGTAAGGTTAATTTCACAGAGCAATGCCAACGTTGTAATTCAAGCACGTTTGGTGTCCGTCAGCACCCTGACAATGCTACCAACACCTCCCACCGCGTACGCCTTCTCGTGCCAAAGTAGCAGGTATCCACTGCTGCCCTCTGATGGAATCTCAAAACCTCGGTAGATGTACTTCATGAGAGTGTCAACGAGGTCTCTGTCTAACGCTGCCACCGCTTCTTCAATCTGCGACGACTTGATTGAAAGAAGCACTCGTAACGCTATGTTCAGGGCATTGTCCTAGAAATTTGTTATCAATATTAGTAACTAATGAGGGTCGCAACACTATATATGTTACTTATACATAGGACTACCAACTGTAACAGCGTGCTTCGGCGGTTATGATAGGTCAGGCTACTATAGTTATGTAGAGTCCTCTTTTGCTGATAGAATTTTTCAAATGTCAGTGCACGAAACCTCTCCTCTCCCCCCTCAATCGGTTTAAGTCAGCCAAAAGGTCATTCATTGGCTGGCGTGGCGACGTAGTACTTAAGCTCTATAGCGACCTTCAACTTTTCAAGAAATAGAAATGGAAAATTTACTTATACAGTACACTGCAGCAATTAGGTTGTGTTACAATTCTTGAACCACAAATAAATTATGTTTCCGTAGCAGCACTCCGTAGCATTAAGTTTAAGGGTAGGAGGTCACTATAACGCTGATATTGTTATCTTCTGGGAGTCTCAGAAACGTTTTTACGAGTCCTAATTGTTTGTATGTTTGTTTTGTTTGTCCTACTAGGCTAGAAAAGTTAAGTTGGTGGTTGGTACAATGCAGAAGTATGCCTACCTTATTTTATTGTACCTAAGTCCAAGGTTAAGTGTTAAGTTTAAACTTTCAGGGAAAGCATGGTAAGCTATGACAGCCATATAAGCATTAAAAGAGCATGTAAAAAAAATATCTTTGGAAGGAGGTAATAATAGTATTACGATCCTAGAATTATATCAAATAAGTTAAATGATTATTTTATCAATGTCAGGGGTGCCCATCCCCCCAAGCTTCATGGCCCCCCAAAATGTGGGGGCTACCCCTCTCCCCGTTATAAGCTATAAACTTTAACCTTAGTAGCTATTGTGACAGTGAATGATCTGAACCTACATACCTACAATAAAGTCGCGGGGGGGGGGGGGGGGGTCGACCACACCGAGATTCTACCAAACCCGAAAGAATTATACTTACACAGATAATGATAATAGCGTAAAAAAGGTCCGATCTTAATGAAATTTGGTACAAATGTGTAAAGTACCATTTATTTGAACGAATTCGAAAACCAGACGAATCGCACCATCTGAAAGGGGTTTTTTTTTTAATTGAGCTCTCCCATCATCCTGTGATTTGCCAATCTCCCACAATTTTGACTTAAAAATTTCATTTACAGAATTATATAGGTATAAAGACTCGCTTCGCTCGCTGCGGGCACCGCCCCCAGAGTAGCGCTTGGGGTCACACCACTAGTTGTAATAATAACTCAATGCCCCTTCAAGTGCTTTTATATAGTATACTATTTTGATTCATTTGGGACATATCCACTCTAAATGTTATGTTTATTCAAAGGTTCCATAATTTTTTTATATTCTACCACGTGAGAGTTACATTGACAGTTTACTGGATATTTGTTTACAGCTGTTATTATTTCTATTGTTTTGATTTGAAACTCCATAAGTCTAATGTTAAAATTTCCAATTTTCAAGATAAAAATTGGACGTTTTAAAATTGAAAACTGTAACTTTTGGAAATTTGTCCGGGGGTTGAGAGGTACAACCTACGTGCATGATAAATTTCACGTTTCTAGCTCGTCTGGAAGTGGTCTATAATTCGTACACGTGAGTAAGTTACACATCGGGCTGTACAGTTATTTAGATAAGTATGAACACATGTCAGTTCGTAAACAAAGAACACACTTAATCACATGTTTTAATGTAAACAAAACAGACGTTTTTAAATCCTCATTCTATTTAAATGGGAATTATTTCATTCCGAAACAAATTTTCGGGGTACGGTACATAATTAAGAAAAATTAATAATTTCCCCTAAAATGACATGCCCAGACTTTTTAAATGATACCCCTCCCAGTTTTCTACGACCTCCCTTTCGCTTACAATTTCATTGTCAAATTTGAGCTTACAGAATTAGATATATAGATTTAACTTAAAACAGAGTGGTTTATGAAATGCATACCTTAATCTGTTGATTCTTGGAGCCCACTGGTGCATTGCGCAGAACTGTTTTAAGTGCATCTATATGACGGCCCCTGTGAGAACTTGTTAAGGAAATAATCTTTGTTAAGATAAAAAGCCTATGGTGGTAATGAAATATTTCAAAAACCAAGTACATGTTACTTTCACAATTTCTGCCCTTTTAGGACCTAATTAATGCTGCAATTAAATGGCTCAAAACAAGGTGTGAATGTAAAGGCCAAATGAAATATATGATTTGTATGTTTAATGAACGTTTAACTTATCAGTTATAACAAGATAACTAAAAATATAATATAAATTGTGACTAGTATTACCTGATTATTTGCTAGAAAATGTGTGTGTTATACTCACAAAATACGGCTTCAGATGTTCACAGTCCCCTATTAGGTTTTCTATTAAAGGATTGCCAAAAATGGGTAGGCTTATGGTAATATCTTAATTTGTATTTATAATTAAATTAATAGTCCTATACATCCTTAGTAGTAAAGAACAGGATATAAAACTTGGGTTGTATCGAGTTTCTATTCAGTTTAGGAAATATTGCATTCCTGACTATCGGACCTTTAACCGCTTGCAACTAATTGTTCGATGTATTTTCTTACATCTCTGAAAAGTACTCAGCTATGTAATATTCACTGACTCTGAATTATATCCCTATATATTAGTAAACACTTGGGTTATAAGTAAGCAGTGACTGGGTGTTGCTTTGTTTTATTCCTATGTAAGGAAGGTGCAATGCTTTTTAACCGACTTCAAAAAAGGAGGAGGTTATAGATTCAACCTGTAGGTATGTTTTTTGTGTATGTTCGCGCATAACTTTTGTTTGTCAACGGATTTTGATGGTTTTGGTCTTGTTTTGTAGGTATTGATTCCAGGGTGGTTAGTTTCACATTAATTTCAGCTAATCCAACATCAGGGCTCCACCCTGTAGAAATTTAAAGTTTCAATGTAAATCTTATGGAAGAAAGATGTTCCAATGAATTATGCATATTAATCGTAAAATCAGATTTTACTCATGATTTAAATAACAGAAAAATACTTATGGAATGGCTACACAATTTCGAAACAGAGTATGAGAGTAAATGTAGATTATCAACTCAGAACGAATGCAATAGAATAAAATATTATTTTTCCAATATTCTATCCTTATCTGTGAGTATGACTATAAAAGGGAAACAACAATTGTTGTTCAGGTTTTAGTTTGGAATTTCTATAAAGTATTCACAAACTAACACCTCGGTGTTTTTCTCTGCCTTTACATTTCTGAGACCAAAAGGTTTGAGGTTAGTCACCGTAGGCTTATAACTAAATATAATATCAAATAATTATAATACAATTACGATACATTATTAATTGATAACAATGGGGATGAAAACAATTTAATTAAATAAACTTATATAAAAATACAAAGTAAACTTTTGTATTTAAAATCGGGTATTTTGTCTTGAAATAGAACTTAGTCTAGTTATTTCTGGGACTGACCTGTTGTCAAGCGACTTGTTGAAAAGTTTGCCTTACTTCAGGTCACACAGTTAACTTCCATTTTTTACCCTGCTCAGGGCCGTATTTCCCTAAGGGCGCACGGGGCCCCGGGCCCGAGGGGACCCCCAAGCCATGAAAGTGAGACCCTGCAGGCCACTAAACCGGACCTCGCGAAGGAGAGTTTTCATTTTGAACTGACAAAAGTTGATTATTTCTCAACTGAAAAAAATACAAATAATTGTAAGTTTGTAAAAGGTGTATGTTCAAACTAAGTATCAAACCTAAAGTCATTCACTAATTTTTATTATTTTAAATATCGTATTTGCGTATTTGATAAACTTGCCCTAATCCAGTAATAGGAATAGGCCTGGCAAGACTTGTTATATAACTACTGACGGTATTGTAGAGAGCAGCTTATTTTGCTGGGTATAAGTTGTATATATTGTATGTTTGCAATATATGATCTTGATCTTGAGATATAATTTTTGAGCCTGTCCCCTGACACCGTTAATTGTTGAATATCCGCCATGCTTTGCTGAACTCTGAAGTTGCAAATTCCGATCAAGCCGATTTAAGTTATGTTTGCTGTTCTTGTTGCACAAAACACAACATGATACATTATAAAATATTAGGAACAAACAGCCAAACTGAAAGTAATTAAATAATAGTATCAAAATTATGACTGGTTATGAAAGTCAGTTAATGCAGGACACTGAGTAGACAACTGTTTGAGGCTATCCTAGATAAGATATTACAATTAGTAATCAAGATGATAATAATAATGGTAGGATAGCTTGTAGCCCCTTTTTTGTTATTTAGTTTTGTCATGTTATATTTCAGGATTTGATAATAGTTTGAATGTTGAGATGTTTGTTTTGAATCAATTTTCTCAATATGGTCAGCACTGATCCGATCTCGGTGAGCGCTACGGCCAAGGGATGTATGCCGTAACATTATCATTGTTGCCAACACTGAATTATCTGATTACCCCACATCTAGTTTAAGATAACGTAGGAAGAGAAGAGAGCCAATGATGAAGAGAATTCAATATGTTATCATTACCTAAATACAATATAACTAACTTTATACTACACTTCCAAATATTTAAATCTCTTGAAGAATATTTTTGTGTGTTATCATATTATCATATCAAATGTATCCACAAGCAGAACGTTTTTTAAAAGTTACCTTTGAATTAGCATTAAACTGGATGAGAGATTAAAATCGTTAAAACATCCTGATTATAGAAAATTATACTCTAGGTTGCCTTGACTTTGAACATGGAAGGATGATTTTTCAGCCAAGAAATGAAGAAAGAAGGAGTTTTTACCGCCTACACTGCATGAAATACTATTCAATAAAGTCTATCCAGCAATATGTTGATAAAACAACTTTTAAAGAAAGAGTTCCTAATCAATGTGTATCGAATTCAAACATATTTCTATCGTGAATAGTATGCTATATTTTGTATGTTTTTAATTATATTAGTACAATGAATTTTTTGGTAAATCAATTACACAAGATTATTATTTTTTATATTGTTAGTCAAACAATAAATTTATATTGTTAGTCAAACTACCTAGGTATAATGTTTTCTTGTACACTTAATATATTATTATATATTAGATATAGGCCTTAGATAGGTAAAACCATACTAAATCCTGTAATGAAAATGAAATGCTACTTTTTATTTTATAAGTTTTTATAAAAAATTAAATATGTTAGTTATTTGTATATTTTGTGTATTTATAACGGACCAGAATATGTACGGTATATTACGGAATAGTAAAAGTATCTTTCGGAATAGTAAAAGTATCTTTCGGAATAGAAAAAAGAACATTTACCTACATATATGCTTGTAATGTGTATTTTTGTTAGGAGGGCCTCATTTTCGTATACACCCGGGGCCCTAGAGGTCCTAAATACGGCCCTGACCCTGCTCAGAGCTACGTACGGTTGGTCTTAAACAAAATCATTCTTTATCAGGTCTATGACAAGCCTGCTTGATTACCCAGCTCTGTACCCTGCATACTGTGGACCGTTTCACCCTAGCTTACGATTAAGGGCAGCAGCATATTTAAATGTCCCTAAATCAAGGTTTCGTATCCTTTGGACGGCTAGAATGTGGCAATAACAGGGGTGATGGCAACAAATATATATTCGTTCTTGAATCTGATCCCTATGGATAAATAATCATCAAATATGACTAAGACTGCCTTAAGCAGCTTCCTAATCCCCTAATTCAATGTAGGGCTGGTAATTTCAATTTGTTCTTGATTCCCGTAGTTACTATATGTTGACCATCCCCTATCACCTCATCCACTCCCTCCATCATATGTTTCGACGTGCCATATCCCTTGGAACCTAAGCGAAGCCAATTCTTTTAAATATTACACCATAGAAATAGGCATCACTTAGGCACAACGTTTACTGGGAGTGTTTTATTACTTTTTGAGATTCATCGAACGACGTAAATAATAATCGGTTCCGTTTATAATATGAGTAGGTACAAGCATTGATTTTGAATACAGAATAGATATCCCAATACTTAATAATTTTTGAAGCTAGAAAAATTTACTAGGTGGTCCGCTAATTAGACAATTATATCAGCTGTGTCCGAAACTAAAATAAAAAACCCGTTTTTCATCAAAATAATCCCGTTTTATCCCTTTAAATAACCTTAACAAATCCCTTTTCATCCCACTTTCAATCTGAGATCATTGATATGTTTCCTGCTAGATTGCAGAACAAAATAGTTTTCTATTTACTTTTACCAGCTGCTCTCTTTTTAAATTGTATATATTTATATTTTGAAGTATAGGAAATTATTCTAACCATAATATCATGTTTTTTTAAACTTATTAATTATCAATTTATTATTATATTATATAGAAAATTCTGTCGGCGACACAACCAATATCGCTCCTGCCGACGATGAAAACGGTGTCCAAACTATTCAAAACAACAAACTATAACCGCGACGACGCGACGTGTTCTCCATTCTTCATTGTCGCAGTATCGCATCACACGCCCAGCTAGGACACGCTCACGCTCATGCCCAAGTGGAATTGAAGTAGTGGAACTGAGTAAGGGAGGCTACTACCCGTGAATGGAACTACTTCAAAGTAAGGGGGACTGGGATCTGTAGGCTTCTAGGCTCAACCTGAGGCGTGTGTTCCCTTACCGCCTATTGCTAAGGTCAACAATTTATTTATGTATGTGGTATTAGGTTTTAGTATATGTTATTGTGTGGTTATGTAGCCTATATGCTTGAATCCAGCCCTGCTTCAAAGTACATTTTCACGACCTCTCTCTCGCATGATGAATATAAGGCCGTAAGCTCGATTCATCTATCCTGCATACATATATTATAAGCAAAGGTTTTACGTCTTGTTATTTTCAAGATTTAAAATTTTATCATAAAATAATGCCCTTCTTAACCTGAAAATATTTTTATGTCAAATAATAACCAGGCAATAAAATCTTATGGTTGAACAAAAAAATCCTTATTGGATGAAACAAATATGAATATAATTTATAAAGCTTTAATAAATATCAATAATTTACGTCATGTAAACAAACCTGATAAAAAATTTAAACATATATACTTCGCACAGTTATTTCATATTATGATCGCCTGTATCGATAATATCGGTGAGGTTGGACGATATTCGATATTCTCAGGTGGACATTGACAAATTAGCATAAATGTTAACCTCAAAAATTTTAATTCCAAGCAATCTTGGCATTTTTAAGAACTTAGCTTTAAGTAAATATTAAGTATTCAATAGTGCTTTGGGGTAGATCTAGATCTACCCCAAAGCACTAAACAAATAAACCTTAAAACAAATTAAATGGTTTAAATATCTGTACTGTCTAAGTGATCCTAGTATCCTAAAAGGGCTACTGTAGTTTCCCTGCAGTAAAAAACCCTGTCCCCGTTTAAAAATTGATGTATTCACATGAACGAGAATCAGTCTTGACGCCACACCTGATGAAGACTCAATTGCATTGGAAGAGTCGTAACCGCAGTAGCACTTTTAGGATACTTGGATCACTTAGACAGTACAGGTATTTAACCCTTTCAGTGCTATGGACCGATATATCGTCTTTTGAATCTGTTATCAATAAACACTGTTACTGCTTCATAAGCGGTTGTACCGTTAGGCACTCAGTCTGCAGTCTGAGACTGACATGTGTTGAAACCTGGTAGACACGAACTGAACTACCTCGTCCAGCGCCTAGTCTCTATAATACCAACTGATCCACGGCAGCTGCTAGTCTGATCAGTGGTAAGCGGTCTAAGGCGTTACCTTCCCGGCCGGGGGTAACACTTGGATCGAGGGTTCGAATCCCGTCACAGTCGGTGGTTTTGATGTGCAACTCATGGAGAGTTCACCTGTCTGTGGCAGAGTTGAAGGGGAGGGCGGACCTTAAGCAAACTGTGGATGGCTCGGGTCCAAGCTGACGAGATGGGTGGATTCTTTGTGAGTTGCACATCTGATCAGGTATTTTGCTACTTTTTACCTATCCTTTACTGTGTGTTCCAGCACGTTTATATTAATTTTAACTGTTCAGGCTTCAATATATTTAAAAAGTCAACAAAACATCACGGATTCAACTACTCCTTTCAGAAGCTTAGCACTCAAAGGGTTAAACCATTTAATTAACTAAAGTGATTCGGTGGCTTACAACATGAAGTTAAAATATATCTTTGCTATTCAATGAAGACCTATCAGACATATCTGTGGGCTTAAGCCAATACATTCCGTTTTGAAAAGTTTAAAGAATTTAAATTCTAACTGCGTATTAATTTTGTATAAAAATATTAATTTAGTATATTAATTTTGTATAAAAATATTAATTTAGTATATTAATTTTGTATAAAAATATTAATTTAGTATGTTAAAGAATACAAAGTTGATTCAGACAATTCAGACTCGTAACCATCAATATTTCACTAGAAATCGTAACATTAATCCATCATCTCAATATAATTTAAAGCTTTTTAAAACTAAACCTTGTTATGCATGGTATGCAATATCTTTTCTCATTTACCATCAAATATTAAATATATAGTTAATTTAAACAGATTTAAGAACAAATGAAGGCAATATCTCATTTATAAATGCTACTACGATCTGCAGGAGCATCCTTGACCTATCACATCCACCTTTTTGTTACCGCTACCATCAACCCCACCCGTCGCGTAGTTTTTACCTGATTGACAGGGTCAGAAGACGGCCTTGTAGAAGAAAGATTAGAATTTGACGGGTCCCGTGCCAGCTGATCTGCGGGACGTACAAGGATGGCAATATTGGTGTTTTTATCCCGCATCCCGTTTTAATCCCACAGAGGGTTCGAAAATCCCAGAAACGGGTTAACAATCCCGGAAATTGAAACATTGGTTGCCAACGCCTTCTTTTGAGAAGGTGTAGCACTAGTTTCCCCGGGCCTAGGTCTTACCATGCCGACTACGGTAATAGCTTCTTCCCTATGGGGGAAATTCGCTAAAACTCCCTTTAGCAATAAGACAGGAAAATACAGTGTGTACGTTAAAGAGCAGCCTTAAAAAATTTGTATTACAGCATGTTTTTTATTCATTGGAAGAATTTTTCTCATCTCGGTAAACATTCATTAGGACAAACCCACTCGTCAACAAGACTGGATGTCCCAACTGGGGTTGGGCATCTTGACAATCCAACGCCACCTCGGCCATTTGGAAGCTAAACAAGGTAAAAGGTTCATGTATACAAGGTATAGGACCATGTGTGTAAAATAATAGTAATAACCTGCTCATGAAATAGGCTTTTGCTTCATAACCTCAATTTGTCTACATTTTGTTAAATTTACCTCATCACCTAATTTAAAAAGAATTTCACTTAGAAGCTTAAAATTTCACTCGTATTGCAAGGCATTACATTAAATTAAATGTTAAAGGATACTGATTTAGAAGTGTAGTAACTTCAGACTCATCTGGACCTACGGGTGGTGACTGTAATTCACCTTGCTCTTCTTCTCTGTAAATATCTTCGTTACACTGATCGACATCAAGTTTTCTAAACGCTGAACTGGACGTGTTTTTTGCCATTGCTTAGTATATATCTATGAAACTAATAAAGGATAACTAATTAAGTGATTTGCCTACGTTTGTGGAATAAAAATAAACAATGTTTAAGGTTAGTTTAGTTTGTGAGTTTGACAATTGGGGTTGGGCACTGGGACTGGGAACAGGGAGTCTGGGACTGACGTTTGTCAAAAAACAAGGTTACCAAATGTTTTATAGCACACACTAACAAAATAAACGGTATCAGGAAACTGACACATACTTTCTCCCTTTAAGCCAAACTTTAATGACAAAAACATTTGTTATTTACTAAATATAGAATATGAAGTATAGATAAATGTACAGAAAATTGTCTAAAATAGTTATTTTGAGGAATATCCACCCAAATCCCTTTTTGGGAGGCACTATAGAGTCCGTTGCTACACACAGTGGTTTTGAGAGGGGAAATGCCCCCTTGCCCCCCCAGGGTTAAATAGCAACACATTTCGAACATCATCTGTTGGTCAATGCTAACTTGACCTGCATATCAAATTTTAATGAAATTGATCAGTAAATAAGAGAGAAATAGTTATTTTTGCATTCCCCATAAGAATAACATTGGACAACGTACTGCGTTTACCGCTAAATGAAAATTTCAATTTTCTCCGCAACTAGCAATCGTAGAATAGTAATTTAAAATACCAATTTATTTAGTTTTTTGAGCTCTTTTTAATGGTGAATAGTAATCTTTTTTAACATTTATGATTTTTTATGAAAAATTCAAAAAAATGAATTTTGGATGTTTTAAGTCCTGTAATTTCTGAACCCGAATTTTTCCAGAAATGCGGGTGGTGTCATTTTGTTGGAAACCTAAAGTTCTACAAACCACTAAAGTTTAATCAAAATCGTTAGAGCCGTTTTTGAGAAATTTGGATTTTTCATGTTTTTTGGCAGTTTTTGGGGGATAATTGCCCTTAAAAATCAAAAATTCAAAAAATGAAAAAAACGCCTGGAGATATCGTGGATTAGTACCTACATACCAAATTTGATAAAAATCTGCCCATATTTTAGGGCTCTAGCTCTGTACACATCCACACAGACACACACACACACACACACGGACACACACACACACACACAGACAGACATCACGTAAAAACCACTTTTTTGGGTTCAGGGAGCACCAAAACGAATATTTCCACTAACAACTCAAATTCGAAAATTTTTACGAAAACAATACTTTCTCCATATACTATGTATAGGGGGAGAAAGTAAAACAACTGCAGTACTGAGACTAACTAAGTACAGTGATAGACTAAAATAGTCTATTCTGTAGTTAGTCTATGGTTATAGACAAGAAGGACAAGAGAACTTTCAAGTGTTACAGTCACAGTGTAAGCATCAATTACACAGGTTTGCAAGGGAAAACTGAAAAGGATTTTTCTACATTTTCTTATAGATTTTAACTATCTGAAACCGAAAAAAAATACCTAAAAATTCTATATCGTCAAGGTTTTTGTATAACGCTCAATTTCTTTACTCTTCAAAGTGGGAAATATATGTGTTTATAGAGTAATATAGTTTATATGTGGATATTCGAAAACGATGTTCGAAAAGTTTACCCATTGAGTTTATGATGTAATATAGTGACGTCATATATATGGCACAGTACTGTGCCACCCGCACTCGGGGTCAGAACACAAACTAACACTTCAGTATATTATAGAAAAACGGCACAGTGATAATAAGTTTATGTAAAAAATAAACAATTGGGGCTATCTACAGTTTAGTTAGATTATATACAGCACCAAATAGTGACGTCATATGTATGGCACAGTACTGTGAAAGTACTGTACTGAAATTATAAAAGTACTGCAACGCGGGAACCAAGGTACCCGAAGGTTATGCAAGACATACAAACCAGGCTAACGTGGTTTGCGATCGACTCCGCTATGGGCTAACCTGACAATGAACAATTGATTGTTGCATTACACCATGGCACAGTACTGTGCCATCAGCTATTCCTGTCAAATTATCATGGCACAGTACTGCGCCACCCGCAGCGAACGTGTTAACCGGAAGAGACCTCGTAAAACCAGCTGTAAGGTCACGTGATCACCGATCCAATCTGCAGTGTTGCTGGAAACACGATATTTATCGTACGCGTACCATATTTTCTACATCATTTCAATTCAAATTAACATTGTTTAAATGCTTAGATTCTATGACCAGCTGTTATTTTATGATACTAATATATTGTTTTGATTTATTTATTAAGGGTTTAAATTTTCCATCAGCTGGACGCCCTCGTAAGACATCTTTGCTGGAACAATACTCTTATGGAAATAATCATACCTGGTCAGAAAGCTCTATGAACCTTGAGTGCTGACTACTGTTGGATGCTAGAGAGAGAAATCAAAGAAATACCCCCGTCGCAGCAAACCTGCATACTCAGCGAATTTCCAATGAATAATATATGACTTAATACCACATAAAGCCGTAAACCAAATCATAAAAATATATTCACATAAGTGATATATACAATTTTAATTATTCTCCATAAGAATAATCATCACATTGCTGATGAGTACATAGATTTGCTGAAACAAGGAACACAAACAATTGGTTTTTATGCAAATATAAATATAATTTAACTAGGCGAAGCCACATACCAAGTTTCATCAATATTAAATCATAAATAAGCGCTATATAACATTTTAATTATTCTCCATAAAGAATAACATGGTAGCTGAATAAGCAGGTTTGCTGCATTAAGGAATAAAAAAATGGGTTTTTATGCAAATATCAATATAACTCAACAAGGTGAAGCCACATACCAAGTTTTATTAATTTATGTTCATAATTAAGGGAGTCATTACATTATACTTATTCTCCATAAGAATAACATGGGGGCTGAGTACGCAGGTTTGCTGCTACGGGTATAATCAACAAAAAATTAATTTGTTGTGCAAAAATCAATATTCCAGTACTACGTGAAGCCATATACCAAGTTTCATCAATATACATCCAGAAATAATCGAGATATCAAATTTCATTTATTCTCCATTAGGATAACATTGTACCAGTACTGTGTTTAGCACTTTAAATATCTCTGCAACAGTTGGGTGTAGAATCACTCCAAAATGATTGTTCTGTGGAGCTGAACTGATTGGTAAAAGCAAATTGTGAAGTTTACGTTACAATTAACTGAGGAAAAGCCTAAAACCTTTTTCCTATAAGATTAACACGGGAGATTTTATGAATAAGTTTTTTGGAATTTCTCTGCAACCACTTAACCTAGGTTAATAATTCAAAATACTGTACTATTTGTTTTTTTAGCTCTGGTCAAAACCAAAATTAAGTTTTTTTTAAATTTGAGGGTGAAAAATGCAAAAAACTGATTTTTGGAAAATTTAAAACCCCCATAAACCCCCCTTCCCATGGTCCGATTTTTCTGGTTTTCGAACTTAGTCATAAATGTCACTTTACACATTTGAGCCAAATTTCATCGAAATCGGACGTTTTTTACTCAAGTTATCACATTCACGGACACACACATATATAAATACAAGTAGTGTTTTTGGCATCTGGGGACCTCAAAACAAAAATTTAAGTCTTAAATCTTACCATGAGACCTACGGTAATAGCTTCTTTCCTATAGGGGAAATTCGATAAAAATTGTAAATGAGTTTGAAGAAGCGTGAAAGAGAAGAAAAGTTTTTACTATAAAAACGAATAAACTTAACATTGTATTTAAATATCAGAAAGACATTTTTGATTAGTTGTTTTATTGATTGGGTTTAGTTCATTGTAATAAATAAGTGATTTTTATTTTGCAAAAAAACTGTGTTGGGGTGTGCTATGGCAGTTATTTTCGGTATCAGCGACCTAAAACATATAATTCAACAAAAATATCCCATGCAGCTTAACAAATTTGCATCTGCGCAGACCTGTGTTATAAATCGCGATCCTACAGAAGTGCACAGGTCTGCTGCGATAAGGGTATTTGTTAATTATTTGTATTAACTTTCACAGTCGGTTTGATTTTATACTCATAAAGAATTGTTAAGAAATCAATGAATGTCATTTGAACAAAATATAAGATCGCAATATTATTTTCTATACTGTACTGAATAAATCTGTTTTAAAATCAGAATTCAACAACTAATGCCACTTTCCATGTTTTAATTTAAAACATTGGTTACAAAAAGTGAAATATCCCCGCAGCAAACCTTGGTACTTAGCGAATTTCCAAATCATATATGTCTTAATCCAACACATTAAAGCCGCTTACCAAGATTCATTAAAAAATATTCACAAATAAGCAATATATAATATATGAAAATTTTCTATTAAGCATGAAAGTGTGATATGAGTGTTATGAGAATAAATAAGTATTAAAGGAGTTAGAGACTGGACACTTATAACTTCATTAAAAAGGCATTAATACATGTTCTACATTAGCCTCTTCAGTGACAAGTTATACAAAGGAAAGGTAATGTAATCCTTACTTTACAAAAAGAGTCACCATGGTTAGAGGCCCCTTTGAAAAGCCAAAACAAAAAGACAAATATTCTTTGTACAACAAAAACAGAAAGATATAGGTGGACTGTTCGACTGTTCTAAGTGTGTCAGTTAGGCTGTACGGGAACTGTTGCACAGTTGACGATTTCCATCACGGCATACACACTGAACTGATAAAACAATCTGTTTCCTCGTCCAAGTTTTCGATGAGTGAAAACAACAAAACCCCACAAATTTGTATTTGTTTATACTTACTTAAAAACAGGCATAGCGACTATATGACTGTCTAAAGTCTCTATATAGGCTACTGAATCGCTCTGGCGCACTCTGCACTTGAATATCGAAGTTTAGGAAAATGCTCTTGCTGAAAAACGTAGGTGCTGAACATCAATTGTTCAATTGCCCATTCTCAAATACAGTAATTAATCAGAAAATAATTTACTAAATAATATTTGGTTTAATTATAAAACTCAACATCAATAACTGATAATATAAGCTTACAAACAATTAAGGAAATTTGCACATTAAAATTGTACTATGCTTGCACCACATCAAAATACAAATAAAACCTACACAAACACTTGGACAATACTGGCAACATCGGAAGCACAGCGTTGTCGTTTACAAGTGTTTGAGAGAGAGCTATGCAAGATCGAGGACAAAAGTCAAATACCAAGTTTCATCCATATGCATTCATAAATAAAGCAATATATCAAATTGTAATTATTCTCCATAAAAATAACATAGAGGGCTGAGTATGCAGGTTTACTGCAATAAAGGAATAACAAAAATGTTTTTTATGCAAATATCAATAGACCTCAACTACAAAAACCGAAAAATCCATGTTTATGTTTTTTGGGCTTTAAAAGGGTTTAGCATTTTCGGTACCAAGTTTTATTACAGTTCTCTGTTAGCGAATTTCCCTTATATGAAAGAAGCTATTACTGTAGTCGGCATGGTAAGACCTAGCCCCGGGACCATGATAAATTTTCGTTTTGAGGTCTGCAGACCCCAAAAACACCATTCGTTCGAAACTGTATATATATATATATATATATATATGTATGTGTGTGTGTCCGTGAGCACGATAACTCTCGTAAAAATAATTTGATTTTTATGAAATTTGGTATAAACATGTAAAGCAACATTTATGACTTTAAGTTCGAAAACCAGCCAGATGGCTTCATCCAAAGGGGTATTTTGGGGCGGGTTTTGTACCCCAAATTTTTTTTTAATGTTTTACACGTAATTTTTGAAATAGTCAACTTTTAATTTTTACCATTGGATTTATTAGCTTAAAAAAACACAATTTTGTACTTTGATCATTCCTCTATGTCAATTGGTTACCGAGATATAGAAAGTGCTAAACACAGTCTAATGTTATTCTTAAGGGGGTAAAGAAAAATGTTATATCTCACTTATTTATGAACGTATACTGGCGAAATTCGGTATATGGCTTCATCTGGTTGTGGTCTATTGATATTTGCTCAAAAAAGTTTTTTGCCAAAGGCTCCCATAGCAGCAAACCTGCATACTTAGCACCATGTTATTCTTATGGATAATAATTAAATGCTGTCTCCCTTAATTATGAACATAAATTAATAAATACTGGTATATGACTTCATCTAGTTGAGTTATATTGATATTAGCATAAAAACCCATTTTTTGTGTTCCTTGATGCAGCAAACCTGCGTACTCGGCCCTAATGTTATTCTTATAGAGAATAATTAAAATTGTATATATCGCTTGTTTGTAAATATATTTTTATGAAACTTGGTAAGTGGCTTTATGTAGTATTGAAACATTTATATCTCCATTGGAAATTCACTGAGTATGCAGGTTTGCTGCGACGGGGGTATTTTAGCTTATCAGAGTTTTCTCCACTAAAACCCTGGATTGTGCCACTAATTTTGTTATGTTCTAGGTATTCTTGCCACCTGAAGAAGCGATCAGATTCTAGATCCCGCCGTGAAACTTTGTTTTTACAATAAGTGATGGAAAATGTCCCAAATAATTCCTTAAATAAGAAGTTGTATTTATTCATATTCAGTGCCTAGGGGCAAAGCTTTGCTCAGGGAAGGTCAGTTAGTTTGTATAGGCAACTTGGAGTCATTTTTCACCAAGTCATCCCCCTACTGACAAGCTGATTTGCTTAGCTCATTTGCCTCTTTTCTGCATGTATAAGGTTAAGTTCTATCTATACCACACATTACCTACTTACTTATTATTTTACTCCTTAAGTAAGTACTAATGCCTCACACCTCCAGGACTCAAGTAAATACTGTTAAATCTAATTTGCCAACCTGGCGTGGTACACTTGGACGTTAGGTAAATTTAATAATAACAACTTTGTCTCTATTTGACAACTAAACTCAAAATATGTATATTCTGCTATAATGGACTTTACAATTTATACTTCCTACCTCTCTTTAAATTTTACTCACATTTATACAACTCGTGGCACTGTTAATTTTGATTTTAATTTTTTTTTACTGGCGTTATATTTACAAATTACCCCATATCTCTTTAATTTATTGAATAGGATGAATGGACATGACAGGTTTATGGATTCTAATACTTAAGAATCTCCATATTACTAGAACCCTGTAACAATTAAACAGAAACACGACTTTTGTAGCAACAAGTCTTCAACTTTTACTTTAATCTTGAAACAAACCTATTTAAATATTTAAAAAAACATTTCTACCATTTACTTCCAAAATAATATTTTTAAATTATTTACTATTTCAAGCCTTTAACTTTAATATACTTTCGCAGTGTATTTCAAATGCAACGTTAATATCTCAAAATTTACTCAAACTATTTTACTTGTAACAACTCAATAATTTAAACAAATTCAAACTAAACTTGCTCTGATGCTTTTGATGGACTTTACAAATTACTTTAATTTGATTTAATTTAATCTCAATAATTTGCTCACTGATTTATTGCTTTTACATAAAACCATTCAATTTTTGAAAAACGACTTCTGAAATGAAATAACTCTTACTGCAAATAGCATGTTTGCACTATACCTCTTGAAGTCAACTTGGTCAGCAAGGCAGACTCCCCCGGCGCGGCACCCGCAGCGACCCTCCGCCCTCGGTCTCTGGTGTCGTACAGACGGCACTCTACTTCGCTCCTAACCCCCTCTCTACTTCTACCAACTTACTTGTGCAAACATGATATTTACTTGTCTACTTAAAACCTATAGAAACAATAATCCCGTCTAAACGCGTCCCTCTTACTAATCTGGTGACTCAACCTTGAGCAAACTATTGTTCAAATTTCCTACTGGTCTCTTACTTGAAAACTATTTATAATAATGTTAATTCCTCCAAAATTTATATTTATTTAAAATTTTTCTAATCATGGTACACATCCAGTTGTTATTATAGCTCAATATTCCTTTGTAATTTTCTATATTTAAATTCTATAATCCATTTCATTGAGATTGGATCATTTTTACTTTCTCCCCCTATACATAGTATATGGAGAAAGTATTGTTTTCGTAAAAATTTTCGAATTTGAGTTGTCAGTGGAAATATTCGTTTTGGTGCTCCCTGAACCCAAAAAAGTGGTTTTTACGTGATGTCTGTCTGTGTGTGTGTGTGTGTGTGTGTCCGTGTGTGTGTGTGTGTGTGTGTGTGTGTCTGTGTGGATGTGTACAGAGCTAGAGCCCTAACCTATGGGCCGATTTTTATGAAATTTGGCGTGTAGGTACTAATCCACGATATCTCCAGGCGTTTTTTTCATTTTTTTGAATTTTTGATTTTTAAAAGTAATTATCCCCCAAAAACCGCCAAAAAACATGAAAAATCCAAATTTCTCAAAAACGGCTCTAACGATTTTGATTAAACTTTCGTGGTTTGTAGAACTTTAGGTTTCCAACAAAATGACACCACCCGCATTTCTGGAAAAATGCGGGTTCAGAAATTACAGGACTTAAAACATCAAAAATTCAGTTTTTTGGATTTTTCATAAAAAATCATAAATGTTAAAAAAGATTACTATTCACCATTAAAAAGAGCTCAAAAAACTAAATAAATTAGTATTTTAAATTACTATTCTACGATTGCTAGTTGCGGAGAAAATTGAAATTTTCATTTAGCGGTAAACACAGTACGTTGTCCAATGTTATTCTTATGGGGAATACAAAAATAACTATTTCTTTCTTATTTACTGATCAATTTCATTTGATATGCAGGTCAAGTTAGCATTGACCAACAGATGATGTTCGAAATGTGTTGCTATTTAACCCTGGGGGGGGGCAAGGGGGCATTTCCCCTCTCAAAACTACTGTGTCCCAAGTAGCATAAAAATTGTTGAAAACGGTCCTAAAATTGTTTTAAAACAATTTCAATATATTTTGATATAAGTTTTATATTAAAACAACTTTAATACAAACTCAAAACAACTTTAAAATTGTTTTGATATCAGTTGTAATGTCTGATATTAAAATAAATTTTAATATTAGTTTATAACAGTTTTAATGTGGTTTTGAATCAATTTTATTATCAGTTAAAAGACTTATATTAAACTTGTTTTAATACAACTTTATAATAATTTTAAAGTTGTTTTGAAACAATTTCAAAAACCGTTAAAAGACTTATATTAAACTTATTTTAATAAAACTTTATAATAATTTTAAAGTTTTTTTGATACAATTTCAAAAACAGTTAAAAGACTTATATTAAACTTGTTTTAATACAACTTTATAATAATTTTAAAGTTGTTTTGAAACAATTTCAAAAACAGCCAAAAGACTTTTATTAAACTTTTTTTAATACAACTTTATAATAATTTTAAAGTTGTTTTGAAACAATTTCAATAACAGTTAAAAGACTTATATTAAACTTGTTTCAATACGAGTTTATAACAATTGTAAAGTTGATTTGAATCAATTTCTGTAATAGTTAGAAGACTCGTATTAAACTTTTTTGTAATAAGAGTTTTTAACAATTGTAAAGTTGAATTGAAAAAAATTTCTTTAATAGTTAAAATAGTTGCATTATTAAACTTGTTTTAAAACGTGTTTATATCAATTATAAAAAGTTGTTTTGAAACAATCTCAACAAACAGTTAAACGACTTATATTACCCTTATTTTAATACGAGTTAATTAAGATTTTAAACTTGATTATATATACATTACGATAAAAGTTAAAAAAACTTATATTAAACAAGTTTGAATAGGAGTGTGTTACAATTGAAAGCACTTTCAGTTAAACAGCGCTCGTCGCGCTCCCCACAGATCACGTGACAGCGGACGTTTATGAAACGTATTTTTCAACTGTCAACTAACTCGCCGCCATTAATTTGCCTTTATTTTCTAGATTTGTTGTTTATGTTCTTTCGGCCGATATGAAAGTACTCAAGAAATCTGTTTTGGAAGTGTTCATAACGATAGATAAAGGTAAATACAGTAAACAGTTTTATAATAGTTATAATTAGTTTTAATACTTATTTTTATTGTCAATATTCAACTGGACCCTGCATTAGTTCACTTTTCTTTGGCTTAAACCATGGCTAGGTTATGGTTAGTTAACTTTACAACTATTTTAAAGCTTTCCAACTTGTTCTTATTTCCTAATTTCACACGGCAGTCACAAACTTAATTGAATAAAGTTATTTGAAGCTAAATATGCCCATATTCATAATTAAAAATCAAATAACTTGGCCTATTTACTACAAGTCAGAGATATTTGTAAAATTGTATATAGGCCTAAGTTACTTTAAAACTCAAAGAACATGCAGGTAGCAATTAATTTTGGTTAATCCATAATCAGTCCATGCTTTGAAGTGCAATTATTCAGGTTTCTTTCACTACCTTAACAGTTAAGTTACTAACTTACAACTAGAACTGCCTACCGGTACGTAGTTAAAATAGGTTACTAGTTACATATCATTTTTGTGTGGTTACAACAGTTATGAATGAATACATCGAAGGGTTAATTATGGTAGGGTTTTTAATTGGTATTAATTAAGCGGTTAAATTATTTTCAACACTTTTTTTATTCTGTATTAAAACTACATTAGAATGAGTTTCAAGCAACTATTTTTTTCTATAGCCCTACCTATTTCTTATGTATCGATGTTTTTTCCTAAGAGTAAAAGGTAAGAGTACAGCAAATGATAAAATATTATTGATTTGTGTGGGCTACCACTTGTTGTACAGGGCGCTTAGGTGGTTAGGTTAAAAATGTTAAGTATGTTACACGACTAACATAACCTTATTTTAACAGCACAGCGTGCTGTTGCATATATTTCTGTTAAAACTATAGGCCTAACAGCTTTTAACTGCTGAAAATTCATTATTGATAAAGGCTAACTAATGTAGCAATTGCCATTTTTAAACATTGTTTCGATCGTAACGTCGCATTCGGATAAAATATTTATAGTACCGGTACCAAAAAATATGGGTTGAAAATAATCAAACCACTTATGAATCCATACCCGTTATTCAAATACTAATAATATCTAAGTTTAATACATAAATAGAGTGTTATAATACAGTAACTTACTTTATATTTATACACCTAAAACACAGCTATTTCGTGAAATAACTTTTAAAACTTCAAACTATTTTTTAAAGATAAGCTTTTTTGTTGAGGAATTCTTAAGTTACACATAGTACGGTACTAACAATATGTATATATATGTATGTGTACCTAATAACTATGTATAATGTAGGCTTAGGCACATTTGAATCTACCAACAGAAACCTCAACATTTTAAACATCCGGATAAATGTACAGTTAATTACCACTTGTTTATCTATTTCAGATGAAACTTATATCGGAACACTTTCACTCGTCACAACAAGTAAACCTGACAGACCCAGGAGCTTACCGTTGGATAATGACTGCCCAGCATCGATCAATTTGAAAGGTACCGTATTTTGAGAAGGGGTTTAAATTTTAAGTCATGGCAGTGGGGGAGTCAGGATTATAAAAGTATCCTATATGTTTATTTTGAGTAGGCCTAATAGTCTTACCACTGTGCAATGATGATAATTTTATTTTTTTTAATATTAAAATTTTACTGAATGTTCTTCACACAAATAGGAATATCTCATAAAAAAATTATGACTGAGACCTAACCATATTTTGAGAAATAAAGCAATGAATTTCAGTAAAAACGCTATGACTGAGACCTAACCATATTTTGAGAAATAAAGCAATGAATTTCAGTAAAAACGCTGCATTTGTACACGACAGTTCACTGACAAGTTAGCACACAACGGCTTGATTATATCATGAGTAAAATATATTTGAGTCTCAGTCATAATTTTTTTATGAGGTATTCCTATTTGTGTAAAGAACATTCAGTAACATTTTCACTTTATTTCATTCAGTCCCTTTTCAGATACCGGTACCGGTATTGTAAGAAAACTTACATTTTTTGTTTTCGTCCATTTTTGAAAAGCTACAGTAAGTAAACGGTATCAGGATACTGACACATACTTTCTCCCTTTAAGCCAAACTTTAATGACAAAAACATTTGTTATTTACTAAATATAGAATATGAAGTATAGATAAATGTACAGAAAATTTTCTAAAATAGTTATTTTCAGAAATATCCACCCAAATCCCTTTTTGGGAGGCACTATATAGAGTCCGTTGCTACACACAGTGGTTTTGAGAGGGGAAATGCCCCCTTGCCCCTCCAGGGTTAAATAGCAACACATTTCGAACATCATATGTTGTTCAATGCTAACTTGACCTGCATATCAAATTTTAATGAAATTGATCGGTAAATAAGAGAGAAATAGTTATTTTTGTATTCCCCATAAGAATAACATTGGACAACGTACTGCGTTTACCGCTAAATGAAAATTTCAATTTTCTCCTCAACTAGCAATCGTAGAATAGTAATTTAAAATACCAATTTATTTAGTTTTTTGAGCTCTTTTTAATGGTGAATAGTAATCTTTTTTTAACATTTATGATTTTTTATGAAAAATCCAAAAAACTGAATTTTGGATGTTTTAAGTCCTGTAATTTCTGAACTCGAATTTTTCCAGAAATTCGGGTGGTGTCATTTTGTTGGAAACCTACAGTTCTACAAACCACTAAAGTTTAATCAAAATCGTTAGAGCCGTTTTTGAGAAATTTGGATTTTTCATGTTTTTTGGCGGTTTTTGGGGGATAATTACCCTTAAAAATAAAAAATTCAAAAAAATGAAAAAAAACGCCTGGAGATATCGTGGATTAGTACCAACATACCAAATTTCATAAAAATCGGCCCATAGGTTAGGGCTCGACCTCTGTACACATCCACACAGACACACACACACACACACACAGACACACACACACACACACACACACACACACACACACACACACACACACACACACACACACACAGACATCACGTAAAAAACACTTTTTTGGGTTCAGGGAGCACCAAAACGAATATTTCCACTAACAACTCAAATTCGAAAATTTTTACGAAAACAATACTTTCTCCATATACTATGTATAGGGGGAGAAAGTAAAAGGAGTGCATCTCAGGACTAAAATTTATACTGCGCATAGTCCTAAAAGTATTCAACACAGAAATAAAAAATTATCAGTGAGTCCCTTTTCCTTCATACAATTTTATGGTTTTAAAAAGTAACGGTTGACGACTTTTTTCAAATCTTTTACAGAGAGAGTTTGACTAACTCTCTAGTATTAAAGAATAATTAAAGTAATGTGTACTTGAAGTCCATTGTATGCTGAACAGAGTGGTTTTTGAATTATTCTGATATCTTTTAAAATGGCTTGGCAATTAAACTTTCCGCAAACCATGTTTTTTATGAAAATTTGCTCAACCACCATTTTAAAAATGGCTGCCAAACAAAATTATGGTATAGGCCTATACATTTTTTCATAGGTACTGTGTTTTGTGTTTATCTACCTATAAAGAACTCTTGATAGAAAAATCAGGAAAATAAAAAATGTTGAGCGAAAAATTTTATTTATATTGGGTGATTTGAAATGGCCTGCATTACAGTGAAAAATATGTAAATCAATCAACTCCTTTTAAACAATTCGGATACAGTATATATAAAAGTCACCTGGAGACAATCAGAAATTAAGCTAATAAGGTGTTTTCCGGCGTCTCTGGTGTATGAAACATCAAAATAACAAAAAATACCAAAACATATCTAATTAAAATAGGCCTACAGACAATTCTCTTGTTTTGTTTACATTATTCGAGATTCATGTGGATTAAATGTTATGATTAGGTCAGTATTATCATAGATTAAACATATTCCTTAGTATTTATGAAGTTCATTTCCTGGTTGGTCCGTGTAGATGTCGACGAAGTTTTTGGCCGACGTTTCGGATATATTACAATATACATCGTCAGGGCGACGTGAATTATTAGCGAAAACCTACTAAACGCTAACTCATTGACTGGTGCGCTTGTCCGACTATCCTGCTTATATAGTCCCACTTACGTGCCACGGCCGTAGGTTGTAAACAGACCTAACGTATTTTTCGTTTATAGTTGTCTTCAATCGCTGCTAGTACTTTAATATTCTCAGAGTTTATTAGGCCTAGATGTTTAATCTCATACGAATGTTTAGCTACGGCTGACATCTCGGTATCTCCATTCTTGGTGTTCCTTATGTGTTCTTTTAGTCTAGTAGAAATTACTCTGCGGCTTTCTGTAATGTAACTCATTCCACAGCTGCACTCTATATGATAAACCCCTGGTGTCTGCAAATGAATTTTATCCTTGACAGGCCGAAGAAACTGTTTTGTTTTCTTGTAAGGTTTGAATATTGTTGTGATTTATTTTTTTTAAGTACTGTGCCAATTCTATCAGTTTTACCTCTTAAATATGCTAAAACAGCGTTTTTAATATTTTTGTTGTTTTCTATTCCTATCATTTCTAGTATCAATTTGAGTTTTAAATTAATTCTTGTTTCTTAAAGACATGTAAAATAGTCGGTAGTCGACGACCGAGATCAGGTCTGTTTACAACCTACGGCCGCGGCACCTATATAAGCGGAAGAGTCGGACGAGTGTGCCAGTCAATTAGTGAGTGTTTAGTACACTTTCGCTACTAATTCACGTCGCCAGTGATATTGTAATTATATCCAAAACATCGGCCACCAACTTCTTCGACATCTACCGGACTAACCCGGAAATTAACTTCATGACTGTATCTTCGGACCGTGGAAGCCTACACGATAAAAAATACTCCTTAGTAGCTTATCCAATGGTTGCTAAAGACTATAGTATAAAGAGCTACTATATTTTGTACTTAAGCACCATATTTCAGCCGCCATCATTTTTAATGGAATTTTAAGTGTTCCTATTGTCTTGTCTTGTCTGAGTTTGGGTATGTTATAGAGCAATTTCTCATTCACAAACTCTTCCATATGCTTCTGTTGTGGTTGTGCCCAGGTTGAAGGTATATTTACCGAGAATAAGGAGAAACATCCAAAAAGCCTTGTCGCTGGTAATTTCTACAGCTTGTAAAGCCTATAAGTTTTTAACCGTTAATCCTATGACAAAATAGGAAATTTAATTATCTCCAATTATTTATCTAGGACAATTGGCTAAAACTAATAAATAAGGAAATGTGAACAAAAATCATGGAATTTCCAAATTTCACCATAAAATTTCCCCATAAGAGGCTTCCCCACCACCCGCTCACCATCCTCGCTCGTGGACTTTAAGTATGATGTGCAGAAGGGGGTAATAAACAATCCTACTAATTTTCAAAACTCTGGGATAATACATAATACGTACAGCTCAGGGGCTAAAACAGTGGATGATTATGATATTATTCCATTACTGGATATACAATGCTCCCTAAAGGGATTTACTCCCCCCTTCCCCCCCAATAATGGATATTATTCATAAAAAGTTTAGGATCTAACAGCCATCACCATTTTTATTATCCGGGTGAATGTGTTTCAACTTAACATTTTTTTATAATCTGATATAGTAGCTTTTCGATGAAAGAAAGCCAAAAATGGACGTCGCAAACGATAATTGATGTTGTGGCAAGCAGTAAGAGATTCAAAGTCCATATGCCGCTGTATTTTCTGTGACTAGTTTTTCCAAATATATTAATACGTAGAATGTACAGGCTTAAAGTTAGAAATTAAAGTACAAACATTGTTATTCTTTGGTTATGGGTTTTCATTAGTTCATGGGTCATTGATGTAAGCATTGAATTACAGATAGTTACGATGCTTGGTTGAGATGTGCGGACAAAAACCATTGTTAAAAACTGTGATTGTCGTTATATTTTAGATTTATTTACTATACCACACATTTTTGTTGCAGAACAATCCATGCTGAACACATCAGTGGCGAGGAAGAAACCTAATTAGTGGAAGATAATTTTGAAAGAGGATTAAGACTGATATTATAGATTTAATAATTGTTACAATTTATATTTTTCAATAAAACGTTTAAAATTTTAATTGGATATATTTTTTATCCAGAATTCTTAATGTATAAATATTTTACAAACAAGTTTGAATGAATTAAAATATATAAGAAAAACAGTTTAAATTTAAATTTTGTAAACTAATTTTAAACTATTTTTAAAAGTCAGCTTGTTAATTTTGCACAGATAATTTAAGAATAAATCATCATTTTGAAATAATTTAAAATTGTTTTAATATTGAAAACAATACCAGGTTTGACTTATATTAAAACAGTTTCACAACAATTTTGAAATATTTTAAAACAATTTTTTTAACATTTTAAAGTTGTTTAAAACTTGTTTTAATATTGGGAAAAATACCAAGTTTGACTTCTATTAAAACAATTTCACAACAATTTTGAAACATTTTAAAACAATTTCTTTAACATTTTAAAATTGTTTTAAAACTTGTTTTAATATTGGGAAAAATACCAAGTTTGACTTCTATTAAAACAATTTCACAACAATTTTGAAACATTTTTAAATTGTTTTAAAACTTGTTTTAATATTGGGAAAAATACCAAGTTTGACTTATATTAAAACAATTTCACAACAATTTTGAAATATTTTAAAATGATTTCTTTAACATTTTAAAGTTGTTTGAAACTTGTTTTAATAATGGAAAAAATACCAAGTTTGACTAATATTAAAACAATTTTTAAACAATTTTAAAATATTTTGAAATTGTTTTTAAACAAGTTTTATGCTACTTGGGGTGTAGCAACGGACTCTATAGTGCCTCCAAAAAAGCAATTTGGGTGGATATTTCTGAAAACAACTATTTTAGACAATTTTCTGTACATTTATCTATACTTCATATTCTATATTTAGTCAATAACAAATATTTTTGTCATTAAAGTTTGGCTAAAAGGGAGAAAGTATGTGTCAGTTTACTGATACCGTTTATTACGAGAGTTATCATGCTGACGGACACACACACACACACACACACACACACACACACACACACACACACACACAGACACACACACACACACACACACATATACATACAAATTTGAATGATTGTGTTTTTGCCATCTGGGGACCTCAAAGTTACCATGGTCCCGGGCCTAGGTCTTACCATGCCGACTACGGTAATAGGTGTAGCTTCTTCTTCCCTATTGGGAAAATTCCCTAAAAGGAACTCATGGCATATATTTGTAAAACTCTAATCATAAAAAAAATGTTGAAGCAATAATTATTTTTGTAATTCAGACAGCGTTATTTAATCGGGCTGAAAAATAACTAGCCTATATAGGGCTTAGTTTTGATATACAATGTTTAAAACATTACACATCTAAATCCTAAATAGGTGCTTTTGGATATAAATACGATTGGTAAACACCTCAAACCCCAACCAAATAGCAAATGTTAACATTGTACTTATGGAGTTTCAAATCAAAACAAAAGAATCGTAACAGCTGTGAATAAATAACAAGTGAACTATCAAAGTGGGTTTCTTGAAAACAGTAACTAGAACCATTGAATAAAGATTGCATACAAACATCTTCTCACCCCTGAAACAAATCAAATATCATATCTAGCATGGCTTGGTCTCCCCGCCGGTACTGTATCTATAAATCCTGCCAAAGAATTTTGCTTAAATTTTAAAAATAGGCGTTTTTGGGCTTCAGAAATTATTGATTGGCAAATCCTCAATTCCAACGCCAGGATAACTCAAATTTGGTTAGAAAACCTATGTTTAAAACAAACAAAAAATAAAACAAATACCCCCGTCGCAGCAAACCTGCATACTCAGCGAATTTCCCATGAATATATCACATAACACAAAACACTTAATTGGATTCATAAGAAATATATTCACAAACAAGCAATATTTAAAATATTAAATTCTCCTTAAGAATAACATTGGGGATGAGTATGCAGGTTTGCTGCAACAAGGAACCCAAAATAATGGGTTTTTATGCAAATATCAATAGATCTCAACTAAGTGAATTCACATACCAAGTTTCATCCATATACATTCATAAATAAGCGATATGTAACATTTTAATTATTTTCCATACGAATAACATAGGGACCGAGTACCTAGGTTTGCTGCTACAGGAACCATATGTAAATACCCCCGTAGCAGCAAACCTGCATACTCAGCGAATTTCCAATGGAGATATAAATGTCTTAATACTACATAAAGCCACTTACCAAGTTTCATAAAAATATATTCACAACTAAGCGATATATACAATTTTAATTATTCTCCATAAGAATAACATTGGGGCTGAGTTCGCAGGTTTGCTGCAACAAGGAACACAAAAAATGGGTTTTTATGCTAATATCAATATAACTCAACTAGGTGAAGTCGTATACCAGTTTTTATTCATTTATGTTCATAATTAAGGGAGACAGAGCATTTAATTATTATCCATAAGAATAACATGGGGGCTGAGTACGCAGGTGTGCTGCTACGGGAGAATTATGCAAAAACAATTTTTTTGAGCAAATATCAATAGATCTCAATGAGATGAAGCTGTATACCAAGTTTCGTCAGTATACGATCATAAATAAGCGAGATAAAAATATGTTCTTTTCCTCCATAAGAATAACATTAGACAACGTACTGTGTTTAGCACTTTCAATATCTCGGAAACCAATTGACGTAGAGGAATGATCGAAATACCAAATTATGTGTTTTTTTAAGCTGAATCGAATGGTCAAAACTAAAATTTGACTTTTTCAAAAATTATATGTAACAAATTCAAAAAACCCATTTTTGGGGTACAAAACCCCCCCAAAATACCCCTTCGGATAGGTCGATCTGTCTGGTTTTCGAACTTAAAGTCATAAATGCTGCTTTACATGTTTTTACCAAATTTCGTCAAAATCGGATCATTTTTACGAGAGTTATCGTGCTCACGGACACATATATATATATATATATATATATATAGATATATATATATAGATACATATATATATATATATATACAGTATCGAACGAATGGTGTTTTTGGGGTCTGGGGACCTCAAAACGAAAAGTTATCATGGTCCCGGGCCTAGGTCTTACCATGCCGACTACGGTAATAGCTTCTTCCCTATAGGGGAAATTCGCTAAAAATAGTTTTTTTGTGCAAACAACAATAAACCACTACCAGATGAAGCCATACACCAAATTTTGTCAGTTTATGTTCATAAATAAGCGAGGCTATATACAATTTGTCTTATTCTCCATAAGAATAACATTGGACAACGTACTGTGTTTAGCTCTTTCAATATCTCAGTAACCAATTGACGTAGAGCAATGATCAAGATACCAAATTGTTTGATTTTTTATGCTAAGTTCAATGGTGAAAATTAAAATTTGATTTAAATCAAAATTACATTTGGAAAACCCAAAAAAATTTGTTTGGTACAAAATCCCCCAAAAATCCCCTTTCGGATTGTGTGATTCGTCTGGTTTTCAAACTCGTTCAAATAAACGGTACTTTGCACATTTTTACCAAATTTCATTAAGATCGGACCTTTTTTACAAGAGTTATCGTGCTTACGGACACACACACATATATATATATATATATATATATATATACATATATACATACATATATAAAAATTTTAACGAATGGTGTTTTTGTCATCTGGGGACTTCAAAATGAAAAGTTATCATGGTCTCGGGCTTAAGTCTTACCATGATACCTACGGTAATAGCTTCTTCCTTATAGGGGAAATTTGCTAAAAGCAATCTTTACAAGTTGTATGAAAAGTAATACAAAATATATGAAAAATATTTATCCAGATCAGCAATACAAATTTCAAACAAACAAAGACAATACAGAAAGTGCTTCCATAATGTAATACTTCAAAATATAATATTACTATTATTAAAACTAGTAGCTTGTCGCGGCTTCGCTCGCGATCACAACGTTATATTATATGACATTCCCGTATAAATATTGTGTTACCGTTCCAAAGCCAACATGGCCTGCTGATTAACTGTGTTTATACAGCTGATTGCTTAAAACTTATAGTTATTTCCCAATGTTAAGCTTATGGGAAAAAAGTCAACTTTAAGGGGCCCCAGGGACTCGCTCACAAATTAATTCTCTATAAAAAAAGTTTCCTGCACAACTTCACATTAGGCTCTTTCCAATGACACCAAAAACATGAAAATCGGTTCAGTAGTTTAGGAGGAGTGATTGTCACAAAAAACCTGCTTGCCTATTAAATAAGTATAGATTTAAAAACTCAGAAATTGAATAAAAAGGATTTAAAAAACTCAGTCAGTTATAAAACTTGGTTTTAAATACATTAAAAGATACATTAAAAGCTGAGTTGGGTAACTTATTATAGAATTTCATGCCTAAAACTGCATGACTATTTTGAGTTTTTGATAACCTGCAATAAGGTACATCAATTTTAAACTGACTTCTTGTTATATAAGAATGAATATTGTCTCTTAATCTAAAACTGTCAATATTCAAAAAATTATACAGTATGTTTCACGGGAACCCTGAAAGAAATGGATCCTTGGGTCAAAAGAAAAAAAAAATCTCCTTGAAACAGGACCGAATCTCATTAGTTTTATAAGTGAAAATATGTTATTTTTTCAGTTTTCAGTGTACTATTAAACATTTTTACCTCTAGATTGAAAAATTGATAGAATATTTTGATAAAATGTCTATAGATAGACAAAATATTAAATTTAAAAGAGATATCATTGCTATTTTGTGTAAAGATGTTGAGTGTAGCTGAGAAAAACGAGTTTAACAATAAACTTTTTTGAAAAAAAGTCTTTTTTTGACAGCGTTTTATAATACCAACGTTCAAGCATTTAGGTTGCAACTTTACCAAAATTTGTATAATTCTATGGAGAATAAGAAAATATCAATTTATGTACACTTTTTATGGGGATTATTTTACATAAATATTGTAAGGCAACACAAATTTTAAAGGAAAATCCAGGGGTTGTGCTGAATGACATTATCGTCCTAATAAAACACATTGATTTATTAATTTACATTTTTTCCACATTAACAATAAATACTATAACATTGAAGGAGTGTTTCCTTCCCAGAAAAGTTCATTTAACTAATGAAATATCCTCCATTTCGAGACCGAGACAGTCTAGCTCGTCTTAGCAGGGATGATGTAGCCGCTCTTATGACCAGGTTAGGCCTTTTTTATTGTTTGAGCTACGCTGAGGATCTTCTCTACCAATTCTTCTCTTGAGGAAGCAAGCCTCTCTACCGTTTGAGGCTTGATTCTGTTCACTTCTGACTTTGTATGGCCCCATAGAAAGTAATCCATCGAAGTGAGGTCCGGTGACCTAGGGGGCCAATTTACTAGTCCTCGATGAGCAATCACTTTTCTCTTGAAACGGTTTTTTAACGAATAAACCAGGTTTTGTGTCCTGTACGGCAGAGCTCCGTCATTTTGAAAAATACCCTTTCTAATGACTGGATGGGAACATCCTCGAGAAGTTCTGGCAGAATGTTGTCTAAGAACTGTAGATAACTAACACCATTTTGTGGTCCGTTAAAAATATATAAGTATGTTATTTGAAGACCGCACCAAACATTCACTAAAGCCTTTGTTGAAAGTTTGCCTCCACTGTGGCAGGTGGATTTTCTTCAGCTCATATGAACATTTGTCGAGTTTTTTATACCATTTCGAGTAAATTGGTCCTCGTTGGTGAAGAGTATAAACTTGATCTGGGGACAATTCGCCACTACATAGCGACAAAACTGAGACCTTATTTTGTCATCGCCAGGGTGAAGAGCCTGAACTTTCCTTAAATGATAACGATATAATCCCTCATTAGTTAAAACTTTCCATGTTTTAGAGATGGATACCAGATGCTTTCTTGAAAGCTTTCTCACGCTTGTTCCTGGACTTTGCTGTACAGAGTTTAAAATGTCATTTTCTGAATCAACAGGAGCCACGTTCTGTAGCCCAGCTAGTTATCTCAGTCACTCCGGCAATGGAGTAAGCCACAGCTCAAGATATTCCGCGTGAAGTGTAGTTGCTCACTTTACAATGTAATTAATTACAAATTTACTAACGAACCACGAGTCGAACAACCGGTAGACCGAACGCCCTGTGATCCGAACGCCCTGTCATCCGAACACCCCTGTAATCCGATCGCTTCTTTAATACGACGACCTTCTTCAGTGGGTATATTTTTAAATTTTTCATGTTTCATTAAAGAATCAAAGTTACTGTAATTCCTGATTTCATTGACTTTAGTTGTAATATTATCTCTTATAACTTACGTACAGATTGTCTTTGTTTAAAACATCCTCAGTAACCGGAAAATGTTGATAATCCGAACGCCTTGAACAAACAAGTATTCGGATTAACGAGGGTGTGTGTCACTTCCTTTTAAGGTTTTACTTATTTAAAGGTAAATGGACGTTCACATTTACTTTAAGTAAAAATGTTTTTATTCTTTTCAACCCCTGGTTTATCCTTTAAAATTTGTGCTACCTTACAATATTTTATGTTTTAAGTAAAATAATCCTCAAACAAAGTGTACATAAATTAATATTTTCTTATTCTCCATAGAATTATACAACTTTTGGTAAATATGCAACCTAAATAGGGATTTGGGTGGATATTTTTGAAAACAACTTGTTTACAAGATTTTCTGTGCTTTGTATTCTATATTTAGTAAATAAAAAGTAATTTATTCATTAAAGTTGGGTAAAAGGGAGAAAGTATGGGTCAGTTTCCTGATACCGTTTATTAAACTTGTTTTTCTCAGCTATACTCAACATTTTTACATAAAATAGCAATGAAATCTTATAAATTTAATATTCTATCTATCTGTGGAAGTTTTATCAACATATTTGTTTCTATTTTTCAATCTAGAGGTCAAAATGCTTAGGTCAAATAGATACACTAAAAACTGTAAAAAACATATTTTTACTTTTAAATAGAAAACGAATAAGAATCCGTCCTATGTTCATGGGACATTTTTTCTTCTTTTACCCAAGGATCAATTTCCTTAAGTTTGCCAGGGTTCCCGTGATACACCCTGTATAGGGTAGTTTCCAAAATAAATAGGTTGTGTACAGTTAAAATATTAAGGTCCCGAAATAAAGGTCTACAGTGGGAATCCCTTGGTGAATTTGTTAATATTCTAACAATATTTTTTAATTAGAAGAATATCTTTAGTTTTACTTGATTGACCATAACAAATTAAACCGTATCTTATAACTGACTGAAAGAAGCAAAGTATGAGGATATAACATATTTCTGTAGAACAAAATTTAATAATCTTTGCAATAAAAAAACAACTCTAGATATCTTTTTGGTCACCACATCAACATGTGGAGCCCAGCTGAGCTTATGATCTAACATCATTCCCAAATATTTAACTGGTTCAGGATCTGATAAAATATCATCGGGGATTTTTCTTAAAGAAAAAATAACAGTCTGAGTCTCTTCATTGTTAAGTAGGAAATTGCTTGAACTAAACCAGTCAGAAGCATCTTTTAAGAAGGATTTTACTAGATATTTGAGCTTGTTGATGTTAAATGAAAATATAACAAAGCAGTATCATCAGCATACATGTATGAAAGAGAGTTGATATTGGCAGGCAGGTCATTAATGTATATAATAACATGTGTGAAAGAGAGTTGATATTGGCAGGCAGGTTATTAATGTATATAATAACAAGTAAAAAGCCAAGTACTGACCCCTGAGGAACACCACATGTGATATCGGTCATCGGCGACCACTCACCTTTCACAAAAACTGATTTTTTATGATAAAAAAAAAAACTTTAAAATAAATATAGCTGGCTATCACAAATGCCATAATATTCTAGCTTTTTGAAAAGTAATTCAAAAGGTATGCTATCAAATGCCTTGCTTAGGCTACAAAAGGTGCCCCAAATAACATATAAACATATCTGTTTATATGTTATTTTCGAGGGCTTCGTAAAAAACTGTCTCAGAAAAAATAATAATCAGCTTTTCTTGTATTCTGATGACTCAACTCTAACACTCTCAGAACAAAATCTTTTGACACTTTATCATTTTTTTAAACAACTTTTAAAAGTTACAGTGGATTTTCTTTAAGTAAAAATTTATTATTAAATGCCAGTACAACAAATTATATAATTTTTGATCTAATGAACTCTTATGCAAAAGAAATAGACGAAAACAATTTTACCTTAACAGTAGAAGACAGTATTATTGAAAGGAAAATTAGCTCAACTTTCTTAGGCTTAATAATTGATGATCAACTAACATGGAATGACCATGTTGATCATGTTTGTGCAAAGGTGAGCTATGGTGTTTATGCAATAAGAAAAATGTCTTTTTATTGTGAACTTAACACTCTGCTCCTTCTCTACTATGCACACATGCATTCTCATGTTCAATTTGGCCTAATGTTATACAGAGGAACATCACAACACTCTGCTCCTTCTCTACTATGCACACATGCATTCTCATGTTCAATTTGGCCTAATGTTATACAGAGGAACATCACAAACTAACTTAAACAAAATTTTAGGAATGCAGAAAAAGGCAATCAGGGCCATGTTAAAAATAAGGCCTGATGAATCATGCAGAAATAAATTTATAGATTTGAAAATCTTAACTGTATTTAGCTTATATATTTTTCAAACGATCATCTTTGTAAAATGTAATGAAAGAAACAAATAAAAATTAGAAGACATACACCCCTACAATACAAGAAATAGAAATAAGCTTGTTGTTGAGTCTCATAGGACAAGTCTTTTCTCCAAACAGCCCACTTATGCAGGAATAAAATTGTATGACAACTTACCTCAAGCAATAAAAAATATAAATGACTTTAAACTTTGTAGGAAAACATTAAATAATTTTCTGCTTGACAATCCCATTTACTCCTTGGAAGAACTTTTTCAAATCGATAAATAACACATGCCTTTCTCAAACATGTTTTCAGGATTTTTAAATTATTATTGTTTTCAGGATTTTAAAATTATTATTGTTATTAGATTAAGGTTGATATTGAAACTCATTCATTCTACAAGCCAAACTTAGACTTAAGTTAAAATGTACCTAGACAAAACTATGTACTATGTTGATGCCATTCATGTACACACACAATGTATGTACTTTTGAATAAAGTGATTTAAATCTGAAGCAAAGTCATTGTTTCAAATCCTGTTAAAATTTGTTTCACAATAGAGTCAATTGCATCTATAGTAGAACAACCACTACGGAAACCAAACTGAAAATTACTAAAAAATTGATGACTTTCAAAGAAGCTATAAACTTGATTAAACTTGTACTCAAATACTACTTGTATGTACTCAAATATTTTAGCAAGTGTGGGGATTAAAGATATTGGACGATAGTTATTTGGATCAGATCTACTACCATTTTTGAAAATAGTTATTACTTTTGATTATTTAAACTAGTTAGGAAAACAACCCTCTTCTAGACAACGGTTCAAGCAAAAAGTGAGCGGCCGCAAATAAGGACTAATTGTTTGCTTATAAATGTATTAGAGAAATCATAAATATCAAGGCTAAGAGAATTTTTCATATTCTTTACAACTGAAACAATTTCCTCCTCTATCATAAACTTCCAACTAAAATTTGCATTTATTATTTTGTGATTTTGAAACAGCTGACTTGAGTTAAATGATGGCTGAACAATTTTGGATATATTTTTTATTAAATTTATGAAAAAATTTTTTATTTTTATTAAATTTATGAAAAAATTGTTCAGCAAAAGAGGAGAGAGCGGGCATTCAGCCTTGTCCTAGTAACTGCAACTGTTGGAGTTTTTGATAAATTTCCATGCAGCACTACATTTGTTTGAGGACTGTTCAATTATTTGAACATTGAATCTTAAGTTTAGCCTCCTTCAAACCTTTTTTAGCGAATTTCCCCTATAGGGAAGAAGCAATTACCGTAGGTGGCATGGTAAGACTTAATCCCAAGACCATGATAACTTTTCATTTTGAGGTCCCCAGATGCCAAAAACACCATTCGTTCAGATTCATATATATATATATATATATATATATATACAGGGTGAATCTCGTAAGTTGTCCAGTATTGATTTCAGACAAACCGTTGGTCCTACGATGATGAAATAAAATTATTTCCCACTAAACCAACCCCAAGGAATAACATAAAAATATTTTTAAGGATTTTTAAATACAGGGTGTACCAGAAACTGAGGGTCACTAGTCCGAATCTACGAAATATCAAATACAAACGTATATCATGTTATACATCAAATTAAAGCTCTTTTCAATCCAAACCATTTGGCGGAATCGGATTTTGATTATTATTGATTCATTTCAAAATGGCGGCTGTTTTTGTGAAAAAATTAGTATTTTTTTGAATACCCTGTATTTTTCTTAAAAATGCAGATATCTTGATTCTGATTCAAATATCGCATTCCTTATGAGCTAAGCTTTATTTTGATATGCAACACTTCAATATTATCTCAAAAACAAAAAGTTTCAAAAATATCAGTTTTTGAAAATATGTACATAGCCAAAACTCAAAAATTTCAAATAGCACCATATGTCAAATAGCATATCATTTTAAAGGTATTGCAATTCTAAGAAACTTTCAAATTTAAACCTTATGCGTATCTATTTTGGTTTTGGAGTTATCAACAAAAAACATGTTTTTCCACATTAAAACGCATGTTATTTGTTAAACATGGTGGTAAAGGCTGGACCATAGTTCTTACCACCATGTTTAACAAATAACATGCGTTTTAATGTGGAAAAACATGTTTTAGCGAATTTCCCCTATAGGGAAGAAGCTATTACCGTAGTCGGCATGGTAAGACCTAGGCCCGGGACCATGATAACTTTTCGTTTTGAGGTCCCCAGACCCCAAAAACACCATTCGTTCGATACTGTATATATATATATATATATATATATATATATATCTATATATATATATATATATATATATATATATATATATGTGTCCGTGAGCACGATAACTCTCGTAAAAATGATCCGATTTTGATGAAATTTGGTATAAACGTGTAAAGCAACATTTATGACTTTAAGTTCGAAAACCAGCCAGATCGCTCTACCCGAAGGGGTATTTTGGGGGGGTTTTGTATCCCAAAAATGGGTTTTTCGAATTTTTCACATATAATTTTTGAAATATTCAAATTTTAGTTTTCACCACTGGATTCAGCTTAAAAAAACACACAATTTGGTATTTTGATCATTTCTCTACGTCAATTGGTTACCGAGATATTGAAAGTGCTAAACACAGTACGTTGTCTAATGTTATTCTTATGGAGGAAAAGAAAAATTTTATATCTCGCCTATTTATCAACGTATACTGACGAAACTTGGTATACGGCTTCATCTGGTTGTGGACCATTGATATTTGCTCAAAAAGACAATTTTTTACCCAAGGCTCCCGTAGCAGCAAACCTGCGTACTCAGCCCCATGTTATTCTTATGGAGAATAAGTAACGTGTTATCTGCCTTCATTATGAAAATAAATTAATGAAATTTGGTATGTCGCTTTACCTAGATGAGTTGTATTGATATTTGTATAAAACCCCATTTTTTGTGTTCCTTGCTTCAGCAAACCTGCATACTCAGCTGCCATGTTATTCTTATGGAGAATAATTAAAATGTCATAAATTGTTTATTTATGAATGTATATTGGTGAAACTTGGTATGTGGCTTTATGTGGTATTAATATACATATATATGCATTGGAAATTCGCTGAGTACGCAGGTTTGCTGCTACGGGGGTATTTTGTTGATAACTCGAAAACCATAATAGATACGCATAAGGTTTAAATTTGAAAGTTTCTTAGAATTGCAATACCTTTAAAATGATATGCTATTTGACATATGGTGCTATTTGAAATTTTTGAGTTTTGGCTATGTACATATTTTCAAAAACTGATATTTTTGAAACTTTTTGTTTTTGAGATAATATTGAAGTGTTGCATATCAAAATAAAGCTTAGCTCATAAGGAATGCGATATTTGAATCAGAATCAAGATATCTGCATTTTTAAGAAAAATACAGGGTATTCAAAAAAATACTAATTTTTTCACAAAAACAGCCGCCATTTTGAAATGAATCAATAATAATCAAAATCCGATTCTGCCAAATGGTTTGGATTGAAAAGAGCTTTAATTTGATGTATATCATGATATACGTTTGTATTTGATATTTCGTAGATTCGGACTAGTGACCCTCAGTTTCTGGTACACCCTGTATTTAAAAATCGTTAAAAATATTTTTACGTTATTCCTTGGGGTTGGTTTAGTGGGAAATAATTTTATTTCATCATCGTAGGACCAACGGTTTGTCTGAAATCAATACTGGACAACTTACGAGATTCACCCTGTATATATATATACTCGCTTCGCTCGCTGGGGGCTCCGCCCCCAGACCCCTGTGGGGGGCTTCGCCTCCAGGTAGCTGTTTGGCCTTAGTATAAAGTGGTGTCATATAAAGTGGCCCATAACCGACACATTACAACTCCTCATACTATGAATTCTTCAGTCAAATCAGCAGATATTTAAAATTAGAGGGGGTTAAATATAGAAATATTATGTTTTTTTAGGCCCACAGGTCCATAATTGGTCTCAAATTAAAGTGTTTATTTGAGTGAATTGACCCTCGAAGTAATTCTAGAGTAAACAAGACAAATTTAAGCAAACGAAAGAATTGTAATTTTTTTAAGGGTTTATAACTTGTAATGCTGAAATGGCTCGTGTTAAATACATGCCATGGTGAGGGGAAAATGTTTGCCAATCAATAAGGCTCCGGGTATAATTTAAGTTATTGAAATAATAAAATATCTTTGACAGATTTTTGAGTCTAGTCTATAGGAAATTTAAAATCACGAAAGAAATCTTTGAAAATTGTCTACCTAAGGGTAAAGGAGACGAGATACGACAAAAAGTCATAAGACCAAAAATGCAGATCTTGCGAAATTCGGGTGGCGTGGTGGTATCCGTTTCTCGATAGGTGCATCCATTCGCCCGCTAGAGCCCAAAAATAATAAATATAAAATAAGCCTTTTTTTAAGGAATTTTAAATCAGAACCCAAAGTTGTATAAGAAAGTGTATGCATTGCACGAACGTACAAATATACAAACAACACAATACGACAAACATGAAAAGGCAAATCATTTCGTTGATAGGTTTTAGTTGTTAACAATGCAATTATAACCGCTGTTGCATGGATGGATACAAAAATTATTAGATCCACCAACAGTTATATTTGTACTAACAGATTTTTAAAGATCAGCAAGTACATATCAAACTTATAATATAGAAAAGAGCATGCTGTAGAATTTATTTATTCCTACATACAAGTCTTTTGTGAAACATTTTGTTTATTCCAAGGGTTTAAATCATTACAAACAACCAAAAACATAGTAAATGTCGAAGCTATTGTTTATGTGTAATTCACGTAAACTAAATAAAAAAGCATACAAACCTTGTATTAGAAATTTATATAATAAAACCTGGTTAAATTACTACTGCTGGTCTATATACTAAGTGTAAAGTATTATGTGCAAAGAATTAGGCTTCTCACTACAATATTAAAGTAGACAACAATTTTAAAACTACGAAATAACCGTAGAAGATTCTCCGAATTCGGCCAAAACTTAACCTGAAATCATGTAGAATATGTGGAGATAAAACAACATAGAACCAGTAAGTAACCAGTAATTAGAGCGACAAACAATTCAAAACCACGAAGAGACCATCACAAATAGCCAACATTTGAAAAATGTAGCGTTACCTATTCAATGCAGTGCCACAAATTCTACTTTAAACGAACAATAGTAGTAGCTCGAGCTTTACATAAGGCATCTCTTCGTGGTTTTGAATTGTTTCTCGACCTAGTATATTTCTTAGCAGCATACTATCTTGACACACATTATGTGTAAATCGTACTAAGTATTTATCTGCTGTCATACACCCAGTTTTGATGATTTAAATAGCCAACAAGATCCTAATCATTAAACTTTTACATATTTGTACATTGATTTTGTTGTATGTTTTGCACATAGTGATCAACCGAATGTAAAAAAAATTCAACATCTCAATCGTGCTATATTTATTTCAGAAGACTTGTAGCATTGCAAAGATGGGAAACTTTTACATATTTGAACATTAATTTTGTTGTATGTTTTGCACATAGTGATCAACCGAATGTGAAAAGACATTCAACATCTCAATCGTGCTATATTTATTTCAGAAGACTTGTAGCATTGCAAAGATGGGAAACTTTTACATATTTGAACATTAATTTTGTTGTATGTTTTGCACATAGTGATCAACCGAATGTGAAAAGACATTCAACACCTCAATCGTGCTATATTTATTTCAGAAGACTTGTAGCATTGCAAAGATGGGCTTATGGGATCATAACTTACAAACATGAAACAATGTTTAACCAATATCAAGCATTTTGTTTTGAGGAGTTGAAACAGTTTAAATTGTTGATTTGACTGTGTTGTTTCGTATAGTACATGTCATCGTATTCAGAAATCGGATACCAAAATATGATACTCCTGGTATATAGTTTAACGATATGTCGTATGCCATTTTTTACGCCACCAGGTACAACACATATAAAAGTAAAAACACATATAAAACTCACTAAGTAAAATACATAGGCAAATATTAAATTACTATCCTAATTTGACAAAATTTGTATTTAGGGCTTTTTCTACCTGCCATGAGAGCACACCATCCCAAAAGGTCTGAAACAATTTAGAGATTTTAATTATTTCTTTGGGTTTTTAATAAATAATCTGTTCATGTGACTGCTGTTGGTCCTAGCATGTAGACGTGTAGTTTTTTAAGGAATAGGCCAACCCCTATATTACCAAGTGCTTGTGAATAATGAAAATCGTAAACAAATGTTTAACTATAGTAATATTTTAAATAAGATTTGTTAATATTATTAGGGGATAGAACCACCAGTAACAACCTTAAGTTATTGTGGAAATAAAATATTAAAAAAATGAATAACCAGTAAATATATTAAAAAACGTCATACAACTTGAATAAATAAAATACAGAGTTCCTCAAGGATCAATTTAATGAGGTTAATATATTAAAAGTAAAAAAATTAAGGCTTAGCTTTTTTATAGAGGGTTAAATAATACAAATTGGACATATGCATGCTGTATACTACGTATAGGTCTTTGTATTCAGAAATCGGATACGAAATTATGATATTCCAGGTATAGTTTAAGGCTATATCGTATGTAATTTTTTACGCCACCAGACACTATGTAAATGCGTGAAATAATTTATATCCTTACTTTTAACTGTCCTTATTTGACAACATTTGTGTTGTTAACGGGAAAAACACTATAATAATATAAAATATTATGTTTGTGCTGAATAAAAGTAATCTGTAACAGATATAACCTAATTCAAGTGGAGCTTTTCACACCGATTACGACCAAAAGAACAAAAAATCCACAACAATTTAGACATTTCTTATGGGTTTTTAATCAATAAAATTGTTCCTATGACTGCTGTTGGCCCTGACATGTAGACTTATTGTGTGTATAGGTATATGCACCCATATATTATTAAGGGCTTGTGAATAATGAAAATAAAATAGAACATATAATTAAATAGAATTAATAGTCTTAAAGGATACCAGTTACAACCTTAAGTTAGAACATAGTTTAGCGACTACCAATTCTTTTGAAATGTTTAAAAATAAATAGGTTTAATATTAAAAGAGTTAAAATGTTAGTACAGCATAAGCTGCATACTACATTACCGATATTACCGAAAATATTTTGACATCCAAATAATGCATTTAAATAACGTAGTTTACGTACTCATAGATTTTTATATTTTTGTTATGGTTAATAATTAAACATTGGGTGTTTTTTCAACTTTCCCGATGGTTTATAGTTACAAGCTTCACTGTATGTCACGTTCCTAGCTCATCCGTAAGTGGCCAAGGCAAGTGTACAAAATGTCAGGTTAGTTCATCTAGAAGTGGGGTAGAATTCGTATACCTGAGTCAGTTACACCATGAGCCCGAATACAACCGGTCGCAATCTACGATAATATCGTCAATGGCACACACGCACAACCATAGATTAAGTATATCCCTAAGGAGTATGTTTAATTTACACCCCCTACACCACTCACCCCCTAGCACAAGCAGAATTCGCCATGCACTGCGCATAGTTGCTAAAAGAAGCAAGCTGAGAATAACCCTAGTCCTAGACGGGTAACGCAAGAAAACGTCATGGCTACCAAAAATACGTAAAAACTGGACAACACATCACCGAAGGGTTCAGTTCGAGGGAAATTATTGACTGAATCATCAAAGGAGGTGGTTGAAACAACAAGTTTTCTTACCAGCGAGAACCTAAAATTATATGTTTCGATGTTGAGCAATAAGTAATCTTGAGTTTATGTAAATATATTTAGTTAGGTTTAAAATTATTAATATTTAATAAAACACACATTTTTTGTGACTGGATTGCCACATAACGCTTACACGAGAAAGCCGATTTAGATTTTTGTAAACTACATTACCAAAACGGTTACAATATCGAAATAATGCATGTCGGTAACGTAGTCTACGTAACTAATATATTTTTAACTATTTTTTTTAAACATATTTAATAATTAAAAATTGTGAGTTTTGGCAATTTTTCTGGGGGTTACAAGGTTAAATCTACCTGCATGCAAAATTTCACGTCGATAACTCTTCTAGAAATGGTCTAGAATTCGTATACCTCAGTGAGTCAGTCAGTTACACAAGCGGCTGTATATATGTTAGATATATATAAATAAATATATTTATTTGATAAAATCCTGTTAAAATTTGTTTCACAATAGAGTCAATTGCATCTATAGCAGGACAACCACTACGGAAACCAAACTGAAAATTACTAAAAAATTGATGACTTTCAAAGAAGCTATAAACTTGATTAAACTTGTACTCAAATACTACTTGTATGTACTCAAATATTTTAGCAAGTGTGGGGATTAAAGATATTGGACGATAGTTATTTGGATCAGATCTACAACCATTTTTGAAAATAGTTATTACTTTTGATTAATTAAACTAGTTAGGAAAACAACCCTCTTCTAGACAACGGTTCAAGCAAAAAGTGAGCGGCCACAAATAAAGACTAATTGTTTGCTTATAAATGTATTAGAGAAATCATAAATATCAAGGCTAGGAGAATTTTTCATATTCTTTACAACTGAAACAATTTCCTCCTCTGTCATAAACTTCCAACTAAAATTTTCATTTATTATTTTGTTGTTCTGAAACAGCTGACTTGAGTTAAATGATGGCTGAACAATTTTGGATATATTTTTTATTAAATTTATGAAAAAATTGTTCAGCAAAAGAGGAGAGAGCGGGCATTCAGCCTTGTCCACTACACTGCAACTGTTGGGAGTTTTTGATAAATTTCCATGCAGCACTACATTTGTTTGAGGACTGTTCAATTATTTGAACATTGAATCTTAAGTTTAGCCTCCTTCAAACCTTTTTTAGCGAATTTCCCCTATAGGGAAGAAGCAATTACCGTAGGTGGCATGGTAAGACTTAATCCCAAGACCATGATAACTTTTCATTTTGAGGTCCCCGGATGCCAAAAACACCATTCGTTCAGATTCATATATATATATATATATATATATATATATATATTTATATATTTATTTGATAAGAACAGAGTGATTAGGGCTACTATACTTAAAATAATATATTTATATATATATATATGTCCATAAGACACGATAACTCTCGTAAAAACGCCCGATCTTAATGAAATTTGGCACAAATGTGTTATAAGTACCATTTATTTGAACGAGTTCGAAAACCAGACGAATCGCACCATCCGAAAGGGGGTTTTGTACACCAAAAATGTTTTTTTTGGGGTTTTCACTCGTAATTTCTATTTAAATCAAATTTTAATTTTCACCATTGAATTCAGCTTATAAAAACAAACAATTTGGTATTTTGACTATTGCTCTACGTCAATTGGTTACTGAGATATTGAAAGTGCTAAATACAGTACGTTGTCTAATGTTATTCTTATGGGGAAAAAACTATGTCTCACTTATTTATAAACACAAACTGATGAAACTTGGTATATGGCTTCATCTGGTTGTGGTTTATTGTTGTTTGCACAAAAAAATCAATTGTTCGCCTATGGTTCCCGTGGCAACAAACCTAGGTACTCGGTCCCCATGTTATTCTTATGGAGAGTAATTAAAATGTTATATTTCCCTTATTTATGAGTGTATTTGAATGAAACTTGGTATGTGACTTCATTTAGAATAGATGAGTTCTATTGAGATTTTCATAAAAATCCATTATTTGTTTTCCTTGTGGCAGCAAACCTGCATATACTCATCCCCAATGTTATTCTTATAGGGAATAATTCATATTTTAAATATCGCTTATTTGTGAACATATTTTTATGAATTCCGGTAAGTGGTTTAATGTGTTATTAAGACATATATCTTCATTGGAAATTCGCTGAGTACGCAGGTTTGCTGCGACAGGGGTATTATATTCTGCTCTTAAAATAGATAATAGCTTTTTCCCTTTTTGCTGAACCAGTATTTTTACATACATCATGGCATACTAACATTTAACATTCTTTGTTTTAGTAAGTTCAGCTCAGGTGTGTACCAAGACTTATTTCTATTTTTAGAGTTAGCAATCTGCACTCGGACCGCGTGTGAGGGGCGGACGGCGATATGTCCACTCCCGTCAAGAGCTGAGCTCGCACTGAATCATAGCATTGGCAGGTGCAGCGCCACTCGTTTGCGAGGGTTCTGCACGCAACATGTTAAAAATGACCAGTTAAGTGGGAGATATAGTTGTCGGTCAGCAACAAATTTAAAAACATTTTTACAACACTCAGGGCAGAAAGAATAGATTAAATTTGTTATCAAACATAGGATTTTATTTCCACAAATACAATATATACAACTTACATTTATATATACACAAAAATATATTTACAAACACAGGCAAAGCTTTTCACATAATTATAGTACATACAATACAATTTCAATCACAATAATTAATCACTTAATCTATTTGTGCGTTGTGTTCCAAAGAAACGTATTGTTCATACAAATACAACTATATGATTGCATTAAAGTAAGCGAGAGTTGCACCACTTGGTATGAAATGCAAACTTGACAGTGCTTCAACAGATTAGACATGGTCTAATATGGTCACAAGATTGCCTCTACTCTACTCAATACAGGAAGCATTGCATTTAAAAGGCTCGTTAATTTTTATTATGTAAAAAATTAGAATCCTTAAGAAGGAAAGTACAAACATTTCTTACGACCATTATTCGAGTACAAACATATTTTGTTACTACTTTTACACTACAGTCATTACATATAATTTGTGTATGGTGTATATAACATCAAAAACTTTAATAGTAACGTGTAAGAAGTGGGTCACTGTTTGAAAAATAATTGTTTCTACTTATTTACAAAGTTCATGTTGTAAATGTATTGCAATGATAGAACAAAATATAAAATGCAAAACAGAGAAGTATTCAAATAACAAATGTCTTCATGATAAGTGTCTTGTTAAAATATAATATTTAGCCAATTATTTCAAAGTGCTCAGTTACAGCTCTTTGGGTAATTTTTCAAGGGAATGCTTTAATGATCGAGTTTTTAATACTGCAAACTGCCCTTCAAAAGTCCTTGTAACTTGGGGAGATACTTCTCATAACAAAATCTGTTGTTTATATGTAGTAAGTAGGACTACTCAGGGAGAAATTTCTCTTTCATTTGACATACGCACGATTAAGCAAATTTGAAGTTTCCATATAGATTCACATTGTGTTAACTTGGCTAACTGTACCTTGAGTCCATTCAAGCACTTTTTCTGTTTGTGCTAACACCATCACTAATTTTGTGAAACTATAATAAAGGTAAAGAAATAAAAAAAGTTCACAATATGAGAAACTAGCTGCCATCGTACCCGGTTTCACCCGGGAAGACAACAGTAGTGTATGCTACGTTCTGAGGTTGACTTGTGGGACTACTTCGAATCATAATCAGCTGATACGTCAGTTCAAACCAAAGTGAATGTCCATATGAATAACACAGTATTGGAACTTTGAAGCCCCGTGGGGCATGGCCCAATGGGGTTGTCTTAAATCCCTTCTTAGTGGTTACCTACGTTATGGAAAGAGTGTACGTGCCAAATTTCATGATTGTAAATGTAGAGGTTTGGCCTGGGGGTTGATCGGTTTTCCTATTTACAGAATGTTTATAAGAATAACGCAGGATTGGATCTTTGAAGCCCCGTGGGGCATAGCCCTATGGAAATTTCTTAAAATCCCTTCTTAGTGGTCACCTACATTATCGAAAGAGAATATGTGCCAAATTTTGTGATTTTAGGTGTAGAGGTTTGGCCTGGGGGTTGATCGATTTTCCTATTTATAGAATGTGGGTAACAATAACACAGGATTGGAACTTTAACTCCCATGGGGTGGAGCCTTATGGGAATTTCTTAAGATCCTTTTTTAGTGGTTACCTACGTTATGGAAAGAGTACACGTGCTAAATTTTGTGATTGTAGGTGTAGAGGTTTGGCCTGTGGGATGATCGGGTTTTCTTATTAATAGATATAGAAACCAAGTTAGGTTCCACAAGTTAATGTTAAGAAAAAACTAAAAAAATGTGAGGAGCCACAGAATTAGGACTGGGCTTTTGTCTTTAAAATACATGACTCATGACATCTTGCATAATAAAATAATAAACTTTGTTGGAGGGGAGAGGGGAGTAAACTTTGTCTGAATGTAAAAGGAGGCCCCATAATGCAACAATATCTCTGCCGTAAGAGGACATTAGGAGTCACAGGTGCTGCTGGCCAGGCATAAGGTTGCTTGAGACAAAACTTGGTACCAACCGTAATAGATGATTTTAAACACTATTAAACAAAAGTTAGGGCCAATCTAATCAAATCAGACCGTGATCGGGCTTGAACTTTTATTCCAGTTTATATCAGGGGGCATATATGTGAGTGAAACAGCGTGGTTAATTGTATAATGTGACTGAATAATTCAGTTTTTAATTGATTTTAACATGAATCACCAACCAAGAAGTATGTATACCTTTGCGCCGGATTTGTGGCTTAGTGCGATTTCACTGTCAATTTGTGCTCGATATCTCTTCACTCAAAAAATAAAAACAATTTTTTTACCATCCGACCAAATGTTTTGAATTTTATTTTATATGATGAAATTTTCCAATTTGTTTGCAAATAATTTCCCCCAAGCCAGATAAAAAAGACAAAAAAGTTAATATTAAGCGATTTTTCTTAACATGTAGATATCCTACTAATATTACTAGGTGAAGCCACATACCAAGTTTCATCAATATACATTCATAAATAAGCGATGTATGCCATTTGAATTATTCTCTATAAGAATAACATGGGGGCTGAGTTCGCAGGTTTGCTGTAACAAGGAACACAACTAATGAGTTTGTATGCAAATATAAATATAACTCAACTTGGTAAAGCCATAGACCAAGTTTTGTTAATTTTTGTTCATAATTAAGGAAGACATAATATTTTACTTTTTATCCATAAGAATAACATGGGGCTGACTGCTGAGGGTTGCTGCTACAAGAAACATCAGTACAAATTATTTATTTTGTGAAAATAATACTAGGTCAAAACCAGATGAAGCCGTATACCAATTTTTGTTGGTATACATTCATAAACTAGGAGTACGCTCAAATATTCGCGTAATGGGATAACCGAACTCAGAAAGGGTAGATAGAAGTTACTGCTGTTACGACATTTCATCTCAAAATATTAAATAAATAGTCCTGGAGACTCTATAGGAAAATATCTACTTTTCTTTTGGTTAGTTTTAGGTCATAGGATAAATTTCTCTTAATTATATTAAATTATTATTTAATCATACTATAATTATTATTATATTATTATTATATTTTTTATTAGAGGTGAAAATTCTTCAACAAAAAATAACACAGTAAGATGCCTATGCATTGAGGTACATTGGAAATTAGCTGAGTATGCAGGTTTGCTATGACGGGGGTATTTAGGTATCATAAACTGACAAAATAACACAGCAGGCAGAAGTAAATATGAAATAAATGGCTGTTGAAATCTAGCAGATAAACTATTAACTTACTCACATTATAGTAGAACGTTATTTTTATTTATAAAACTGGTATTAATTTTTTATCTAAAGATTTCAAAAACCTTTGATAAACTGAATAAAACTACTTAAACGGACAGTACTTTATTTATTTAACCCATTGGCTTACCTGAAATTTGCCACTTGACAAACCGTTCAGTTTCCTAAGAAAATTTACATAAATGTAGACTTTTACTAAAACCATCACTATAGCAACAATTATTGCTCAATTTACTTAATTTTTACACTAATCTTTAGAGAAATAAATTATCTACAAGAAGAAAATACTTTTGACAGTATTTATGTGTGGTAAATATTATATATATATCATACATATGTATAATACACCATATATATATAAATATAGTTTATAAAAACATTAATTTTAAAAGGAGTTACATGTAATAAACAAAAATAATGTTTCAGCCCAACAACTATTTATGTACTTGTAGGTTAATTATTTTTTTACATGAAAATAAAAAAATGTTAGTGATACATTTATATTTGACCTAGATATAACATTTTTTCAAAATCATATTTTTCCGAAATTTGACTAAGTTTCCCCAAGTATGGGCATATGCATAAAAAATACATACAAACAAAAAATAAAAACAAATTAAAACAACAAATAAACAAAAAAAATTTAAAATAAAAAAATAAAAAAAGGGCTATCCAGAGTATACTCAGGGTTGCACGTCCGGGCTACTTTCGACGGCCACGAGTATACTCAGGGTTGTGAGCCAATGGGTTAATCATAAAACATATAAACAGGGCCATATTTTAGTAGTTTCTTGTAATTACGAAACCATATTTTATTACTATCTCGTACTTTAAAAGCAGTAATTTTTCCAATGCTGTATCTTATGGAAAAACTGTTACATAATAATAATAAAAACCTATTAAACGAATGTGTTCCTTTTCTGACCTGGAAGCGTGAGGTGTACTGGAAATCATTTGTGTAAAATCTGAAAACGATCCGTGCAGCCGTTTTCATAATATTGCATTATGAACACATACACACCCACATATAACGAACAATTGTCTCTGCTAATATATAAATTCCTTCACTTCGTTCCATCATCAATAAAAGTCAAAGTTTGTAAGTTTGTTTGTATGTTTAGATATTTGTGGCTCAATCACACTATAACCACTGGACTGAATAAGCTGCAATTTGGCAAAGAGGTACTTGATAGTCCTGAGTAACATATAGGCATATTAAAGTTGTGAAAATCCTATAGGGCTTTGCCCCACGCGGGTTCAAAGTTCCCATGTATTCCTTATGGACATTCATTTTTGTTTGAGCTGATGAAAACACAGAGAGCTAATCTTGATTCGTAGTACTTCCACGACTAGCCACAGAATGCAGCACTCACAACTGTAAGGACCTTTTTTTTGAGACATTTATTTATAATTTTCAAATTATAAATAAACAAGACAAGCTATTGTGTTTTCCGTTTAAAACTGGTTCTTATGGACTGTAAATCCATCATGGCCGCCAACCCCAAAGTCCAAGGCTCTGGTTATCCACAGGCATTCACAACCATTAATAGGACCACAGTCCCTTCGAACACCAAGTCAAGTAATTCACAGTAATTGGGAAAAGTCTTTATGAAAAGATCTAGACCATATTTTATTACCGCCAGTCTCAGACAGCCAAAATTTCCTCCCTAATAAACTAAAACAAACAAAGCTCATCTAAAATTAAATTTCCTGCCTCTGTTGTGTTTATAGAAGTGCAATTATTAGGTTACGTAAAAGTATTTCACTACAACTTTAGTAAAAAGGTATCTTTTAAAAGAAAACTGCAAGGCACATTATTACATGTAAGTATAGCAGCAATTCAATCATCATATTAAATATTGAGGGAGGAACATATACAAAAACAAAAGCATTGACTAAAAAACACTAGTTGTAAAAAACGTTTTATGTTTCCGAGTGTTTGCATGTATTGTGTATTTGTTTTGATTAGAAAATCAAGATGACTAGACCAATGTGTTCAAAAATTGTACGATTTTGACAATGAGGGTTTGCAAATGGGATTTCTAACCCATAACTAGTTTTCTTTGGAACTAAATTGACGAGATTCAATGCTTATACAATGTCTAAATTCACTCCTGGAGGCAAATTAAATTAATAAAGTACCGACCATGAAATTTGTACATTTCATGAGTATGTGTCTAATTTCTAATAGGCTTTTTACATTTAATATCTTTGAGAGTTTATTTCCATTCTGAACTTTTTTGATGAGTACATGGTTCATTAATTCATTTTGGTAATTAAAATTCTAATATAGCTTCAGCCAAGTTTGGTTCACTAGAAAAATCAGTTGTTTGACTATTAATACAAAATGTAACACACTAATAATCTATATACAAATACAAAAACGTAATAAATAATTAGGCCTATACAAAAATGAAAAATCTCTGAATGTAAAATTCATACATTTAGCCTATAGGTTAAGAAAACCTAATACAAAAGTTTTTCTGGACAAAGGATTTTATAGAAAAAATCACTAACAAATTATTACTTCAATAAGTTAGAGGAGATTCTACATGTGATGTTCAAGTTAATCGTGGGCAAATGGCTCAATAAATAAATGTATTGTTAAAAATACTACTTGGGTTGTTTTCCATTGATCCAGTCTGTACAGTAACAACCCTCTATCTGAAAAGTGGGCTCTACAGTTAATTTTTACCAATAGTAATATCAGATGCTTTCAGGAGTTATTTGTATTTTTTTTTAATTAAATTTAAAAATAAACAAACATTAAAGTTTAAATGCAGCTTGAGAACCCTTCACTAATATTTACTGGGTCGTTGAAAGAGGCTGGACATGTTTACAGTATTTATCTAAAACCATAAGCCAATGTTGCAAAATTCTTGATGTTTATAAACTCAGATTTTCACGTCAGGTGTGGCCGTATGATCTTCAGAGCATGTCAAACATGACCCTGCATTGCGCCTCTTTTATTTTTTCATTTCATTTAGTAAACTAGCAAAGATAGGACTCTCAATTTTAAGAGAGGATTGTACAATATCCATGCCAGTATTTAATAACCGAAAGAATTCTCCCGATCAATCACGAAAATTACACAATTGGCAGTATAATGTAGTAAAAGTTAGTGAACAATTAAATTTTATGATTAGTAAATATTTATACAAGTGGATACACAGCTATGGCACAGTAAATACAATAATAAATGGGTTTTCTTACTTATTATTTTATTTACAAAAACCGGCATTGCATTCTACTATGCAAAATGTTTCAAAAATTGTCAGATAGATAAAAAATTCAATCAATTAAAATACCAATACCTTTGAGAAAAATGCTGTATTATAACAATAAATGTAATTTAAACACAGGTTGAAAGTTGGTAAGGAAATATAAGATTATATGAGCTTTCAAGCTAGAAAGATACTGAAATCAAAAGGGGCATTTCTCCTTGACAAATACATAGGATTTATAATCAGAATGTGCGGGACAATATCATCACAAGTATACTCAATTTTAAACAGAAATTTCAACAATGCTAGGTGCTTAATACAATTAATTGAATACACTTCAAGTATGGTACATAAAACATCATTTGTTTCCTTTTTTGCTGATCCATTTTGCAAATTCCCTTCCATATTACAATGACAAGCCATAAAGATAACTATTTATTTGTAATCTTTCAAAAGTCAGTCCAGTGAACTGTCAACAAATTTAAATAGACAAATTATTAGTTTAGTGATCTGCATTACAATTACAAACCGTCAAATTCAAGGACAGACATTACTTTTTCTAAAGCTAATGCCATTGGTGCAATTAAAAAAAAATATGTTTTCTTATTTATTTGGAACAATGTTTTTGCTTGACAAACTTAAATGACTATACTATTTTGTATTACAAAGCTCACTGCTGTACAAAAGAACTCAAAATAGTTGTACGATCATCTTCTTAATATTGCTATACTTAAAACTACGAGCAGACATCTTAAGTACAAAACCATTCTAGCTAGATAAATGCACTAACAAAAATTTAAACTTCTCAAAGATTATCAAAAATTAAGTTGGTAACACAAATCATCCTTCACTTCTTAGCATTAGCGCTTAAGTCTCGGTTCATTCGCTTACACCGCTAGACAATAAATACGGCAGCAAATGCTACAACAGTTTATAGTACAATCAATATTCGCGTTAGTAAAATAATTGCACCTCGTGTAACGAAAAGACACAACATATAGGTTACCCGTAAGTCGGCCAGCTAGTGAGTATCTATTGTCGGGCGCGATGCTACCTCTTGCGAGGCCAGTAGTTGCGCAGGTCCGCCACCAGATGTCATTGTGACTTGCAGCTCACCAGTTTGCGCCCCCTCGCCCTCGCCTCCTGCCTTGTGTTGGTGTACTCGAACCACAACACATTCGGGATCAGCGTCGTGTCTCGTAGCAGCAGCAACTCCGATATCCTCCTGCACCATCATTTTGATAACATTTTTTTATTGATGTTTTCAGTACTTAAAACAGCACAATAGGCTTAGTGATGCAGTGTTTTACAACTTGTCAGAATTTCTTGAAACACAATTATGACATGTACATGAAACATTTTATATCTTACAGGTGGATACAATTCCAATTTAAGCGGGCCTGGAATTTTAAAGAGAAAATAAATAAATTTAGAAATCAATGTTACACTAAAAAAGTCATTAATTGAACGAAAAGGATTTATTAGTACAAATTTTTATTGTATTCTTTTTTACAATAATTGTATTTTGATCAATGGACTCATTTTTTTGAATTTATTGTATACTTTAATTACCAAAACAACATAACTAGTGATTTTTTATAATTTGGTGAGCCTAAAATCGTCGATCTATGCTTGTCCTTATTTTTAGTATTGAACTATTGTTCATTAAATTTGAAAATGTTCATATTGTTCAGAACGTAAACAATTAAACCATATATACAATATTGTTAACAGTTTGAATTTCCAACGTGACGAAAAGAGGTTTACAATGCTCAAAAAAATTAGACTTAGAGCCTATTAGCCTTCTTTTGATGTAGGGTATTCAAATCTCATCCACTCCACTACACTTTCCCCAAAGAATTAATCCATCGCCCATCTGATGAAAATAAGCAAAGTACCGGTAGGCAGTTCTCATATAGTTGCTTCCGACACATTGTACAAGTAGTCTTTAAGGATGGGCGAGTACTCAAGTTTTCGAGTACCTGTATTTTTTAATACTCAAAGACCAAGCGAATATATCTTTTGAATTCCTTTGATATTTTTACCATCAATATTTCATCAAGAACTTGTTTTCGTATTGTTTAGTAAACCCCTCAGAGGCAATGATAGATGTCAAGTGATTTATTGCCCTCTATTCACAAAGTGAGCAAAAAATTACCTTCAGCCCAAGCTCCCCACAACTAACTGTGTTTATCTGTCTAGAAGTTTAACATTTGCAATCACTTCCTTGTTAAAATTGTCTGGTTTTTATAAACTAACCCACAATCTTTGTACGGATATATACTTTTATAGTGTCAATGAATACCTTAACAGCCTGTCATTATAGTTATAAATTTTATTTTGGTTTTTAGCATTTTTGTTGATGGGTGACTTTTGTTTGTTTTAATTGCACTGTTTATTTACATTTTGATTGATCATCGAATGTATTGTATATATTGTTAGGTCTATGTATTTTAGTATAAGGAAACTTTGACAATTTCACCTGTCTAAGGGAAATTCCCTATAATAGATGTTATGTGATGTAATAAATAAATAAAATAAATAAATATGTATTTGTAATATCTGTCTTCTCTTTGTTATGGTTCTTGAAAACAGTAAAATATGAAGATACATCTATATATATATATATATATATATTAAATTTAAATCATTAATGGTAAAACAAAAGTTAAAATAAAATAAATAAATAATAACATTAATAATTTGTTAAATAATTACGCAAACATATTAAAATGTTTTAAACCGATATAAAAAACTAAAATGAGTTTTTTTATTTGTTAAAGAACTACTCGACTTGATACTAGAGTAGTTGGTTGAAGACTCGACTCGACTTCAAAAACCACTAATCGCCCAACCCCAGTAGTCTTAGAAGATAAGTTGTTATTGATAATTTTCGTGTTTGATAATCAATGTGTGCAGGCCAAAGCTCATGTTGTCAATTGACCTATACATATTAGTCAACTGTCAATATGTAAAGGTACCCAACATTTTGACATTCAAGTTTACTAGCAGAGTGCTTGAATTAAAAATTTACCCCCTGAACCTGTACATTAGTCTTCCTTTACTATTCGTTACAAATGAAGCATTCAATTTATTTCTTCAACGATTGAACAGCAGTTGTAAGGAATTGAATAAATCTATTACAGTAATTTATAAATACATTTTATTTTTCAGTTAAGAACCCAAAATATATTTAAAAGCTGCCCATACATTATCAAAAATATATAAACAAATCCTAACTATCCTAGGGTTAGTTAGTCCTTAATATTCCATACACAAGCAGTATTTTTGTAAGGGTAATACTCACAGAATTATTGAACCAATTTATGCTTAATATGTTCATTTAAAGAGGTTGAGCCTTAGATTCAACATGTCTTATAATTTACTCCTGTACTCATTACTCTGACCCAAAGGTCTTATGAACTTCAATAGAAATCTCATGGAAGATTAGAAATAAATGTCACTGTACAACTGTTCTGTTGATACAATTAACAAAACGCAGGACTACAGCAAGAATAGATATTCAAATTTGTTATATCTATAAAGCTACTGCTGGAACAGCATTTCATTATGCACAATACCTCATAAAGGTAGAGACAAAAGAATAAGAAGAATATCAGCTCAAGATCAAGCTGCAAATCCATTAAGTATTTTAATAACTTACCAGATGAGATCGTATTAAGAGTGAAAATTGATCCAATACATTCGACCAACTGTTAAAAGAACACCTTGTAAAGAATCCTTAGTTCGGTTTTTATATGTTTGTACTAGGGGTAGTCTGATTTATTGGCATAATATTTTAACAAATAAAAATGATTACAACATAACTTACCAGGTCACCACTACTGGGAAGTACGGAGTCAGTACTAGGTACGTGAGTGCGAACCACAAGGTTCCGAATATGAAGCCGACTACTGCGCCCCACACAACCTGCTGCCACGTGTGGTACTGTAGATATACTCTGCAACAACAACCGTTATTAGTGAACTTATCTAGTGCCAAGTTTGAGGGAAAACATATATCACCTTTACATGTGGTTTGCCAGACGTGATGCACTGTTAAAACACATCAGGGTTAAAATACATTGATGAATTAGTTTTTTGTACAAGCAACTGTCCATTATGAACATTGTCAGCGGTCTGGGTCGTTGACATGTGGTGTAGCCTGGTCGCCTCAACCTGCGCAAAGGCTTTAGTACCGCCCGAACCATACAACTGCTAGCCAATCAGGTTGGCTGAGTGGTCTAAAGCGCTAGGCCCTATCTCCCTATCAGCCCGGGGGTAGTGCTTGGATCGCGGGTTTGAATCCTGTCACGAGGGAGGCGGACCTTAAGCAAACGGTAGACAGCTCGGGTGATGGAATGGGTGGATTCTTTGTGAGTTGCATATTTGATCAGGTGTTTTGATACTTCTTACGCATCCTTGCTATGTGTGTGTGTGTGTCCACCGTAAGAAAGTTATTTTTATCTTAAATGTTCAGGCATTCAATAGATTTAAAAAATAATCAAACAATACAGAGTCCATCAAATCAATTCAAAAACTTTCATGTTGAAGGGTTAAATAGAAGGTCTGATTTACCCTGTGTTTATGCTTTACATCGTTATAACCTTGTAGTTTTATTCTCGAGTAGAGGCCTTTATTCTTAGTAGAGCATTCTTGGCATTATGTAAAGCTTTCCTGGAATTATAATAAATCTACCTGTTACAATTACTAAACCCCAAGATACAAGAACTTGGGAGAGTTGATACTTTAACTGATACAATATTTTTTACTTAATGAACTGTAATGAATTTTGTTCTGTAAAGGTCTAATTGTAACGGCGTGACGCACGTCTATCCCATATTAAGCAAATTAGGGACTTTAAATAAAACACTCGATTGTAAAAACCACTGAATTTATTGTAACTAAGTAAAATGAAAATGAGAACAATGATAAAGCTAAATGAATGTATAAACTGTAAATAAATGAATCAAATCTTAATGTAATGTTTCTAGTCTGAAAAGTAATATAACCTAGCCAAAAATGAATCGAATCGTGAGCCTCCGAGGTGTCACGCGGTTGATGCAAGACGGACGGCCTAAACCATTTCACCCCTTCCCTCACTCCCTTAAGTCGGCGCCATCACTAATATTTGTAATTTATTCAAAACTAAGCATTCAAATCATTAACTATAAAAGCCGGAAATTAAAATTTAAATACACTAATGTCGGTTGTTTTATGCTTTTAACTACTTGATGAAAACAGGAGGCTGTTTACATAGTATGACATCACATGACCTTCTCCGCTCTGTGATTGGCTGTGCGCAGATGTCTGATTTCAACACCAACCACAATATATATCGGGTTTTTAATAGAATAGCACTTTACTTGTTGGCTTTTAGCGAATTTCCCTATAGGGAAGAAGCTATTACCGTAGTCGGCATGGTAAGACCTAGGCCCGGGACCATGATAACTTTTCGTTTTGAGGTCCCCAGACCCCCAAAACACCATTCGTTTGAAACTGTATATATATATATATATATATATATATATATGTGTGTCCGTGGGTGCGATAACTCTCGTAAAAAAGGTCCGATTTTGATGAAATTTGGTACAAACGTGTAAAACAGCATTTATGACTTTAAGTTCGAAAACCAGACAGATCGACCTGTCCGAAGGGGTATTTTGGGGGGGTTTTGTACCCCAAAAATGGGTTTTTTGAGTTTTTTTACACATCATTTTTGAAAAAGTGAAATTTTATTTTTTTCCATTGGAATCAGCTTAAAAAGACGCACAATTTGGTGTTTTAATCATTGCTCTACGATAATTGGTTACTGAGATATTGAAAGTGCTAAACACAGTACGTTGTCCAATGCTATTCTTATGGAGGATAAGAAAAATTGTATATCTCGTTTATTTATCAACTTATCCTGACGAAACTTGGTATATTGCTTCATTTCATTGTGGTCTATTGATATTTGCACAAAAACCCATTTTTTGGCTGATAGTTCCCGTAGCAGCAAACCTGCATACTCAGCCCCATGTTATTCTTATGGAGAATAAGTAACGTGTTATCTCCTTTAATTATGAACATAAATTAATAGAACTTGGTATGTGGATTTACCTAGTTGAGTTATATTGATATTTGTATAAAAACCCATTTCTAGTGTTCCTTATTTCAGCAAACCTGCATACTCAGCCGCGATGTTATTCTTATGGAGAATAATTAAAATGTCATAAATCGTTTATTTATGAATGTATATTGATGAAACTTGGTATGTGGCTTTATGTGGTATTAAGATAATATTATATGCATTGGAAATTCGCTAAGTATGCAGGTTTGCTGCTACGGGGGTATTAACTCTCCCTACCGGTACTGAGGTAGATCGATCCGGCTCAACGAGACAAGAAAAATGATGAATGACAGTAGAATCCCGCTAATCGGAGCTTGAATGGTCCAACTTCTTGCTTAGTCTGACCACCGTTATTGGTGTTTGTTATTGTGTACATATCCAGTCTTTCCCTGTCGATGGTTATGCTTCTCTTGATTTAGTGTAGGTATTTTTATCACAGTACACTTTATTAACATTTATTCTGTAAAACTGTACATCCATTTCAAGATGTCCAATATAAACTAAAGTTTGAACATGTTTTAATGTAAATAAATGTTTTCCTCTGATTATCCAATATTTGTATTGGTGACAGATTAGTGAGGTTTAACTGTATTAAAGTCCATGCGTGAAAAAATGTCACATATCGGTTGTGCTTCTACACCCAATTTTACCTTTTACAAGTAACACTGACTACTTAAATGTCACAAGTTTTTAAACAGTTTCTTACCTCGCCACACTGACGACAACAGCCAGCGAAACACACGTCACCGTGATCACTGCCTTCCACACGTTTTCTAGTGTTGTGTTATTGTTCATATGGTGAAGTCTGCAACAGTGAAACCCATAAACTAACTCCAGTCCTCCAAAACATTCAGTACAATAAAGTTTGGTTTATCTGGTTTTTAAACTCTTTTTAACGTGACGGTGTACTAGTCCAGACAGCTCATAATTTTCAAAAACACGAATAATTTAATCATAAAAACGGGAGTACCATATTTTTATCGTTTTTTGATATAGAAGAGAGGGTATGTTAAGCATAGACGTAAATGACTACTTTCAACAACACGCAATACATTCAACAAATGTGCAATGCAGCATGGACAGCTATATATTTCTCTATGCAAGTTACTTACATCCAGTATCATCTAATCCTGTCCTATGACCAATCAAGTTTGCAAATAAAAAATATAGATATTTTTTTATTTTGGCTGCAAATGGAAACTGTGAAATTAAATAAAATTGTAAGTTGTATGACTCCACATGATTACAATACAGGAACATTACAGTTAGATAAACATTTAATTGGCTTAATACACAGGGCTGATATTAAACTGCTATATATATTTGATCAAAAATTAAAATATATTATCTAAAGAATTTGTATCAGAAGCACAGAGTCAAACAATTTAAAATAAGAGCACGCGGACAGGACACTACCGAGGTTGTCATTAACATTTTTATTTCAGATAACTGGGATCTGGATGAAACAATACAATTACATGAAATTGTGTAATATAATCATTGGGTCTTTGGGAAAACCTTTCCCTAAATATTTAGAGGGATTATTTGTGAATAGCACATATGACTTTAGCACTGAATATGCTACATTAGAATCTGCTATGATCCAAAATTAATTGTCATGGCTGGATGCCACAGTAGAGTGTAAAAATAATAACTACCGTAAAACAGGCTAATCCCGGACAGGGGGGGTATTCCCGGACATGGTGTACATGTTTTTAAACAAAAATATTTCTAAACTAACCTGCATAGTTATTAAGTCGATCGTTATCCATTCGTATACAGCAGAAGACGCTCTACACAGCTGTATAGGTTGGAACTGCATGGGATCGTTTTTTGTTTTATTTTGCAGGTATACCAACTTACGACTTTTCGAAAGAAAAATGTACGTCTAGCTAAGACATGTAATTTTCATCAAGTTTGTCCGATTTTTGTCGCGAATGCATATTTTTATTTGAAATTTAAGAGCGCATAATGCCATGCTATTTAAAGCTATATACAACATATTTGAAAAAAAATATCCCATTTAAGTATTCCAGTACAAACCCGGACACTAATAATACACCGTGGATATGACTGTTGGGCCGGCTGTTGCGACTAGCGCCTGCCGTTACTGATGTAAAAAGCAGATTTCCCGACATAACTAATAACAGCATTGTGGTGTTTGGCCCTGATACGGTACCTATCTGTGATTGTTATTAAAATTTGTGCTTTTAATTTATGAAAAATGGTTTGTACAGTCTCCAAGATGAACAACAAAATTCAAGAGCCAAGATATTAGAGCAGGCAATAAAGGAGGAAAGTCAAGGTCATGATTGTGATCAATGATCATGTCTCATGATCAATGATCACGATCAATCATCATGTCTGTGGAAAATATAATGGGCCCCATGGAAAGCAGACAGTTTTCAGCCCACAGGAAGAAAATATCATCGCTGATCATGTTGAACAAATATATATATATACAGTAGAACTCCAATTATCCGAATTAATTGGGGATCGGGCCAATTCGGATATGCAGAAATTCGGATAATCAGGTATACCTCGGGAATTAAGCAAAAAACATCACCATACATAAAAAATCAGAATTTTATCGACAAAGTTGTTATAAATGTAGTGAACAGAAAGTGAGCGAACTGTATCAAGAAAATACGTCATAAAAATTAAATTACAGGAGTTAAATTGAATACAGTATATACAGTTGCTCTTTTCAATACATACTGTACGTATTTCACTGTTCAATGTTGGTTATTTCACTTGAACATCTCGAGCAAAGTGAGTTTATCACTTAGCGAAAGGACAACACGTTTACGTTTTGTACTCATTTCGAACGATAATCTCGGTGAAAGAACAGTAGCGACTGATGATGAGCAGGGCGGGAATGGGATATGACTCATTGTTCCCAGCGAAAATATCGTCCGGAAGGTAACAGCGCGGGCTTTTATTTTAGCGCTCACGGCGCATTATCGCTACACGCGCTCCCGCTGTTATTTTCTTGATTTTTATATTTCTATTATTTCACTCAAAATCTATTCGGATAATTGGATATTCGGATAATTGGGGTTCGGATAATTGGATTTCTACTGTATATATTAACATATATATATATATGTCGTATTATTCTTTGTCTCATTTAAACTCCTTTTCCCCTTATGGTTCTTTGTTTAGTTTCATGTTAATTGCAAAGAATAAACAGCTGAAAACGTGACGTAAGAATACTGTGTATTTACTTAATATTTTAATTTATCAAATTGTTAAGCCTTTGACTGGTACAAAGGCATTTGCAGACCTCAAAACACCATCCGATACGGACAGGAGAGGTCAGTTTAGACATTATAACGTTATTTAGGTGGGTGTCAAGTATTCTTTGCCTACATCTACCATAAGTGATCATATCTGTGGAAAATATAATGGGCCCCACAGGAAGAAAATGTCATCACTGGTCATGTTGAACAAATATATATATATATATATATATATATAAGTAGTATTACTCTTTGTTTCAAACTGTAATTTAAACGCCTTTTCCCCTTACGGTTCTTTGTTTGGTTTCATTTTAGTTGCAAAGAATAAACAGCTGAAAACGTGATGTAAGAATACTCTTTATTCATCCCCAACCCATTCAAAATTTTTGTAATTTCATTTTTAAGCTTTTGACTGGTACAAAGGCATCTGCAAACCTCAAAATACCGTCCTATTACTGACAGCAGAGGTTAGTTTAGGCGTTACAATGATATTTAGGTCAGTGTCCGGGATTAGACCGTTTGTGGAGGTTAAGCCGGACAATTTAATTTATTAGTGAATTTCCTTTGGAAAGTGAACTATTAGCATGACCCGCACGGTGAAACTTAAGCCCGGGACCAGCACAGGAGTTCCTAACGTGACCCCCTGAACACATTTTGGGGGGTCGTTCAAAATTTTATATATATATATATGTATATATATATATAGACATTTATATATATATATGTGTATGCACTCTAGCGGTCGCATTTTTTGTCCGATTTACTTCAAATTTGGTAGGGACGTTCCTTTCTATAATCTGTTAGACAAGTTCGTTGGGCAAAACAATCAGAAAACTCTAAACCCATTTTTTTCGGGATTAATCTTTCAAATTTCGAGTTTTTGGGCCCAAAAAGGGTCAGAAAAGCCCCAGATGTAAAATTAATGCATATAAAAGATGGGAATTAGATAGGCGAAAGTTTTAAGCCCTCTCTCGTCATTCTAGCATAAATATTTACCGAGTTATTAAAGAAAATGTGTATCGGCTAAACACAGTACGTTGTCTTATGGGGGTTTTACACTAGAAAAGCCTGTTATTCCTTTGTTAGAGTACTTTTATTACCCCCAGCAACCTCACGCCTACTTTCAAGCCTGTCTGGACCTTCTCCTAACCTTATAATGCGCAAAATTGTATTCCCAGCTTTGCAAGTAAATGAAACCAGGAGTATCAGAACAGCCAAAATATCAAAGTTTTCAGATTTCGATAAAAATTGGACAAATGTATGTTTTTACACTGATTTTGAGTTTTAAAAGTTTTTATGTGGAAATTCACTTCCCTCACGTCAGCGTGCTGCGTGCAAACTCGTTTTTTATTTATTTGATAATTACATCTAACACATAGAAAGGTACAGGGATATAGTAAATGATACATACACTTTACAATGGTATGGTTTTTATTGGTGACATCGTTGTTTGAAAGGCACTTTAACCTAAAAAACGTAAAAAAGTGTCTGGGTTTAGCCTGGTTTACGGTACAAATATTCCTATTCTACTGCAGCTTATTCTAGATAAGGTTATTCTATTTAATCTTCTTAAATGCATACAAAATAGTTTTTAAGCAAAAACCATTTCAAACTCTGAAGAATATGTTTCCAAACATAATAAAGGAAGATGTATATCAGAGGCTAATCGTTCACAAATTTACCTGATGAACACAAAGTAGATGACATAGGTGGCGAAGAACCACGTGAACTGAGCGTGTGCCGAGGGCATCCCGTACTCGGAGTAGAGCGTGTGAGCGCTGCGCTGCATCGGCCGCGGCTCGCACAACGCCAGCTTCAACAGCTGGTTCAGCAACTCGTTCAGCAGCGTTCCGACGAAGAAAACCGTCTGCAACAGTAATGAAGAGTGTTAGTGGATCAAATTATCTTTAAATACTGTTTCTCAATGGTGGTTCTGTCAGTAGGCCATACCTTCCTTAATACTTCATCAAACCAACAATTGAGCCATCGTTTTGAAGGTTTCCTTCACCGCTAAATTCAAACAATAATAATCCAATGAAAAATCATAAATATATAATTTAATGGGTGATTCTTACTTAACATTACAGTAGACTCTCAGATATCCTTATCACACTTATCTAGACTCACGGTTATCCGGACCGATGATCTTAATTTTTTTAAATTGTTTCGTTGCAAATAAAAATGAAACAACGTAACTTTACGGTTTAGCGCCTTTATTTTTCACTTGATTGTCCCGCATTACACAATTGTACTGTAATTTGCATCATCAGGCGCTCTAACTCGACCTCGGATGGTCCGAGTCCTTGCTTGTGTTTGATATTGATTACGTTTCCGGTACGCTACTCCACTACCTGTTTATCCATTATGCTACTCTTCTCCTGTCGATGACTCACCACTTTCTACTGGAAGCTCACTCTTGTATTAGCACATAAATGTAAACGCATATTATTATAATTGTTCACTATAAAGGCGGAATTGAAGATCCATGCCCAACTCCGGGAAATCCGGATTTCTGAGAGTCTACTGTATTTGTCAACTTTCAGCAACAAGTTAAACTAACTCGAAACAGGCGTTTCAATGTGCAAGCTATGCATGGGCTAGATGACTAATAGAGTACAGGGGACGCTCTTTTATCCGGCATTCTAAGAACCGGCACATTCTACTAACCAGCATCAGCCCGAGTATCTTACAATCGGTTTTTTCTGGTTATGTTCGGGCGCTCATGGACCTCAACCGACATTAGCCACCATTACACTGAACCGTGCACGTTATTTTGAGTTTTTAAATTTTACAGCATTTTGTTCTTCTTCACAACCTATCACGAAAAATATGTGTTTTATTCATTTGAGAATTGAATGGAGTTAATTATTATCAGAAACCCCTTTAAAACTTTTTATGTTCTATTATAGGGCAAAATCAGTTACCCAGCATGGCCGTGGTCCCAATCATGCCAGTTAAAAGAGCATCCACTGTATTGATTACTAACAATGTAGCACACAACAACAACACTCAACAAATTATTTGATTATAAGAATTTTTACCGATTCCTGAAGCTACCAACTGATGAGCTATTGATTGGTCTCTAAATGTAAAATGACAGCTCATTGTTTCACCTTGATTAGATAAATACAATAAAACAGAAATTATGGTGCCTCTACATAGCATAGAGGGGGGTTTTAACTAGGTAAAATAAAATTATCAGTTTGAATATAGGCTAATGTTTTGATTTTTATTAAAATTTCTTTACTTAGGCCCTACAGTAAGCCTAATTTACTAATATAGGCTACAGTATCCATAAACAGAATATATACATTTTAAACACTAGATTTAATTATCTCCATTCGCAGGCTTTCACAGTTTAGTGTGAGAAAATCACATTGGTTTTTGATTTTGGCTTGAACCGAAGCAGTATGTTGTAGTCTTCATGGTGCTGTCAAATATTTGGCCATCACTGTGAAGTTGCATCTTCAGTGGCTAAGCTGTTTAAGACCGAGCTTGGCCAGAAAAAACCCAACTTGAAGTGTATATACAATTCTTTCAGCCAGCCAAAAGAGAACTTTTAAAAATGTCCAACCATCAATTAAAAAGTATATAAGATATCTCTTATCTCATAGTGTTACTTATACTTACTGTGTGTAGATCTCTTCTAAAGAGAATGAGTGCAACGAAACCAGACAAGATACCAAATGGGGAGAGACTGGCGAGAGCAAACACTTTCCCCAACCAGTCACCTGGAAACAAGCCAACTCAATAAATCCTTACATGTAAAAAATACAATATGTAGGTAACAAAAACAATTTAGAAAAGAGGAGGAAATATATAATAAGGAGAAAAGTTAGAATGTAATGATTATGATGTTCATTTTAAGACCCATCTCTGAGAACAATTAATCAAAACGCATTAATGGATTTAAAACTTCCTACTAGACATGAGACGGTTGTAATTAATGGTCGATTTTAAAATTCGAGTACGTTACCATGACTCAGCGGCAGTCTGATACGACTGTCGGATGCCGTGCGTAGGTAATACAGCCGAAGTACACATAGGCCTATTCCCATTTCCAAAACTCAACTTCATCGGTCTCCATAGTTACTATTTAAATGTTATGGACAATTACTGTTATTGAATCAGATGATTACTTCACACTTTTTCTCCATTAAACATGAAAACCCCATATGTTGAGCCGTTACCAGATTCGAGGTCACCCACACAGACAGTGTTAAACAAATTTTTGTTATTCACAAGATTTCCAATAAAATTCAGTACTGTTGTGATTTCTAGGTCAAGCTGGGTTCTGCAGTTAGTAAATAATACAAATTGCCATTCAAATACTAACAATGCTGCAACGTTCTATTAAACTTAAGTATTTAATTATATTATGTATTTGCTAAATAATAAAACTTCATGTTACAGCTTTTCCTAAGGATTGTTAATTCAAAACAAATATTTGCCTTGTTTAAAAGCTTATGTTAATAAGAATGAAAATAACCACTTTTATCTCACTATCAAACATCATAAATAATCCATTTTTATTCAAATGTATGTTATGAGATAAGATAACACTGAACTTCATCACCTTACTATTATTAATTTATAAAGAAAATTTAATGGACTTGTTTAACTTCTAATAATTCGATAGGCTCTAGCGCTAGTTAATTTTTTAGTGATGATAATTTCCTTCTCAAAATAATTAAAGTATATCATAATTAAGAAAGAAAAGCCTATTATATGTGACTTTGTTTAGTGCTACCTTAAATAAATTGCAATATGATAGTGATAGGGATATTTCAAAGGAAATCCCTGGATTTGTTGGCATCCCTTTATAAAGTGGTGGTTTTCACGTAAGTTTTACCATAATTACCATTTTTGTGTGTTGGTGTATTTGATTTGTTTGTAAAGGTTACCTTTACTACCCTTTTACATTAATTACCCTTATTAACCGGAGGTAAAATGTATGGAATGAATATAATATTTTAGCTTACATAAAATGTAAACAATTACAGTTTATCATGTTCGCTGCGCACGAAAAATTTAGAATTTTTTGTGGATGCTGAAAAATTGTTATTGTTGATTTACTTTCCTATGACGAATAGAATACCGACCATGTGGTTTAAAAGCATTCCAGAACTTTAGTTTAGCCGCTAATGACGTCATAAAGGTCCGGTCGATATCAGGACTGTAGCACCCGTTGCGTGTACACACATAGTTACAATCACATGAAATGACAGTCACAATGTTATTATTTGGTAAAAACTTCAGGATCACTACCGGTTTCATCATAGTCATCATTTCGTGAAGTGGAAGCCATTATAAAACAATATATAACACCACAGGAACACTACTCGAAATAAGCAGAACAATGTGCCAAAAAACGCACAAAATACGCGGCCGATACGAAAAGTAACGCCGCCCGACAACACAACGTGACCCGCACTACACACAGACAGTAAATCACCTGCCTCGAACAAGTGAGGCTCACACTAACTGGTTTAGTTACAATAAAGAGCGCGAAACCGTTTCCGGCCGTGCGGCGTGCAGCCAAGGTCAATGGAGACAGATGCAAATTCTGGAAACTGACGCCACCCGGCAACACTACGGGACCCCTCCTACACGCTCACAACATATCACGTGAATCGACCAGGTGCTCAGCTCAGACTGACTGGTTTAGTTTAAAAAGAGGCATGTCCCGATATATGGACACGAGCGTGCGAAATTATGCAAGGATGTCCTGATGCGGGAACATGCGCAGCGAACGTGTTATACCCTGGACTACAAACTTGTATAGCGTGCTGTGGCGGTTAGGTTAGAAAACACGATAGTTCCCGAGAGCCTCATAGTTTTACAGAGATGGCTCGAAGCTGGAACAAAATTATGCTGTTGTTATGAGCAAGCGTGGCTTGTGATGCTGCTGGAGGGGGACTGAACTAATTCATTTCTGAAATGTTCAACCTACTTGGATAAGGTGTCTAAGAAACTAAGTTGGGGGGACTGAACTAATTCATTTCTGAAATGTTCAACCTACATGGATAAGGTGTCTAAGAAACTAAGTTGTAGTATTTTTATCCTTCGGAGGTTATCCACATTCTCCAATCTAGATATTTGAATGGCAGCATATTATGGTTGTTTTTATCCACATCTTCTATATGTTGTTCTTCAGAGGCGGCAGGAGTCAACGCAAATATCGCTGATTTGCAGTGCCTTCAAATGCAACAATATGGTAGCGACACTAGCGGTGGCTTAGGAGAACTAAAAGCGTTCTCTGCGATCTCGAAAATATATGGAGTGCTCCACCAAATGAGCATTATCAGGCTAGACCTCAAGTCAAAGACGTAATCCCGAGCGGTGAGCGCATTGTCATTTACACGCTCCTGGACATATTAAAGAATAATAAAACTAAAATTAAATTGATATATCCCTTTTTTGAATGAATTTCCGCATCCAACGGTACAGTAAAACCCCGCTTAATCGAAATAATGGGGGCGGGACCGTTCTGGATAACCCAATTTTTTGGATAATCAAACTGTTGTTACAAGGTTATTTTCGGAAAAATACGCAAACATCTTGGAGTTTGCAGCAGGTGTGAGGAATCATGGTACACTGACCCTTTAGTGTGATATATAAATGCGGAAAATGCAGTATGGGTCAACCCTCCACCCCCTCGCGGCTGGATCTGGTATATGGCAAAACCCGTAAAAACAACCCCTAAGTTCAGTGACCGCCGCGTCGGACGGTCTCTCTGTCCGCCGCGTCGGACGGTCTCTCTGTCCGCCATGAGACATACGCCGGACTTATCTTCTCTATTATTGATTAAATATTTCTTGTAGACTGTTCCGGTTAACCCGGGTTTCGGTTTAGCGAGGTCTGATAAGGCAGGGTTTTACTGTATAAATATATTTTAGTTTAAAAATACGTGTAATTGTTAATAATCAAAAATCCCTCCAGTCGCTTGGTGGCCAGATGTCAAGACCACACTCCATCCCCGCGCCTGAGCATTGTGGTAATCAGTTTGTTTTTAGCGAATTTCCCCTATAGGGAAGAAGCTATTACCTTAGTCGGCATGGTAAGACCTAGGCCCGGGACCATGATAACTTTTCGTTTTGAGGTCCCCAGACCCCAAAAACACCATTCGTTCGAAACTGTATATATATATATATATATATATATATATGTGTGTGTCCGTGGGTGCGATAACTCTCGTAAAAATAATCCGATTTTGACGAAATTTGGTATAAGCGTGTAAAGCAGCATTTATGACTTTAAGTTCGAAAACCAGACAGATCGGACTATCCGAAGGGGTATTTTGGGGGGGTTTTGTACCCCAAAAATGGTTTTTTTGAGTTTTCTACATATAATTTTTGAAAAAGTCAAATTTTAGTTTCTTCCATTGGAATCAGCTTAAAAAGACGCACAATTTGGTGTTTTGACCATTGCTCTACGGCAAATGGTTACAGAGATATTGGAAATGCTAAACACAGTACGTTGTCCAGTGCTATTCTTATGGAGAATAAGAAAAAAATTATAGCTCGCTTATTTATGAACGTATTCTAACAAAACTTGGTATATGGTTTCATCTGGTTGTGGTCTATTGTTATTTTCACAAAAAACCCGATTTTTACCAATAATTCCCGTAGCAGCAAACCTGCGTCCTCAGCCCCCATGTTATTCTTATGGAGAATAAGTAAAATGTAATGTATCTCTTAATTATGAACATAAATTAATAAAACTTGGAATGTTGGTTCACCTAGTTGAGTTCTATTGATCTTTGCATAAAAACCCATTTTTTGTGTTCCTTATTGCAGCAAACCTGCGTACTCATCTCCCATGTTATTCTTATGGAGAATAATCAAAATGGCATATATCGCTTATTTATGAACTTATATTGATGAAACTTGGTATGTGGCTTCACCTAGTTGAGTAATATTGATATTTACAAGAAACCCTATATTTGTTGTTTTTTGTAGCAGCAAACCTGCGTACTCATCCCCAATGTTATTGTTATAGAGAATAATTCAAATTTGATATATCGCTTATTTTTGAATATATTTTTATGAAATTTGGTATGTGACTTTATGTGGTATTAAGACTTATATTTTGCATTGGAAATTCGCTAAGTACGCAGGTTTGCTGCGACGGGGGTATTATGTTCTGTTATCTGTAGCTATTTGAAGCTAAATAACGTTTGTTGCGGTTTAATGTGGTTTATTTCATAAATTAATACTGTAGGAATAAAATTATTCTTATTCCTAATTGTGTTTTAAGTATGTTATTATCAGTTGAGTGACAGTAAACCCCCTTAGTCGGACCTCGCTAAACTGAAACCCGGGTTAACCGGAACAGTGTACAAGAGATGAATAATTAATAATTGAGAGGATAAATCCAGTGTACGACTCATGGTGCACCGAGAGACCGCATGCCGCGGCGCCGGTGCCGGTGGTCCCTGAACTTAGGGGTTGTTTTGACGGGTTTTGCCCAGTGAGGTGAAAACCACGGAGAGCTCGCCAAATGAGTAGAAAACGGTCCGCGCATTTTCAGGCTAGACCTAAAGTGAAGGACACGCCAAAAAGGAGTAATCCCGAGCGATGAGCGCGCTGACGTTCCCAAAATAAAACTAGATTTAAACTTATATATTCCTTTTCTCCATGAATTGTCGCATCCAGCGGTATAAATATATTTTAATTTAAAATGATGATTTGTTGCAGAGTAAATATCACTAGGAGTACGCTCTATGTCGCGTAAGAGGACGAAGCGAAGAGTTAAATTACTACCTTTTTAGCGAATTTCCTCTATAGGGAAGGAGCTATTACTGTAGGTCTCATGGTAAGACTTAAGCCCGAGACCATGATAACTTTTTGTTTTGAGGTCCCCAAATGTCAAAAACACTATTCGTTCAAATATATATATATATATATATATATATATATATATATATATATATATATATATATATATATATATATATATATATATATATATATATATATATATATATATATATATATATATATATATATATATATATATATATATATATATATATATATATATATATATATATATATATAGTGTGTGTCCGTTAACAAGATAACTTGAGTAGAAAACATCCGATTTCGATGAAATTTGGCTCAAATGTGGAAAGTGACATTCATGAGTAAGTTCGAAAACCAAAAAAATCGGACCATGGGAAGGGGGTTTTAAATTTTCTAAAAATCAGTTTTTTGCACTTTTCACCCTACAATTTTTAAAACACTCAATTTTGGGTTTGAGCACTTTGTAGAGCTTACAGAAACCACTTACAGTTCCAGTTACAGGTGTACAAATCTAACTACACATTGCTCTCGGAAAATGGTTCAAAGCGAAATAAATATAAGCATCTGTTTTAAGCCTACATTATCTTCATATATGCCAATAATTGGATGATACAACCTACAAAAAATACAACAAACAATTAAAGCCTAAAAACATTTTACTATTTGCACTTAGAGCTAAGAAGAGTATTTTAAAATAAGTTATAAAAAAACTTAATTCTGTCCTTTCTATTCACTAATAAACTAAAGTACCAGTATATTATGTGTGCGTCCGATTGCAACTAATATATATATATATATATATATATATATATATATATTTATTTATTTATTTATTTAAGATGGACGCATTTCTGTTGATGTAGCCTATAGTTGAAATAAGAGGAGCAAGTGAAAATTTGTTCAGTTCTTAACCTTCTTCGGACACCACACTGAAGAATTACCAAAGACATTTCTACTAGTAGTAATTTTATTAGGGGGGCTAGTAGGTTTAGAAGTGAATGAATTAATGGTTATCTGTTGAGTCCTTTAACTTGTTAACCATATTTCAAGAAGACATATTATTTTGAGTAAAAATGCGTACATCTGGAAAAAAATTATAACAAAATATTAGCTGCAACCGGACGCAAATAACACATAATTTGGCGTTCAATGAAACTACCAGAATCTATTATTCAATCAAATCACCTTTAGAACTGTTATAATCAATGTCGGCTGATAGTTTCCATGTTTTATTTTCTTCTACACAGTGCTAAATGTGATTGTTTTTCATTGAAAATCAAAACAATTTGAAGTAAGCCTAAGTTAATATATCCAACATTACAATAATGTAATATTTCGGTTTTATGGCTGTGGAGTGATGTCAAACAGTCAGGGGAAGATCCATTTTCTTACATTTCATGATGGTAGTTAAACTTATGGTGTTTTTTTGAAGAAACCACCAAGTTTGAACTCATTTTGAATTCATTAAATTATTGTTATTTGTTTTTTTATACTATAATATACAACCTTGAGAATAACCAATAGGCCTAAGTTTTGTTTGCAAATTTACTTACCAGTAATACTTAACGTACTATTTCATAGGATTTATAAAAATGTTTATCTAAACTTTGCATTTTATTAACGATGTAATTTAATTAATCTAAAATATATACATCTAACATATATACAGCCGCTTGTGTAACTGACTGACTCACTGAGGTATACGAATTCTAGACCACTTCTAGAAGAGCTATCGACGTGAAATTTTGCATGCAGGTAGATTTAACCTTGTAACCCCCAGAAAAATTGCCAAAACTCACAATTTTTAATTATTAAATATTTTTTTTTAAATATTTTAAAATATATTAGTTACGTAGACTACGTTACCGACATGCATTATTTCGATATTGTAACCGTTTTGGCAATGTAGTTTACAAAAATCTAAATCGGCTTTCTCGTGTAAGCGTTATGTGGCAATCCAGTCACAAAAAATGTGTTTCTTATTAAATATTAATAATTTTAAACTTAACTAAATATGTTTACATAAACTCATGATTGCTTATTGCTCAACATCGAAACATATAAGTTAGGTTCTCGCTGGTAAGAAAACTTGTTGTTTCAACCACACCCTTTGATGATGTTTTACAGTATTTACGTATTTTTGTTTCAACAACACCCTTTGATGATGGTTTTTCCAGTTTTTACGTATTTTTGGTAATCATGGTATTTTCTTGCGTTACCCGCGGATCAATTTACTAGGCCTAGGGTTATTCTCAGCTTGCTTCCATTAGCAACTACGCGCAGTGCATGGCGAATTCTGCTTGTGCTTGGGGGTGAGTGGTGCCATAAATTAAACGTACTCCTTAGGGATATGCTCAATCTATGGTTGTGCGTGTGCGCCATTGACGAGATTCTCGTAGCTTGCGACCAGTTGTATACGAGCTCGGTGTAACTGCTGACTCAGTTATACGAATCTTACCCCACTTCTAGATGAACTAACCAGGGAGTGACATTTTGTACACTTTTGCCTTGGCCACTTACGGATGAGCTAGGGACGTGACTTTTGGCATACAGTGTAGCTTGTAACTCCCAATGTTTAATTACTAACCTTAACAAAAATATAGAAATCTATGAGTACGTAAACTACGTTATTTAAATGCATTATTTGGATTTCAAAATGTTTTCGGTAATATCGGTAATGTAGTATGCAGCTTATGCTGTAGTAATATTTTAACTCTTTTAATATTAAACCTATTATTTTTTTATTAGACCTATTTATTTTTAAACATTTCAAAAGAATTGGTAGTCACTAAACTATGTTCTAACTTAAGGTGGTAACTGATGGTTTTATCCTTTAAGACTATTTATTCTATTTCATTATATATTCTATTCTATTTTCATTATTCACAAGCCCTTAATAATATATATGGGTGCATATACCTATACAGTACACACAATACGTCTGCATGCCAGGGCCAACAACAGTCATAGAAACAATTTTATTTATTATAACCCATAAGAAATGTCTAAATTATTGTGGATTTTTTGGTCTTTTGGTCATAACAGGTGGGAAAAGCCCCACTTGAATTAGGTTATATTTTTTACAGATTACTTTTATTCGGCACGAACATAATATTTTATGTTATTATAGTGTTTTTCCCTTTAACAACACAAATTTTGTCATATAAGGACAGTTAAAAGTAAGGATTTAAATTATTTCACGCACTTGCATAGTGTCTGGCGGCGTAACAAATTGCATACGATGTAGCCTTAAACTGTAACCTGGAATATCATCATTTCATATCCGATTTCTGAATACTATGACCTATACGTAGTATGCAGCATGCATATGAACAATTTGTATGATTTAACCCTCTATAAGAAAGCTAAGCCTTAAAATTTGTGTACTTTTAATACATTTACCTTATTAAATAGATCCTTGAGGAACTCTGTATTTTATTTATTGAAGTTGTATGACGATTTTTAAAATGTTTACTGGTTATTTATTTATTTCTTTGTTTTACTTCCACATATTCTGCATGATTTTCAGGATTGGTTTTGACCGAATTTAGAGAATTTTCAAGGTTTCAGGTTCTGAAATCGTGTTCTACTTCAATATTGTTCTTAGAGGCCTAATTTTTTGCATATAATATTTGCAGATTTCACTATATGAACTACAGATTAAAGGTTTTTGTACGATTTTTTAATTACGTACATAAACTACAACTTATCGATGGTTACCACATTTTCTAGGTTTTTAGTTGTTTGTGATGATTTTAACCCTTGGAACTTAAAAAAAAAATATATTTTATAAATCTTGTTTGACAGAAGAAGAGTTGTATTTTGGTACAACTAGATTTTTCAAATTTCGGTATATTTTCGAGATTTTGTGGTGGTATTTTATTTTGTATCATGTTAATATAATTGATGAAGACCTAATATTGGGCATGAAGTATGTCTATAAAATATGTCTTAGTAAATAACAGCAGTAATTTGACCAGTCTTGATTACTTAAACCTGTCGGAAAATCAAAAACTCTAAAAAATATCTTTAGATTTTACCATTTTCTTCGTATAAGTAGTAATGCTATGATGGTTTTATGCCAATTGAGATTAATTAACATGCACGTGACACCATTTATAATTGAGCTATGGACTTGATATTTAGCATGGTGGTGTTTTTCACCTATTAACCCCAGAGAAAATTTCCAAATTTTACTTTTGTCAGTTTAAATTCCCTTAATAAAAATTAATAATGGCAAATTAAATTAAAAAAGTGTCGTTTTATTTGAGTTCTAGCGGCCAAACAGATTGTCCTATAAAAAACGGCGACTACCACGTCCCACGGATTTTAGGCGATCTACAATTTTCTTCCTATGACTTTTTGCCGTATCTCGTCCCCTTAACCCTTAGATAGCGCTATATTTGTTAAATTTCAAGATTTTTACGTGGTTTTCAATGGTTTGCCGTTCTAATACAGAACTTAGAGGCCTAGTATTTGGCACAAAGTTTTCCTATATTACAATTAATTAGTATTTAGAACCAGATTATATCACTTAAACACCCGAAAGAAAAAAAAGACTTTGAACTTTTGTAAATTTATTTGTGTTTTTAGGTGTATTTTTTATGTAGCGCTCCAGCAAGGGTAAAACCCCTTATAAATAATGTTATATTTGTTGCAGAATGCTTATTGTTGACCAAATACATAGCAATTTATGTTTTTAACTTTGTTTTTTCCCCCTTAAAATGTTTAGGCGACGTCCTATAAAGGCTATATCACAAAATCCAGTGTAGGGTTTCAATTTTCTTTCCAAGGTAATAAATGGAGACTTAAAATTTAACATACAATACGACCTGGGGGCGAAGCCCCCCACAGGGGTCTGGGGGCGGAGCCCCCAGCGAGCGAAGCGAGTCTAATATATATACAGCCGCATGTGTAACTGACTCACTGAGGTATACGAATTCTAACCCACTTCTAGATGAGCTAGAAACTTGAAATTTGACATGCAGGTAGCTTGTAGCGTACAACCCCCAGGAAAATTGCCAAAAATAACAATTTAAAATTTTAACTCCCTCAAAAAAATTTTAAAATCCTTAACAAAAGGCTTATTTTAAAATTCTAGTTTTGTAGCTCTAGCAGCCGAACGGATGGTCCTATCAAAAAACGGACACCACCACGTGGCACGGATTTTGCAAGATCTACAACTTTGGTCCTATGACTTTTTGTTGTATCTCGTCTCCTTCCCCCTTAGGTAGCTCTAGATTTTTTCAAATTTTGAGATTTTGTGGTGGTTTTTTATTTCCTATTACGTTAATACACTTGATTGAGGCCTGATATTGGGCACGCAGTATGTCTACATAACACTTAGTAAATAGCAGCAGAAATATGACCAGTTTTTATTACCTATTTAAACCTGTAGAAAAATCAAATACCCCCGTCGCAGCAAACCTGCATACTCAGAGAATTTTGAATGAATATATAACATAATACATTAAAACACTTCACAGGATTCATAAGAAATGTATTCCCAAACAAGCGATATTTAAAATATTAATTATTCTCCATAAGAATAACATTGGGGATGAGTACGCAGGTTGGCTGCAACAAGGCACACAAAATAATGGGGTTTTCTGCAAATATCAATAGAATTCATCTTAGTGAAGTCACATACCAAGTTTCATCCATATACATTCATAAATAAGCGATATATAACATTTTAAGTATTTTCCATAAGAATAACATGGGGATCAAGTAGGCTACCTAGGTTTGCTGCTACAGGAACCATAGGCGAAAAATAGTTTTTTTGTGCAAACAACAATAAACTACAACCAGATCAAGCCATATACCAAATTTCGCCAGTTTATGTTCATAAATAAGCGAGATATACAATTTTTCTTTTTCTCCATAAGAATAACATTAGACAACGTACTGTGTTTAGCACTTTCAATATCTCGGTAACCAATTGACGTAGAGCAATGATCAAAATACCAAATTGTTTGTTTTTTTAAGCTCAACCTAATGATATAAATTAAAATTTGATTTAAATTTAAATTACCTGTGAAACCCCCAAAAAACACATTTTTGGGGTACAAAACCCCCCAAAAACCCCCTTCGGATGGTGCGATTCATCTGGTTTTCGAACTCGTTCAAATAAATGGTACTTTACATATTTGTACCAAATTTCATTAAGATCGGACCTTTTTTACGAGAGTTATCGTGCTTACAGACATATATATATATATATATATATATATGCCTAGATTACTATAGTATAGTAAGTTAGGCCTAATTGATAGTTGAACTTCGATTTGGGGCCTAATGTTTTCGTTATTGATGGTTATCTGACATATTGTATTTGAATAGATGGTGGATGCTTAACGAACTGCACCCAGTTAGTTAGGGGAATGAACTGAATGTATTCATTAGCTGTTTCACTTCATCCTTATCGTGGCAACAACATTTTAAAGAGAGAGTAGCGTCAGCAAACTTGGCAGTTAATACAGTTTGGGAGAATTTAATAAATAACAATAAGAGTTCCATTAAGTTTGAAATGTATATGTTTCAATGCCGTTATCAAATCAATAGTCTGTTGTGGGGCACAAGTATGGGGATATCGAGAGAGTGAAAGAGTTGAGTCAATATTAAAGTTACTTTAAGAAGGTATTTCGGCTGCCGTTTAATACTCCAGGCTACGTTTACTACTTGGAAACAGGATTAGGGAGAATTTATGAATATACATTGAGTTTAAACTTAAATTATATAACTTATTTAAAATGTTATTGGGGCCACAAAATCGTTTGCCACGAATATTAAATGAGCAAGTAATACATAAGAACTTGTCATGTAGTCGGGAATGAAAGAGGCTCGGTGAAAAGTATAATATATTTGTTGATTTCAATATTGGTATCTTAGACATATTGCGACAACAGCTTATCAGTGTCGTGAAGGGGGAGAGAGCGGCTTGGCACACGTACTGTGTAGGAAGAGCCCGAACTTCAATCTACCATACGCAATATGCGACCCTTGACCTTGAACTTGGTCGCGGGTGCACCCTTGCAAACAACACTGATATCGAAGTGATTTCTTGGGCTATTAAAGCTAGGGCTGAACTGGTCAATTTAAATTACAAACCTTGGTTATCGGAAGGGGGTGGTTTTTGCTCTTTATGCAATTTACGGGAGAGAGAATCTGTTTTTCATTTTGTGGCAGTATGGTCCCATATTAATTAATTTTAGATCAACCTGGTTTAGTAAAGCTGTTTTGAGTAAGAACGAGTTTACAAATCTATTGAATGGTAGAGATTGGCGAGGATTAGCTAACTATATGAAGGAGGCATGGATCTATAGATGGTCTCTAATCCAGGAGTTTAATTTATAATATAAATATAATTTCAGGTATTTGGTTTTTTTTTCATTGTTGGGTTCTTTTAATATATATACAAGATCGTTTATAGCAACTAAATTTTTCTTACAAATAGGATTTAGTTTTTGAATCAAAATGTTTTGTTGTTCTTATAATTTGTTTTATTTATTAAGTTAATTGTTTTATATTTGTTGTGTGACTGTAAATTGGTAATTAGAAGGTGGGATATGTATGTTTTATTTATTATTATTGTTTTGAAGCTATTTTTCCTTTTGTTCACGTGCTAACCCAGCAGACGGCTGCTTAGCGATTGCTGTTTGAAGTGTTATAATTAAAAATTAGTTTCCTGCGAGGAACAAAGTAATTAACTTAATTGTATGTTATGAGTTTGAGTTTAATAAAGCACTTTTTAATTTAATTTAATTTAATTATTCATTAGTTGTAGGTTGAGGTAGGAGGAGGGGGCCAACTTGCTGCATTGTTGTAACTGAAGCCCCAATATTCTATTCACAACGATCACTACCCCTCAACCCGCACAAGGTTAAATTACCAATATATCTAGTATTTTTTTAATTTCAAATCCAATGGCATCTTTGTTAAATATAGTAACTTACACAGACCCTTTTAGGGAAAGCGGTCCAAACCCCTATAATTGTTGTAGTACAGTTTGGCTAAGACTAGAGTTACCAAATACTTATGAGGCCATCCCTGGATAGTTGGGAAGTACTATCGATTAACATACTAGCATTTTGGTAATACACAATTTACGATAAACTGACGGATTTGTCTGCTAACTGCGGATTTGCCACCTTTTGTCTTTTTATGTCAAATTTACCTCGTCCCTCATCAGAAAACTTAAAACATTTGAGATATGATATTGCTAACTATTGTAACTTTTTAGAGACAAGATTTATTTTGTTGAAAAACCCCGGACCGACACCAGACAGAGCCTCAAAACCCAGACTGTCCGTTCTAAACTCTTGACTTCTGGTAACCCTAGCTAAGATCCTATTTAATATCCCACACATGGACCTAAACTACAGGCAGAGTTTTCATTAGAAGACTATTTAGCTTGAACAGTTATTTTCAACGAAAGAGGGAAGCAAAATTATAAATATATTGGCATATGTGTTGAAGAATGGAAGGTAAAATGTTATTCTTGAAGAAGGTCGAGCAGAAAGCCCAGGCCTTACGCCACATAAGTGAATCGCTGTTAAAACCAAACTTAGAGTAAATATATAATCCCAATTAAAATTTGAACATACCTCTGGGATATTCAACGAATGTCATTGAAAGAGGAACCCACACAAGATCACTGTTTACATGTTGACCGTCTAAACGATCCTCATGATCGTCTGCGACGGCCATTTTCACGACACAAAAGACACAAATCACAAATCCCAGTGCCGTAATGCCGTCCCAAACTCAAACCAAACGACAAAACGACAACAAAGTCAGTCAGTGTTCCCAGCTTACGCCAAGCAACGAAGCAACTCCCCTTGCCAAAATTTAAATTCCCCCTTTTTCTCCCCTACTTGATTAATTGTCCCTACTCCTCAATACAGCTAGTTTTTCTCTACAGTTCTCTTATCACAGTATTACAATTTTTCTCATAATTGATCTTATGATTATTTGTTTTACTATTTTGATGCGCCCAATTGTGTTGTGCAGGTTGTCCTTAGTGACTTGTATATACGCTAAGTGCTTAGTGATCTATATTACGCTAAGGCGATTATTGTAAATATAACTCCTGCGTTATTCCTGGACCGATTTTGAAGATTAAGGTGTCGAAAAATGGCCCAGATTCGTAGTTTTGCAAAGTGGTTTTCAATCTCCAATACTGTTTTGCTGGAAGACACAGGACACCCTCAAAGTTAAATTTGTTCCTATCCTATACTCTTATATGAACAATGTTTGCTTAATTGGTTGGTTGCACAGTTATCTCGAAAACGGCTCCGAGGATTTCCTTCAATTTTTGGTAATAACTAAGTTCTGGTATATAAATATGTTCTAGACAGGTCTCATCCCCTGTAAAAATCAAATAATGTTAAAAACCGAAATTGAAAAGTTAAAAAAACTAACGTTGGGCTTATGGAGTTAAAAACAAAAGAATTGTATCAGCTGTTCATAATCAATCAGAAAACTGTCAAAGTAATTCCTTTTTGTTAGTGAATTTCCTATGGCAAGTGAACTATTAGCATGACCCGCACAGTGAACCTTAAGCCCGGGACCACCATAGAAGTTCCTATCGTGACCCCCTGAACACGTTTTGGGGGTTCGTTCAAAATTATATATATATATGTGTGTGTGTGTATGTGTGTGTGTGTGTGTGTGTGTGTGTATGTGTGTGTGTGTGTGTGTGTGTGTGTGTGTGTGTGTGTGTGTGTGTGTGTGTGTTATGCACTCTAGCGGTCGTATTTTTTGCCCGATTTACTTCAAATTTGGTAGGGACGTTCCTCTCTATAATCAGTTAGATAAGTTCGTTGGGCAAAACAATCAGACAACTCTAAACCGCTTTTTTCGGGATGAATCTTTCAAATTTCGAGGTTTTGGGCCCCAAAAGGGTCAGAAAAGCCCCAGATGTGAAATTAATGCATGTCAAAAGATGGGAATTAGTGAGGCAAAAGTTCTAAGCCCTCTCTCGTCATTCTAGCATAAATATTTACCGAGTTATTACAGAAAATATGTATTGACCAAACACAGTACGTTGTCTTATGGGGATTTTACATTAGAGAAAAGCCTGTTATTCATTTTTGGTGTAATTTTAACATCCCCAACAACCTCACGCCTACTTTAATGCCTGACTGGACCTTCTCCCAGCCTTATAATGCGAAAAATGTTGTTCCCAGCATCGCAGGTAAATAGAACCAGGAGCATCAGAACAGCCAAAAAATCTATGTTTTCAGATTTGAATAAAAATGAGAATAAATGTATGTTTTTAACTGATTTTGAGTTTTTAACGTTTTTATGTGGAAATTCACTTCCCTCAGGGTGCGTGCTGCGTGCAAACTCGTTTATAATTGTTGTTATGTGGTTTCCTAAGAGCAGTGGTTTAGTGAAGATTACATATATAGAGTAGTAAATCAAAAGGACAATGAGCTATAAATAAAAAACTGGAGTGACCTTAAAAATGTGGAAAAGAGGCAAATAAGTTATATAAATCTGATTATCAGTACGGGGAAGTGGTGAAATATTACTCCAAGTCATCTAAACAAACTGACTGGCCTTCCCCCGTGAAGAGAAAACAATAAATTATTTGTTATTAAAGGTTTAATTTTTACTTTCTCCCCTTATACATAGTACTCGCTTTGCTCGCTGGGGGCTCTGCCCCCAGACCCCCGCTTGGGGTCGCTCCAGTCATTATTATTGGTCAATGACCCTTCAAGTATTTTTTATATAGTACACTTTTTAGATTCATTATGGTGAAATCCACTCTAGATGTTTTCATTTTTCAATAGTTCTATAATTTAAAAAACGAAATTGAAAAGTTAAAAAAATTAACGTTGGGCTTATGGAGTTAAAAATAAAAACAAAAGAATTGTATCAGCTGTTCATGATCAATCAGAAAACTGTCAAAGTATTTTTTTTTTTTTAGCGAATTTCCCCTATAGGGAAGAAGCTATTACCGTAGGTCTCATGGTAAGACTTAAGCCCGAGACCATGATAACTTTTTGTTTTGAGGTCCCCAGATGCCAAAAACACTATTTGTTCAAATTTATATATATGTATATATATATCTATATATATATATATATATATATATATATATATATATATATATATGTGTCCGTGAATGCGATAACTTGAGTAAAAAACGTCCGATTTCGATGAAATTTGGCTCAAATGTGTAAACTGACATTTATGACTTTAAGTTCGAAAACCAGAAAAATCGGACTATGGGAAGGGGGGTTTATGGGGGTTTTAAATTTTCCAAAAATCAGTTTTTTGCATTTTTTACCCTAAAATTTTTAAAACACTTAATTTAGGTTTAGACCATGTTATAGAGCTTAAAAAAAACAAATAATATGGTATTTTGAATTATTAACCTAGGTTAAGTGGTTGCGGAAAAAATCCAAAAAACATGCTCATAAAATCTCCCATGTTAATCTTATGGGAAAAAGGTTTTTGGCTTTTCCTCAGTTAATTTTACTTTAAACTTCACATTTTCTTTTACCAATCACTTCAGCTCCACAAAACAATCATTTTGGTGTATAAATTGTGATTCTACGTCAAACCGTTGCAGAGATATTCAAAGTGCTAATCACAGTACGTTGTCCAATGTTATCCTTATGGAGAATAAATAAAATTTGATATCTTGATTATTTATGAATGTATATTGATGAAATTTGGTATGTGGCTTCATGTTGTACTGGTATATTGATAATTGCACAAAAAGTAAATGTTTTGTTGACTGTCCCCGTAGCAGCTAACCTGCATACTCAGCCCTAATGTTATTCTTATGGAGAATAAGTAAAGTTTTATATCTCCCTTAATTATGAACATAAATTAATAAAACATGGTAAGTAGCTTCACCTGGTTCAGTTATATTTATAATTGCATAAAAACTCATTTCTTATCTTCCTCGTTGCAGCAAACCTGCGTACTCAGTCCTAATGTTATTCTTATGGGGAATAAATAAAATGTAATAAATAACTTATTTATGAATGTATTTTTGTCAAACTTGGTGAGTGGCTTTATGTACTAGTGAGAAACATATCAATGCATTGGAAATTCGCTGAGTACGCAGGTTTGCTGCGACGGGGGGTATTTGTTATCTTTTATTAGAGGCTTTGTATGAAATTACATGAAGCCTTAAGAGCTACGAACATAAATTATTATATTACAGTTCAAGTCCAAAATTTAATTGATTTCATCCGGTTTATGGTCACTTAAATAATTTTCTCGATTTTATATAAAAATTCTAAGACGTAACACTATAATTTTGAAAACACACTGAATTAATTTCAATTATATAAAGAGTTCTTATGTATGAAGTCCAAATATTACAATTCAAGTCCAAAACTTAATCAATTTCATCCGGTATATGGTCACTTAAATAATTTTCTTGATTTTGTGTAAAAATTCTAAGATGTAACACCATAATTTTGAGTTTTCTTCTTTAAGAATGCCATGTAAATCAGGAGGTATATGACAGTTACATCTTCTCAACATTTCATAGAGATAATTTCGATGTACTGAGGAGGCAGTGCAGTCCTTAAATATGTGTAGAATACTTTCATGAGTTCCATCATTACATTTTAGGCATTGTGGGGAGTCAATTCTTTGAAGTAAGAAAAGTCGGTCTGCTGTAAAACAGTGTCCAAAACGAAGTCTGCAGATCATAGTGGTGTCACGTCTACTGAATTTGGTTGATTCAAACCATGGGACGTTCGAGTAGGTACTTTGAGTCTTTTTATACCATTCCCCTTTGTTTGTAGATTGCAATAATTCATTACATTTAGCTCTTATTTTATTCTTTATATCAAAACAAATATCGGAATATCGCAAAGGGAACTTATTGTCTACAACTAATGCATCATCGTGAGCTGCATACTTTGCTAGGGAATCCGCCTTTTCATTACCCGGAACTCCAACATGGCCAGGAATCCATTGTATCACAATTTCTTTTGAACATTTAATAATTTCTTTTGCAATTGCTAAAGTTAGGTTATCATTGTTAAAGCCACGTAGAGCATTTTCAATGTTGTAAATGGACACAAGAGAATCTGTTGCAATAGCAAATTTGCTGTCATTTAACTGTGATATATATTCTAAAGATTTTAAAATGGCAAATAATTCTGCTGAGACGATTGATGATATTGAGGGAATTTTTATTTTTATTTCCATGTCAACTGCAGGATCATATATACCAACACCAACATTGGTTCCAATTTTGGATCCATCTGTATATATTATCCTGTGCCCGTTCCATTTGTGGCGTAAAATGTATAACGATGATTGTAGCAATACAGTATCGTTTACATGCTGTTTACTAGACTGAATACCAGAAGCAAGAACTTTAGAAAAATGGATATTTGGGTTTACCATACATAGAGGTTTATGGAATTGGAAAATTGAATGACCATAGGGTTCGTTGTCGGCTTCACCAATATAATTTTTAATTTTGTCAAAAGCTCGTATAATTGTTGGTGTATGTTTTTTATCCCAAAATGGATGGTGATGGGTGAGCATGCTTAGTTCTTGGAGTTTTAAAAAAGCAGGATGAGATGTATTTAAATGAATTTTCAGAGCTAATTTTTCCGATAACAATTGTCTTCTCAAATTTAGTGTCATTGTGGCAGTTTCAGCATGTAATGCCTGAATGGGTGTTGTCTTAATAGCTCCAGTACATATCCTTAATGCGCTGTTTTGTACAACATCCAATTTTTGTTCATATGTCCTATTTAAATGTCCAAAAATAAAACTGCAGTAATCCAATTTTGGTCGTATTAAAGCTTTGTAGATTCTTAGAAGAAACTTTGGATGAGCTCCCTTCGTCCCAAACGCTAAGCATTTTAAGACATCTAAGTCTTTTCTACACCTGCTGATTGTTTCATCAATATGTTTATGGAATTTAAGTTTTGTATCAATCCAAACACCGAGAATTTTGTGACAGTTCACTTTTTGAATAACTTCACCAAATATGTTACAAGAATATTCAGTTAATCCCCTTTTTCTCGTGAAAACAAGTAATTTACACTTTTTGGGATTAAATGTGAGACCTGATTTGAAATTTAATGTGTTAGCTATGTTTGTTAAATTTACTTGCAATTTTCGAGCTGCTAATGTAGAGGATTTGTTAGATACATAAACGAGAAAGTCATCTGCATATTGCAGGGACGTTACTCCTGGAGACAAATGTTTATTCACATCCGCAATATACAAAGAAAATAACAAAGGACTTAGCACACTTCCTTGAGGAATACCTTTATAGGCTGTCCTTGATAGTTCCCTGTCTCCAAATTGAAATGAAATAGTTCTCTCTGAGAGCCAATTAAAACAGTATTTTATAAAAACATAAGGAACGTTCATAGTAAACATTTTTGATATTAAAGTTGTTATAAGTACATTGTCATAAGCTTTAGACAAATCTAAAGATGCTGCAATAACAGTTTCATTTCTTGTTGTTGCTATTTGGATATCAGAGACAAACGTAATTATATGATCATAACATCCACTATCCTTTCTGAATCCGAATTGGGTTTGTGGAATTAGATTGAAGTGTTCAGTAAACCACTCCAACCTATTTTTGACTAAAGTGTTCATGATTTTAGCTAAGCATGAAATCTTTGCAATAGGTCTGTAGGATTCACCTACACCTTTGTCACATTGAGGTTTGATAAGAGGTACGATGACATGGTTCTTCCAACATTTAGGAATTGTATCTCCTTCAGACTTCCAATTTCTGTTGTATATTTGTAACAGCAATTCCAAAGCATTTTGAGGCAAATTCCTTATCATTGAATATGATATACCGTCTGCTCCTGGGGCTGTATCCTTCTTTTTACTAGCCAAAGCAATCTCCAGTTCCTTCATGGTAAAGGGTTCTGTCATCCTAGTATCATCAACAGTCGAAATTGGACAATTAATTTCACTGATTTCTGGGACATGGGCCGGAACTAAAATGTTCATGAAGCTATTAGCCAAATCGATATCTTGTTTCATGAGATGGTTGTCATGAATAACATTACCTTTAAAACTTTTTACTATTCTCCATGCTTCAGACGAGTTTTTATCTTGTAAGTCATTACACAACTTCTCCCACGATTGTGTTTTTGCTCTCTTAATAATATGTTTCGCTTCTCTGGCACATTTTTTGTAAACATTATAATTTTGTGGTGTCATATTTAAACGGAACAGTTTGAAACTCAATCTCCTCTGAGCTACTGCTTTTGAGCATTCAACATTCCACCATGGTTTGTGTTGAAATCCAGATATATTATGTTTTGGTCCATATTTTATGTGAGGAATAGACGAGTCCCCTGCATTATTAATTATATTATGAAATTCTTCTAATTGTTCATCCTCTAATATATTTTCTTCATTTCTGATTTCGTTCAGGTTTCTCTTTATAATAGAAGTATAACGTTCCCAATTAGCATTTTTTAAATTTCTACGAGGAATTTTGTTAATGTTACTGTAGGATATGTTATTAATTCGTTTTGCATAGTTGAATGTAATGAGTATAGGAAAATGATTGCTTCCAACTGCATCCGCTAGAACTGACCAATTATTTAACATGTTGTGTAGCTGTGGTGAGACAAAAGAAAGGTCAATAGCGCTAGAACTTCTAAAAGGGGAAGGTACGGTGGTGTGCGTTCCATCATTAATCGTGATGAAACTTGAGAAACTCAGTGCATTCACAATGTCTTTGCCCCTAGAACATGACTTTCTGTTTCCCCACAAGGTATGATGGGCATTAAAATCCCCTATAACTAAACTCAAATCATCATCGTTTTTTAAAACACGATTTTCCCATATATCAGCCCTAACATTACCCTTACCACAGTAGTAATTAAATATGCTAATAAATTTATTAAATCCTCTTGGTCGGATCTTAATTGCAAGGCCTTCAATGGGATCATTGTTAGTAGTGGGCATTTGGGGCTTCTGGGCCAAGTGATAGACAGCTTCCGGTCACGTGACCGGAAGTGCTGAGTCATGAAAGACGTCATCTGAGGCTGAGCCAGTGACGTAGGCGGTTTTGTGACGAAATGAGTAAAAGTTCAAAGTTCAAGGTCACTGGGAGGTAATTTTAAAAAAGTACTACCTCGCACTCGTAAAATCCGATTGTGATTCGATAGTTGTCATTCGATAAAATATCGAATGAAAACAATCGAATGAAGCAATCGAATGAAACTAGTGCGAGGTAGTACTAATACAAATATTACTTTATTTTATTTACAATAATTCATATTACAAATATTACTTTATTTACAATAATTCATGTTTACAATAGTTCCCCGTTGTTCGTTGTCATCGATGTTGTTGATCCGGACGAGTTGCGGCCATCAATTTGCTTTCTGAAGAAAGACGGTAGATACTTCGTTCCCTGCGCAGAGTCCATGTTGTTTTTTGATGCGTAAAGTTCCAAAGATAAATCGTAACCGGACGCAATAAGAAGTCTTAACTCTTCACTAAACACCTCGAGGTCTTGGTAAGTCGCAAGATGAATAGAGTCATAATGAATACACCTAATTTTAATGGACATTTTAATATAATGTTTTACGTTTGTGAAAAGCACTCGATGTTCACCAGTCGAGAGCCGGAGGTGTACTGACTATTCGCTAGCTAGCGTTTTGGTATCAAACAAAATGGTGGGGGTAAAAGTGTGGTGGGGCGGAGCAGATGGTGGACGGCAGATGGGTGGCGGCAGGTGGCAGGCGGCAGGTGGCAAGTGTGCGGCAGATGGTAGTCCCCCACTACACCAGTCCCCCCACTACACCAGTCTCCCCACCAAGTTTTACATCGCACAATAACTCGTTTACATGTGTTAGTTAGGGTTTAGCTCTTAGACTGACAAGACCTTACCTCCATAACTAAAAACTTCAATAATGTTTGCGCTTCAACGCTGTATAAGTATAACAGCTACTATGATCTAAACCGGTGCATGTATTCATATGGTTCTTTTTGCGTAGCAAACAACTGGCTAAAAGTGTTTCAACCTCGATTGTTCTTCGACGAAACCTCTCATTGTCCACTAAAAGTGTAGACCTTCTGTCTTCATTGTCAGGGAAGTAGAAAGTAGTGTCAAGGGGACTACTGAAGGTCACCTTCCTCATGTTCCTGTAAAACTGCGACATTTTTCAGTCCCTCTAGGTAGATGTTCATCCGTCAAGAGCTGGAAGAATAATGATGTAGCGTTATCGTGTATGATAGACACCTAACCCCCACCACAACGTTACCTTGTCCTTCAAACCATCGTTTTTACGCTACGGATGCTATACTGTTGGTTAGATTTACATTTAGATTGCACCTTCTGGTTTGGCTTGTCAAGCCGCTTAATTGAAGTACCCACATGTTATACTTTGAACCAAAACAAAGAAGTTATTTAGGTTTGTCCTTGAAAATAGTTGTTTTTTCGCTGTTGCTGGTATACCCTTTGTAGGATCTAAATTCTGTTTGCATCAACTTGTTCGTCTGATCAATCCGCGTAATTTGAGTACCCACTTAATATATTTCAAACCGTAAATAAAGAAGTTATTTAGGTTAGACCCTCTAAATAGTTGTTTTTAGCTATTACCGCTATACCCTTGGTCGGATCTGAATTCTGTTTGCACCAACTTGTTCGTCTGATCAATCCGCGTAATTTGAGTACCCACATGACATACTTTGCACAAACTTTATAACCCCCCCCCCTTTTTTGGGTCATGTTCAAGGTCATGGTCAAGGTCAAGGACCTTGGGACTTAGAAATTTTTACAAAGTGGGCTGCACACAAACATAAGACTAACAGTCTCCTGCCTATGTACAGGCCAAGTCCCTAACTTGAAATGCTTAGGGTGGTCCTGAAAAGGACCGTTTTTGGTGCCATGAAGAGGAGTCCTGAAGGAGTTGCGGTTAGTCGAGGTGGAGGAAATGGACAAGGGATGTGACAATTTATTTAATTAGCCAATGCGCCTTGCCCTCTTGTCTGACGAAAAACAGTTCCTTTTCGGATGGGATTCTAGGTGGTTGCGGCAAGGAATGAGGCAGTTGGACCTTGAAGTGAAAATCTTCATGTTGCAAAATATAGCTGTTTCCGCTGAGCCTTGCCACAAACTTATATTCGATATTTGTTTTTAGCTTTCTAAATTTAAGTGATGTGAAGTTTAGAGGAGTGACTAATTCTTCTTCCTTCAACACCCTCGTCCGCTCCATCACCTCATCCACGGTGAGAGGTGGAGTTGAAGGCCGAGGCTGACTTGTAGTCGAAGTCGAAGGGCGATGCTCAGATGACGGATGTTGGTTGAAGTAGAGCGGATGGTTCTTAAAATTTCTTCTTATTGTGGCCTTGAAAGAAGTTGGTCTCTTAAAACCACTTCTTCTCTCAACCGTCTCCTTCAGGGACTCCTTCAGACGTCGCAGTTTCTCGAGGCTCACAGGGGAAGTCATCGTAGCGCTGCTGATCGGCACGTAGTTCCAGTTCGAGAGACAAAGCTGGAATGAGGTTGCAGACGGCGGAGCAAAGCGGCTCGCCAAGTGTAACCTTGACATTTCCATATACGGGTAGAAAGCTAAGAACCGGTCTACATCCGGTTCCCCTTCCCTTCATGACGACACATCCCCCCCCCGATTTGGGTCATGTTCAAGGTCCCCCCCCCCGATTTGGGTCATGTTCAAGGTCACCCCCCCCTGACGTCACGGGGCGGAGTCACCTCCCACCACTGACCGCCGCCTTTATAAGCGGGAGCAGTCCGCAGTCTCTTCGCAGTAGGCTGCCGCCCGTTCGTGATCTACGTCCGTCCGGGTTGCATTCTGCTGCAGCGTAGGTCTTTTAAGTGTGCGTTGGGCCCGACGCGCAATTAAGAGATCCGCGCCTTTGCATGTGCATGGTAGTTTGTTAAGCATGGTAGTTTGTTTGTTAGATTATCGCTTGTAGATTGCTGCTAATTAATGTAGTTAGTTTAATGAATGTTGGTGTTGGTTTCAAGTGTTTTATTTAATGATGAAATATGTACCTTCCTTACACATCCTTATCCCTGGGTAAAGTCTTTATATCCGTGGGGTTTGTTATCAAAGTAATTTAAATGTCGGTCTTTGTAAACTACCTTGGTCAAAACACTGGTTCGCAGTAGCCTGACGCCCGTTCGCTGATCTACGTCCGACTGGGTTTCAGTGTTGCTGTTGTGACCTTTGTTAAACTGACCGCAGTATCCTGACGCCCGTTCGCTGATCTACGTCCGACTGGGTTTCAGTGATACTGATTGTTCTTTGTAAAATTAACTTTAACTCTAACTGACCAGTTTGTTTCAAAGTAATGTAATTTGTTTCTCATCCTTTTCCTAACCCCCTGACAATAAGGTTCGGCCCTGAAAACCGGACTTGTCAATACGGCCATGTAAACCGGTTGACATTACCTTTCTTAGCCTGAGAAACTGTTGTGATTTTTCTTTTTAGGGTTTTTTTCTTTATTTTTCGTTATTAAAATCATTGCTTGTAATTACCTGTCCCCTAATACAGAGCGGGGAATAGAGCACCAATTTGTGCTCTATTCCCCGCTTTGGCAACAAGTTCAGATGACCTTGACCCACTGACAGGACTTATAAAACTTTTGTCTGGTCACATATAGAAAGATTAATATTTTAAACCATAGCCTATCTCCAACCCCCCCCCTTCCCCTTCCACTTATATTGGGTATAAAAGAGGCTTCCCATCACTGGTAAGATCATTCTGCTGCTTGTGCTTGCTCACACTCAGAACTATGGAGTCACACCCGATATCACTGCCGACTTCTGCATCACCCTCGACTTCTGCATCACCCTCGACTTCTGCATCACCCTCGACTTCGGCTGCTGGTTCAATTCTTCGTCAGGCTCTTTTAATGGCCCTGATCATCCCTGAAAAGACAACTTCACCACCCATCATAGATCGTTCAACATCTCGCTCACGTCCAACTTCTCCTTCACCATCATCCTCAAGATCAAGGTCTTCGTCGAGCTCCTCCTCATCATCTACCTCGAGATCAAGGTCTTCTTCGAGCTCCTCCTTATCATCCACCTCAAGATCAAGCTCCACCTCGAGATCAAGCTCCACCTCAAGCTCTAAAATATTTACAAGACCCCCAATTGAAATTCCACCTTCCACTAGTTCAACCAGACCTTCAGTAATTTGCACAAATATTCAATCTCCTTCAGAGAAATTCAATCAATTAAAGTCATTGCATAGGAGGTGCATACGTCCTGCACAACTATGTAATTATATGTTCAAAAAAGGTGCAAAGAAAGGCGAACGCTGTGCAAAACAGTGTACTTTAAATGAAGAACTGTGCAATCTTCATTTAAAAAATACCGCTTCTCCTTCTTCACCACATCCGACAGTGAAACCAGCTAAGACTCGGATTAATAGGCTAGCTAAAAACAAACAATACGTCTTTGTAAAAATAATGGGATTCCTGAAGGTCATGTTAAAATGTGGAGACCGTCTTTACATTTTAAGATTACCTAAAGGCATGCGTCATCCCAAAAACCCTACGAAAAAGCACTATCTAATCCGAGGCGATTCAGGAACCACTGTGTGGAGAAAATTGTAAAAAAAAAAATAAATAAATAAACATTCTTTCCAAATTAAATAAAGTTTTTTCCAAATTAAAAAAAAAAAAAAAAAAAAAAAGTGTGGACAACCTATTTACAATTTGTAGCATATGCTGCAAAGTGTAAATAGGTTGTCCACACTTTTTTTTACAATGTTACAACGACCTTGACCTAGATAACGGACTTAGATATTTTACACTAAGTCAAAGATAAAACTTAAAAGGGAAAAAAGGAGAAATATTATACTGGAGGGGGAAATGTTTTATATACTGCAACAGCGTGGTAAAAATCATCATATCGCTATGGAAGCTGTAGGTGTAAACACTTGGCTTGTTCCTTCTGAGCTTGCTTTGTCAGAAGCATTTCTCACTATCCTTGCTTTTGAGTATCGAGGGATTAACTTAAAAGTAGAGATGGAGCTTAGGCCGTTACACAGAAATGATGTGTATTGTGTTTTGATGATATGGCAATCACCTTCCAACATGGAAATTTTCCATTTTATCAAAACATTGTACAATGAATTTTGTGTAAAACGGATAACTATGACCCTTGTTTGATCTTAGAGCTATCTTGCGTTTCTTAAAAAGTAAAATAGCAAAGGTAAATCCTTTGCTATTTTACAAAACAGTTTACTTGACCTTGACCCAGTTAACGAACTTGGAATATATCAATGTGCACTTTATAACGTCGCAACAATAGTGTAACCCCCCCCCCTTTACTTCCCACCACGGATCGTCGGCTATAAAAGCGGGGGCTGACCGCAGAGGTCTCACAGTCTCAGGCTGACAGCCTAGCTAGCTGTTCGCCTTAGCTGTCTGTAATAGCATCTTTAGTATATAGGTGGTACCCCTGTATACTAAAGATTCTACCTTAGCATATTAGTATGTTATGCATGTTAGTTTGTTTGTTAGATTATAGCTTGTAGTTTGCTGCTAGAAAATGTAGTTAGTGTTGGTGTTTGTAATTATTTGTGGTGTTGGTCTTTGAAGTGTTTTATTTACTAATGAAATATGTACTTTTCTTTCACGCTTTAAAACTGATCTTGGTCAAAACTTTGGTTCGCAGTTGCCTGGCGCCCGTTACTGACCAACGTCCGACTGGGTTTCAGGATGTTGTTGACCTTTGTAAAACCGACCTTGGTTGGTATGTCCTTTTCTTACACGCTATAACTAACCTTGGTCAAAACTTTGGTTCACAGTTGCCTGGCGCCCGTTACTGACCAACGTCCGACTGGGTTTCAGGATGCTGTTGACCTTTGTAAAACCGACCTTGGTTGGTCTTTGTAAAATTAACTTTAACTGATCAGTATGTTTCTCATCCTTTTCCTAACCCCTTACAAAAAGGTATGGCACAAAAACCGACCTTTGTCAATACGGCCATGCAAACCGGTTGACATTACCCATCTTACCCTCGAGAAACTTTTGCAAATACTCCCTGCAAACTATCTGTAACTTCCTTTTGTTTGGATAAATTAATAAAAGGTTCTGTTATCAGGTTTATTGCCTATAACTGTGATCTTTCTTCAAAATTCACTTCCCTAATACAGAGCGGGGAATAGAGCAGTTTGTGGTTCAAGTGAGAATCACTTACTGCTCTATTCCCCGTTTTGGCAACATGATCAGACGACCTTGACCCACTTCGGGACTTAGAAAACTTTTGTTTGGTAAGATATTAAAAGATATATTTATTTCCTACAACAAAACTCCATCAACAAAAACCAAGACCTTATCATGTTATACTGGAGGAGTATAATGAGGCGATGTAGTACGCCTTCAGAAAGTGGTGTGAACAGCCGCGTTCTTCTGAACAATGGGAGGAGAACGATGCAGATTTTCGCTTGGTTGCAGACTTAGAACTTGAGCTTCAAAGAGCAAAGGCTGTTCAATAGTGACAAGACCTAATGTTTACTTTAAAAATACAGAGCGGGGAATAGATCAGTTTGCAGTCAAAGTGAAACCACTTACTGCTCTATTCCCCGTTTTGACAATATGTTCAAGTGGCCGTGACCCACTGACGAGACTTGGGAAAAATTCGCGGATAGTAATTGTTAAATAACATATCCTTTCCCTATCACTTACACCCCCCACCATCTAAATCCTTTGACTTTAATAGTGGGGGTAAACATATATAAGACGTACAACTTCAGAGTATAGTTATTCAGCTATTAATAGCCCTGCAGAGTTGATGCAGGCTACAACATCGACGCAGCCTACAACATCGATGCAGCCTACAACAAATCACAAGGAAAAGAATGATGAAGCGAGAAGAAGGAATGCTAGAGAAAGAGGAAGGATTAAACAAATAAACCAAGCATATAAGTTATTACAATCAAAATTACCGTTTATTGATACAAAAAGTTCAAGGCAAGCCATTTTGATACAGGCGATAAAATACATTAATGTGTTAGAAACGATGTTAGAAGGTGCATCACTTCAACAAGATCTTCCTGAAGACCTTCTAACATTCGAAATTGACTAAAGATGTTTTGGAAATACTGAACGGGGAATACAGAACGGGGAATAGATCAATTTGCGGTCAAAGTGAGAATCGCTTACTGCTCTATTCCCCGTTCTGGTAATAAGTTAAGACGACCTTGACCTACTTACAGGACTTAATCATCCTTGTTTCATAAACATTGTTACATATATTTGATACAATAATACCCATTTCCTATCACTAGCTTTCAATTTTGTTTTTTTTTTAGCGAATTTCCCCTATAGGGAAGAAGCTATTACCGTAGTCGGCATGGTAAGACCTAGGCCCGGGACCATGATAACTTTTCGTTTTGAGGTCCCCAGACCCCAAAAACACCATTCGTTCGATACTGTATATATATATATATATATATATATATATATATATATATATATATATATATATATATATATATATATATATATATATATATATAGATATATATATATATATATATATGTGTCCGTGAGCACGATAACTCTCGTAAAAATGATCCGATTTTGACGAAATTTGGTATAAACATGTAAAGCAGCATTTATGACTTTAAGTTCGAAAACCAGACAGATCGACCTATCCGAAGGGGTATTTTGGGGGGGTTTTGTACCCCAAAAATGGGTTTTTTGAATTTTTTACATATAATTTTTGAAAAAGTTAAATTTTAGTTTTGACCATTCGATTCAGCTTAAAAAAACACACAATTTGGTATTTCGATCATTCCTCTACGTCAATTGGTTACCGAGATATTGAAAGTGCTAAACACAGTACGTTGTCTAATGTTATTCTTATGGAGGAAAAGAAAATTTTTTTATCTCGCTTATTTATGAACGTATACTGACGAAACTTGGTATACAGCTTCATCTCATTGAGGTCTATTGATATTTGCTCCAAAATTTGTTTTTGCATAATTCTCCCGTAGCAGCAAACCTGCTTACTCAGCCCCCATGTTATTCTTATGGATAATAATTAAATGCTCTGTCTCCCTTAATTATGAACATAAATGAATAAAAACTGGTATACGACTTCACCTAGTTGAGTTATATTGATATTAGCATAAAAACCCATTTTTTATGTTCCTTGTTGCAGCAAACCTGCGTACTCAGCCCCAATGTTATTCTTATGGAGAATAATTAAAATTGTATATATCGCTTATTTGTGAATACATTTTTATGAAACTTGGTAAGTGGCTTTATGTAGTATTAAGACATTTATATCTCCATTGGAAATTCGCTGAGTATGCAGGTTTGCTGCGACGGGGGTATTTTTTTTTTGTTTTGAAAAAGTGGGGGTAACTTATACATTTAATGGTGGGGGAACGTCTATTTAATGTCGATGCAACAGTGAATATTTATCATATCGGCATTATGAACTCACCAGCAAACTCCGTTTGTTACAGCTTTCCCCTCATCGATATCGATGATGTGATGAAACTTACATCAATAACAAAACGGTTTGAAATCGAAAGGCGACTAATAAAAGTAGACGTAATTCCACAAGATCTTCGTTCGGCAATGTTGACCATCGAATATGTTAAAGATGAATCTACAACTGAAGATCCCTATTGTTTTATGAAATTTTTAGTTGATCGAGATGCAATGTGTACAATCCGATTTCACATCCGAGTTTAAAATATATTAAATTTTCCTGTTGGAGAAAATTGTCCTTCTTAAATACAAAGCGGGGAATAGATCAGTTTATGGTTTAAAATGAAATCATTTACTGCTTTATTCCCCGTTTTGGCAAATATGTTCAATGACCTTGACCTAAATACAGAACTTTGTAGCCTCCAGCTACGATAGTAAATATAAAATGTAAAAAATAGAAAACTTAACGTAATACGTACCCCCACCACTTTTGCTAGGGTATAAATAGAGGGGCATTTGCAGTGTTTTTCATTATTGCGTTGACCCTTGTGGAGATCACACCTACATTATGCATCGCTGCAATATTTGTAAGACTTCATTTAAGGATGAATTTCTTTTAATAATTCATAAGGAACTAAAACATAACAACAACCATGATGAAGAATATGAAGAAGAAGAATTGAAGGAAATAGATCAAATGTTAGCCCAACACCAACATTCCAGACCAAGTGTTATTCAATATGCACCATCAACAACAGCTGCATCGAATTCTACGTCTGCTCTGTCTACACTTCACCGTCCTTCAACATCAATAGCTGCATCGTTTTCTACGCCTGCTATGTCTACACTTCATCATCCTTCAACATCAACACCATCGACTTCTACGCTTGCTATGTCTACACTTCACCATCCTTCAACATCAACACCATCAACATCGACTTTAACGCCTGCTATGTCTACACTTCACCGTCCTTCAACATCAACAGCTGCTATGTCTACTCTTCACCGACCCTCAACGTCAACAGCAGTAGATGTGGAACTACACGCTCAAGCACTACCTGGTAAGGCAGTAACACATTTTAAAATTGACAACGTAAAATTACAACTTGAAAACTTTTTACATAACGCCAAAGAATTAGTAACCAAAACACTAAAGAATGAACAAAAAAGATTAAATTTTATCAATTTTGGACTGTTGCTAGATGCCATATTCACTAACTTTCAAAACGAAACATCACCAAGAGGTTTCATGACAAAAAACCGAACCATCATGGCTGCGTCAGATATTGAAAAGATCGTAACAGAATGTATTGAGGAACTTTTGACGAAACTACAAGAGCATGAAGGAAGAGGATCTGGATGGACTTTATTAAGTATAACAAGTCTGGATGTTAGAGTTCATAAACACGGTTATGGAATGAGAGGAAGTAGCTATATCCCTCTACCTCAAAAAATTATGAATACCAAATCCTGTATTAACGTGCAAAATGAAAATAATGAATGTTTTAAATATGTTATGTTGGCCAAATATGTAAAAAACCATCCGGAAAGACCAAGTCAAGCATATGAAGAAGTTCAACACAAGTATAATTTCCAGGGAATGACTTACCCTGTTGCAATTACTGATATATCAAAATTTGAAAAGCAAAATCCGTCGGCTTCAGTCAACATATTTGGTTTGGATTCGTCAAATAATGTGTATCCCTTGCGCATAACATCGAATGAGCGCAACAATCATACTGACCTGTTATTAATCAATAAAGGAGAGATATCACATTACGTGTATATAAAAGATTTTGAAGGGCTCGTATGTAAACAGTTAACAAAACATAAAAGTAAAATCACAACATGTAAGAGATGCTTTTGCCACGTGAGCAAACCATTAAGAAGAGGAGGTACAGAATGGTTAGTAGAACATCAAAGGTTATGTAGTGGAAACTATGAGGTAAGAATTAAATTGCCACATCCCAGCAGAGCGCAGATAAAATTTGATAAAGTAAATCACCAATACCCTGTTCCATTTGTTGTGTACGCGGATTTCGAAGCATCCTTACTTCCAATTGAACAACAAGAAGAGGATATCACAAAAAGAAGCAAATATCAAAAACATGCACCAAACAGTTATTGTATACTAACAAAATCCACGTTGTCTGAAGAACATCTTCAAGAATTTGGACTATCATCTGCTCCGAAGATTTATCGTGGTGAACAAGCAGCGAAACACTTTGTAGATAAGTTGTATTACATTGCCTCCAAGGTGGAAGAAATCTACAAAATTAAAATACCGATGCAGCCTATGGATGAACACCAACTTCAACATCACAATTTGGCAACAACATGTTATCTGTGTAATAACCTATTTACACCAGAAAACGTTAAAGTGCGTGACCACGACCATCTTACCGGAGCCTACAGAGGTGCAGCCTGTAATGCTTGCAACTTAAATTACAAAGTTCCATCTTTTATACCTGTTGTTCTACATAACCTTAGTGGATATGACTCTCATTTCATAATCCCGGAGTTAGGAAGAGATGATGGAGCAATAGATGTTTTGGCAACAACAATGGAAAAATTTATAAGCTTCTCTAAAAAGGTTGGCAAAATAAAACTTAGGTTTATTGATTCGTTTAGATTTATGCCTTCTAGCCTAATGAAATTAACTGAGAATTTAAAAAGAGAAGATCTAATAGAAACAAGCAAAATTGTAGCCAGTAGTAAAATGGATATGGTTCTTAGAAAAGGAGTCTTCCCCTACGATTACATCGATGGACTGCATAGATTTAATGAAACATCACTTCCTCCACCAGAACAATTTAAGAACAAACTTAATGATTCGGAGATTTCACTTGAAGACTATCAACACGCATGTCGAGTATGGAACGAGTTGGATATGAAGACTTTAGGAGAATACTCAGACTTTTATGTAAAACTTGACGTGACTCTTCTCTGCGATGTTATGGAAGAATTCCGAAGAACCTGTTTTGCAGCATACGGTTTAGACCCTCTACATTCATATACATCTCCAGGACTAGCTTGGCAAGCAATGCTGAAAGAAACAAAATGCAAACTCCAGCTGTTAACAGATATAGATATGGTTTTAATGGTTGAGTCGGGTGTTAGAGGTGGATTAACTCAAAGCGTGACGAGACATGTTAAAGCCAACAACAAATATCTACCTGACCATGATCAAGAGAAACCTTCAACGTACTTGGGATATTTCGACGCGAATAATCTGTATGGATGGGCCATGTCGAACCCACTTCCATTTGACAACTTTAAATGGGTTGATCCCGACTGTATTGGCGATATTTCACAAATTCCAAAACAAGGAGATACCGGATATATTTTGGATTGCGACTTTGAGTATCCAGAACATTTACACGATCTTCATTATGACTTTCCACTCCTTGCAAGAACAGAAATTTCACCAACTGGAAAACACCCCAAATTAATGATGACCCTTAACAATAAACAACGATACGTAGCTCACTATTGGGTTGTTCAACAAGCTATCGAATTAGGTTTACGTCTTACTAAAATTAATAGAGCTGTAGAATTTTCCCAATCGTGCTGGTTGAAACCATACATAGACTCGAATACTACCAGAAGAGCAGCCGCTACATCAGCCTTTCAAAAAGACTTTTTTAAATTGATGAACAATGCGATATTCGGTAAAACATTGGAAAACAAAAGAAGACATAAAAATGTAAAACTTGTTACAGATCCGAACAAACTACAGAAACTCGTACAACAGCCAAATTTTGGAACATCTATAATTATTAACGAAAATCTTGTAGCTGTATCTATGAAGAAAACAAGTGTGAAGATGGATCGTCCTTTGTATATAGGAATGTCAATCCTGGATATCTCCAAGACTCATATGTACGATTTTCATTACAAAAAGATGGTCACCTTTTATGGACGGGAAAACATCGGCATCTCCTACATGGATACAGACGCTTTTATATATTGGATAATTACTAACGATATGTATGAAGATCTTCGGACATTTGATTACAAAAACGACTTTGACTTTTCCGACTATCCAAAAGATCATCCAAACTACGACAATGACAGAAACAAAAAAGTGCTTGGCAAATTTAAAGATGAAGCCAATGGTGTTATACTTCAAGAAATTGTTGCACTAATGTCAAAATTATATTCTTTACAACTAAATGAAAACCAAGTCATTAAGAAAGCTAAAGGAGTAAAAAGTTTGTATTTAAAGAAGAATGTGCATTTTATTCACTATAAGAAATGTTTATTTGAAGATCAAGATATAACAGCAAAATTCAACACGATCAGAAGTTTCAACCATCAGCTGTACAGTGTGACGGAGGTAAAAAAAGCTCTCTCTTCAAATGATGACAAACGCCACATCCTTGCAGACAACATCCACACTCTACCATTCGGTCACTACTCCCTCAACCCTATTGACGAGTAACCCTTTCATCGTCCTACATCCCTTTTCCTTTTCCTTTCCGTATAAAAGGGGGAACACAGCAGTATTTTGCTGTGTTCCCCCTTTTATACATTAGTTTAGAATGACCTTGACCTATATAAGCAGATTTATACAAAAGAATATTTAATACCATATCAGCTGTCTTCGTGAAACCATCATGTCAGACCTAAAGGAGAAGATTATTAATGAACTACACAAACCTGCAAGAATAAAGTTTCCAAGAAGAAATACTGTTATAAAAGGGATAAATGATCTATATCAAGCGGATTTAATTGAAATGCGACCGCATAGCAGAATAAACAAAGGATTTAAATATATACTCACAATTATTAATTGTTTTACAAAAGTTGCAGACGCTTTGCCTCTAAAGGACAAGACTGGTAAAAGCGTAACAGAAGCCATGGAAATAGCCATAAAAAGAGATAAAAACAAAATTAAACATTTACAAACTGATGATGGAACAGAATACTTTAATACAAACTTTGCACAGTTAATGAATAAATATAAAATAAATCATTATTCTACAAATTCAGAGAAAAAAGCAGCTATTGTAGAAAGATTCAATAGAACCTTAAAAGGAGCACTGTATAAACAATTTTCAAAAAGAGGTTCTTACGTATGGTATGATGTTTTACCACAATTAATAAATGATTATAACAACAGGTTTCATAGAACTATTGGTATGAAACCTAACAAAGTAAATAGAAGAAATGCAAAAGATGTATTAAAACGCATAAAGAAAAATACAAAGCCTAAAGTAGAAAAAATGCAGCCAAGAAAATTTAATGTAAGTGATAAAGTACGGATTAGTAAATATAAGGGAGTGTTTACCAAGAAATACCTTCCCAATTGGACAAATGAAGTTTTTACAGTGTATAAAGTGCAACCGACTGTACCTGAAACGTATATCTTAAAAGATAACAAAGGAGATTTGTTGCAAGGTGCATTTTATGGACATGAAATGTTAAAGTCAACAGTAGGTGATGTATATCTTGTTGAAAAAGTGTTACAAAGAAAAAAGGACGCAGTTAAAGTGCGGTGGTTAGGGTTTAACAAAACTGAGGATTCATGGATACCTATAAAGGACTTGGTTTAATGCAAGCAACTCATTTCATCGTTAACCTTTGAGCAGGATGGAGATTATTCACCATAAAGATCGATTCAATATTAATAACATAGATGATTTAACTGTGGATAACGTTAAAATCAACAATGGTAAACACGGTAGTTTACTTCCAAACACTGTTCGATGTATAGTAAGTGGCCCCTCAAACTGCGGAAAGACCAATGTTGTCTTTAATTTGATCACTAATCCGCAGGGATTAAGGTTTAATAACCTATATATTTTTTCAAAGTCTCTACATCAACCAAAGTATCAATTGCTGGATAAAATCCTATCTGATGTGTCTGATGTTAATTTTTACAAATTTAACGCTAGTGATAGCATTATGCAACCAAACGAAGCGAAACCGTATTCTGTATTTATATTTGACGATGTATCTTGTGAAAATCAGGATACTATTAGAAACTACTTTGCCATGGGAAGACATAATAACATCGACAGCATATATATAGGACAAACTTATAGCAAAATTCCAAAACAACTTATCAGAGATAATGCAAATATTCTAATTGTATTCAAACAAGATGATACTAACCTAAAACATATATATAACGACCATGTGAATGCGGATATGACATTTGAAAAGTTTAAAGAGCTTTGCGGAAAAGCATGGGCGGAAAAGTATGGATTTTTGGTTATTATGAAAGATCAAGCTATAAAAGATGGTCGTTATAGAATAGGTTTTGATAAATTTGTTTTAATACACTGATTAGCGGTATTACTGTACAAGTCGTCAAGGTGTGAAGATGGTTAACCAGGAAAAGCTATTAAAGGAAATAAAATCACTTAGTGATTCTATTAGACAAAAAAACCGAGCTTTAAAATCAGGTATAAATGAAAGAGAGCAATTTTTAGAAACAACATTCAAACCTGTTACTGAACCTTTAAAGCGATTAGCACAAAATATGGAAAAACCTTCAATTCGCTTCGAAGGAGACAAAATGCTACCAATTTCCAAATATGAAGAAGAATTTCAGAATGATAAAAGTTTTGACCAGTTACAAACATCTGAAGAAAGCGACGAGTATGAAGAAAGCGGAGATATAGGAGATTTAAGGGAAAAGAACATTGCAGGAGATACAAGTACAGAAGATACAAGTGCGGAAGATACAAGAGCAGAAGAAGAGGATATCAACCCATCCAACTTAAGCAAATTAGGCACAGATATTATGTTTAAAGGAACACTTGGAAGAAAATATACATTAAAAATGTTACATGGCACACATGCTAATCGAAATTATCATACATATGGAGCTAGAATAGAGGATAAAGGATTAATGATTGGAGATAGAAAGTTAGATATAAACGAAAATGATGATATAGTTATTGGTGATAAGAAATATAAAGGTACAACAGGTTTGTTTGAACTCATCTTTAAAAATAATCCTGGTAAATATACTAAAAAGGATTTACAATTGTTTAAAAATATACTAGAGTATACAAATGCACATAGAAAAAAATATTCCAAAGACCTACCTATTCATAGAAACAGGTCAATAAAATACACAAACATTATATCTAGTCTTTTCCCCTCGAAATCAAATAAAGCTCCAATTAAAAGAAGAGCTTTATCTTCTGCTGAATTAAATGTTTTGCATAAAAAAAGAAAAACAACTGATCCTACTACATCTGGAAGGGGATTATTAAAAAATTTGTATAAAACCAATATAATATATTACAACGATATAAATAAGTTAGTTGATCGAATGAGGTTATTACATGAAGCTATGGAAGCCGGGCACACTGGTTTAGAAAACGAATGGGTAGCTTTGGTTGATGAACTGCGAAAACGAGAAATAATTGTTCAGTAGACGTATATATATATAGTAAGAACCTAAACGATAGCGATTCAGTTACATCATGAGTGTGGACAAGTTTGGACGGTATTCCGAGTTTGGAGTAAAATCTGGATATAGTGAAAAAAGAGCTGGGTTTCCGTTAACACCTGATGGTAATTATAATTTTGAAGGAAAAGTAATTCAAAATGTTGGTGATCCGCTTTTGTCTTCTGATGCGGTTACGGTACAATATATGGATAAAAGAACCCCGATTGTACACGAAGACCATTGGGGATTTTCCGGTAAAAGGTTAAGCAATATAAAACATCCCATTTATGATGGTGAAGCAGTAAATTTAGCGACTTTAAAATTGTTAACGATTTACAAAAAGAATGAAACTGATACAAGCTATGATGTAAAAAAATTAAAATTGTCAAATGTAGGTGATTGTGAGCAGGATGGAGACGCTGTAAATAAGAAAATATTTGATATAGTACACAAGAAATGGACTACAGAATATGAAAAACATATGGAAAGGTTTGGTGCAGCTTTATTTAATTATATCCATCGGGCTTCAGGAAGAGCTGTAGCTTCAGATGTTGACAGCCACAATTATTTAGACTGGAAAAAGATACACAATCCAGAAAAACCTAATCAATTAGATAAACCGTCTGAGCCTTCTAAAGTCAAGACATTAGGAAAGGGGGATAAAGTGAATGTGATTAATGAACCAACAGAAAACGATGAAGATTATATAAGAGAAAAAAGAATTTAAATACCCATGATAAGGGATAAAGCATCAGTCATATTCGAGAGATAATACAGAGAGGATGATGGAATCCAATATTACTGCGTGGAGTTTAATATCTCAAGAGCCGAGATTTCCCCAAGGAGTGCTGACAGACGGTTTTGTTCAACGGTTTGATAGATATATGGATTGGGAACAACTTTCCATACACTACCTCTTCACAATGACTATGTTAAGAATTTATTTTCACAGAGTTAATTGGATTCATATTTTACAAAGACAACAGTTTTCAGAAGACTTCCTTGTAGAGATGACATCAAATTTTAATAACTGTTGGGAAGTAATAAGTAAATATCAAAATCTCTCTGAAAATTACATTGACAATTTTAAAGATAAACTAGACTGGAATGTGTTATTTAATTACCAACGATTAAGTGGCAAGTTTCTAAGGGAACATGACAACTATTTAGATTTTATTCATTTTACCGAAAACAACGATACCATCACCAGCGGAGAAACATTTGAAACATCTTCAATTACACCTTATTTCTATTTTAACTACTTTTATTTATTATGTCTACATTTAATTAATTAATCCATTTCTATATAATAAATGGATTTTAAACAGTATATATAATACAAGAAGCCAAGACTAATATTACATTCATTGTAAAACATTTATAGAGTGCACCTACTGATTGTAAGTTTGGCTATAAATAGTCATGCCGAGGGCTAAACGCATCAGTCATAATCGAGAGAGATTACAGAGAGGAAGGGGAATAGCATCAACAGCATTTTCTCTATTAAGTAAACCGGTTGGAGCTATAGTTAACAAGGCGATTGATTTATTACCTGTGGAATTACATTTACCTGGAGGATATCAATATTGTGGTCCTGGAACCAAATTAGAGAAACGGCTTGCTAGAGGAGATCCTGGAATAAATAAGCTTGATCAGGCCTGTAAACAGCACGATATAGCGTATTCCAAATTTGGTGATACAAAAAATAGATCAATAGCAGATAGAGCACTTTCTGAGAAAGCTTGGCAAAGAGTAAAATCTAGTGACGCGAGTATTGGTGAAAAAGCAGCGTCTTTAGCAGTAACAGCAGCAATGAAAGCAAAAACTACGTTTGGAGGAGGAAAGAGAAGAAGGCGTGGGAAAAGACCCGCTAAGAAACAAGGAGGTAATATCAGAAGAAAACGTCGATCTACTAGTGGTAAAGGTAAAAAGAAACCAACAATATGGTCAATGATAAAAAAGGGAGGAGGACTATACCTAAGACCGTATCGTGTGTATTAAATAAGAAAGAGCAATTAATAATTAAAAACAAAGAATTAACCAATGAAGAACTGATTACATATGCTTCTTGTTTGAAAATCCCATTTTTTAGAGGAGTATTTATGAAAGATGAATTACCGGTTAAAATGTGGAAAAATGAGACTGGTATAGTAAATTTGGATAATAGTGAAGGATTAGGCACTCATTGGGTGTGTTACAAGAAACTTGGTGAAACGATTTATTATTTCGACAGTTTTGGAAACCTTCCACCACCGAAAGAACTTCAACAATACTTTCGTGCGGCAGAAAATGTTTTTTACAATTATACAAGAAAACAACCTGATGATACATCCATTTGCGGTCATTTATGTTTAGACTTTTTAGCTAAAAGTGTTAGTCAACTTTAAGATGTCTTCGTATACAGTGTCATTAACCGGTAACTCATGTACTTTGCGCAGTATTCTGTTTCCAGCGCTACGTTTGCAAAAAGGAAGACTATGGGAAGCCGCATTATTGGATTTAACAACATATAACTCTATTCCAAACGTTAGTGAAGGAATTAATAACAAAATACATTATTACAAGACAAAAGATAATAAAGGAAAATATTCAGCTTTGGAAGAATTCAGTTTACCAACAGGAGCTTATGAAATTGATAATATAAATGAAGTTATACAAAAACATATGGGAAAAGAAAATATAACGATAAAAGGCAATAACAATACAATGAAAGCCGAAATTACTTCTAAGTATTATATTGATTTTGGCCAAGAACGTTCAATTGGTAGTTTATTGGGGTTTTCTAAGGAAACAAAGGTATTAGAACCTAATACAACTCATTCTGGGAATAGAACTGTGACGATAATCAAAGTAAACAGCATAGACATTACATGTAACATTATACAAGGATCCTACAGAGATGGAGAAAATCGGCATATATTACACACATTCTACCCATCAGTCGCACCGGGTTTCAAGATAGTAGAAAAGCCTCAAAACCTTGTGTACCTACCGTTAAACACCAGTTTCATTTCAGACATCGTGCTGAACATAGTGGATCAAGACGGAAACCTTATTGACTTTCGAGGAGAAGCTATTACTGTAAGAATACATATAAAATCATCCGCTTAGATAATGGGGTTATCATTTAAAAAGAGAGAGCCAACCAGCAAAGAGGTCAGTAGCTCATCAGCTGTAGAAGGATTAACAAGTGACAACATTCGTTTTCTAGAAGAAATTGGATTAAAGGTCATTAACAATGGATATACTGGATATAGCGCAGGGCCCAACATTCGACGAGACCTTATGGGAAAAGGAATATCACACGCACAACCCTTACGCTTCGTCCAAATTAAACAATAACGATGAAATTAGGATTCCTATACAACAACAAGACATTTATACTCTTCCATGCGAAAGTTATTTATATATTGAAGGAAAAGTAACAAAAGCTGACGGTACTGTTGGAACCACTGTTCCGTTCATAAATAATCCTATGGCATTTTTGTTTGACGAGATTAGATATGAAATTTCAGGGGTTACAGTCGATTCAACAAAAAAGGTTGGAATTTCCAGTACATTAAAAGGATTAGCGTCTTTAACACCAAATGAGAAGAATCTGTTAGCTGTTGCAGGATGGGTTGCACCAGACAAAAGTATAATTACTCCTGACGCTTCGGGAAACTTTGATTTTTACGTACCTTTAAGATTACTTTTAGGATTTGCTGAAGATTACAGAAGAATAATAATAAATGTAAAACAAGAACTAGTTTTATTAAGGTCATCAAACGATAATGATATTATTAAAGCATCTGCTGGAACAACTGAAGCCAATTTAGACTGGAAACTAACATTAGACAAGATTGTTTGGAGAGTACCACATGTGCGACTAAATTATGAACACAGGATTACATTATTAAGAAAGTTAAAATCAGATCGAGACATTGTAATGCCATTCAGAAGCTGGGAGTTTCATGAATACCCCGTTTTACCTTCAACACAACGGCATACATGGACTGTAAAAACTTCTACTCATTTGGAAAAAGCGAGATATGTAATCTTTGGATTACAAACAAAGAAAAAAAGTATATTAACTGAAAATGCTGGTGAATTTGACCATTGTAAATTAACAAACTGTAAAGTGTTCCTGAATTCACAATTCTTTCCCTACGACAACTTTAATATCTCTTTTGATAAAAAAAGGTACAGTGTTTTATACGATATGTACGCTAGGTTCCAAATTTCATATTACGGCAAAACAAACACACCTCTACTATCTCCCGTACAGTTTGAATCGAAAGCTCCGATTGTTGTAATTGATTGCTCCAAACAAAACGAATCTGTAAAATCGTCTAGTGTTGATATAAAAATAGAAATGGAATTTCAAGAAAACGTACCTGCAAATACATCTGCGTATTGTTTAATTTTGCACGATAAAATTGTTACATACACACCGTTGACTGGTATCGTAAAGACGGTATTGTAAAACGTTGTACCACCACCGGCACCGCCACTGTCGCTAACCTATAAATAGCGGAGCAACAATGCAGGTCTTCAGTTGATCGTCTATCGTCGCATGGGCAACATCTTCTACAAAATGAGTTCTCCATCTGTTGTACAAGGTGATGCAGAGGTAGCACCGTTATTGGAACGTGATAATACTAGTGAAGAAGAAATCATCAAGGAAATAACTGCATTTTTAAAGTTTGGTAAAAGAGATAGAGAGGAGGAAAGTAATGCAGACCCATCAAAGGTAGTACCAAAGAGGAAGAAGAAAGTTGAAGAAAATATTCCTCCTCACATTTTAACTGAAGTTTTTTTGCGAATCTTTTACCCCATCTCAGCATGCATCAGTAAAAGTGTATCAGTTGGATTGATGAAGTCATTGGATTATTCCCCTACAGTAATACTACACCATGGAAAAAAAAGGTTTTATTTTCGCAAAATGCTTGGGAGTCATTTTTGAAACATGTACATTTAATAGAATGTTATTTAACTAACAGTTTGTGTGGAAGGAAAACACATATTCGACTTTTGGATTGTGACAATGAAATCGATATTGTTAAACATCGTGGACAACTACAAGTGCGAATTAGAGACTTGACTCAACATGAAAATAAGATTCTACTGTCACGTGAAGAATTCTACGTTTTAAACTACGTAACAGAACCTATTACAAGGTACATGAGACAGTTGGTATTTGCAAGCGCTATTATTAAAGAATATTTGGTCGATACTTTGGAAAAACAACCTGATAGCACCATCGTGTACGGACCTGTGGATACATCTATTTTTAATAGAATACCTCATGAAGTTCGCATGTGGAGAAAGTTAAAGGATTTTGAACCACTTGTAGAAATCGCTACAGAAGCTACAGAAGAAACAACACAGGAAGAAGAAACGGAGAAACAAGAAGAAGAAGAAAACGAAACACAAGAAGAAGAAGTTAAAAAAGACTAAAGTTTGACTAAGTAAAGAAGAACACACGTGGGGTAGGCCTATTGGGGACGGTGCCCACGTTAAATATACACCAACGCGCCTGCAACTGTACGGCCTGGTATTTAACCTACCGTGGTGTGGAAAACAGTTTAGTTGATCGATAGGTGCCATGATGAGCGGAGGGGATGAAGAAGTGAGTGTAAAGCCTTGTGTAATAGAATTTCAAGCATTTCGAAATAATAATGATAGGTTTATTATCAAGGAATTAGTAATTTTAGACTTGCTTACATTTGTAGTTTACCCATTCACGTTTGAAGCTCCTTTTTCTTTTAACAACCTTAACGCCAAAGCAAAAAGTACAAACAAATGGATAACAAACTACTTTCATCACATACATTGGTATGAAGGATTTATAAGCTACAGTAATCTGCACAGTATTATGTTTAACTTTTGCAAACAATATTCACATATATACACAAGAGGATTAGAAAAAAGGAACTGGATACAAAAGTACACGCACGGTGATATTTTCGATATAACCATCGGTAAGGACTTTAACATTAATCTCGGTAATATTTGTGTTGCTGCAAAAGATCCTAAACACGGACAATTAAACTGCGCATTGCACAACGCATATCGTTTGGCTGCTTACTTGGAACAAACGCAGAAATGTGGTGGGGGTAGCAAAGAACCGGAATGTGGTGGGGGTAGCGGGGCCTATAAATACGAGGAGCCAACACCGCTCCGGCACGAGTATTATTCGAGACTCCGAAGAGGCAACATCACAGAAGACATCGCAACCACCACTGACGAAGATGGCATCACAACAGTTTCTACAAACACTGGTTGATCAATTCAACACTCATTCAAAATCCGACCTTCTGCTAACTAAAAAGTGTTCAGAATTAAAAGAACAAAAACACTACATTATTCATAACATCAAGAAAGTGGAAACCACACATGGAGAAGCAATTCTAGTTTCATTGAGCGAAGCACCTTTAACTTCAGGAGATGAGCCGAAGTTTCAAGTATTTCTTCCAAAACGATTTGTTCAACTGCTACAGAATGAAGATTTGCGAGATATTCAACCGGGGACGTTGTATTTGGTATCACACGGTGTAAGCGGCAACAACTCAACGGAACTCACTCTGCACATCATGCATCCTTGTACATAATGTCTCTGTTTGTATTTCTCTGTTTGTATTTTATTGTTTGTATTTCTAGTCATCAATGTTAAACTTAAGTTTATTGTATTGTAAAATGTTTGTTTAATAAAGAAAAGAAAAATAAAAAAAAAAAATATGAAAAAAAAATAAAGAAAACAGCAACACAGCAGTATATTATTTTATATACTGCTGTGTTGCTTTTTTTTAAATTCGAATGGGTGACCTTGAACTTTCATTCAGGGTTAACTTATGAAGAGGTATAAAAGAGAGGGAGCAGTGAAGTTAGTCTCAGTCTTGTCTAACACACGCTGCAGCTAACATGTCGGTGCCACCTATGAACAATTTATTTTTCGATAACAATTTGAAGACATATTGTTGCGAGTTACAATGTTTTAAAATACCAGGCGATCAAGTTGACGGGAAAGCTTGTCGTAAGTGCAAGTGTTTTAGCTATTGCATATGTAGATGTAAAACGTATCAAATGAACCGACAAGATAAAATACAAGAATTACGCCGAAGGATTGCATTACTGTGGCGGCGAATGTAGTAGCAACCACCTGCCTCGCACCAGCTGCCACCTGCCGCCTGCCATCTGCCGCCCGCCATCTGCTCCGCCCCACCACACTTTTACCCCCACCATTTTGTTTGATACCAAAACGCTAGCTAGCGAATAGTCAGTACACCTCCGGCTCTCGACTGGTGAACATCGAGTGCTTTTCACAAACGTAAAACATTATATTAAAATGTCCATTAAAATTAGGTGTATTCATTATGACTCTATTCATCTTGCGACTTACCAAGACCTCGAGGTGTTTAGTGAAGAGTTAAGACTTCTTATTGCGTCCGGTTACGATTTATCTTTGGAACTTTACGCATCAAAAAACAACATGGACTCTGCGCAGGGAACGAAGTATCTACCGTCTTTCTTCAGAAAGCAAATTGATGGCCGCAACTCGTCCGGATCAACAACATCGATGACAACGAACAACGGGGAACTATTGTAAACATGAATTATTGTAAATAAAGTAATATTTGTAATATGAATTATTGTAAATAAAATAAAGTAATATTTGTATTAGTACTACCTCGCACTAGTTTCATTCGATTGCTTCATTCGATTGTTTTCATTCGATATTTTATCGAATGACAACTATCGAATCACAATCGGATTTTACGAGTGCGAGGTAGTACTTTTTTAAAATTACCTCCCAGTGACCTTGAACTTTGAACTTTTACTCATTTCGTCACAAAACCGCCTACGTCACTGGCTCAGCCTCAGATGACGTCTTTCATGACTCAGCACTTCCGGTCACGTGACCGGAAGCTGTCAATCACTTGGCCCAGAAGCCCCAAATGCCCACTACTATTGTTGTATCCAGGATCAATATGTTCCCATTCAATAGAGGAATGAACAAAGAAAGCTATTCCACCGTATTCATCTTCCCTGTCTTGTCTTATAATACTGTAGTCACTTAGTTTATAGTTAAATTGTTCTTTAAACCAAGTTTCCTGTACAGCTGCAATGTGAATCTTATTTTTAAGTAAGAATTCAGGAAACTCAGCCCATTTAGATGATAAGGACTGAGCATTCCACTGTATGAGTCTAAGTTCAGTGTATGTCATCGCAATAACTAAGATAATCAACATGAAGAAAGAAAGTTTGAAACCCATATAGGCCCTATTACAAAGTTTGTATTGAATTTAATCCGGCCCTAAATGACATGTCTTCTAATATTGAACTGCATACTTTTTGTATTATGTTGGTTATAGTCGAGTTAATATTCTCACTACCTTGCGGAATTGTTTCTTTCAAGTTTTCCATGAGGTCGGTGGTCCACTTGGTGTGCTTAATTTTAAATAACGCCTCTTCAAACAGTTGTTTTAAATTTTCATCCGTGTGTTTCTCATTGTCTTGGCTTACCTTTTCACAGGCAATAGAGGTTACCGCAGGTTTAGAGCTAGCATTTATGCCTCCTTTACTAAACCCCTCATCATATGTTTTATTAAATTTACTAAACTTATCGGTGATACTTTGTTGACGAAATGGCGACTTATTTTGACGAAATGGCCTTTTAGGCTTTAACCAAACTTGTGATTTTGATGACGATTCCGCTACATCTTCTTGGTTTTTCAATTGGGGCAATGCATTGTACCTGTTAGGTATTAAGGAATAGTTATGTTCATGGGGAGATATTGAATTATTTGATCTTTGCTGCAGCTGTGTCTTCCTTGCATACGAGGTTTGTGCTGGAATACCCACATTGAGCTGAGACATGTGTGTCTTGGGGAAGTACTTTGAAGCAGTCATAAAGTTTTCTCTCATCTGTGTCATTCTTTGCCTTATATTTTGTTGCCGTACAAATTCTGGGCATATTCTTGAAGCACAATCGTGATCCCCTTTGCAGTGTAAACAAGATGGACTTGCACTGCATTCCGTTCCATGAAAAGGTTTTACACAAACTTTACAAATTCTTTCATTTCTACAGTTTCGCGACGAGTGCCCGTAACGGTAACACCGGTAACATTGTTGCACAGGATATGCATATTCCCTTACTGGAAGCACAACATAATTAAGCTTAATTTCTGTCGGGATTTTGTCTCCCAGAAAAGTCACTTTAACCCAATTCGTCTTAATCGGACCCTCTGAAGTATACTTAGTAAGTCTGAAGGCATCTACTATCGGTAAGGGGCTTACGGAATCCTCTACAATTTCTTCAACATCAATGTCCGGCTCAATGTTAATCAACCCGACAACTTCCACACGATTCGATGGTATAAACAAATTGAACTCGGGAAAGTGAGAAGATGACACTAACCTGTTGGCCGTTGCGTGTGATTTACAGTTAATTACAAGATTGTTTCCAGCTCTGGTAATACCATTAACTTCAAAACGGAGTTTTTCAATCATTTTTCCAACTTTAAATGGATTTATCTTTTTTTTTGTCTTTAGAAGATACAATAACTTCATACGGACCAGAGTGAAACACGTCATACAATCTTATTTTAGATGGTTTATCTCTTTTTGACGGTGGATAAGTTGAATTTTTGTTTCTTGTTTCCATATTTTGAGTCATAGAACTATTATTGTCCATTGTCACCTCTTCATGATATCTCTTACGACTGTTCAAATCTTCTGATTGCCTTTGATTAATACTTACTTGCGTTTGATGTTGAAATCCTAGAGGAACGTTATTAGTTGTAGGTAAAGGAGGGAAGTCATTATTTGTAATAGTTTTAGTTTGTTCCAACTGCCTATCAAACATAATTTGGTTCCCACCAACATTGGTATCCCCATTATTCTCATCACTTTCATTTAATTCCATCATATTGACAGAATTAGGGCCGTACGGCCCAAAACCAAGGTTCTGTATACTATACAAAACTAATTTATGAAAAACAGAATAGATAACAGATTAACCAAACAGTCACAATAAAATGAAAAAAATGTCAAAGATAAACTATTTCCATTATTATTTCACATGTCTTGATAAAATATTTCCAATTATTTGAAAACTATATCAACAAAACTGTAAATAGAAAAATTAGGTTAAAAACAACGTAAACACACAACCACACAGCAGGATTGTTGACTCACAACTGAACTGTCAAAGTAATTCCTTTTTGTTAGTGAATTTCCTATGGCAAGTGAACTATTAGCATGACCCGCACAGTGAAACTTAAGCCCGGGACCACCATAGAAGCTGGTTTTTATACTCTACCATGTGAAAGTCGCTTTGACAGTTTACTGGATATTTGTTTACAGCTGTTTTCTCTTTTACGATTTGTTCTTATTTGTTACGATTTCCTTTGTTTTTATTTGAAACTCCATAAGCCCAATATTAAAATATCCAATTTTCAAGATCAAAATTAGTGGTTTTAAAATAAAAAATTGTATTTATTTTGGCAATTTTACCGGGGGTTTCAAGGTACAAGCTACCTGCATGCTAAATATCACGTTTCTAGTTCGTCTGGAAATGGTCTAGAATTCATATGTCTGGTGTGTTACACATGGGGCTATATATACAGGGTGTTTCAAAAAGAATCATCCGATTTTAAAGGTTTATAATTTCAAAACTAATGATCATATGGACATGAGGCTAATTTCATATTAAAGGACAACTAATAAAGTTTTTTTTACATACCATTTACAGGTGCTCAATATGGCCCCCTTTAGATGCACAGCATATGTCTATACGTTATTCAAATTCGTCCCACACCTTAGCTAGCATATCTTGAGTGATGGATTCGATGGCTGCTCTAATGCGGTTCTTCAGTTCAACCAATGTTGTTGGAAGGGGAGGGATATAAACATTGTCTTTTACAAACCCCCACAAAAAGAAATCACAAACAGTAAGGTCCGGTGACCTTGGAGGCCAGTGACTTAACGCGGAATCATTAGGTCCAGTACGGCCGATCCATATTTGAGGAAGCCTACCATTTAAAAACTCTCTCACATGAAGATTCCAGTGTGGTGGGGCACCGTCCTGTTGGGATATGAAGTCATCAGAATCTGTTTCCAATTGAGGGAAGAGATAGTTTTCTAACATATCGAGATATGTTATTCCCGTAACAGTGTTCTCAGCAAAGACAAAGGGACCATACACTTTATTCCGTGAGATTGCACAAAAAACATTAACTTTTGGGGAATCTCGCTCATGCTGTACAATTTGGTGTGGTTGCTCGGTCCCCCATATTCTCACATTGTGGCGGTTAACTTTTCCACTCAAATGGAAAGTTGCCTCGTCACTAAACACTATGCGTGATACCAAATCTCGATCATCATTTTCCTCATCATCTACTGCCATCTGGCTTTGGATAAACTCACAAAACTGAACACGTCGTACTTTGTCACCTTCATGCAAAGCTTGTAGTAATTGAATCCTGTACGGTTTAAAACGCAAACGGCGGCGCAAAACACGCCATACAGATGTCGAAGGAATGTTAAGTTCCCTACCAGCACGGCGAGTGGATTTTTGCGGGCTACGGGTGAAACTCTGGCGGATGCGCTCCACGTCTTCATTGGACACACGGGGACGACCTGATGATTTGCCTTTACAGAGACAGCCTGTATCACTAAATTGCTTATACCATCTTCTTATGCTCTGGGCTGTAGAAGGATCAACACCATATGTGGTACGAAATTCACGTTGCACGGAAATCACAGACTCGCATCTAGCAAACCGTATAACACAAAACGCTTTCTGTTGTGCAGACGCCATTTTGACAACTACTGAGCTGGGCGTTGACAGAAGCGCGCTACTGCTACCTGGCGGAAACGACGTTAAACTCCAGAGCTTCCTCTTTCTAACAGTACATTGTTCGAGCACATCGGATTCACAGATGAATAGCTATGATTTTTCTAAATCGGATGATTCTTTTTGAAACTCCCTGTATATATTAGACTCGCTTCGCTCGCTGGGGGCTCCGCCCCCAGACCCCTGTGGGGGGCTTCGCTCCCAGGTCGCTGTTTGGCCACAATTTAATGTAAATTAGACCAAATTCTATTTAAGACCTAAATTCCACAACTATTCCAAGGCTTTGATTGTTTGTAAGGGTTTAACCTATAAAATCTGGTCATGTGCCTGTTGATGAATAGGCCTACTACTTGGCATGGAGACGTAGTATGTTAAATTTTAATCCTCCATGTACTACCTAAATGCTTGAAAAAAAATTAATACCCTTAATTGATGTATGATGTGTAGCCTTTATGAGGCGTCTTTTGAACCTTATAAAAACCTGAAATACTATGACTGGGTAACTACAAGCCTTCTACAGCATATATGACATGATTTATAAGGGATTTTTTGGGGTGTTTAAGATATTTAATCTGGACGTGGGAGTGTTGCTTAGTACTAATTGTAATGTAGGAATACTGTGTGATATATATTAGGCCTCTAAGTTCTATATTAGAGCGACAAACGATTAAAAAGCACAAACAAATCTTGAAAAAAAATTAAATTTAAAAAATCTAGCGCTACCTAAGGGTGAAGGGGGTGAGGTACGGCAAAATGTCATAGGACTAAAGTTGTAGTTCGTCTAAAATCCGTGGCACGTGGTGGTCTTCGTTGTTTGATAGGACAACCCGTTCGGCCGCTAGTGCTCAAATAAAAAGGACTACATTTCGGTTTTGTTATTCACAATTATTTATTTTTTGAGTAAGTTCAAACTAAAAATAGTAGGATTTGAGAAGAAAAGATGCAACGCACAAGCATGCCATATCTCACGATCCAAGTTAAAAGTATAAATGGTAATATGTGCTTTCTAATTAATAACATTTGTTCCAGAACCGGCATTTCCTTACTACTTATACTTAGAAACGGTCAAATCTTTTGTTTTTAAGAGTTTTTGATTTTTCGACAGGTTTAAATAATAAAAAATGGTCATATTTCTGCTGCTATTTACTAAGTGTTATGTAGACATACTGCGTGCCCAATATCAGGCCTCCATCAAGTATATTAACGTAATAGGAAATAAAAAACCACCACAAAATCTTAAAATTTGAAATACCCCCGTCGCAGCAAACCCTCGTACTCAGTGAATTTCCTATGAATGAATATATTTCTTACTACCACATAAAGCCACTTACCAAAGTTTCATAAAAATACTTAAATAAATAAGTGATATATAGCATTTTATTTATTCTCTATAAGAATAACATTAGGGCTGAGAACGCAGGTTTGCTGCAACGAGGAAGATAAAAATGCGGGTTTTTTACAATTATCAATATAACTCAACCAGGTGAAGCTATATACCATGTTCATAATTAAGGGAGATATAAAGCTTTCCGTATTCTCCATAATAATAACATTAGCGATGAGAATGAGGGTTTGCTGCTAAGAGGATAATCAACAAAAATCAATTTTTTGTGGAAATATCAATATACCAGTACTAGTTGAAGCCACCTACCAAGTTTCATCAATATACGTTCATAAATAATCGAGATATCAAATTTTAAATATTCTCCATAAGGATAACATTGGACAACATACTGTGTTTAGCACTTTGAATATCACGGCAACAGTTGGACGTAGAATCACAATTTAAACACCAAAATGATTGTTTTGTAGAGCTAAACTGATTGGTAAAAGCAAATGTGAAGTTTATATAGAAATGAACTGAGGAAAAGCCAAAAACCTTTTTCCCATAAGATTAACATGGGAGATTTTATGAGCAGGTTTTTTTGGATTTTATCCGCAACCACTTAACCTAGGTTAACAATTCAACATACCATATTATTTGGTTTTTAAGCTCTATAACATGGCCAACGCCAAAATTAAGTTTTTTAAAAATGTTAGGGTGAAAAATGCAAAAAACTGATTTTTGGAAAATTTAAAACCCCCATAAACCCCCTTCCCGTGGTCCGATATTTCTGGTTTTCGAACTTAAAGTCATGAATGTCACTTTACACATTTGAGCCAAATTTCATCGAAATCGGAGGTTTTTTACTCAAGTTATCGCGGTAACGGACACACACACACACACACACACACACACACACATATATATATATATATATACATATAAATTTGAACGAATAGTGTTTTTGGCATCTGGGGACCTCAAAACAAAAAGTTATCATGGTCTCGGGCTTAAGTCTTACCATGAGACCTACGGTAATAGCTTCTTCCCTATAGGGGAAATTCGCTAAAAATCTAGAGCTACCTAAGGGGGAAGGAGACGAGATACGACAAAAAGTCATAGGACCAAAGTTGTAGATCTTGCAAAATCCGTGCCACGTGGTGGTGTCCGTTTTTTGATAGGACCATCCGTTCGGCTGCTAGAGCTAAAAAACTAGAATTTTAAAATAAGCCTTTTGTTAAGGATTTTAAAATTTTTTGAGGGAGTTAAAATTTTAAATTGTTATTTTTGGAAATTTTTCTGGGGGTTGTACGCTACAAGCTACCTGCATGTCAAATTTCAAGTTTCTAGCTCATCTAGAATTGGGTTAGAATTCGTATACCTCAGTGAGTCAGTTACACATGCGGCTGTATATATATTAGACTCGCTTCGCTCGCTGGGGGCTCCGCCCCCAGACCCCTGTGGGGGGCTTAGCCCCAATTTCACTGTTTGGCCACAGTTTAATGTAAACTGGTCCAAATTCTATTTAAGACCTAAATTCTACAACTATTCCAAGGCTTTGATTATTTTAAGTGTTTAACCTATAAAATCTGGTCATATGCCTGTTGCTGAATACGACTTGGCATGGAGACGTAGTATGTTAAATGTTAAGCCTCAATGTATTACCTAAGTGCTCGGAAAAAAATGAATACTTATAAGGCGTCTTTTGAACCTTATAAGGAATACGACCACCGTTAACAACCTGAAATACTATGACTTTGGGTTTATACAATCCTTCTGCAGCAAATATGACATGATTTATAAGAGATTTTACCTTCGACAAAGCGCAATATAGAAAATATACCCGAAATACACGAATAAATCTACAAAAGTTCAAAGACTTTAATTTTTTTGGGTGTATAAGATATTTAATCTGGGCGTGTGAGTGTTTCTTGGTACTAATTGTAATGTAGAAATACGGTGTGATAAATATTAGACCTCTAAGTTCTATATCAGAGCGAAAAACCATTAAAAACCACAACAAATCTTAGAAAAAAGCTTAAATTTAAAGAATCTAGCGCTACCTAAGGGTGAAGGGGGTGAGATACGGCAAAATGTCATAGAACTAAAGTTGTAGTTCGTCTAAAATCCGTGGCACATGGTGGTCTTCGTTTTTCGATAGGACAACCCGTTTGGCCACTAGAGCTCAAATAAAAAATACTACATTTTGATTTTGTATTCCCAAATTTTCTTTTTGAGATAGTTCAAACTAAAAATAGTAGGATTTGGGAAGAAAAGGTGCAACACACACGCAAGCCATATATCAAGATCCTAGTTAAAGTATAAATGGTGATACGTGCATTCTAATTAATAACAATTGTTCCGGAACCGGCATTTCCTTACTACTTATACTTGGAAAACGGTCAAATCTATAAAATTTAAGAGTTTTTTTATTTTCCGACAGGTTTAACTAATAAAAACTGGTCAGATTTCTGCTGTTATTTACTAAGTGTGATGTAGACATACTGCGTGCCCAATATTAGGCCTTCATCAAGTATATTAACGTGATAGGAAATAAAAAACCGCCACAAATTCTCAAAATTTGAAAAAATCTAGAGCTATCTAAGGGTGAAGGAGACGAGAGACGTCAAAAAGTCATAGGACCAAAGTTGTAGATCTTGCAAAATCCGTGGCACGTGGTGGTGTCCGTTTTTTGATAGGACCATCCGTTCGCGCGCTAGAGCTCAAAAACTGGAATTTTAAAATAAGCCTTTTTGGGAGTTTTAAATATTTTTTTAGGGTGGTTAAATAAAATATTGTTAGTTTTGGGGATTTTCCTGGGGTTAAAAGCTATAAGCTACCTGCATGCAAAATTTCAGATTTATAGCTCATCTAGAAGTGGTCTAGAATTCGTATACCTCAGTCAGTCAGTCAGTCAGCCAGTCAGTCAGTCAGTCAGTCAAGTCAGTCAGTCAGTGAGTTACACATGCGGCTGTATATATGTTAGACTCGCTTCGCTCGCTGGGGGCTCCGCCCCCAGACCCCTGTGGGGGGCTTCGCCCCCAGGTCCCTGTCTTAATTTATACCCTTAACTGATGTATAATGTAGCCTTTAAAAGGCGTATTTTGAACCTTATAAGGGATACGACCACCGTTAACAACCTGAAACACTATGACTTTGGGTAACTAAAAGCCTTCTGCAACAAATATGACATGATTTATAAGGGATTTTACCCTCGACAGTGCGCAACATAGAAAATGTACCCGAAAAACACAAAAAGTCTACAAGAGCTCAAAAACTTTGATTTTTTTGGGTGTTTAAGATACTTAAATCTGGGCGTGGGAGTATTGCTTGGTACTAATTGTAATGTAGGAATACTGTGTGATAAGTATTAGGCCTCTAAGTTCTATATTAGAGCGACAAACCATTAAAAACTACAAATTTGTGAAAAAAATTTAAATTTAAAAAATCCAGCGCTATCTAAGGGTGAAAGGGGTGAGATACGGTAAAATGCCATAGGACTAAAGTTGTAGTTCGTCTGAAATCCGTGGCACATGGTGGTCTTCGTTTTTCGATAGGACAACCCGTTCGGCCGCTAGAGCTTGAATAAAAAAATACTACATTTTGATTTTTGTATTCACAATTATTTATTTTATTGAGATAGTTCAAACTAAATATAGTAGGATTTGGAAAGAAAAGGTGGAAGGCACATGCATGCCAAGTCTCACGTCTCTAGCTCAAGTATTATTGGTGTCACGTGAATATCCAATAATATAAATTGGGACAGAACCCCCAATACATCACTACTTATACTAAGATAACTGTCATATCTAAAGATATTTAGATTTTTTCATTTTTCGACAGGTTTAATTAATAAAAACTGGTCATATTTCTGCTGCCATTTACTAAGTGTGATGTAGACATACTGCGTGCCCAATATTAGGCCTCCATCAAGTATATTAACGTGATAGGAAATAAAAAACGGCCAAAATATTTCGAAAATATGCCGAAATTTGAAAAATCTAGTGCTACCTAAGGGTGAAGGAGACGAGATACGACAAAAAGTCACAGGACCAAAGTTGTAGATCGTCTAAAATCCGTGGCACGTGGTGGTCTCCGTTTCTCGATAGGACCAACCGTTCGGCCGCTACAGCTCAAATAAAAAGTCACTATTTTGGACATGTTCAAAATTTCCTCCATTTTGAATTTTTTTTAGGAGGTTAAAATAAAAAATTGTAACTTTTTGGAATTTTCCTGGGGGTTACAAGGTACAAGCTACATACATGCCAAATTTCAGGTTTCTAGCTCTTCTAGAAGTGGTCTAGAATTCGTATACCTCAGTCAGTCAGTCAGTCAGTGAGTTACACATGCGGCTGTATATATTATAGACTCGCTTCGCTCGCTGGGGGCTCCGCCCCCAGACCCCTTTGGGGGCTTCGCCCCCAGGTCCCTGTCGTAGTACCTATGGTACATGGTTTAATTACGCTAATAATCCGAGGTCCTATGTATACTCAAAATGTAGACTTATTGAGTGAACAAATTTAGGCCTAGCTGTACAATATTAGAGTATATAACAACTTCAAAATCGCTCCGCCTCCGCCCCCAGGCTCCTGTGGGGGGCTTCGCCCCCAGGTCGCTGTTTGGCCACAGTTTAATGTAAATTGGTCCAAATTCTATTTACGTCGTAAATTCTACAACTATTCCAAGGCTTTGATTATTTTTAAGGGTTTAACCTATAACATCTGGTCATATGACTGTGTATAATGTAGCCTTTATAAGGCGTCTTTTGAACCATATAAGGAATACGACCACCGTTAACAACCTGAAATGCTATGACTTTGGGTAACTACAAGCCTTCTGTAACAAATATGACATGATTTATAAGGGATTTTACCCTCAACAGAGCGCAACATAAAAAATACACCCGAAAAACACGATAAAATCTACAAAGGCTCAAAGACTTTGTTATTTATTTTGGGTGTTTAAGATATTTAATCTTAGCGTTTGAGTGTTGTTTAGTAATAATTTAATTTAGGAATACTGTGTGATAAATATTAGGCCTCTAAGTTTCATATTAGAGCAACAAACCATTAAAAACTACGAACAAATATAAGAAAAAGGTTTAATTTTAAAAAAATCTAGCGCTACCTAAAGGTGAAGGGGGTGAGATACGGCAAAATTTCATCAGACCAAAGTTGTAGTTCGTCTAAAATCCGTGGCACGTGGTCGCCTTCGTTTTTCGATAGGACAACCCCTTCGGCCGCTAGAGCTCAAATAAAAAATGACCACATTTTGAATTTATTTTCACAATTATTTATTTTTTGAGATAGTTCAAACTAAAAATAGAAGGATTTGGGGAAAAAGGTGCATCGCACACGCATGCCATATCTCACGATCCTAGTTAAAGTACAAACGGTGATACGTGAATTCTAATTAATAACAAATGTTCCAGAACCGGCATTTCCTTACTACTTATACTTAGAAAACTGTCAAATCTATAGATTTTAAGAGTCTAAAATATATACAGCCGCAAGTATAACTCACTGACTGACTGACTGACTGACTGACTGACTGAGGTATACGAATTCTAACCCACTTCTAGATATGCTAGGGTCTTGAAATTTGGCATGCACGTAGCTTAATGTTTGAAAACTCTAGGAAAATTCACAAAATTTCCAATTTTATATTAAATTTCCCTTTACAATTGAAATAAATAATTTAGTTCCCGTTTTTGAGGTTAACTGATGTCGGTAATGCAGTATGAAGATCAATTGGTATGTTGTACTGGTTATATTACTAATTTAAATATTTTTGTTATTAAACTTATTTGTTTTTAAAATGTTTCATGTATTTTGTACATAGGCCAGGCGTACAAATGTATTTCTTATACATCACAAAGATGATCTAAATTAAGTATTCAAAATTAATTTGTTAAATTGTTCTCTTAATGAAAGCTTCTCATGAACACCACACTGTGAAACGGATTCTAGACGATCTACAACGAGGTTTTATCATCGCAGATAATATTTACAAATTACTTTAACGAATTTAAAGTATTTACTCTCAAATAAACGCTAAAACCAAATAATTAGCACATTAAGTAGATTTGTTGGTCTTTTGGTTGGTTTTTGTTTCATATAGTTTGTGGGAAAAGCCACATTAATTAGGTTAAATATGTTACGGTAGTCTAATCCATTTAAAAATACAATTTGTCAAACGGTACAGTCAACAGCATAGGGAAAAACGAGAAAAAGCGGTATGCGGAGAAGGGGTCTGCAGTATTATGTGAATCAGCAGTCCTCCTGTATAATAATTTAAACGCCTGAAAAAAAAAACAAAAATAAACATGACATGTTATTATTTTTTGCTTAGTATTATTGTATTTTAGGGCCACTTAAAGGATCAAAAGGATTGTTATTTAGGAAACATAAACAACAGATACTTTATAGCTATTATATATGTTATGTTTATGTTGTAATGATTTAAATATATAAAAATTAGAAAACTTCACATTTAAAATATATTTATTTGTTGTACGGATGTAAATTATTTCTTTACAATGAAATGATACATGGAGGCTTGTATTTCGCCACATACTATTTATATCTTAGTTCATCGCATCAAAAATAAAATTGTGATTGAATTATTCTTGTAATAAAAGCTTCTCGTGAACGCCACTGTATTCTAGACGATATACAACGGGGTTTCCCCCTACAAAATCAGAAATCACATCTTGATGGCGTATGTATGAAAAATCAGTTTCATAAAGTTTTTACTTAAAAAAACGCTAGAAGCCTTGTAATCAGAACACTATGTGGATTATTTTAGGTAATTAATCAACATTGTTTAGTTGCTACAAACATAATATTTTATGGTTGCAATAGTTTTTGAATGTAGTTTAAGCCATTTAAAAATACAAGTTGTTACATAAGGGTAAAACTTAAAAATTTTCTTTTGGATATTAATTTATTCTACACACTTAATTTGTATCTGATGGCCTATTAATTGTCACACGATATTTCCCTTCCAGGGCCTCTTTTCCTAAACTATACCTAGAGTCTTATAATTTAGCATCTAATTTCTGAATACTATGACCTTTACAAAACTATAGTCAAATTAACAATTTCAATTGTTTCAATCCCTCAAAAAAGTTGGTTAAACATTGTTTCATGTTTGTAAGCTATGATCCTGAGTAGTAAGGCCGGGCGCTTGAGCGCTAACATTGGTCTTATGGGAGAATAGAATAACATGGGCTCTTATGAGGGAATGGAATTAGGGTGTAATTACTACCCTCTGTCTTTCTTTTGCTACCCTCTGTGGTTAATTATTTATCTTTTTCATCCCCTGTGGTTAATTATATACCATTTTTGGTAATTGTTTGACCCTTGCGTCCTTCACTTCCTTCTGTGTATCTAACTACAGATCCTGTCTCTCAGCGTACTGTAGCTGGCGGGTGTAACGTGAACATTTTTAAGTAAACTGATGGGTTGAAATGTTAATTCGTGTCCTTCTGTTGTTAATCATCTAGCCTTCTGTGGTAATTATTTAGCCCTCGTATCCTTCTGCTGTTAATCATCTAGCATTCTGTGGTAATTATTTGAACTACGTTTCCTTCTACATATTTATTTTTTAACCCCAGTGCCCTTCTATACATCTAACCTCCACATCCTTCTGCGTATCTAATCCCACTTCCTTCTGCTTATCTAATCACAACATCCGCAACAAGTCTTTGTCAGCAAACTAGTTGTGACCAGTTAAAATACTGCTCTGTGATTGGTCGGAATTAGTCGTCCTGCGCTCTGATTGGTCCAGACGTGGCCCCACCACAACACCTGCTCTCTTGCCGCGCGTTTTCTCCCTCTCTTTGCTCTCAGTTTTTGTTGCGAACTGACGACTCCCTGCTCTGCTCCGTTTGCTGCGTTTTGCAAAGATAACCTCACTTTTCCTAACCTCAATCTTGAGCGTTTGCTTACCCTATCCTACGTGTAACATAACCTCACTTCCTTGTGCCAAGGGCTGTGT